>CM040123.1:414850734-415450734 GCA_022559845.1 Amorphophallus konjac
CCGCTTTGGAGCGGGAGATAGGGACTTAGTCCCAATTACAAAAAGTTGCAGAGTATAACTGCAAATTACAGGACTTCGGTCTTCTACAATCCCGGGAAGGACATTTTTATAATTTCGCCATTATAAGGGCAGAAATATAAGACTTAGTCGTCCCGAGACGTAAAGACTTACAAAACATGGCCCGCTGAGGGGCACAATTAACAACATGACCCGCTGAGGGGCGTAAACGTAAATATACCCCGTAGGGGCATAAATACAAGACCCGGGGACTTACCCCACACGGGCCGAAACAACGAACAAAAAGCTTCAAGTGTCTTCCGTAGGTTGATGCTTGTAGTCTCCTCTCTCTCGTCGTTGTCTCTTGTCGTTCTCTCCCTTTTTACATGGACCCTTAGGGTCTATTTATAGAAGGCGGGAGGGCCCAGAGGGGTCAAATGAGCGAATTTGCCCCGATTCTGTCAAGGTGGGGTGGCAAAAAGCCATTTTGACCCCTCTGGCCACCAAAAAGGGCCAAATGACCCCTCTGAGGGGGTTAAAAAAAAACCTTTTTTTCTTTTTAAAAAATGTTTTTTTTTTGATGCCCGGACCCCGAAGGGGGGCGGGGTCGCGCGGGACCCGGGGGGGGGGGGGGGGGGGTCGCGCGACCCCGCCGGGGGGCGGACCGGGAGGGGTCGCGCGACCCCGCCGGGAGGCGGACCCGGGCGGGGTCGCGCGGGCCCCCTCGGGGTGGCCCGACCCCGCCAGGGGGCAGCGGGGTCGCGCGGCCCTCGGGGGTCGCGCGCGACCCCGCTGGCCCCCCCAGCGGGGCCGCACCCCCCCCTCGGGGCGCGTACGCGACCCCGTTGGGTCCCGGGGGTGGCCGCGGCCCCTCCTCCTCGCCTTTTTGACCTAAAAGGGGTCGTTTGACCCTTGTGCAAGCTTCTTGACCCCTCTGGCCGTCGTTTTGCTCCATTTTCGTCGTCCCGGGTCGGAGAAGAGCCGTGGTGGAGCTATATATCTCGGGGAGATTGCTCCTTCGCCGCGTGGCAGTATCGCATCCGCGGAGGGAGCATTGTTTGTTTGTTTGGTCGCTCGTCGCCGCGTAGGGAGGAAGTTTTGCGCCCGTCTGTGCCGTGTGATACACTTGCTCGGCTACTCTGACTGGTATACGCCTGTTTCTTCCTTGTTAACCTGGTTGCCACGACGTCGACCATGATAATACTGTCGGATCAATAGACCCTACATCACGGAGATACTCCGTAGTTCGACGGTGTTGACGATACGCCATCTTTGTCGTCGAACGTTGCATAGCAACAATTTCTCAAAATAGCTTGAGATAATTTCGGGTGCAACAAATGCCCCCCACGGAACGTCCGCCACGGCCGGAGGCATGGGGCGGATGGCCCGTGCCCTTTGAAGGGATTGGAAAGATGTCGGCATGGCCGATACAACTTGTTAGACTGCATCGAATAATCATATTGCTGTCCAAAAATATTTTTAGCCTGACGCTTCTTCATTTTTGTTTCTCCTCTTTGTGCTTTCAGCCATGGCTCGCAGCAGTGGGCGTGGGGGTCGGTCGAGGAGGTCCCGTACTAGGGGGGCTGACGACTGCGGGGTTGAGCGCACGGACCGGCGGATGCCGCCTTTCCCTCCCCGTACCATTGATGACGGGAACATCAACCAACTAGACCTTGGCTATTCATGGGTCGCTGAGGGCCCAACAGAGAGTGCCGGAGCAGCTGAAGGTCTTGTTGATGTGTCTCGGATTGCGAGGCAAGGCGGTCTTTATACATATGACCGCACTGGAGGGTATCCATGTCACTATCCCCTGGATCGTCATCTTTACAGTTTTCTACAGGGTTTTGCTCCCGTCGGCATGGAGACTGATGATCCGTCACTTCCAGAGGAGAGGCGTCGCCTCGAGAGGGCGATACTGGTGGGGAGAGACGGCATGCAGGGATTGTGTTCCCTGACTTATCCGAGTTACCCGGAGGGTTTTTCTCGGCAGCGGCAGTATCCGGACGGGCAGAGTCTGGGCTCTTTTCAGCGATACGAGAGCTTTACCGTCCGGGCTACGCCGATGTCTCCAGCGACTTGGCATCTGCATGGGCAGCATAAGGCCTTAGACCAGGTTGTAGATGGCCTCTTTCTGGCACCCACCGGAGCTAGCTTTGCACAGGAAGAATACCTCCACGATTGCATGTTGGAGAGGGTTCTGACTTTGAAGACTCCCAGCTGGTATGGGAAGTGGTCCGTCATCCCTTCTCACAGTTATCACCGGGGCGCGACAGAGTGGCTCTGGGGCATTCTGCTAGTTTACCGGTCTTTGCTGGATAGAGTAGGGATTCGTCATGCAGTGACTGCCGCCCTGTATTCCTATCCTTGTTACACTGGCCTGTTACAGGCTCTGGTGGAGAGATTCAGCCGCCGGTGGAACACTTTTGTCACAGCTGGCGGGGAGACTTCACTGGATCTCTGGGCTTTCCAGAGGATTTCTGGTCTTCCGATCTGTGGGAGGCCTTATGAGGAGCTGTCGCCAGATGACTTACATCTCAGTTCTACAGATGGGGCAGGACACTATACCCTGCCATACTGCTTCAGGTTTCTGATGAAGACATGGAGGGACTTAGCCCGAGTAGGCACAGACCGGACTCCACGCACACCGCGGGTGACATTGAATGCCTGGGTGAGCCACTTCTATAGCGGTCCTTACTGCTTCCATGAGGAGTTTGCACAGTCCGGTACCACCTGGGAGGAGTACCGAGAGGTCAGAGTGGACGTTCCTCCACATCTTCGCCACCTGCCTGCGCCGATACAAGGATGGAATTCCCGGGGGCTACATCCTATTACTTATCTGGCGGCTTATCTGGCATATTGGCTTTCCAGCTTCGTAGTCCCTCATGGAGAGGAGGGAGTCCTGCGGGTGGAAGTGATTTATCCAGCCTGCATGCTTGCCTGCGGACAGAGACTCGCCATTGCACCAGCAGCCTTGGCGAATATTTTTCATTCGCTTGGGGCTCTGTCTTCCCACTCCTCGCCGCGAGAGAAGGGTATATTGCTGCCCACTCATTATTTGAGTGCTTGGGCAGGGCTACTGTTTCCAGAGTTGTCCAGGGGGACTCCGGTCGAGAACCCATCAGCACCATTGATTTTCTGGTTTACCGGGCAGCCATCCCAGGATCCAGTTGCACAGTTAGTAGGGGCTAGGCGGGCCTTGTCTTTTGTTCCGGTGAAGAGGGGAGAGGGCCTAGCCCTTGACTACTTCTCCTACCTTCACCGTCCTTTTGCCAGGCAGGAGGGAGACGCTGTCGTCAGCCGGGTTTCCACCCATGCTTTACCTTCCCCCCAGGGTTTAGCAGAGTGGGTCATCAACATCCGACCCAGTGTTCTTGTATATCGACGCTCCAGTACGGCGATACTTGAGCCTTACTACCCACACCGGTTCGCCAGGAACTTCGGGTATGATCAGGCTATCCCTTCCGGTGGAGAGTTTTCTTTGCCCCTCCGACTATACAGGCACAGGGACATACACTTGGTCGCGGCAGCTTGGCAGGACTTCCTTTGCCGCGAGGCAGGGCCGGGGTACCCGATCCCAGAGCAGGAGCGCAGAGGCTACTTCGACATCTATTATGCTCGCTGGTGGTTCAAAGTCAGCAACCTCTTCCGGGAGCGCCGAGATGCCATTCGTACCGCTGAGGAGCAGCGTTTGGAGCGGGAGGATCTGCCTCCTCTGTGTGTCGATCCAGCCTTCCTCAGGTCTCATTTTTCGGGGATTGCCCGAATTGTGAGTGACATTGAAGAGCGCTGGCGAGCAAAAGGCTGGACACCCATTGTTGACAGGAGCCAGTATAATGGGGCGTTGAAGCCCTTGAAGAGCAAGACGGCGTCGGCTCTTGGAGTCCCTTCTTCCTCCACCACAGGCGTAGCCTCAGGCCCCTTAAAGGCCTATTCTTGGTGGGAGGATTTGCAGACATCTTGTGGGGTGAGGAAAAAGTTCCAGTTGTCCCAGCCGATACCTGACGGAGCACTTGGGGGCAGTACCTTTGCTGAGTGGAAGGCCCATGTGATCAATGCAGTGGGCTGCGCAGGTCCCCTGGAGTACCTCTCTAGCCTTGAGTTGGCGACGACTCCACTTGCCATTTACGATGTTGTAAAGGCAGTTGCACGCGCCCTCCGCGTGAAGCCGGAGCAGATAGTATTAAAGCCAATGGAGCCCATAGCGGCTACAGGTGATTCCTGTGCTTCCTGACTTTAATATACATATGTATATTTATATTCTGGGACATGCATTTACATATTCCCATGACACTTGCAGGTGGGGCTGTTATAATAGCCGGTGCTGCACCACTGAGGGATCCTCCTGATGCTGAGATCGGGAGGGATTCTGTTGTCGCCAAGAGACCTCGGGCCGAGTTTCCCGAGGAGGGGGATGTGAGGTCAGCATCCCGTCCTCGGCTGGAGGTTGAAACCCCTGAAGTCGAGGCTGTGTCTAGTAAGTAACTCTCCCAGATACTGGTCATTTCTGAGCATACATATATAGTATTATAAGCACCTGCTTGCTTCGTTCAACGCAGCTCCCCCGGAAGCTAGGGTTACCATGAACTTCTCTCCTCCTCCAGCGGGAGACGACATGCCACTAGATGAGTCCGCGCCAGACATTACTTTCAGCTTCAAAGAGCTGATGTCAGACGATTATATGCCGGTGACGGCCAATTCTCCCTCGCCTCTTACAGCCGGGATCACAGACGGTCAGGCTTCAGGTAGCATGCTTAGCCTTGTTTTCTCCATTGATACATGAAGATTTGAACAGCAATAACCCCTTAGTGTTTTGCTGGCTGCACAGGGGTTCATGAGGTTGTTCCACCTGGCCCATCAGCGAGAGGTGATGTCGGCTCTTCCTCCGGGGCCGGATCTGCTTCTGGGAGTGGATCCACTACTAAGAGTGAGAGTTCTGCTACTACAGGCTCTCTCCCTGATGGTAGCTCGAGCCCTACTTCCAGCGCTACGACCTCCAGTTCTTCATCCAGTGAGAGTGACTCTCAAGAGGAAGGAGAAATAACAGATACCGGAGGTGAATGTAGCGACCTACATTCTGTTTAATTGAGTCCTTCTTATAAAGATTTGCTTGACTCATATAATTGCTTGTCACACAGGAGTGGACTTGGCCCGATCCATGGAGGAGTTCTCAACTTTTGGGATCTGGCTCACTTGTGGACCTTTTGGCGGGCGGCAATACCTCGACAGGCACGAAGGCCATGGAGGTAGCAGGTGTTGACACCACAGCACCGGGAGATCCTACGCCAGTGGGCTCCTCCGATGTTGATATTGGTGAGGACATCATAGCTGAGGACGGCATAGCTGATCTTTCAGGTAAGAGATGTTAGAGGCTAATGATAGACCTCTTTACCATTTTGCATCTGCTTTTGTCAAGCTGATTAATGCATCTGTTGTGTGGACAACTTCAGGTCAAGCCATTGAAGAAAGTGCATCACTCCCTGGTAATATAGCTCCAACAGGGGAAGCTCCTCAGGGCGCACCAGAAGACCTGCAGACTCCAGGGGAGAGTGCCTCACCGGCAGACACCCATGCTACAGGTACTGCTCGTTTCTGACAACGAACATAGCAAATGATACATGGATTCTGTTGTGGCGCTGACTCCTCTCCTGTTTTTGCCATGTAGTTTCTCTTTCTACGGAGCCGATGGTTGAGGCCTCCTCACAAGAGAATGTTCAGGAGGCAGGGCTGACTTTTGAGATCGAGCAATCTTGCTCCCAAAGGGCTCCTGGTACAGAGTCCGCCTTTCCTAGCATAGCTGAAGAAGGGGCTGCTATTGAGACAGGTACATAGCTGTCTTCTGAACTTTGACATATTGTGCATACCACTTTATAGATAAGCACTTACGTGCTATTGCTTAACTGCAGAGGATGGGGACACAAACGTCCTGCCTGGCGAACCAGGCTCAGCTCCTGTCACTGATTCGTCCTCAACTGTTGAGAAAGGGCAGGAGTCTGCGGCAACATCAGGTATATGACCGTGTTGTGCCTTTTGATAGTCGTTTGTGAATGCCCACTTAATTATGAACAAACACTCATTCGGCCTCCTTCTTTCTTTGCAGCTCCTGAAGAAGAGGCACCAGAGGTGCCTGTGGATTTCCCACCTCTTGGACTTGAATGGCCTGACGCCCTTGTACTTGGAGTGGAATTACATGCTGACATGGCTGATCAGCTTCTGCAGAGTCTTGACCAGCTTCTTCAGGCCGACCCATTGCCCACCGTGGAGACTTTGAGGACCGGTCTGGAAGTATTCACCAGGAGCTACCATGGATTAAATCTTCCTCGAGATGCATGGGCCACGAAGCTGGAAGGCTTGTGGAGCGAGTTCGCTCGTCTCCATCTTGCACAGGAGCAGAGACAGAGAGTCCAGTTACAGATCCAAGAGCGGGAGGAGCGGCTACGTGAGCTTCGAGCGGCCCGGGCAGAGGCCGGTCTTCTCCTTGCGAGCTCCGAGGGGGATAGTCGGAGGACCTCTCTCCGAGTGGAGGAGCTGCAGAGAGAGCTTCATGAGGCTGCCGAAGAGCATCGTGTTGTCCAGGTGAGGGTGGAGACCTGCCGTCGCCGATTTGATGAGCTTCGAGAGGAGATCATCCAGGAGGAGTCCCGTCTTGCGGAGCTGCAGAGGGACGTACACCATGGTTGACGAGCTCTGGCACTTCCTTGTACATAGGGCTCTCACGCCCCGTTTTTTTTTTTGCTGGAGTTATTCCCGAGGGCTTGTCTCGGGCTCCCTTGATGACATTAATGAATAAAGGATAGAACTTAGTATAGCCGTTTTTGCTTCCATCCTCTTGCATGTATGTCTTTCTTTTTTTTATTTTTAATCACTTTACCAGCCCTACCGCCCTTTCGGGTTTTCGCCAGGACTGGCCCCCTTTAACTTTTTCCAGCGCGCCCTTTCAGGTTTTCACACTGAGGGGTACCTATTTTTGCCTAAGGCGCCCTTTCGGGTTTTCACCTTAGCCGGGTTAAAGCCTTTTTGCCCTTGATTGCTCCCCTAACAGAAACAACCAAGTCCGCTGGGGCATCAATATTTTTAACCCCGTTTCTTTTTTTTCTCTTTTTTTTTATCCTATAATGCCAGAAGGCAATGAGAAAGTGGCAATCCCGTAGGGATGTGTGTGCCACAGAGATGGGACAAATGGGTAGATTTGATTATCCGGGTGGGACGAGTGAATCAAATTTGTGAACCGAAAGGCAAAACGGGTTGGTAGCCTGAGAGGGCGTACTGAGACCGCACCCGATGGGGTAGAAACGAGCCGAAAGGCATGATGGGTCGGCAGCCCGAGAGAGCATACTGAGGCCGAACCCGGTGAGACCAAAAGGTGTAATGGGTTGGCAGCCCGAGAGAGCATACTGAAGCCAAGCCCGGTATGACAAGAGGGGTGGATTCGACTGTCCGGGTGGGACGTATAAGTCAAATCCGTGAGCCGATTGGCAAATAGGGTTGGCAGCTTGAGAGGGCATGCTGAGGCTAAGCCCGTGGGGATAAAGGAATAAACCTGACGATCCCGGCGAGAGACATGAGTCAAGTCTAAAACCAAGAGGCGAGATGGGTTGACAGCCCGAGAGAGCATGCAGAGGTCAGACCCAGAAGAAGAAAAAGGGTGGATTTGACAGTCCTAATGGGACGTGAGAGTCAAACCCGAGAGCCGATAGGCGAGATAGGTTGGCAGCCCGAGAGAGCATACTGAGGCCATTCCTGATGGGACAAAGATGGGTTTGACCACCCTAGTGGGACGTGAAAGTCAAACCCGAAAGCCGATAGGCGAGTAGGTGGGTTGGCAGCCTGAGAGGACATGCTGAGGCCAGACCCGGTGGGACATGTGCCAGAAGACACGATGGATTGGTAGCCCGAGAGAGCATACTGAGACCAGATCCCAAGAAGAGAAGATGAGCCGAAAGGCATGATGGGTTGGCAGCCCGGGAGGGCGTGCTGAGACCAATCCCAAGGAGGTTAGATGAGCCGAAAGGCATGAAGGGTTGGCAGCCCGAGAGAGTATACTGAGGCCATTCCCTAGAATGAAAAAGGAGCCGAAAGGCATGATGGGTTGGCAGCCCGAAAGAGCATACTAAGGCCAGTCCCAGTGGGACAAGAGAGTAAGCAGGTTTAACTGCTCAGAAGAGACACGTGAGTTGAACCCGGCAGCCGATAGGCGGAATGGGCCGGCAGCCTAGAAGAGGCATGCATAGGCCGAGCCCGATGGGACGAAGTATGATACCATCAGAATGCCAGTGGGACTAGGTGTCACGGGACGACATGCAAGGCGTAGCCATGGCATCAATATGATGCTTTTGGTCGAGATGGGGTGGAGTCATTGACTTGGAGCCACCCATAGAATAGACAGAGAGAGGATTTTTTTTTCACATTACCAACCTCACCGCCCTTTCGGGTTTTCGCCGAGGCTGGCCCCCTTTAGCTTTTTCCGGTGCGCCCTTTCGGGTTTTCACACCGAGGGGTTGCCCATTTTTGCCCGAGGCGCCCTTTCGGGTTTTCACCTCGACCGGGTCTGTGGCCTTTTTACCCTCAGCCAACCGTTGAAGGCTGACTGAGTCCGCCGGGGTATCAGTATTTTTAACCCCTTTTCTTTTGTTTTGTTTTGTTTTGTTTTTTTTTGAACCTTCACTGAGGAGAGGTATTGTCCTGTGAGGACTGCTGCAGAAACTCTTGCGGTGGCGCGTGGTAGAGCTTCATATGCTTGCCGTTGAGAGGAGGGAAGGGATTGTCTCCCTTGTGGTCAAGGACCGTATAAGCCCCTCCTTCATAGACCTTCTGGATGATGTAAGGCCCACGCCAATTGGGCTGGAGTTTGCCGCTGGATCTTCCCGCGAGAACCTCCTTTTCTTTGACCATGACCAGGTCACCTTTCTTGAACGCCCGTTGCTTGACCAGCTTATCATAGGCATGTGTCATGCGGGCTTGATACACTTGTAAATGTTTGTAGGCTTTGAGTCTTTGACCTTCCAAGTTGGACAATTCCTCGAGCCTTCTTTCAATTTCAGATTGGTCTTGGCCTGGCAATCCGGCGTGCACAGCAACACTGTAAGATGCTAGCTCGATCTCCACAGGGATCACTGCTTCAGCTCCGTAGACCAGGGAGAAAGGGGAACATCCCGTAGGGGTTTTGTAAATAGTCCGGTAGGCCCATAGGGCTTCGTGGACCTTCTCGCCCCAATCCCGCTTGCGGCCACCTACTATCTTGGATAGCAGCTTGCAGAGGGTTTTGTTGAAGGCCTCGGCTAACCCATTGGCTTGGGGATTGTAGATCGACGACGCTCTCCAATCAATATGGAACTTGGCCGCCAGAGCATAAACAGTCTTGTTCTTGAATGGCGTGCCATTGTCGGATATAATCCGACTGGGGGTGCCGAATCTGTATATGATATAGTGCCGCACAAAACGAGCAACTATCTCCCCTGTAACTTCCCGTAGTGGAACGGCTTCCGCCCATCTGGAGAAGTAATCGGTGGCAGCGAGTATGAACTTGTGCCCCTGGGACGAAGGTGGGAATGGCCCCACAATATCCATACCCCACTCTGCAAACGGCCAAGTAGGCGCTGTTGGATGGAGCGGGTTAGGTGGCCGTCGAGGGACTGGGCCGAATGCTTGGCATTGGTGACATGTACGAGCGAATTGATTGCAATCTTCGTACATGGTGGGCCAGTAAAACCCTTTGAGCTTGATGCTATTTTTCATCTTAGCTCCTGCCTGGTGAGCTCCACATAATCCGGAGTGAACCTCATGCATGACAGTCTTGGCCTCCTTGGATGAAAGACAACGGAGGAGGACCGATCGGTCCTTTTCATGGACGAGCCTGAAGAGCAGATCGTCAATCAGCTGGTAGGATGTCGCCCTGCGTAGCAGTTGCACCCTCTGAGCCCGATCAGGAGGGAGCCAGCCGTTCTTTATCTTTATGATCGGCTCACGCCAATCTTCTTCTTCGGGAACAATCTCCTCTTGAATGTTGTCGACCTCATACACAGTGAGGCCGGATTCTTCGTCGAGCACACTTGGCATGAGCCTCCGGTGTCTGACTGTAATATTCAATTCTCCCTCAGGCGGGAGTTTTAGGGCTGCCGTCAACTTTGCAAGAGCATCAGCCTGAGAATTGTTGCCTCTGGGGACATGGCCTATTTCAAATAGGTAAAATTTTTCTTTGAGCCTCATGACGGCTGCGTGATAGGGGATGAGCTCCTTCTTCCGGACATCATAGACGCCCAGTACTTGTCGAATGACGAGCTGAGAATCCCCGTACACCTTGATGCACTTGATGTCTATCTCCAGTGCCAGTTGAAGCCCAATAATTAGCGCTTCATACTCTGCCTCATTATTAGTCAGTGACTTCATGAGAGCACAAGAGTTGTGGAGGATACCGCCTTGTGGAGACACAAAGACTACTCCCGCACCCGAGACATAGTCCGTAAGGCCACCGGCCCTTTTGATTGTCAGAGAGGCACCATCAAAATATAACTCCCAATATGGGAGATCAAGGGTGAGGACGCCTGGCTCCATCTGTAGTGGGACTTTTTCAGAAGACTCCCCGATTTCTTGAGAAGGCACTAACACCTCTTCGTCGGGCAACTCGAAGTTGAGTGGCGAATCTTCTGGCACATGGTGTGCAGCTAAAAACTCCGCCATCCCTTGTCCCTTAATCGCCTTGCGTGGGACGAAGGTGATATCAAATTCCATGAGGATAAGTGCCCATTTACCAAGCCTACCCGAGAGGACAGGCTGGCATAACAGAAATTTGAGTGGGTTGCATTTTGAAATGAGCTCCACCCGATGGGCTAGGAGATAGTGCCTCAGCTTCTTGACAGCAAACACCAGAGCTAGGCACATCTTTTCCATGGGAGCGTACCGATGCTCAGGCCCGATCAATTTTCGGCTGAGGTAGTACAGTGGCTGCTCCTTGCCCTCTTCATTGATCTGGGCTAGGAGAGCTCCCAAAGAGGCATCCATGGCAGCAATATACAAGATAAGGGGTTTCCCTCTGACGGGTGCCCCTAAGACTGGAGGAGTCAGCAGATACTCCTTGATTTGCTCGAAGGCCTTCTGACAGTCTTCGTCCCATATGAAGGGTGCTCCTTTCTTCATCAATTTGCCGAAAGGTAGGCATCTTCCTGAGAGGTTGGAAATAAACCGCCTAATATAGGCGAGCCTTCCCTGAAGAGATCTGAGCTCTGTCAAGTTCTTGGGCGGAGGTAATCCCCTTATGGCCTTGATTTTGTCGGGGTCGATTTCTATGCCTCGATACCTGACAATGAAGCCAAGGAACTTGCCACTGGAGACGCCGAAGGCGCACTTCATCGGGTTCATCTTGAGCTGGAATTGTCGGAGCCTTTCAAAGACTCGACGCAGGTCAGCTAAGTGATCCTCCCGCTTCTTTGTCTTGACGACCAGATCATCAACATAGCATTCGACAAGGTCATGTAGCATCTCGTCGAAGATCTTGGTCATTGCCCTTTGATAGGTTGCGCCGGCATTCTTCAGACCGAACGGCATCCTTTTATAGTTGAAGATCCCCTTAGGAGACCGGAAAGCCGTATGATCTTTATCTTTGACGGCCATGCGGATTTGATTATAGCCCGACGACCCGTCCATAAAAGACAAGGCTTCGTGACCAGTGGTCATATCAACCATTGTCTCAGTGATTGGGATAGGGAAGTCGTCCTTTGGGCATGCCCTATTCAAATCTCTGAAGTCGATGCAGACTCGGACTTGGCCATTCTTTTTCTTGACAGGGACTATGTTGGCGAGCCACACAGGGTACATGCAAGGCTCTATGAAGTCCACATGGAGCATTTTGTCAACCTCAGCATTGACCTTCAGCTCCAGCTCGTGGCGCATACGCCTTTGGGCCTGTTTGATTGGCTTGACTGTTGAAAGTATTGCCAGCTCATGTTCGGCCACCGAAGGATCAAGCCCGGGCATTTCTTTGTAAGTCCAGGCGAAACAATCCCTAAACTCTTCTAAAAGCTGTCGATACGACTACCTTTCTTTCTCGCTGAGGAGAGCACTTATGAAGGTGGGACGGTAGTCATTTTTGCTTCCGAGATTGATTTCAATCAACTCGTCCACAGTTGCTTGACCACCGTCTTCAATCTCTGGTGGAGTTGGTTGGAGGTCGACGAAGTCTCCCTCGTCATCAGTGTTGGCTTCATAGACATCAAATTCTTCGAAGCACTTTTGCTCGTGGCTTGAAGCCGAAGGACTTGCTTCATCTTGCTGATGGTTAGCAGGCTGAACTGCTCCTTCCTCTGAGGGGTGGTCATTGTCGACTCCTGATGAAGGTGATGGTGTCGTAGACACATCAGCGGACTCCCTCACAGAGTCATCAACCTTAGGCTCAGCTTCAGCTTGCCCATTAGGGAGAGGTAGCAGTCCTATGGTGTTGACTGCAAAGTGGACCTCGAAGTCCTTTTCCTGGTCATAGCCAAGGCCCCTTGTATCTTTGCGGGAGAAGGGAGGTTGCCCGCGGACTTGCGGAGGGTTCCATAGCTGGTGGAAGTATGCCGCTCGTGTTGGGTCCAAAGTTTGCGGGATGTGCTGCTTTTTACACATCTCCTTAATGTGCTCTGGCATATCGTCCATCTCCTGGACTGGCTCTGGCACCACATCGGCGGGAGTATCCCAGCCGAAGTCATCTTTAGGAGGACATGGTGGGACTAAATCACCTTTGTAAAAGATGATCGGTTTGACCTCCTTGCCCTTGTTGCGTCTCTTTCTCCGTTGATAGGAGACTGCAAAGGTCTTCAACTGCTCCACCTCATACTCGTCCCGTTGGGACGAGAGCTGAAGGCACTTGGGTGGTAAGCAGATACTCCTATCAATGACCCGGCTGATAAGGTTGGCTTCAATGTCCACACTCCGCCTTTCTGGTTGGGTCGGCTTGGAGGCGGCACTAAGGCTCAGCCTGTGCAGCTTTACCATGTCTTGGTTGACAGTGAAGAGCTGCCCTTCTTCAACTTCAGGGTCCACCTTTTGCTTCCCTTTACCTTTTAAAGGCTCGGGGATTGTTAAGGTGGGCTTCCCAAAATATAATGAAGCATCGGCCAGATGGCACTCATTGGGATGGAACGGGGCCTGGTCTGCGAAGACCGTATGTTGCTCCCCTTCCTTGGCATATTTAATGCACTGATGCAAAGTTGAAGGAACGACCCAATTCTCATGAAGCCAGGGTCTTCCAAGCAGCATATTGTAAGATGTATCGGAGTTGATGATATAAAATGTCGCTTGGGTGACAAAATCACCCAAGACAAGCTTGACCACAACCCGACCAAGCGCCTCCTCGGAACCCTGATTGAATCCCGAGATCTTGACATCAGTCACCTTTTGCAAATAAGGTGCCAAGTATAGAGACTTGAAAGTCTTCAGAGGCATGATGTTGACAGCTGCTCCGGCATCTACCAGGATGCGATTCACATCATGTCCATTAATCGTCCCTTTCATATATAAGGGGCGATTATGACACGGAGAGGACATCAACATGTCTTTGTCCGTGAAGGTGATGTTTGCTGTGAGTGCTTCATATGCTTGAGCTTGCAACTCTGCAACATGGGCTTCATACGCCTCTGGATCTTGAAGTATCTTGACAAGAGCCTCTCTGAGGTCTTTGCTCCAGGCAATGGCTTCCCAAATAGTGACATTTGTTGGGAACCGCTTCATATGATGAATAATTTTGCGGTCTGCCCGGGCACGAGTCTTGTCAAATGGCGGGATGATCTCCGCCAGAGTCTTCGGAGCCTGGTGAGGCTTCTCCCGCTTAGAAGGGCGCTCCTCTGTATTCTGGCCTTCCGCATCTTCTTGGAACAGCGGTGCCAAAGACTCTTCTGGAGGTGGCAAAGACTCATCAGGCTGGTCTTCATTAGAAGGACCTACTGGGCTTGTAGACTCGACCCTGTTGGAGGGGCCGGCTTGCTCTGACGCCTCCTCGCGCTTCGGCGACTTGGCTGGCTCCTCTTCTTCATCGGAGGAGGCAATTGTAAAAGGGACGCCACCCGGCTTAGCCGTTGGGATGGGGCCTGAACCCTCTGAGGGGTTGAGGATGAAAGGGATCCCCCGAACTTGAGTTTCTGGGACAGGACCCGGCTTCTCCCCTCTGAATATTATGACCCGGTCAAGAGTCGGGAGACCTTCACGTCCACGTCCCCGGGCACGACCCCGGCCGCGTCCCCGGCCATTTCTTGCCGAGCGGCGCTGATATGTCGCCATAGGCGCCTGGCTTCCAGTGCTATCAGCCGTGGGACAATAAATATTGTCGGGTGGCGGAATCGCCACCATGTTGCAGGAGAGCTCTTGCAGCATTTCCTCGAACATCTCGACAGTGAGCTCCTCATCTTTATAGAATAAGGAGAGCTCCTCCGGGATTGGGAAGTCTTCACCCTCTTCAAGACGGTGAACCATTTCTCGGAGCCATTGCAGAAGACGGGCTTTGCGCCCAAGCTTGTCCCAGGGAATATATTCGTCTAGAGTGACAACCCTGGTGGGACGAGGGGGAGTGTACTCCTCCAGCTCATCTATAAGCTTTTGAAGTCTTTGTAGAGGAGTTAGCTCCTTAGGAGCCTCCATAGCAGCGGCTTGCTCGGCTTGCTTCTTTAGCCTCCTCTTCAAATTCTTCCTCCGATTCTTCTCCTGCTTCTTTTGGCGTGCCGCCTCTTGAGAAGAGGGAGAAGTTTGCTTCGGCAGTGGGGCTTGCTTGCCCCCAGAATTTTGCTTCTTGCTCCGGGCTGACTCCTTAGGGGCCTTACTGCCGTGGCTTTTTCTGGGGGCAACCTTGGTCCAGTTGGCCTCCTCTGGCTGAGCTTGGAAGGTAGCATTGATTGCCTGAGCAATTATTTCAGGAGGCAACTCCTGGAACTCTGCCAGTCCACAATGGAGTGTCTGGGAGCTTTGTAACTCTACCGACTTTGCTTGGACCGGTGGGTTGGCTTGCTTGAGCTGCTGAGGCCTTTCTACAATTGGCGGCCTTACTGAGCTGGCAGAGGCCTTAGCCGGGATCTTTGCGGGCTCAAGGGGTTGAGTCCTTTCCCCGACTAATGGCCTCGCTGACTTGGCAGGAGCTTTGGCTGAAGGCTCTGATGCCTTGGCTTTGCCTTTGTTGTCTGGCCGAGAGTTCTCTCTCATGATGATGCCGGGCTGACTGGGCCTGGGACGAGTTTTGGAACTCTCTCCCATAGCTTGGCATCTGGGGTTCTGGACCTTAGGCCCTTTATAGGTGGTCGTAGCCTTGCCTTTAGTGAGTAATGGGAATTCATCATTTTCCGTAGGCTCACTTGGTCGGGCTAATCGGGAGAAAGCTTCAGTTTCTCGCCGGGCCTGCTGGAGTGTCTCCCTGGCGGCCTCTGCAAGGCGTAACCTTGTCATGGAATTCCCCTGATGATCGACAACCCCTCTCTGGATGAGGGCTTCAATGAAGTCTTGAACCTCTGGGCATTGCCGAGTGGGGTGAGACACCCTTGCATGATACTTGCAATAACGGGGGTGACTCTTGGCCGTCTCATTGTAATAAGACGGCGGGTCATGTGTCAACACCCAACCCTCCTCCAGAAGCTTGTCAAAAATCTTCTCAGTGTCCCCCTTGGGGAAAGAACACTGGTGAGAGGGTCGCCACCCTGGATACCAGAGTGTGGACTTGGGCGATTGGGAACTGGCTCCCTGGGAACTAACTCCCTCCTCCTGCGGCACGGGGAACTGGAAGGCTGCTGCAGCGTGAATGACGTTGACGGAGAAGTGAAGACTCCTTCGTGCATGCGGCTGCGATGGGTCGACTAGAAATTCGCCCATATCCACCTTCCCTCGCCTGATTAAGTCTTCGGCGAGGTCCTTGAATGGCTCACAGTTGTGGATAACATGGCCAACAATTTCATGATATGGGCAATAGCCCTGATGAAAAGCAGCGCCTGGCGTCTGCTCCATGGGTGACGGGGTAATCAATCCCGCCCGCTGACATGCGAAGAAGATATTGGGAGTTTTCTCGCAAGGGAAGGAGTATAATTTCTCTGGGAGCTCGACTTGAAGTGGAGCCTCCATGTCTTCGGGTGAGTCCTCCTCGTCTTCAGATGAATCCGAGGACTCTTCAGAGAGCCAACCCCTGAGCGGAGCCCGACCCGTGGGTGATACACCCGTCTCCCGTATGTGGGCTGGAGCTAACCCCCTGGCAAATGGGCCAAAAGGGAAGGTGGACAACTGCTGATCAATGCTCTATAGGAACTGCAGCAAGCGCCTTTGTTCCCGTCGTAGCTGTCGGACTTCCCCTCGGATCTTCCGGATAGTCCTCCGCAGTGCTAAACATTCTGGGAATGGAGGAGGAGTGGCTCTGGGACCACCATTGGGCTGCCGACTTGAAGGCCCGACTTCGGAGGCATTGGAGCTTGAAGCCATCGCCACCAGATGGACCACGTTAGCTGACCGGTTCGATCGGCTCCAAGGATGAGGCTGGGGTGGATCGACTGCATGGCCCAGCATATTTACCAGGCCCTTTTGAATGAGCTCCTTTGCTATATTCTTGAAAACATAGCAATCCCCGACGGTGTGACCCAACCTTCGGTGATACACACAATAGGGTGGATCATCTGTCTTATCCACCTCCGCGGGCTTCCGCGGGTCCGGCAGAGTGACGAGCTGCTCCTTCATGCATAGATCAAAGAGCATCTTAGTATGCTCCTTTCTGAAGGAATAAGGCGTCTTCATGTTCTCCGCTAAGAAAGACACATTTGTCTTATCACCAGACTTCTTGCCTTTCCCTTTGGACTTTCTTTCCCCTTTATCTCCATTCGTCGGGGAAAAGTCCACGGCATTCACCTCCTTACCACTAGCCAGACGGTCTTTGGAGGGTTTGCCTTTTGTAGAGACTTGTGCAGGGTGATCAGCGAAGAACATCTCAATCTCCGCCACGACCGTGTTGAGCTGGTCGAAGCCTCTGATATTGGAGCCCAGAAGCTTTTCGCTGACTTCTGCCGAGAGACCCCTTCGGCAGATGGTGATCGCATCTTCAGGCGTTGGAGGGTTATCGCAGCGCATGCTGACGTCCCTCCATCGCTTGATGAAGTCTAATGCTGTTTCACCCTTCTTCTGTCGAAGGGCACAAAGCTCTGCTAGGGAGACTTTGCGTTCGACCATTTGGAAGCGGTCGACAAACTTCTTTTGCATATCAGCCCAATCAGATACTGAATTAGGCTTTAACCTTGAATACCACTGGAAGGCGGTGCCAGTCAATGACGTGGCGAAATACCGCAGCAAGTATGCCTCTTCCAGGGCTAATTCACCCATGGCCGTCATGTAATAGGCCAGATGTTCATGCGGAGAACCTTGCCCGTTGAACTTCTGGAGTTTCGGGGCTTTCGGACAATCAGGCGGAAGCTTCTTGAATTGATGATGGAGGGGATATGGCACGCTGTACAGATCAACAGTAGCCACACCCTCGCCATGTGGAGCAAACTTCGCCTCTACAATGCGCTCGATCATCTGCTTCTGCGCCATGAGGCTTTCTGCAGCAGGAGTAGCAGATGACCGCGCATTGGCTTCATGCGGCGGGACTTCAAAGTCCACCGCCAATGGGAGTCTTGCAGCGGTGACAGAGGCATTGCCTGCTGCTGGAATGGGAGAAGGCTGCTGATCCGCTCCAGCCGGTGCCGCCTGAGGCGGGGAAGGAACCTCCTTTTCGCGCAAAAGCGACTGTAAGAGGTTCTTAAGCTCTTGGTTTTCCCGTCGAAGCTCGTCCAATGTGGGGGCCCGTGGCTCTTCCCCCAGCTCGTCTTCGTGTCGGGAGCGACTGTCCCCATCAACACTGTGGACGTCTTCTTGACGCTCTTCTTGCCGTGCCGGCTCAGGCTGAGATGTGCCGGCGGTCGGTGTCTGTTGCGTCTGCGCTAGAATCCGAGAGACCGGCCTTGACCTCCTCAAATATTGGATGGGTTGGTCAAGCTCTCCCGAGGTGTTCTCGGGCTGTTTGTCGCCAGAGGTGGCGTAACAGGTAAACACTTTGACAGTGTCATCGGTCACCTGGACCACCGGCTTTTTCTTGGGCGGTTGTTGCTTCGGCTTGGACGGCCTCCCAAGTCTATCGAAGACAGACATTCGGGATGTGGCTGCTTGAGGTGAGCGATCCTCCTCCGTGTGTGTAGAACTAGCCCACGGGGAGGTCGGCCGCACCTTCTTGTCGGCTCCTCGGCGCTTTTGTCCCCGTAGGGGCTGAGATGTAAATCTCGCAGACGTCGAGGCCTCAGTGCTTGGCGGACTCCGCATCCGCTGAAGCTCTGACATGCGGAAGGGCTCCTCCGCCCTCGCGCGCCTTATGATTCGGGCCTCCTCCTTGGTGACCCAGATCTTTTTCAAATAGAGCTGGTGCTCCTCAATTGGGTTGCCCCCTGTCCTTGGACGGGGAGCTCGTGGCCTGGGCTGTTGCAGATGGCCCAGAGTTGCCGCTGGTACGACAGACTTCTCCTTCCTCGCTCCTTTCTCTCGGACCTGCCGGAGGGGCTCGAAGCGGTTGGAGGTAGAGATAGTCGGGACATGACGATCCCGTGGCATAATCGGCTCACCTCCATCGAGCCGGATGCGGATGTCTCCGATAATTACCGTCTTTCCGGAGCGCGAGACAGCCGCTTCGGGCCTTGCACCCTTGCGGCTTCGGCGTTGCCCCCATTGAGTAGGGGCGGCAGTGGTGGCGCCTGCCGTAGGCATGGCGTCCTCCTGACGACGGCGGCGTTGCCCCCGTTGAGCAGATACAGCACCTCTGAGGGTAGCCGCAGTAGGTTTGGCGCCGTTGCGGCGGCGGCGTTGCCCCCGTTGAGCAGGGGCGGCGCCGGCGGTGATTTGATTGACCGAGAAGACTCGGCCAACAGCTGGGACAGAAGGCCTGACACCTTCGGCCGTTGACGTGGCAGCCAAGGGAACTCGGCTGGTTGTCGGGATGAAGGGCTTGACACCCTTAACAGTTGATGAACTAGCCGGATAGACTCGGCCAGTTGATGCAGCAAGGGGTCTGACACCCTTGAGGACGGTCTCCTTTACCGGGGGAGTCCGACCGGTTGCTAAAGTAGAGGGTCTGACACCCTCAGTGATTGATTTCTTGGCCGGGTGAACCCGACCAATCAACGAAGCCGAAGGCCTGACGCCTTCAAAAGCTAGCTTGTTGGTCGAACAGACTCGACCAATTGTTGAAGCCGAGGGCCTGGCACCCCCGACGGCTGGCTTGTTGGCCGGGCGAACCCGACCGGGAATGGTGGAGAGCTTGCCGCCCTCAATAGTTGGCTTCTGGACCGGACTGACCCGGCCAGTTGCTGGAGTCGAAGGCCTGACGCCTCCGACAGTTGTCTTCTTGACCGGGCGGACCCGGCCAGTTGAAGGGGCCGAGGGTCTGACGCCCCCGATAGTTGTTGCAGGCATGGCTGAACTGGCTTCAGCCACCGGTACCGCAAGAGCGGCTGAACTGACTTCAGCCACTGGCACCACGCCCAAGAAGAAGGGCGAGCCGACGACCGCTGGGAAGTCGCCAAAGACCAGCGGGGTTGCCAGGAATCCGAGCCTGGCGTGATTGGCGACGATCTCGGGGCCGTAGGTAACGGCAGCCATCGCTATTGAGGTGTTGGTGGTGGTGGTGCGTAGCACGAACGAAGTGGCGTGCAAATGCACGAAGAACTCTCAGATGAACAGAGAGATGTGCCCTCCTCTTCCCGTCCTGTAAGAGGAAGAGGGGCAATCAGAGCCTTGAAGAAGGTTTAGAGACTTTCTTTGACAGAAAGAAGAAAGGCGGGAAAGGTCCCACCGGGCGTGCCAGTCTGTTGGACACGGGAAAAAAAAAATCTAATTTTTGATTTATCGTAGATAAATGGTAGATTTTCGTTCTTTTTGAAAAGAAACACTCCTCTGCGTAGAGAGGGTTCCGTGGGTGCGCATAGTATCAGACGATTTGGGTTCGAGTGCTGCACCTTTCCCCACTGACCGGAGTCAGTGTTGATTTACATCGGCCTAACGTCCGAACACCTTTGTTTAACTGTCAAAGAGGTCCAAAAGACTTCTGCAGAGGTTCTGATGTGGAGGGCAGACTCACTCGAGAGACTCTCCATGACCACTCATTTACCACCAACACATAGAAACAACTAGATTAGGGCTAGGTCTGAGCAAAACCCTAAGATTTAGGCATAGGGGCGCAAATATGCGGAAGCCATAGGCATTTTTAAAGCAAGGGAAGTTTTCTGGACCCCGGGGGTATTTTGGTAATTTTACCAAACCAGGGGTATTTTGGTAATTTTTCAGGCCAGGGACATTTATGAAATTTCAGGGCTGGAGTGGAAGTAGGATCGGGTTCCTGTCTCCCCAAGGCATGGGAGCCGTTTCTGGAATGCTTCAAGGGTTCTGAGGCCATTTTTAGGTCATAGGGGTATTTTGGTAATTTTTCAGACCCTAGACCTAGGTTTGAAGTGATACCCGAGTGCTGGACTGAGCTGATGACACTTCCGAACCGAAGGAATGACAAGGGGCTTCAAAGAAGGCACACATCTGTCAATTTGGCCGAAGGAGGGATATATGTGCAATTTTGAGAAGTCGGGGGTTTTCTTGTAATTTTCCCTCGAGGCCACACATGGAGCATGCTGAGTGCTTTTATAATTCCATATGAGTACAAATGATGTCGGCGAGTTGTCGACTGTACAAACGTCCGCTTTGGAGCGGGAGATAGGGACTTAGTCCCAATTACAAAAAGTTGCAGAGTATAACTGCAAATTACAGGACTTCGGTCTTCTACTGTAATATCCCGGACCTTTCGGATCTTTCTTCGTGGGTCCCGGATCTGGTTTTCGGAGCGTCCGGCTCCGTTGTGTCCAAAATTTCGTTTCGGACATCTTTCGTGTTCGGATCGGCGCGATCCGGAGTTGTTTCTGAGGCCCGGAGGCGTTCCGCGGGTTTTCCGCGTGTGTTTTCCGACCTTCGGGTTTTACGGTTCGACCGTTGATTTCGGTCTTCTCGTACCGTGGCACGTGTGTCGGTTTGCGTGCCGTAGGGTCTAGTTCTGTAGAGTGCAGGGCTTTCCTTTCCGAGGTACTTTCCTACCGCTAGAGTAGTGGTTTTTCGTTTTACGAGGTAGGGTTCGAGTGATCCCTACTGAGTCTTGTCCCGAGACTCATTCCCTGCGTGTTTTCACCGTGTTTCAGGTGAGACGCCACCTTCGGGGAGCGCGTCAGGAGCGCAGCGTGGTGCGGGTGCCCAGAGGTAGTGCCAGAGGTCAGAGCCGGGGTATGCCCCGTGTAGCTGTACTTTTCTTTCTTGTCACTGTACTAGTCGTGGACTGCTGTTATTGTTGTTCTTTATTGTGGACCATGTAAAATGTTAATTTATTTCCTGCTTAATATTATAACTGTTTAATTTCTGCAATTATCTGTGATGCTTATGTAGTTTCCACACCATCCTTTTAACCCTTCCGAGTCTTCGGGCTCGTGGGTGGCGGTACGAGTCTCGGGTTATCGGGCCTTCCCGGTAATCGGATTCTCGGGTCGTTACAGCTGGTATCAGAGCGCGGTTGTGGAATTACATGAGAATCATAGGTAATTGTAGTGGTCCACTAGTCCACAACGATGATGTACAGGTGACGCTGGCATTGGGCACCGTGTGTTTATTTTGACCTTGCCGTTTTCGTGTTTTCTGTCTTGTGCTTCAGGAGCGAGGATGGCGCCGAGGAGGAGTTCTCGCTCTCAGCAGGGGCAGTCGGCTGGAGGTCAGGAGATCCAGCAGGGGGTCCAGAGGGACCAGGAGGAGCATAGCAGAGTTCCGGGAGCTACCGAGGCCGCGGATGCTGCGAGAGCTCCGGAGGCCGAGGATTTCTTCCGTGGCATGTACCATCTCATGTCTCAGCAGTTTGGCGGAGAGACTGGTGAGGGCTCGTCAGTCAGGGGTGGGCCGGGCCGAGCGGTGAGGGACTTCATGCAGTTCCATCCACCTTACTTTAGCGGCCAGGCAGACCCTGATGCGGCTCGTGATTGGCTTGATGAGATGGAGCGGGTGTTCAGTTCTGCGAAGAGTACTGCCGAGGACAGAGTGGTGTTGGCCTACAACCAGTTGCAGGGTACGGCTCGGAGGTGGTGGTCTTCCGAGTGGAAGACGTCCTTTCAGCTTCGTCCACTTGAGCAGGTCGAGTGGGGTGACTTTGTCAGTGCTTTCGAGCGTACGTACTGTCCAGACGTCGTTGCTACGCAGCGGATGCGGGAGTTTCTGGAGCTGGTGCAGGGTGACATGTCCGTGTTGCAGTACAGGGCCCGATTTGTCGAGCTGGGTCGGTATGCACCTCATATCATGGAGCATGAGAGGGTGAGGACGACGCAGTTTGTGCAGGGCTTGAGGCTGGAGCTGAGGCACCATTTGATCGCGAATGGGGCCACTGATCTAGAGACGGCGTCTCGTGTTGCGATTTCCTTGGAGATGGATATGCAGAGGACTCGAGGACCGATCAGCCAGGGGCAGTCTTTGTCAGGTCGCAGCCAGCAGTCGGCTACCCAGCAGCAGGGTTTCTTCCAGCATGCGTCGGGTGGTTCAGGAGTACCGGCACCGGCAGCGTCAGTGGCAGGATCTGCGTCCTTCGGCTCGAAGATCAAGAAGTTCTTGAAGAAGAGTCTCCGGAAGAAGCACAAGGATCAGGGGCAGGCTTCATCGGGCAGTGTACAGCAGCCGATTCCTTTGCAGCGTCAGGGATCGGTGGGTGGATCACGAGGACCTTGTCCACGGTGTGGTGGGACCCACCCAGGCAGGCAGTGCACGGCGCCGATCATCTGTTTTCGGTGTGACCAGCCAGGGCATATGGCGCGTGACTGTCCTCAGAGGCCGCCGCAGCAGCAGGTTCCCCAGCAGCAGCAGCAGCAACAGGGACAGTATCCGCCACTACCCAGGTCAGCTAGTGTGGGAGGCAGGCAGAGAGCTCGTGGCCAGATCACGCACTTGACCAGGGCAGAGGCAGTGGCGTCGCAGCTCGTGGAAGGTACCGTTCAGATTTTGGGTTGTGCGGCTCGGGTTTTATTTGATTCTGGTGCGTCTCATTCGTTTATTTCGAAGGATTTCGCGTCGAGCGTCGAGGAGCCGGTGACCCAGTTGTCCTGTGATTTGGCAGTGGAGTTGCCTTCGGGTGACTTTATGGTCACTCCGTATTGCTTCGACCAGGTTCCGGTGTGGATCGATGGGCGGAGTATGCCAGGCAGGTTGTATGCGTTGCAGCTTCGGGATTACGACGTGATTCTAGACATGGATTGGCTCGAGACTCATGGAGCGGTGGTGGATTGTGGAATGAAGAGGGTCTACTTCCAGCATCCGAGCAAGAGGACCTTCTATTTCCAAGGTATCCGTTCCACCTCTTCTCGATTCCTTATCTCTGCTATTCGAGCCCGTCGATTGCTTGATTCAGGTTGTCAGGGTTTCCTCGCGTCTGTGGTTGTGTCTGACCGGATGGAGCCGGATGTCGAGGACATGGCGGTGGTGTGCGAGTTTCCCGATGTTTTTCCTGAGGAGTTGCCTGGATTACCTCCCCAGCGGGAGATCGATTTCGTGATCGAGGTTGTACCTGGTACGGGACCTTTGGCGAAGGCTCCCTACCGTATGGCCCCCGCTGAGTTGAGGGAGTTGAGGGCGCAGTTGCAGGAACTGTTGGTCAAGGGGTACATTCGTCCGAGCTTTTCCCCTTGGGGTGCGCCCGTGTTGTTCGTGAAGAAGAAGGACGGTAGTCTGCGGCTATGCATTGACTATCGGCAGCTGAATGAAGTGACCATTAAGAACAAGTATCCGTTGCCGCGGATTGATGATTTGTTCGACCAGCTTCAGTCTGCGCGAGTGTTCTCGCGGATTGATTTGCGGTCCGGTTACTATCAGCTGAGAATTCGCGAGTCCGATGTGGAGAAGACTGCATTCAGTACGAGGTACGGGCATTATGAGTTTTTGGTGATGCCGTTTGGGCTCACCAATGCCCCAGCAGCCTTCATGGACTTGATGCAGAGGGTGTTTCATCCGTATTTGGACCAGTTCGTGGTCATCTTCGTGGATGACATCCTTGTTTATTCGCGGTCTGCTGAGGAGCACGCGTACCATTTGGGTGTGGTGCTGCGACGTTGCGAGATCACCAGTTGTATGCGAAGCTCAGCAAGTGCGAGTTTTGGCTCAGCGAGGTGCACTTTCTGGGGCACGTGATTTCTGGTGATGGCATTTCCGTGGATCCCGCCAAGGTCGAGGCTGTGATGCAATGGCCGAGGCCGAGGTCGGTGACGGAGATCCGGAGTTTCTTGGGGCTTGCGGGGTATTATCGCCGGTTTATCCAGGATTTTTCTCGCATTGCGACCCCGATGACGAGGCTCACGCGGAAGGATGTGCCTTTCGTTTGGTCCGAGGAGTGTGAGCAGAGCTTCAGGGAACTGAAGAGGTTGCTCACCTCGGCTCCGGTGTTGGTTTTGCCTTCTGGATCGGGAGGTTTCGTGGTGTGTACAGATGCTTCCGGCGTCGGATTGGGTGCTGTTCTGATGCAGCATGGTAGAGTGGTGGCTTATGCATCTCGGCAGCTAAAGCCCCATGAGGAGAACTACCCTACACATGATCTTGAGTTGGCGGCGGTGATCTTCGCGCTGAAGATCTGGAGGCATTATCTGTACGGCGAGAAGTTCGAGGTGTTCACTGACCATCAGAGTTTGAGGTATGTGTTCTCGCAGAGAGATCTGAACCTCAGACAAAGGCGTTGGATGGAGTTCATGAAGGACTATGACTTCACCCTGTCTTATCAGCCGGGCAGGATGAATGTCGTCGCCGATGCCTTGAGTCGGAAGGTGGCGGTCAGTACCTTGATGCTGAGGAAGTGGAGGCTCTGGGAACAGGTGCCCGAAGTATCCTTCAGGCTCAAGATTCCCCAAGAGCGAGGGTTGGCAGTGCTTGCGAGTCTGACTGTCACTCCTGCTATCCGTCGTCAGGTGACAGAGGCTCAGCATGCGGACCCTGAGTTGCCCCGGATTCTTGCGATGGCTGATGTGGAACTTGGCGAGGACGGTGCTGCGAGGTTTCGTGGCAGGTTGTACGTCCCAGCGGAGGAGCAGGTTCGTCGTGCGGTGTTACGCGAGGCTCATGGGAGCAGGTACACTGTACACCCGGGTGCGACGAAGATGTATCGGAACTTGCGGAGGCAGTTCTGGTGGCCTGGCATGAAGAGAGATGTCGCGGAGTTTGTGGCCAGGTGCCTAATCTGTCAGCAGGTGAAGGCGGAGCATCAGCGACCAGGAGGTACTCTCCAGCCCTTGGATGTTCCTGCTTGGAAGTGGGACCATGTGACCACGGATTTTGTGGTGGGGTTGCCGAGGACCCCGAGTGGGCAGGACAGTATTTGGTTGCTGGTGGATCGGCTGACGAAGGTGACGCGGTTGTTACCGGTCAAGGTCAGCTGGAGCGTGTCTAAGTTGGCTCGTTTCTATGTGGAGCGGATCGTGCCGTTGCATGGGATTCCCATTTCGATCGTGTCGGATCGAGATCCGCGCTTCACTTCTGGATTCTGGAGGAGTTTCCATCGAGCTCTTGGCACGGAGTTGGCTTTTAGCTCGGCGTATCATCCTCAGTCAGATGGTCAGTCTGAGAGGACCATTCAGACTTTGGAGGACATGCTGAGATCCTGCTGCCTGGAGTGGCAGGGGAGTTGGATTCATCACCTACCGTTGGTGGAGTTTGCCTATAACAACAGCTATCATTCGAGCATCGGCATGGCTCCTTATGAGGCACTGTATGGGCGTCCTTGTCGGACTCCGCTTGATTGGTTTGAGGTGGGTGAGCGTGTTTTGACGGGACCGGAGTTGGTGCAGCAATGTGTGGACGTTGTGCACCTGGTTCGTCAGAACATGTTGGCGGCCCAGAGTCGGCAGAAGAGTTATGCTGACCGTAGGAGGCAACCCCTCGAGTTCGCCGTGGGCGATCATGTGTTCTTGAGAGTTTCTCCGATGAAGGGGGTGATGCGTTTTGGACGGCGTGGGAAGCTGAGTCCCCGCTATATTGGTCCTTTCGCGATTGTGGAACGCATCGGTGAGGTTGCTTACCGGTTGTAGTTACCTCCTGAGTTGGCGTCGCTGCATGACGTGTTCCACGTCTCGATGTTGCGGAAGTATATGCCCGATGACTCTCATGTGCTCGAGTTTTCTGTTTGGCCTGAGGTGACTCCAGATCTTTCTCTCCCAGAGTTTCCGATCCGCGTGGAGGATAGGCGAGAGCAGCGCCTGCGGAACAAGGTCATTCCCTTGGTAAAGGTCGTGTGACAACGACACTCTGGTGGTGAGGCTTCGTGGGAACGTGAGGACGAGATGCGTCAGCAGTTCCCGTATCTGTTTGAGTGAGTCTTCCTTTTCTTTCCCCTTGGGTTGTTCTCAATTTCGAGGACGAAATTCCTTAAGGGGGGAGGGCTGTAATATCCCGGACCTTTCGGATCTTTCTTCGTGGGTCCCGGATCTGGTTTTCGGAGCGTCCGGCTCCGTTGTGTCCGAAATTTCGTTTCAGACATCTTTCGTGTTCGGATCGGCGCGATCCGGAGTTGTTTCGGAGGCCCGGAGGCGTTCCGCGGCTTTTCCGCGTGTGTTTTCCGATTTCCGGTGTGTGTTTCGGCTTTTCCTTCGGAAGCTCGCTGCGGGCGAACCGGGCGGTTCCCCCAGGCACGAGTGGTACCGTTGCGATCGGTGCGTTCCGAGGATTCCAGAAATGTATTTTTCTATTTTTCGGTATTTTTTCCGAAAATTCGGATTTTCTATAAAGCCTAATCATTTTTCTTTTCTTTTTCTCCTTTCTCTTTCTTCTTCTTCCTCCTTCCTTCCCCAACCGTGAGCCCTCCTCTCTCTCCCATTCGGACGCGGCGAGCCCCTCTCCGGCTACGGACGGCGGCGGGGCGACGACGCAGACGCGTGGGCGACGGTGAGGCGATCTCGTGGGCGTGCGGCGAGCTTGGGAAGCGTGGGGAGTTCGTGAAGCTTCGCGCATTCTTCGTGATTCGTGATCGATTCGGCGGAGCATTCGCTCCATTGAGGTAGGGTGACGTTCCTTAGCCTCATGCCGATCTTTTCCGTGATTTATAGGCCGCGGGGAGGCCGAGAGGGGATCGTTTAGCGTTTTTGGGTTTTTCCATGATTTGGGGAGAGCTCGCCCGATCTATGGATTCAATGCATGGATTCGTGTTTTGAGGGCCTAGAATCATGCTAGGGGTCCCCAGGGGTCTTCCCCTTTGTTTTCCCCCTCTCCTATGGAGGTATGGGGGCGTGGTTGGGTTTTTTGGGCGTTCTTACCGTTTTCGGCTGCGGACTGAGAACGCGCTATACTCCAGTAGCGCGTTCTTGAGTGTCGCGCTGCCCCGACCGAGCGCGTTCATCGGAGAAGATGAACAGTTTGGCGGTTCGTGTCGCGCTATGGGGTCCTAGCGCGATCATCATTGTCGCGCTAGGAGGACCTAGCGCGATGGTCCCTGTCGCGCTAGGGTTCCCTAGCGCGATAGTCCGTGTCGCGCTATGGGGCCATAGCGCGACAACCCTTGTTGCGCTAGGGGACCCTAGCGCGACATGCCCTGTCGCGTTAGGTATCCCTAGCGCGATTTGGTTCGTTGTTGGGTGTTCCCCTTGGGCCGTGTGTGCGTCCCGGGCACCCCGTGGAGTTCCGTGACCGTGTCTTTGGTGTCCGGAAGTCCCGTTTGCCTCGGTCAGGCGTTTGACCGTGGGCAGTGCGTCTGTTTCTCTTCCGACCGTGGTTACCGTGCGACGGAGCTAGTACGTGGGGTGATTCCCACACGTTGTCGGTTCGGACGTCGTTTTCCGTTGACTTGAGAGTTTACTCCTTTAGTGACCCTCCACTAGTCGTAGCCCACCAGTACGAGGTGCTGGTCTCACCTGGGAGTGGTGTACGGGCACCCACCTTTCGAGACGGTTTGTGGACCGGTTACCGTAGGCCCCTCGTCGGTAGCCAGAGTCTGGCTACGGGGGAAAACCGGTCAGAGGATCAGACCTAGTGACGCAAGGTCTGTGTGTGCACACGTGGTTGGGGGCGGTTGGACCCACGTCGACGGGCGTGACCCCAGCTAGTTACTTGTTTGTGGTTACTTGTACGGTGTTTGCGCCTCGGGTAGGACCTACCACGTCAGGCGGTTCACCTGCGGTGCGGGGTAAGACGTCAGGGGACGCTACCGGCTGTGCTTCTAGTGGGTGGTACTCCTGTCGAGTACGGAGTGTCAGACTGTCAGTCGTGTGTTTCCGACCTTCGGGTTTTACGGTTCGACCGTTGATTTCGGTCTTCTCGTACCGTGGCACGTGTGTCGGTTTGCGTGCCGTAGGGTCTAGTTCTGTAGAGTGCAGGGCTTTCCTTTCCGAGGTACTTTCCTACCGCTAGAGTAGTGGTTTTTCGTTTTACGAGGTAGGGTTCGAGTGATCCCTACTGAGTCTTGTCCCGAGACTCATTCCCTGCGTGTTTTCACCGTGTTTCAGGTGAGACGCCACCTTCGGGGAGCGCGTCAGGAGCGCAGCGTGGTGCGGGTGCCCAGAGGTAGTGCCAGAGGTCAGAGCCGGGGTATGCCCCGTGTAGCTGTACTTTTCTTTCTTGTCACTGTACTAGTCGTGGACTGCTGTTATTGTTGTTCTTTATTGTGGACCATGTAAAATGTTAATTTATTTCCTGCTTAATATTATAACTGTTTAATTTCTGCAATTATCTGTGATGCTTATGTAGTTTCCACACCATCCTTTTAACCCTTCCGAGTCTTCGGGCTCGTGGGTGGCGGTACGAGTCTCGGGTTATCGGGCCTTCCCGGTAATCGGATTCTCGGGTCGTTACATCTACAATCCCGGGAAGGACATTTTTGTAATTTCGCCATTATAAGGGCAGAAATACAAGACTTAGTCGTCCCGAGACGTAAAGACTTACAAAACATGGTCCGCTGAGGGGCACAATTAACAACATGATCCGCTGAGGGGCGTAAACGTAAATATACCCCGTAGGGGCATAAATACAAGACCCGGGGACTTACCCCACACGGGCCGAAACAACGAACAAAAAGCTTCAAGTGTCTTCCGTAGGTTGATGTTTGTAGTCTCCTCTCTCTCGTCGTTGTCTCTTGTCGTTCTCTCCCTTTTTACATGGACCCTTAGGGTCTATTTATAGAAGGCGGGAGGGCCCAGAGGGGTCAAATGAGCGAATTTGCCTCGATTCTGTCAAGGTGGGGTGGCAAAAAGCCATTTTGACCCCTCTGGCCACCAAAAAGGGCCAAATGACCCCTCTGAGGGGGTTAAAAAAAACCTTTTTTCCTTTTTAAAAAATGTTTTTTTTTGATGCCCGGACCCCGAAGGGGGGCGGACCCGAGCGGGGTCGCGCGGGACCCGGGGGGGGGGGGGGGGTCGCGCGACCCCGCTGGGGGGCGGACCGGGAGGGGTCGCGCGACCCCGCCGGGAGGCGGACCCCGGCGGGGTCGCGCGGGCCCCCTCGGGGTGGCCCGACCCCGCCAGGGGGCAGCGGGGTCGCGCGGCCCTCGGGGGTTGCGCGCGACCCCGCTGCCCCCCCCCCCCCCCAGCGGGGTGGCACGCGCCCCGGGGCGCGCGCGCGACCCCGCTGGGGTCCAGCGGGGCCGCACCCCCCCTCGGGGCGCGTACGCGACCCCGTTGGGTCCCGGGGGTGGCCGCGGCCCCTCCTCCTCGCCTTTTTGACCTAAAAGGGGTCGTTTGACCCTTGTGCAAGCTTCTTGACCCCTCTGGCCGTCGTTTTGCTCCGTTTTCGTCGTCCCGGGTCGGAGAAGAGCCGTGGTGGAGCTATATATCTCGGGGAGATTGCTCCTTCGCCGCGTGGCAGTATCGCATCCGCGGAGGGAGCATTGTTTGTTTAGTTGGTCGCTCGTCGCCGCGTAGGGAGGAAGTTTTGCGCCCGTCTGTGCCGTGTGATACACTTGCTTGGCTACTCTGACTGGTATACGCCTGTTTCTTCCTTGTTAACTTGGTTGACACGACGTCGACCATGATAATATTGTCGGATCAATAGACCCTACATCACGGAGATACTCCGTAGTTCGACGGTGTTGACGATACGCCATCTTTGTCGTCGAACGTTGCATAGCAACAATTTCTCAAAATAGCTTGAGATAATTTCGGGTGCAACACCTATATATCCTGAATCTAAGTTTTAGCGGTGTAAGAACATTGGTGAGTAGATTTCAGGGGTATACAGGTGGATTTGATAAAGGGGGGAGTACGAAGGTTATTTATAAATATTTGAGGATTTACTATGGCAACTAATGGAGAAGTAAAGAGAAAATATGGGAAAATCGTGCATAAAACTACTAAGAAAATACAAAAGACACAAAATGGGCCTTAGATGGGCTGTACCTCAATCAAAATGACTCAGAAATAACAAAAACACAAATCAATCCTCAAGTAGCTCATCGTCGAGCCAAATAGAAGCCTGAGTCGCTATTGATGTCCTCCTGCAGTGGTAAACATGTTCCAGGTCGGACCGGATCCGAGCTCACGTGTCCTTACCATGGACCTTATGGGGATTGGGGAGAAAGAAACAATAGAATTTTCAAAAGGGAAGCTAGAGTCTCATATATGATTATTATTTTTATTTTTTGGAGAGAGGGAGAGAGTGGGCTTTGGTTGTAATGTGGGCCCTCACAACTCATTCTTTTTGGCTCTGATGGGAGGCTAGTGGGTGCCACATCATATTTGTGTGGGGAATTTTTCTGCATTGGGAGCTTTTGGAACACTTTGAATATACTTGTATCTCCCCCCCTCTCTCTCTCTCTCTTATTTTCACTTTAATACAATTTCGTGGTACCAACCACTTTCAAAAAAACTTGTTTTTGGCAGTCTTGTATGAGTTGCTTGTGTTAAGTATTGTGCTTCTTTAGTTCGCTTTCTCTGTTGGCTTCTCTGAATTTGTTAATGCTTCAGGGAGAGGGATGAACAATATGCTGATATACGAGATCTTGTAATGTCCTTTTCGGCACTTGAAGAGAAAATCCTTGAGCATTATACCTATGCAAAGGTATGATCATTGTCCACCTGTAGCTTATCAGAGGTCATTCATTGACTGGATTTTGATGTCGTAGTTTGGCAGTAGCTTCAAAAGAGATGAACAACAAACTAGCTGTCATATCTGCAGTTGCCTGGGTGTGTTTGTTTGTCTTGTTGAACTCTGAGCTTGTCTATTTACCATATCTAATCCTTCTCTTTCTGGTGTTCATGAGTCTGACAAAATCTGGCACTAAATAGTTTTTGCCATTTAGATCTTGATGGTCCATGATGTGGCATGTGGCAAAATAGAAACAATGCCACTTGTTTCAAAACCACATGATTTAGTCTCTGATTTTCAATCTACACCATCAAATCTTCTTTAGAATTGTCAATCTAACTGTAAATAAAAAATACTCAAATCTGATATCAAAAAGACATCACTTGGTGCCATAAATCACATTATCGAAGCCATTCATTTTATATTCATTTGATGCATGAGAAATAAGCATTCAAAATGTATGATTTTAAATCCATAGATAGTTTGCTAATAGTGAAGAAGATTTAATGATGAAGATTGAATCATGTGTTTTTAGAGTAGATGGCACATTCTTATTTTGCCACTGGTGGCAATGGAACCCTTATCATGTGTGTGTGTGTGTTTGTGTACATATACCAATTTTATTTCAATAAAGAGAGATAGGACTACCTATGGGTGGAGGAGAGATTCCTTGCCCACTTTGGCTAGCTGCCCGGACAACAGAAATCTGCAAGTAAAGAAGAGTTTTCAGGTTGCTTAGCACTCTTCCACCTCCCTACAGAAATCTTATGTACATGCCTGATCCAGTTGTAAGTAAAGGATAAAGTTCTTATGCAAATATTCTCAGTATAATAATACTTTCCCAGAAAATGCAATAATTGTACTCCCTCCAAATACCCCCGTAGAGGACATATGGAATGATGAGGTGAAGTGGCTTAAGCATTTCCTGAATTGATTTTTCAACCTGTGGAAGTACTCTTGCATTTCCTGATTGGACTGAAAAGTGATTTGGGAGTCTGATAGAGCGTCCATGGTCTTCCAAACCAATCTACTATTGGGTTATATTATCATCAGATGATCCGCATCCTCAATTCTCAGACCACATAAAGATCAGATGGGGGAATTGGGGTATACATTAAGAGCAGATAGTTCCCCTTGAAGCACCACTTCCATATAGCTGGGTCACTACTCCCCCCCCCCCCCCCCCCCCAAACAGCAGTCACGTTATAGCTCTTATATTTGTAATATGAAGAGAATTTTCTTTCAATAATATAAAGCGACTTAACAGAGAACACACCATTGTCTGTATTCCAAATATGACTCCTTTTGTGTGGATCAATGTGGTCCTCTGATGGTATCTGAGCAAGTTTGAAATAGTCCTCATTTCCTCATCTATGAGGTTTCTCTTCCAAGGCCACCACAGGATGTTAGTGCCCTTAGATTAGTAACAATCTTGGTCTTTAGACCATGTCTCCAGCTAAAAGTAATAGCTATGGAAGTTTGTCCAATATTTAAATACCAAGCAATTGTTTCTTCCAGAATAGACATTATCTTCATCACTAGCCGTAACCAGGCAGGAGACAGGACACCTTGCCTGACCCATTAGCCAACTTGAGAATGTCTTTCCAGACCAGCGAGAAGATTTCTCGAATTCCACGTAAATAGAAAATTTGAAATCTCTTATGGTGACTATGTTATCAAGGGCACTTGAGGCGCTCCACTAGGTGATGAGGCAAGGCAAGCCGCCAACAATTCGCTTCTCTTCAGCCAATCTCGCCTAGGTGATTAGCTTTGGCCATGGGCGCCTTTGGGCCAAGCCCACTTGGGCCACCCAGCCCATTCGGGCCACCCAGCCCATTCCTAACATCAAGTCTTTTTAGGTGTTTTATTATGAAATTGAGCTTACTTAACACATGTGCATGTACAAAATAAGTAATTTTATAAGCGTTATATATGTGTTGTTGACATATTTAATGAAATATATACACATCTGACTTATTCTATAGTTTTAATAAAATGTCGCCTCAAATGCCTAGGCCATCGCCTAAGCGTTTGCAGCTGACCTCTCACCTTTGACTATATAGTATGGTGCTTGCTTAAGATGACTCTTTTCCACAAGGCATCACAATCTGCAGCAATTCCAAGTGCGATTAACGAGGGCAGAGTTGGGGATTAGGCTCGCATCGGCCGGCCCAAAACCGATCTGGATCGGTGGGATCGGTCTATCCCATACCGATCCCAAACCAAGTTGGCCGAGTCAGGTCAGTCACTTATTGGAGAGGAGTAAGTTAAAAAAAAAGTGAAAAAAGCTTTAAGGATAGGAAATTAGTTTCAATAATGGAGACACAATTTTAGTTGGAAATCCATAATATTAATACATTGGATTATATTTATTGAAGTTGTATATTGGAATTGTTTCAAACTTGCTGAAGTTATACATTCAAAATTTGACCATTGGGCAACTTCCGGCAGCCCTTATCAGTTGAAGAGCCGCTAGGGTCCCCCCTTCTCATTCAAAAAAAAAAAAAGAGAGGAGAAAAGTAGTATGAAATTAAAAAAAAAGAAAAGGTCTAGGGTTAAGGATCGGCCAGGATCAGACGATCCTAGTCAGGATCGTCCGATCCCCACCGATACGGCCGATCCTGTGAAGAGGATCGGATCAAGGTCAAATCAGTTCGACCTAAAACCAATTGAGTTGGGCCGACCCAGCCCGATTCGATCTGATCCTACACGCCATATGGGGGGTTTGGACCGGTTCCAACCTCCACTCAGAGGTTTGGACTGGATCCAACATGGGTGGTTTGGACCGGATCCATCTTTACCCCCTATCTAGGTCCGGATTAATAGTCCCAAAATGGGATTTTGGCTCGGAAGAAACCCCTCCTTTTTGGGATTTGGTCCGGATCAAGTTCTGGGTTCACCATTTTGGTCCAGATGGAGGGTGTGATTGTAGGCAACTCTTTTGGGGCTCTATAAATACTCTAGTGGGGGCCCCATTTCGACATAGAAAATAGATGACAGAGAACAGGGACAGAGACGCAGAGCGCACGGACGGTGTTTGTGCTTGGTGCTTGTGTTTTCTTGAAGGCCCATCTCACTGGGTTTTGTGCTTATGTGATGATTGTGTTGTGCTATGAGGGTATGCTATAAAGAGAAAACCCTCTTAGCTCATGTGTATCACCAGCCACTACATGAATTTTGCAATCTATGTATCTCTTTGGGGAAATGAGATCATACCCCCTCGGAATCCTAATCTCATAGGAAGGACTTTCCGAGTCATGTAATTGTGTAGACACCCGGGGTGTGCCCCTGGAAATTTGTATAGGCCCTTATTGTCTATGAACAAGGGGTCATGTACCACCTACAACTTGTCAAAAAAACCTATGATTATGAAATATCAATGTTATGCCATGTATTTCCTTTAACTATTCATAAAGTGTGCCTGTGGCCATGTGAGCCCGTAGTTCTACAAAATTGCATGAATGCTCGTCACGAGACACTACGACTCGTATCGTAGGAAAACGGTAATAGATGTTGGAGACCCAGTTGACCTCGAGGGGTGACATGGCAAACGCACAACAGCCTTTAACCTTAAGGCTACGTGCATATCCCTAATGGGTATAGAGGTTGCTAAGCACCTCAATCTCCATAACTACACCGTTCGAGTCTGCAATCCTTTCCAAATTCCCAAATGCTTCTGACATTTGGCATCGCTTCGCATGGCACGGCGCCTGTAGCTATGCCTTTGGCGTCATGACTAGTACTGTATAGGTCAATGATTTTCTTTGACAGTTAATCAAGGGTATTCGGGCTCGCTTCGATGTAAATAGACACCGACTGCGGTCGGTGGGGTATTGTCCACTACCCGAACCCTAATCGTCTGATAAACCCAATCCATGGAATAAATGACTCACATGCCATAATTGGCTTCCACACGTGTGTTCAATAAACAAACATTTTCGTTCTTTCATGTTTGAACAGCACTTTGTTTTATTGTTCACCATTAGTTTATTACCATTTTAAATTCCGTGAGTTAAACAGAGGTCTTCCATGGTGTTCCACTTTCATGGTGCAACACATTAGGCTGTAATGCTCTTTCGGACCTCTTCTTGATGTCACTCTGGATTTTGCCACTTTATTCTCATTATGTTAATGTTAAGGATTGCCACCAAGCAGTGTTGACATGATAATAACATTTTTTTTCAGTTCTCATAATCTTATGTTCATTTGTCTTGTTTTTTTTTTCATTTTTTTGAAATTCTTCTATCACCCATGGATTTACTAATGCATTTCTGGATAAATCAAATATTAAGCTTGCTGATTAAGGTCATAAGCATAACGACAACTTTTCTGATTCAATTTTTTATTGTTCTTATTTATATATTCTGTTCTCTATTATGCATGTATGTTGGCATAAAAGAAAGGATGGCATGATATACCTTCTTTGTGTGGCAATGAGGGTTAATACTGGTGGGGCCCTGGTATCTTGATGGTGGAGCATAATTGTTCATTCATCGACATGTGACCGGATTGATATTTAATATGAAGGAATAGGGTACCATTAAGTAGCTATCTAACACCATTTAATGTAGAAAATGCATGTTGATAAACCTTCTTGTTGCTTTGAAGTTTCCACCCACCCTCACCAGTAATCTCCAAATTTTTGGGCAGTATTTACTATACTTCCTGCTTATATCCCATAAAGCTTTAATTACATTGTTACATTTTCTTTTCATCAGGCAAACTTGATTAGAAATGCTGCCTTGAACTATTTATTAGATTCTGGAATTCAATGGGGAGGAGCACCCGTAGTGAAGGTAAAGTTTGGCAGAAATTTGTGGTTGGCTTCTTATATACTCATCTTTAAATGAGGAATACTATGCTATCATCCTTCTCAAGATCTTGTTAATGCTGACTATAGGGTATTCGAGATGCAACTATCGAGTTACTGCACAGTCTTGTGGCTGTCCATGCGGAGGTATTTGTGGTTTCCCTGTGTTTCAGATGTTTGTTGCTTACATTTTTGCTGCCTGTTAATTTTAAAGGTTTTGGTTCTTTTTTGTTTTATTGTTCATTTCCCAAAACTGTTTCCGGTCTTAGAAACCTTGTCACTTGTGGCAATGGTAAAATATTTCCCATACCCCAGTATATGTTCTTTTTGGTACTATGATCTGGGATTTGTATCTCATAGGGTTAGCTTAACCTAGGTGAACTTTTCCCTAGCATAAATTACTTGCCAATGATAAATGATCGAAAAGTTTTCCAACAATTTTTTTGGTTAGATAATAGGGAATGGTAGCTGGATAACTGCATTGAGTGCTGGGCCTTATCATGTGTAGGCAAGAGTGAAATAAGTAACCATGGTGGAGTCGAGCTTAATCTAGAAACTGGAACTGACCCGGGCTAGGAATTTTCTGATGGTTCTGCTTTTTCAGTTGAAGGAAATTTGCTTCAAACTTTTTGAAGTTTCTTGATGACACATCACTGTTAATATAATAGTCTTAACATATGAGGGTGAATGAAGTTCTATTTCACAAATCTTCCTGTTTCAGGTTTCTTCTGGTGCTAAGCCACTGCTGGAGAAGACATTGGGCACTTTGGTGGAGGGCTTGTTTGACACATTTCTAAACATTTTCCATGAAAATAAATCTAAAGACTTGAAGTTATTGGATCCAAATGGATTTTGTCAACTCATGCTCGAGGTGAGATTTCTGTTTTTTAATTAATTATTGGATAAGTCACCTAAGTCTACTTTTTGTCACTTCTTTTACTTGTGAATATTTGGAGTCTTTCTATGGGATAACATGTGCATCATATAGCTGCAGTGAAGCCTTCGTGTTTTATAGTAACTAACTTCTTCCCATCACTGCAGCTTGAATATTTTGAAACTGTCCTGCATGGATACTTTTCATCCGATGCACGGGAGGCTCTCAAGTCTTTACAGGGACTGCTATTGGAGAAGTCCTCTGAAAGTGTGACTGAATCTATTGAGAATCCAGGACATCATCGAAGACAACAAACCCGCGGGAGTGAAGATGCAATGGCAGATGACAGGCAACAAGGGACTACTGTCTCACCAGATGATCTAATTGTAATATTATCTCCTCAACTATGCATTAAGTGGAGAAAAAGTTTACTTAGGGCCATTAAACTTTTTTAGTGTGTAATGAGTTTAACCACTAAACACCATAGATGCATCTCTTATTGGCAAAATATTAATTTGTTCACAATAACGGACAATTAATCGTGTGTGAGCGCGCTCGTGCACTCACATGCATGTGGCACACCCTTGCATAAGCAAGGACCATAACCAAGCTCTTTTTCTGTTGGAAATTTTAAGGGCTGATACTTAGCAACTATGTTTCAGGTATAACAATACAAAAAATAATCACTGTCCACTTTTTTCTAGAAATGCATTTTTGTTGGTTATAGTGGCTGCTGATCTCCTGGACTGAGGATAGACGTACATCAAATATCCTTTTATTTCTTCTTAAACAGTTCGGAGGAACTCAGGAACCGGAGGAGGAACTATTCTATAAAAATAGCTCTTGCATACTTGTTTACTAGAACTGCCTTTCCATGTCTGCACTTTGTGGGGTTCTCTCGTTGTCTTGTTCGCACTATATTGTTCTCAAGCAAGCTTCGTTTTTGGCACTTCCCTTTACCAATGCATGCAGTAACGCATTTCATGTTTTTTCCAGGCTCTTGCACAGCAGCTTAGCGCAGATCTCCTCGAGGGGGAACTTGAGAGGACTCGTTTGAACATATCATGCTTTATGGAATCCTCTCTCCAGCCAAGTTCAATACCTGTACCGGCCAAGAACCCTTACCCATCCTTCAGAGGATCAGTCAATTCCCCAAGCTTCCGGACAATGGGCTCGCCAGGTTACTCACGGCAAAGACGGAGATGATCCACAAATATCTTTTGTTCTTTCTCACGATAAGTTGTAAAAGTTTTGTATTTTTTTTTCAGTATTCTTACGAGAACTTTGAAAATTATGTAAATTGGGAGAAAAATTTAGCCTTTATTTGAGGTCGTGGGGTCTTTAGCGGTGGGTGGAGTGTGAGTTGTACAAGACCAATTTTTGCTTGTATATGTTTCCATTTTATTAAGTTTGAAATACCCTTCTATCATTCATTTGGTGGTCTTTAATTAGCCTTCCCCAACTGCAGAGTGACTGTTTTTCTGGAATGAGTTGTGAGAAATGTGAAAGTTGGAGTTTCAAGGGTTGTTCGTTAAGTTTAATATTTGCCACGTCACTTCATGTTTTAGATTTCCTCATTGGTCATTTTCTGATATTGAGTCGGATTTTACATCCTTTCACACAGTATAGTACTCTTTAACAAGAATCATCTGATCGTTTGGTAAGAGCTTTGATAAAAATTATGATACTGCCGCATTGTATTGATAAGAAAGGAAGTGCAAGTTATGTGTCCAAGTTAAAAGGATATACAAAGCTGCTCTCCCATCTGCGTACAAATAGGTTTGGGGAAACCTGAGCCACTTTATATGTGCAGTTCCAGACTTCCAGATTACAACCTTATGATTTTGATGGACGCCAAACCGACATGAAGCTGCAGCTTCGGTACACGGTAATTGGTCGCAAACCCATCTCCATGCTGCTATCTTTTTGTGATTTATAAATTTGAACCCAAGAAACCCCTGCATTTTAGCCTACTTGGGGTTTGCATAAACATGCAGCTCTGGTTTGTGGCGAAGGGGACGGCGCTCTCCGCGGCCACCTGCAAATGCTCTCGGTCACTCCGCTTGCGTTCCCAAGTACAGTCGGTTTCACCGGCTACACGGAGTCCCTTGACATGATCTTCTTCCGGACGACATTGATCTGAGGGAGTCAAAAAGGAACCCACGAACACAATACAGCGTCAGCTCTAGCCTATCCCATGTGCCCATGACATACGGCTACACCAACTCCAACTCTCTCTCTCTCTCTCTCTCTCTCTGAGGTGACATTATCGAGAGTTTACACCATATTGTAATTTTAGTTAGTCTCACATGAAAAAGATGAAAGCAAACATGTCATAATTGTGAGACATCTGCGCTAAGATAGGGCACGAGTCTCTCTCTATCAATATCATTATCTCTACGCAAAATACAAAGGCTAATATTGTTCTTACTCTCTTAATATACTCCTTACATTACCACAGGTGTTTGAAGTTCTCCAAGGCCTTCGGTAGGCAGGTGGGCTGTTGAGATTTAAGAGGATACACCACAAGTAACGTTTTCCAAGCCACAATGAAAGTAGGATGCAGTGCTGGGTCTCCATATATATATATATATGTCCTCAACATGCACCACCTCCAACCTCACAAGCTCAAGAGCCATAACAAGCACCAACAGTGACGAGAGAAGAGATGGCACTTCTACTCGCCTATGCTCTCCTTGTGCTCACCCTGCCCACCGCACCAAACGCCCTGAGCAAAGACTGCCTTGGTGGCGGCGAGGTTGCATGGTCTCTACAGATCAACGTGTACCAGACCAGCTGCCCCATGGCGGAGGGCATCATCTTCTCTGGGGTGCAGAACGCGGTGGCCGGCGACCCCCGGATGGCCGCCTCCCTCCTCCGCCTCCACTTCCACGACTGCTTCGTCAACGTGAGCGCCGCCGCCGTCGTGCCACCACCCGGTTCCGCCGCCATGTATCCCTGATCTTTTACAACTTCTCACTTTCCCGTATCGCGGCAGGGCTGCGACGCCTCGGTGCTGTTGGACGACACCCCGGTGTTCGTTGGCGAGAAGACCGCCGGGCCGAACGTGAACTCGCTGAGGGGTTTCGAGGTGATCGACGGCATCAAGTCGGAGCTGGAGATGGCGTGCCCCGGGACGGTCTCCTGCGCCGACGTGCTCGCCGTTGCAGCCAGGGACTCAGTTGCACTGGTGAGATCGTCCAAATTGACATTCATATGATTAGCTACCACTGCTTCTACATGTGATCGATCACTAAATGAAACCAATGGTGCACCCTGTGCAACGGTGACGTGGAGCAGTCAGGTGGGCCCACGTGGGAAGCGGAGCTGGGGAGGAGGGACAGCTTGACAGCCAGCAAGTCGGGGGCCAACAACAACATCCCGGGGCCCAACTCCGACGTGAAGACCCTTGTCGACCGGTTCAACGACGTGGGCCTCTCCCAGAGGGATATGGTGGCCCTCTCAGGTCCAGTTTACTTAAACTACTACATCTACGTGGCAGCACTCGTTGGTGCACCACCCGTGTGAATGCATGCGTGCAATCAATATTGTTGTTCTTGGCCATGCAGGCGGACACACCATCGGAAATGCCCGCTGCGCCTCGTTCAGCTCCCGCCTGAGGGGCTTCGCGGGCTCCGGCGCCGGCGTCTTCCCCGGCGCCGGGCGCCCCGACTTCCTCGACTCGCTGCAGCAGCTTTGCTCCGACGGCAACTCGACGACGCTGGCGCAGCTCGACGTTGTGACGCCGGCGGCGTTTGACAACCAGTACTACACCAACCTACTCGGCGGCTTCGGCCTCCTCGCCTCCGACCAGGCCCTCGTGGCCGGGGTCGACGAGGGGATCGTCGGCCTCGTGGAGACGTACGCCGAGGACCCGGCGGCCTTCTTCGAGGACTTCAAGGCGTCCATGGTGAATATGGGGAGATTGAAGCCGCCGGCGGGGATGGGCGGGGAGGTCCGGAGAAACTGCAGGGTGGTTAACTAGTGCAACTATAGATTTGAGGGCGAGGCTTTCTCTGTGCTCTCTATCTATCTTTCACATGTGTCTGTCTGGTGGAGATGTATGTGGTGTGTTTTTCCTGCTGTTTTGGTATGCCGCTGGTCTTCTCCTCAGAGAATAAAAAATATTTTCCTCCGTATGCATCTTTTCTCCAACAAGTGAGTAGATAATCCCCTGGGATAAGTGGTTCTTGTGAGTGAGTTGATTTCCCAAATCCATGTTGACTCATTATGCTGTGCTGAGATGGGTTGGGCCGGCTTCTTTGGGCCCCTTTGTTTCTCAGTTAGGATAAGGTGTTCGACCCTCCGAAGTCGAACACGTCTTGTCGAGGTCGAATAGGGTCGTTATGTGTGAGGGAAGGGTGTGGGTATCATCCAAATTCTCTCTCATCATTTAAAAAGTCCACCCGACAGTTTTAATATCAAACGGGACCTTAATGTCTAGATCAATGTAGCAAGAACTAGCGGAAAATCATATAGCATTCATTCGATCAGCTTTATTTTTGAGAAGACTGATTCCATGGTGTGCTGTACATTTGGTGTGCAGTATCGTTAATTTAAAAATTATTTTTTTGGAGCAGTCCCTAAAGTATTCTAACTTGGGGTGTAATTCATGTCATTATTGAATTATTCTGAAAAAATAAAAAATCAGATTGAATGAATAATATTAGACTCATTCTTTTAAAAATTGACTCGTTTTATTTTTAATTTTTTTAGATAATCGGATGACAGCGTAACTTGCACTCTAAATTAGAATATCTTGAGAGCTACTTCAAGCAATTTTTTTTAAAAATAAAAATAAAAATTATACACACCCAGACTGTGCAGCAAACCTTCCTCTTTATTTTTTAAATATTTTTCTGCTTATCAAAGTTCGGACTACCTATTAGTTGACGTAATTCAGACAGAGGACTGCTATGATGCCATAGTTTTGGTCGGCTGATTTGATACATTCAAATTGAATAAATGGCGGGGAATTAAAATTGAATTTAAATCTCGTATCTTCATATTTAGATGTATGGACCTAAGTTCATCATCAATTTCATTTGGATCATCTGATCTCAAAATTAGACATTTAAGATAAGAGTAACGAATAGAGTGACAAAGATGATAACACAATAAGAAAAAATTAATGTGCAAGGTTCGTACTTTTTGGGGATCTTTTCTTGATCCCCAGATCCTATTGGTCCCATTTAGACCATTGAAAAGACTCTATTCACTACATGCCAAAGTATGACTCCTAAACTTGAGCATGGAGTTTGGGCCAAGGTCTGCACAACCGGCCTGCTAAGCAAACAAACTTGATGGGCCATAAACAACTAGTATGGAGTACGGACATAACACATGCGAATGAGTATCACCTGTGGCACCTTTGTGTTGCTAAACTGCCAACAGGGCAGCCACCCTTTTTTTGATTTTTTTAAAAGTGGTTCCTAATGCAAATTATCCATTTGTACCGTCTGATTTTAGATCCAACGGTTAGGGAAAAAAAATCTAAAAAAAAAGAATGGATGGCCTTAATGGGCCAATGTTGGTCGGGTTTTGGGTTCGTTTGGGGTTCGTTTTTTGGAATTTTTTCTTCTTCTAACATTTCGATCAAAGGTTGGCCGGTATGGATGAATAGTTGAATACTAAATAGCTTGCATAAGGAGCTACCGAAAAAAAAATCATCCTTTTTTTGCAAGGCGAATTGAGAAGAGAACTAAGTTTGGGATATGGGTGTCACCGCATGGATCTACTTGTATGGCTAATGCCACTGCAAAGTAGGAAATGCTAGTATTCCAATGACGTGGAGGCAGTTGTAGCCCAAACACCTCAAAGACTGATTGAGTTATTTTGCTATATCCTGTGTCTCTCCTTAGCTTATTTCAGTAGAACTAACGGTTGAGAACTATAGGAGGCGAAGCCTGTGGAACAGTGAAGCACCATCATGTTTGCCACTTCAAGTGCTATGCATGGCATGGATGATGAACTCGAAGAGCATTTTAGGAGAGCTTCGCCCATTTTGATGGACGGAAAGGGGTTTTCGTGGGTTACTCGAATTGGTTGATCGGTGATTGTGTGTGGGAGTTTATGTGAAACCATTGACAAAACCGAAGCGTTGATCACCGAGTCCGGCAACGACGGCGAGGAGTTCACCGTTAACCCATGCAGACGGTGGGCAGATACCTCCCTCATCCCCTCTCGCCATCCAAACTCCTCTCGAAAAGTTGAAGATAAATTTAAAATTCGTTTAGATGAATACTCTTAATATTTAATATGTAAAAATTAGTCTTTTTTTTCGGCAGGTAAGATAGACATTAGTCGTATAAATATAATGTTAATGGTCATCATGAAGTGCATGTTTGTTAACGGGTTAAGATAGCACATTCGACCCCTCTTGGTCAAATGCGATATCCGACCCCAGGTAAGAGAGTTGTGTGAGAGACGCCAGTGGGCCCCGCACACTCTCACCCCGGGTAACACATTCGCGCTATCCTACCCCAGTAACAAACCTGGACTAGGGAGAAGAACCACACATCGTCAAGGTGTATAAAAACAGTGGACTAACCAAGCAGCACCCATGACATTAAGAAGAGTTTTTTTTCCTTCTCGAAAGAAGAAGATATATATATTCATGATATTATAATTAATAGATATTTTAACATTAATAAAATCATATCAGGATTTTTTTCACATCTTAAATACCCACCATGGGCAAAACTAGGAAACCAAACAAGGGCAAATGCTGATGAGAAAGCAAAATGTGGAAACTTGCGATTCAATCAAAACGATGACAAAAGAGAAAGCAAGACAAACAGATCAGCCAAAAAACAAGGCTGAACCTGAAGCTAATGACGAATGATCTTTGAAGCTGTTCAAAGAAAGAGGGAAGATGTTGACAGTGACAGCCAGCGACAGGACATGAATACATGTTCATCAAACTCCATCCAGTTCTGATCACCTGGTCAGACTAGAATCCTACTAGGCTGTCCTCAGTGGTGGGGAGACCAATATGACACCATCTCCACGAACAAAAAGGAATGGAATAGTGCGCCTCGTTGTCTGGGACAAAGAATGAGAAAACAAAGATGTTAGATGTTGAAAAATTCTAAATGCTCTCCTAAAATGTCGCCCCTGATAAGTTACTACATCCATGTGGCCTACAATCTTGTGCATACCTGGAGACCACCAATCTTTGATGGTTGGACTTCAAATTTAAGAAACTGTCAACTGGAAAATGGTGTTTGGAATATTCCGTAATGTGGTATACAGGTGTATAGTCTCAGTCTACTAGAAAGTATAAAAGACAAGTTTTTAGCTTCGTCAGTGTCAGTTGGAATACGGGAATAGGAAGCAAAGAGAGAGGGCAGCGAGGGTTATCTTTGTTGTGCTCTGTCGTCCTTGCGGTACGTTGTTGATGTCAAGGAGGTTGAAAAGATTAAGTGGATGATCAGCAGTGTGCTAGTCTGGCAAAGGAGGCCTCATGGGATCTTGGCAGGGCTGTGAATTGGTGGATTCAGCAGTGTGCTGTTGCGCTGAAGGGCCACCCCAGAGTCGCACTCACAAACCAGTGACAATGACAAAGTTAAGATGCAGATGCCCAGGGTCAGACCAATGCCAAGAGCTGGCTAGGAATCCTACGACAAAGGAATAAGGAGTTGGCCCATCAGGCTAATGCCAAGAGCTGGTTGTCAATGGTTTTAGGAAACCTACACCAGAGGAGTATTGTAGCGTGAAAGAGGTAGGTCTTCTTTCCTTTGGGTTGGGATTTCTCTCTTTCTTTCTTTCCTTCACCCCCCTTTTTTTGGAGGGTGGGGAAAATGGACATCTTCCAAAATTACACTAATGTAATTCTAGAAACCAACATATGCTAGCATAGTCTGCTTTAGTTCTCATTCACAGCATCATGAGGAAGCTCTTAAAAAATGTAGGCTTTTATAAATCCAAAGCTTCCCCCTTTGCCAGACTAGTTCTGAATCAAATTATAAAAAATGAATTCAAGCCATACCCGGACAATCTCTTCATAGGTTTCATCGTCAATCTCTATGGTAGTGATGATCTCTTCAACATCTCCCAGTATCATGTTTAGATGTTGATCATAAGCCTGAAAGTATATAGCAAAAAAGATCAGCCAAAATACAAACTTTTTTCTTTAAACTAAAATGCAGAGTTTAGACTGAAATATGTATGAATCATCATCATCATCATCGTCATCATCATCAGAGTCTTATCTCATTATTTAGGGTCGACTACATGAATTCTATTTGGTCAAAGAATTCTATCAAGTGCTATATTCGTACTTAAACCCAATAAGTCAATGTCCCTTCTAATAACATCACACTATCTTATTTTAGGCCTTTCACACACTCTTTTACTAGCATCCACTAAGATTTGATCACATCTTTTAACTGGTGCTGATTTAGGGTGACGGTGTACATGCCCAAACCATTTGAACCTATTTTCCCTCATTTTAAAATATGTATGAATCTGTATATGTATATATGTATAGTGTGCATGTTTGTGTGTATATATGCACACACATGAATATATGTGTGTGGGGATAAAACATTTTATAAATTACTATCTAACAGCCAACAAAACAAGAATGCATTTTACACATTTTCTAGAAACCATGTGAAAAGAATTTAATATGTTAATGCTATCAGATTGGTGAGACCATGCTCTATCAAAATGTCATTAAAAATCAGCATATGTCAAACAGGCTCTTACTCTCAGCTCTTTGCATGTGTTATTGCATAATTGTTACGGGATTCCTTCAACATCCATGAAAGATGTAGTGTACTCATGAATGCCTAAATCGGGGTTTGATGACTTGGGGATCCGTATCGGATGGAATTCCCCCTGATCCGATAAGAGCCGGCCCGACTCAGACCGACTTGGCAGAGTAGCATATTTAAAATAAACCAAAACATTAGAGTTTAATTCTTTTCATCCATATAATGCAAGATTTATTATTACTATTATATCATTACTATAATTTTTAATTTTAAAATATTTAAGATTATTTTTAATTTATATAGTTTATAGTGACTTGGTGCGATTTGCCTGACTCTCAACTCGAAATGCTCTAGATACAATCTGAGTCACTCGAATCGGGACGAGTCAACGAGCTATGGCCTAAATGAGGTATCACTATCATCGTGGAGAAATTGCACTAAATCAATACATTATCAAAAACAAAGATATAACTAGTTTTTGCCCTTAGCCTCTATTTATTACAGAAATCTTATTATTCCCATAACCATAAAAAATTAGGACTCTCAAGTGCCTAATGGGGTGTTTGGTTACGCTTTTTTGGATATTTTATCTCTCAAAATTTATTTTGAAGAAAGAATGTGGACTAAACCCTGTTTGGAACACCTATCCAAATTTTTAGGGAGGGAGTTAACCCTTCATTAAATTTCCCCAAATAAAAAACAACTCCTTACTTTTTTGTTTCAAAAGAGCCAATCTCTCTCTCTCATAACCACTTCTTTCTCTCTCTCACACATACGTCACCCCTCTTTCTCTCCCTCTCATAACCACCTCTCTCTCTCTCTCTCTCACGCACACACACACATACATACATACACACATTACCACCTTTCTCTCTCTTTTCAACCACCTCTCTAATGAGGAAACTCCTTCCTCCCTTAAATATTATTTAGATTTTACCAAACATGTCAAAAGTTGAATTTTGTAAATTCAAAAATTGAGAAAAAAATCACAATGAAATATTTGTCAAAGGAGAAATAATCTTAAGAAAAAAATGCTCCCAAACACCCTATAAATAATCAATCACAATCTCTAATGTCATTTGTAGTCATGGTGCATAAACAACGCATTAAATATTGAAATTCTCCAGTAGTATTTGTTTGTGTGCATACAAAGTTGAGATTCATCAATGCAAGGCCATTTTTTTTTGTTTTTTTGAAAATGGGTAATACCACTGATTGTATAAAACGAAAAGAAGGGTACACGTGTAACAAAACTCCCAAAAAGAGACCCTATGCAAAAGCACACCAAGACAGTGTGGGCCGCTTACCCTCCCAACAAAGCAAAAGAAGGAGAATTGAGGGCGTTCACATTACAAATCACTTGTGCCCATTCCCACACAAAAGAACATATTGAAGAAATAAGAGAGGGGGAACATTAGTGGGGAATGTGTGGGGAACAAAATTAGCAGTTGCAAGACTGGAAATAGTTTCAAAAAAGAGGGAAAAAAACTATCGATAACTTATATGTAACAGTAATGCTCAAAAAGTTTTTATCCAACCAAAAAAGGAACTAGTTTTGACTGGGTCAAATTCAAGATTTACTGGTTTGAGTTGGATTCTGGCTTATTTAGGTCGAGTCATTCAGATTTTCATTGATTTCACTACTCTAGTCCAAACCATGTGATGAGAGGCCTGGGTCCCATGTCATGAGGATATCTATTGTGCCCCTTCTGTGATAGAGAAAGACACGGTGACAGTTTAAAGAAAAAGGAGAGAGGAGAAAGAAGCTGTCATCTACATCATCATCAGCCAGGACGATGCAGTGAAAATGTAGGAAGGAAAAAGGAAAAAGAAGCTGCCATCATCACCACCTCCTCTCTCTCTCTCTCTCTCTCCCCCCCCCTCCCTCCCCACCATTTTTTTTTCATCCAGATAAGACTAAACCTGACTGGAATCAGCTAATTCTCAAACAAGTATGATTCTAGGAGCACCGAGCAGCAACGATATAGGAGTATAAAGGATGGCAACGAAAGTGGAATAGAATTAGAGGTAAAGGAAGGAGGGGAGTCCTTGGAGTCTCAAAATATGAATTGTATCAACTTTAATACAGGTCCGGACATACTAGATTTGGCTTAGGAGTAGACTATGCTAATATATGAACATTGAAATTAACCAAACACCCACTACCAATAGCCCAAAATTGCTATCGATAGAGGTGCTTAATGCACCAACCAACCAAACACACCATAAAATACTCCTTAATTTTACAATCACACCTATAAGCTTGTTCAGACTATACCAGAATATGAAGCAAGGATAACTTAAAATGCCCACTTGTTCCATGTGTGGAAAAGGGAAGATGGGTTCTCCAGTTACACCTGACGAGAGAGACTTGGAGTGGAGAAGGCCAATGCCCCATCCCCTCCCATGCTGTGACCACCTCTTTAGGCCAGCTAACGGCTTAGCATATATCGTTAACACTACCATCTGCAGGCTGCCAACTCAGGAATGCAACTTGCTCCCTTCTTTCCTTTCCCATGACTGTCTCCTTTTTCCTCTTATCCTCCCCATTCTCCTTCACCCTTTTTGATTTTTATCTGCTGACCATAGCTTTCTGGTCAGCTGTCAACCTGTCACCAAACCCCCACATATAATATCTTGAAGCCTAGAAGGGCTTAGAGACAGGGAAGAGGAAAGTTTGATTTTTATAGAAAGGCAGCAAAGGGTCCAAAGCCTTTAAAAGAAACATGGCAGCAGATTTTTTATTAGAACATGTACCATTTGAGATCAATGGACTGAGAAAGCATGTTATTCCAAAGCACAATCATGTGTTTTCAGTATTATATATAAATGTGTACATGATCTGAAGGACGAAAGTTGCCAGAGAGGGAGACACTTAAATTCACTTTAGACCACATTTGATTTAAAAAGTTTCTTCAGTTGCAACTTGTAAGTGATGTTGAGAATTTGGGTCCTCCAGTTATACAATCAAGGAGAGAACAAGAGGATGTGCAGCCAGTGCCCCCTCCCTCCCTCCCTTTGAGCATCTACCTGAGCTCCCTCAGTTCCACTGTCACTCCTGCCACAGCCCAACACCATGCATGAAGCTTTTTCTCTCTTTCCATTTTCTTGAACACTTCTCTCTTTATTTCCTTCCCTCTCTTTCACCATTTCCTTTTCTTATCTCCTCTTTGGGATTGACCACAATTAGTCTGAATACAAATTAGAGATCAGACAAAGCACTTTTCTTAAAGAGGGGACTTTGGTAACATTGTAACCACCTAAATGCATCATGGAAGTAAATTATATAGAAGTTCAAGTATAGAATCAATGCCCCAGTAAATATTTTCCAGTTACCCCTATAAGCAGAAGTGAATAAGTTCCAAGATGCGCAAATATAAACATGTTACACATGTATTAATAGTGATGTAAAGTATCACACAAAATGAACCCTCCTATTCAAATGAACGAAGAAATAACGCTTCAAACTTTCTGCACAATGGCTCTGAAAAAATAAACATAGCACAAAAAATCCAAAAATTGAAGGTCCACCCATCCAAGATCACATGGACCATGTTGCATAGAACAAACTTGATCACAGTGTTTATATTAAAAAACAGAGACAAAAAAAGAGAAAGTGTTCCTACTCAACCTTGCTACCATGCCGAATCAACACCAAATCATATTTTTAAACTCAAAGAAATATTTTTGACAAAATGGTGGCAGAAAATTCGATTCTTCCCAAATATGGAGTTCAGAAAGAGAAGGGTTCATGTTCGAGGGCATGTTTTGGTTGGTAATTTTTCTATAGATGCATGTTCTTCTGGAAAACCATGCATTAAGCCACTACAAATCCAAATGCAATTCACTAGTGCTGGTGTCAGTGAAAAATGCATGAAGATATTTGAAAGAAAGAAAGATGGCAGTAAATGTGTTGAAATCTAGTCACGAAAAAATCTTCAGAAGGTTTTATATTAGATAAAACAGATAGCAAATTATGACACAAGAAACTGACACCAGAAGATACAAAGCGGGTGCGCCTTGAGTCGCTGCCGCACTGTTAGGGTTTCGCAGCCTCCCTGTTCGTCGCCGGCCATGGCCGGCCCTGAGGGGGGTGACGTGCCCTCCTCTCCTGTTCCCCTTCAGCCTGTTTTGCCTCCCAATGGGACAGCGGCCCTTCCTGGTGCTACTGTTCCATTGCATCCACCGGAACCGCACTTGACGTATGCCCAAATGCTTGTTGCGTCCAAGAAAACACCTCGGCTCTCTTTCCGTATCAAGGCGCCAGCATTCACTGACAAGGGAGAGTCCGCTGTGTTTTTCACTCGTGAAGAGATGCAGCGATCCATGCAACATCTGCAGTTCGCCATCACCAAATGTTCCTACGGAAGGCCTTCCATACCAGAGGTTAATTCCTGCCTTGCACAGCGTCTTTTGTCATTAGCAGGCTTAATCCACGGCATGTGCTTCTGCGGCTTGACTGCGAATCTGACTTCCTCAAGGTTCTTTTAAGGAAAAATCTATATATTAAGGGCTTCCTATTCAGGTTCCTCTGATGGTCACCTGAGTTTGATTTTAATTCGGATCCCCCCACTGCTCCGGTATGGATTGGTTTCCCTGCTCTCCCTGTTATTTTTTTCCACAAGGATATGATGCGTTCGATCGCAGGGAACATCGGTTCGGTTATGCAAATCCATGATTCAACGCTGGCACTCATGGAGACGTCTGAAGCCCTGGCTTGTGTTGAACTGGATCTTTTTGCCCCTCGCAAGGAACGCCTCTAGATTGATACTGTAACGCCCCGAATCGTAAACTCGGTCCAGTCGTAAAGACTCACGTCGGATTTCGATCGGAACGTCACAGTGAGACAACCCAAACGGTACAATTACGGTAGAGAATTCCACATAAACATTGAGATATCGTTGCAGTGGAAATGAAATTACTCAATCAGTCAGCTTACAGTCAAAAGACTTCGTCCACATAGGTCGAAATAAAAAGTAATAGTTTAACAAGTCATTTATTACATAACCAAATTTCACACACATTTTTTTTTCTAAGACATAACTACCTAAGATAAAGACTCGTAGCGAATCCAAGCCGCGGTCAGATCACTGCGAGATCACTCCTCGCTTTCTTCTACCGCTTCTCCTGAAAATATTTAATTAAATAAATAGAATACTAAACTGTAAATTTGTAGGGCATTACAGATACTGATGGGGAAGGTTTTTGGCAAAGCATTAGCTACCATCGTGTTCCCAGCCTTTGCGCTTATGGCCATAAGATGGGCCACAGGGAAGGTGAGTGCAGGAAGAAGGCTCATGTGAAAAAGCCTCATGCTCAGAGCAATCAACTTTCTCAGACCTCCCTTTCAGATGGGGACCTTTTGACTGGACCCCGCCTGCCAGCACCTGTATATCGTCCAAAGCCTCAGATCATACAGCCTGATGCACGGATTCATGCTTCAAACATGTTTGAGGCTCTTAATTCTCATGAGAATTCGGACTCTTTGCCTATGGGCTCTTCAGAAATCAGTTTGGCTGATTCAAAGCAGAAAGCTGCTGCGATCCCCAACTCTCCCAAGGAGTCTTTGCTTGATGGGAATGCTATGCAACCACAGCATCCGGATCCCCTGCTTCATACAGAGGAGCCCCCTGTTTTAGCAGTAGATGCTGGTATCTCAGTTGGGCCTGACCCAAACCAGGCTGTGGATCACCCAGCTCTTGCCGTTGAGGCGGACCACGATACCATGCTAGATGCGGATGATGGGGTGGACACCAACACTACTGCCTCGCCTACTAGCATCAACGCTGGTCGCGGAGCAGAACCATTGGGAGGTTTAATGTCTGCCAAAGCAGCCTTGAAAAATTTCACGGGTAGAATGGATGGGCTCTCAGCTGCGGAGATTTCCCAGGCTGAAAATGTTTTATGCCAAATGCTATTTTTCAGGATGCCCAACAACAGCAGCAACCTGCTACAGAAGCCTATTGGCGTCTTCAGTTACCGGTCACCAGATCCAAGGCTAAATTACTAGCCTCAGTTGCTTATCCGCCTTTGGTTCAATGATCAACCCGATCTTAATTTGGAATATTCACGGAATTGGTAATGCTAATTCCATTCGAAGTCCAAAGAAACATGTTCGTACCCATGGTGTTCAGATGGTTGCTATTCTATAACGAAAAATTACGCAGACTAGAATGGACAAGGTCCGTCACAAGCTTAAGTTTGACTTAGCTATTGCCAATGGGGATGTGGAGTCCAAAATCTGGTTATTCTGGAACTCTCCTTTTAACTTGGTCACTGTCCAACAACACCCTCAGTTCATCACTATGGGGGTGAGCACTGGGAGCGCATTGTCTGTTATCTCACTTTTGTCTATGCTTCTTGTGACGCCTCTGTTCGTCGTGATCTCTTTGATGCCCTTCTCTCTTTTGGTGAAAATCTTAATACGCCATGGCTTGTTGGGGGCGATTTCAACGGTATTCTTTCCCCTTCTGATAAACTTGGTGGTCCTATGGGCTTCTTAAATTCAATGATTGACTTCCAAGGCTTCACGTCTGCTGCTGGTCTCTTGGATGCTGGGTACACAGGGAGCGAATTTACTTGGTCTAACAAACAAGCTGGTGCTAGCTGTATCCGCGCTCGGCTGGACAGAGCGCTTTTCAATTCTTCCTGGGCAACCTGTATGTCGATCCTCTCAGTTCGCCATCTTCTCAGGGATCCTTTGGATCACTCACCTTTGCTGCTATCTTGTTCTAACATCTGCAAAAACCCTGCCAGATTTGTATTCCAACATATGTGGCTTGAGGATCCTTCCTTTAGGCTGTGGTAAAATCTGAATGGGATTCTCTTCAGATTAACCATCATAATCCTTTTGTTGTGTTGCAGAGCAAGCTAAAAGCCCTCAAAGGTTCTCTTCGGAAGTGGAACAAAATCACCTTCGGAAACATCTTTGATGTTATTAATAAAGCGGAGGACGCTGTTGCTGCTGCAGAACAAAATTTCGATACTCAGCCTAGTGAAGCCAACCGGACGGCGCTGCACCCAGCACAAGCCTCCCTCCGCCGAGCCCTTCATTGTGAAGAGATCTTTTGGAGCCAAAAGGCCCCCTTAACCTGGCTACAGCAAGGTGACAGAAATTCCAAGTTTTATCATCTGCGCGTGCAGCAAAAGCGTAGCCATTTGCATATCCGCCGCCTCAAGCTTGGTGATGGTACTTGGTGCGAGGAAGAAGATATTTTGAAGCAGAAGGCTGTGGATATTTTCAGTAAACAATTCACAACAGAGGTTCATAGTGTTGATCCCCGGATGTTTCAGACTATCCCCTCCTTAATCTCCAGCGAGGACAATGAGGCGCTTACTTCCCTACCCAGTGCTGATGAAATTAAGGCAGCAGTGCACTCCCTCTCCCGAGACAGCGCGCCGGGCCAGATGGTTTCACTGGCAAGTTCTTCACCTCCTGTTGGGATACCATCTCGGATGATGTTGTTCGAGCAGTGCAGAGTTTCTTCAGAGGTTTTCCTCTTCTGCAGGGAACCACTTCTTCCTTGATTGCACTCATTCCCAAGGTGACTTCTCCCTCAAATTTCTCAGAACTAAGGCCAATAAGTCTATGCAATTTTACCTACAAAATTGTCTCGCGTGTGCTCTGTGAGCGCCTGGTTCCTATCCTTCCAAAAATTATATTGGAGCAGAATATCATTGATAATATTTCCCTCTCCAATGAATTGATGAAAGATGTCAACCGGAAGGTGAGAGGAAATAATTTGATTCTCAAACTGGACATGGCCAAGGCATATGATAGACTTGAATGTGATTTCCTCTTAGCGGTGATGCGGAGTTTCGGGTTTTCTAATAGGTGCTGTTCTCTTATAGGCATGCTGTTATATAACTGCTGGTTCTCAGTCCTTTTCAATGGGGCCCCCGTTGGTTATTTTAAATCTTCCAGAGGCATCTGCCAAGGGGACCCATTGGCACCGGCTCTTTTCATCATCGCTGAAGAAGCTCACAGTCGCGGCTTGTCTGATTTGTTTGACTCGGGCAAAAATCAGTATTACCATGTTCCCCGGGGATGCGTCAAGATTTCTCATTTGTTGTATGCCGATGATGAACTTGTTTTCATGAATGGCAGCTCACGCAATATCAATTGCCTGCTGAATTTCTTGGAGCGGTATGAGGATTCCTCTGGCCAAAAGCTCAATGTGCAGGAAAGCTCCTTTATTCTTTCTCATAAGGCTTCAGTGGCGGCCATCCATCGTGTATCTGAGCTCACAGGTTTCCAGCACAAACTAGGCTTGAATTCCTACCTTGGCATTCCTCTTTATGAAGGGCGGAAAAGAGTAACCCATTTCAAGTATATTCTGGACAAAATTTGCCGCAGACTAAATGCTTGGCAATCAAAGTTCCTTTCACAAGCCGGCCGTGCATGTTTAATCAAATCGGTTTTGCAGTCCATCCCACTGTACACTGCCAGTGCCTCCCGTCTCCCAAACACAATTATGAATGCTATTAACAAACTTTGTGCTTTTTTTTTTGGGGGGGGGGGGGGCTGGGCAGGAGGGCCAAAGGAAGCGCCATTGGGTTCCTTGGAGCGGTGTCACTAAGCCGATGGAGGAGAGCGGCCTGGGGATCAGAAGCCTTTATGAGGTGCAAGTGGCAATGGTGGCTAAGCAGCTTTGGAGGATCATGCATGAAACATCGCTCTGGTCCAAATTTGCAAAATCCAAGTTTCTGAAGTGCCACTTCAGTAAAATCATTAGGCCTTTTCCTACGGGTGTTCGAAAGGATGTCTTTATTGAGGCGAAGCGGGTTGTTCTGTCCAACTCTCACTGAATTCCTATGGATGGTGGAACTATTGATTTCCTCAGAGACAACTGGTGTGGCCAACCCCTCTGCAGCATTGGGATTGTCCCTAGTATCTCTCTTAAAGAAGCGCTAGCTGAGCTTCAGCATCCGTCTTGGGATTGTATTTACCACCTGCCCGCCTCTATCATTTCTCAACCGCGCAATACTTCTTTGGAGGAGGGGCCAGATCAATGTGCTTGGAAAGCTTCTATTGACGGAGTTTTTTCTGTGAGATCAACGTATAACAGTGCTCGATCTTCTGGCCTTCCTCACCCGCCTTAGAAAAAAAATGGAATTCTACTTTCTCCCCATGTGCATCGGTTTTTGCCTGGAGACTCCTGAACCAAGCAGTGCCGGTTGACACTTTGCTCCAAGGTTGCGGTTTTAATCTCCCATCAAAGTGCGTCTGCTGCCTCACCAATCCACAGGAGAAAAGTCTCAACCATTTGTTTCTTACTGGTCACATTGCTCTTCCCCTTTGGAGATCTTTTCTCCCTTTCTTTGATTCTAGATGCAGAGCTAGCAATGTGATTACCATCCGGTGCTGGGACATTATTAAAATTTCAGATGTTAATACCCCCTTTGGTTTTGCAGCAATCCTCATTATGCTGCTCATTCTTTGGGAGATCTGGCGGGCCAGGTGTGCTTGCCGGTTTGAAAGCAAAAGACTGATTCTGACCATCATGAAGCAAAACATCCTGGCTCAGGTGGATCTCGCACTCCAGAAAACTTTGTTCAAGAAACCCCATCCAGAACAGAGCGTGACACCTTGCAATCTTTCAACCTGCAGTACAGGATCAAGTCTATGCCTCCAAAGATTGTCAGATGGATCTGTCCCAACTATGGCTTTGTCCTCAATGTTGATGGCGCCTCAAAGGGCAATCCGGGACCTGCAGGTGGTGGTGGCTGTCTGAGAAACCACCAAGGCCTTTTGATCAGCGGTTTTGTTTATTATTATGGCATTGGCGCTAACATTATGGCTGAGGGGCTGGCTCTCTTGGACGGTCTCAGAATTGCTATCAAGAGCAGGTTGCCTATCTCCATCGTGTATTCTGACTCCCAGGCTCTTGTTTCTCTTGTTCAACACAAAGGCTCACCTCCATGGTCTATCAAGAAATGGTGGCTCCAATCTTACACCTGCTTGCGGATACTCAGTGGCGGTTGGAGTACACATATAGGGAGGGCAATGGGGTTGCTGATGCCCTTGCTTCTCATGCTTGTATCACCAAATGCAATTCTGATTTTCACTCTTGGGATCAGCTCCTCACCGGGCCCGTGGATGTGCTGTTTTGGACGCCGCGGGGCTTCCTAACTGGCGCTCCTAGGGACGTTTTTAGACTCTTTTTTTTTTCTGGTTGAGGGTGATATTGGCTCACCAATTTTGTTTAATTTCTTAGGTAACCTCTGCTTGTACATGCAGGGGAATGCCCCGGAGGTCTTGTATTCTTTTCAATTCTTTTATCAATAAAAATTCAGCCTAAATCTATCTTGGTGGAGTGGGGACATGCCTCTTTGCTGAAGTAGGTGTGCACTCTATCTAGATCGATCGTAGGCTCTTTTGATTAAAAAAAAGAGAGAAAATGCAAAGGCACTTTTTTTTGTAAGCATAAGCCATCCCCTACACCCATGGCATGGCCAGGGCAACGGGTCCAATAACTGATCACCATAGAGGCCTTGTTGCCACTGCCATTGCCAGTACCCACCCACTGTGTTATATTTATGTAAATTTTACTTCCACAAAGAAGAACCCCTTTCACAACATAATACTTCTCACACATGTAAATTCTATATGAACTAATTCTACTGTATTCCCAACAGGATCCTTAGAAGTATGAACACAAAGAAAGCTTCAAACATATTCCCATTTCATCTATCAGCAAGACGGTCGTAGAGGATAGCACGGTAATAGTTTTTTATGGTACCTCGGTTTTTAAAATTGCTCAATCGCAACATTCAATGCGGTTTTAAGCACGAAACAGGAAACCTCCATAAGCGTCGGGTTATCAAGCCTTCGGTACCGCAAAATTGTGAACCCTTGTTAAAAAATAAAAGTTTTTTAATCAATAGAATGAGAAAAGAACATTTGCAACCTTGATTAGTCCGAAAGCATCATGTATTTTCAGTGTCGAATGGTGAAGTTCACACAATCCAGGCAAGAAACAGATCGGAAAGGACACTTCTACATCAAGCCTGAACCATTCATAGTTGTTAAACTTCGGAAGGACGGGGGGGGGGGGGGAGGAGAGGAAAGGTTTAGGGTCAGGGTTAGGGTTTGGGTTGGCTTACGTGCAGCTTCCCGCGGAGCTCACGGTCGGAGCGGAGCTTGACATAGATGCGCTCGTCGAGGCTAAGCCTGATGAGGTCGAGCGGCTCCTTCACCGCGCTCTCCTCCTCGCTCGCCATCTCCCTTCTTCCCTTCCCCTTCGCTCCTGCCGCGAACTAGTGTTAGCTGTGCAGAAAGCTCCCTCCTTGCTGCTGCCGCCCTTTTCCCCTTTTACCGTTTGGAGGGACGGATCCAAGGAATATAGGCTTCTGATTTCCGATTGACGCGACTTACAAACTGGCGTTTGGTTTCCAAACATCGGGATTCCATGGAAGTGAAGGGCCCCCAAATCCCACAATCCAAAGGTTTCACATATCATTTTAAAAAAAAACTGTACTCCTCCCTGGAAGACCATGTTTGGCAAGAACTCAATCTTATTGGGAAGTGTTTTTTTACTTGGACTTCCACTTTTTAATAAAAGGGTAATATGGGAGGTAATTTTAATTCATTTTGGGCTCCCTCGTAGAGCAACGTAGGAGGCTCTAATTTAGAAGCTTCATGGTAAGTCTAAAAGAACATCGAAATTTTTATGAATAACTATCTTACAACTTAATTCTAACTCGATCATATTACACCAAAATTAGCAAAATTTAAAACTTAATACATACATTGATTTTTTTTATTATACGACAGTGTTATCAGAATCGGATCGGACTGGTCGATCGAACAGGTTCAACCGTGAACCGGTCTAGGAACCAGTTTGATTAGGCCCGATCCAGTGTAATGTTAGAGAACCGGACGAACCGCGGTTCAACCGGTGAACCGGTCCAAATCGATCCGATCGATTCACCTTCAAAAAAATATAAAAGTATTTAAATATTCAAAATGATATGTACGTGTGAATAAAAATATCTCATTATTATTGATTTATTGTTATTTATCATTTTATTTTATATATATTTAAATTTTAAATATTTAAAGGAGTATAAATGTCAATTATGAAGAATGAACACTAATGAAATATTACAAAATTTTAAATTCAATTTATTTAACCATGTTATTATTATTTTTTTACTTGTATAGTTAATAGTTACATAATCATGACTAATAATTATACATGTATGTTTATTTATTTTGATCATTATATCTTATTTCTTATTGTCTTAGATTATAGAATCGGGTCGGACTATATATCAATATTATGATGATATCATGGTTCAAATCGATTCGATTGAAAGGTCCAACCGATTCGAATCGAACCAGTTCATTAGTCGATTCAGACACAGATTCGATTCTGATAACATTATTATACGTACGAGTGATCTGAGATTGAGCAGATACGACAGAGCCGGAGTTCGAAACTAGGGACCACCTCAATTTTTCATAAATTAAGGGTGGTGATCTCGCTAACTTACAACTTAACGTATGAAAATAATCTAGAGATGAGTGATCTCGCTCCACATGTTGGAGAATAGAATCGAACTCACAATCTCAATATGCATGCATTAATAACTTATATAACTAAGGAAGCGCCGGGTAAGAATTCTCTTTACAAGCAACTATGATGGAGAAATTCAGATTATCACGGACCCTCCTACGTGCACATGCTCTTACAATTAGTGGCATGCATCTAACTAGGACACGGCTCTGCCTAATCCAATAATACCTCATTAGTTGAACAAACTTGGAATAATCCTGACCGGATCCAAAGGTGGGTGACTCAAACTTAAGGCGGGCGTATGCCTCTGACTGATAGGTCAACGATATTATTACGTGACCAGTGATCTTAAAACTTATAAGGGTAACGTTATGAACAAAGTCAAACTCAAATTATAATATATCATCTGATTGGTTAAAAATAAATGTGAAATGATCGTCTGCGTGCAGAAAAAAGTGTTTCGCGTCAGATCTGTACAATCTATTTTTTCACGCATTAAATATAGAGCGCATCCATAGAAATGAAATATTTTATAGTATTAAAATATTTTTGTTACAAGAATAAAATATTTTATTTGACTATATAAATGAATAAATGAAATATTTTACTGAAATAAAATAATTATTTAATGAACAAAATATTTGTTATAAAGATAAGACACTGTCGAAATGAAACACTTGATCGTAAGAAGAAAATTAAATAAAATATTTTAGTTCTATATTAAATGTCTCGTTCGTATAGTAAAATATTTAAGTCTTATAAAATATTTTATTCTTATATTTTTTTTACCGAACGAAAAAATGAATCGTACGAGTTTAACGCGGGACATCATTTTCTACGAGAAAATGATCATTTCACCTTATTTTTTGAGGGGCAAATAAGATAGTAAGTTATAATTTAAGTTGATTTTGATGCACAAAACGTTACTCCAAACTTATATCCATCCTACTCAAAGGGGTCGTCATAATGGAATGGACTAAAGCATACTGAAGTGTCACAATCCCAAACTATGGTGATTCTTTTTCCTTTATCGGAACATTTTTATGAAGCTTGCACTTGCTCCTACATGCGATATGACCGACCAGATGACAAGAGGAAGGCCAACGTTTCTTCTCCTGCGGCTGGTCTTCTTGTACGGACCATTTTTTTTGTGTGTGTAGCTTCTCCCATGTGGATAGAGTTTTGGGCGCACGCGGAGCAGGTGGGCCGGGCCCAGAATCCACATAGGAAGGAATGGAATGGAATGCATTCCTTCCCCTTCTCCCCCTCTTGCTCGTCCACGTCAACATTTTTTGGGCCCCAAGAAATTTCACCTTCACATAACACAAAACCCCGTGAAGCTTCTCCCATGTGGATAGAGTTTTGGGCGCACGCGGAGCAGGTGGGCCGGGCCCAGAATCCACATAGGAAGGGAGTCGAATGATATCTGACATCTTGACGAGATGTGATCAAACTCAGACCAACGTTTAATATTTTGTCACGAGTAAGGTTGGCCGATTCGGCAGGTTGAACTGACCCGAACGCCGCATGATATCGTACAAGTAGACTTGATTTGGATCGGCTTAAGTTGAGTCACTCAATTGATCTTTTGACGACTTAGGTTGACTCGTATCGTACTAGTCGATTTAAATTAGGTTATCAATAAGTCAAACTCGAGTTGAGCTTTCAATCAGCCCGATTCAGGCCTGATTCGTTAGTTTTAAAACCCAAGCCTAAACAATAACAGGTCGAGTCAGGCTTAGTTGGACCCGACTATTTCACCAAATTATAAAGTCTAACCTCCACTTAACCCGACCTGATCTCACAAATTTAATATTTTTTTTAAAAAATTATTAATATTTTTGAAACAATATTATATTTTAACTTCGTGAGTTACTTATATGTCCGTTTCATTCTAAGTTTGACAGACTTGTACGTTACGACCCATACTATATGTACCAGACCGTATCAACTAACGATCTATACGATCGGTGTGTGATACGCAACCGACACGTTACTCATATTTTTATAACTATTATATTTTTTATGTCAAATGTGTCTTCATAAGTGATTTGTTTCGGAGCATTAATTTCAAAGGAATGCAAAGTTATGTCAAATTTCTTTTAGTATTCTTCGTAATTTGAAATAAAGAATCACGATAAAAATGAGATTTGAAATCTTAACCTCGTGCTCAAATCACGAACACGCCGACTAACTTGTGTTATATACAATTTTTATCATATTTTATTATATTAAATATTTATAAAATAATATTTATTTATTGATACACATCATTACGGTGCGGTACGACGTCGTATCATATCTATTGATAAAATATCAACACGATCGATACGACTAGACCGAAAAACTTTGATTCCATGGTTCAAATTCATACCTTAAATACTGCATAATGTTGCGATGAATATCAACCCACGAGATGTATGAAATTTCTTGTCTGGCGAGTACCATTGTGTTGTTGCATTACATGACCATATGGCTGAAGTCAAAAGATCGTGAAGGTGTTGAAGATTTTAAAGGTCGCTGAAAGCAATTTGCAAAATAATGAAACTTGGAAAGGAATAATATTTTTTTGGTTTTGCAAATTGTTAAATTTAGAGGGAATACTTTAGTGTCGGGTCAGGTTTACGGGTCGAACTAAAAATTTGAGTCTAACTCGCGAGTCCCCACAGGTTGACTTTTTAATTCGGACCAAAAATTCACGGACTGAACAAAGGGCATAACTCTAATTCAAATCGACCTCATTTCTCTACCATACAGTACTAGTCAACTTACACCAATATCAATACGATACAAGTAAAGTCAACTATGATCTTAAGATGTTGATCAAACGCATGATGTGCCGTGTTACAGAGGATCTCAACTGCCCCTCGAAGATTAGTCCCTTAGGAAAATTAATTCAATAATTATCATGTTTATTAAGTAGGACGGTCAAACGGGACTCTGAACATCATTATTAATTAGATTTTCCCACCCTTTCACGTTGACAAAATCATGAACATTGATGAGAGCCGTATTGACTAACATCAACTCTCCTCAACTTTGTTCCTTTGACAATTGAAAGGCCATAGCAATACTTAACTGCCCCCGATAAACCAAGTAAATCGTATTTGAGTAAATTTGCGTTGTCAAGTTTATTAAGTCATTCAACTCAAAATCATAATATATAAGGGTAATATTAATATTTTAAATATATTTTACTCTTCACCCAAAATATATAATCATGAGTTCTCGTAACATGTTAAAATTATTAGACCATCTCATGCAAAAAATTTAAAATACATAGCAGGTGGAGTTGACTTCGGAAGCTGCACCCCTCAAAAGCTCAAATAAATGGGTCATGAACACATCAAGATTTGTATTTTTTTTTTGAGAAATAGAGAGATGTAGGAACAAATTAGCCAACTTTTAAAAAATTCAAAAAAAAACTCTTCTAAAATAGCTTTTTTTATCTCTCTACTGATTTTTTTTTCAAAAAAACCAAAAACCAAATCACAAACAAACGAGGCCTAATTATTCCAACAATCTTTAAAAAATTCTCTAATCGTCGTCCGGTGAGCCGTCCACGTCCTTAACACCCTGCCATGTCCAGTCGCGTGCTACCCACACGCCATGGTCGCATGTTGGGCACAAACTCCATCTACATAAATTTAAGGGATTTATATATATATATATATATATATATATATATATATACTCTTATAAACTTTAAATTTATCAAATATATTTCTCATCTCAATATATTATCATGAATATCTTTCATTTGGATAGAAATATTACGATTATATTCTTTAATTTACTGTCGTCGACGGAAAGAGAATATTCTATAAAATATGTCATCTACGATCATCGTTAGATCTAAGATATATTTGATAAAATCAAATTTTATAAGATATATATATAAATCTTTCTCTTTAACTCACACTTAACTCGGGTTAAACACAAGTGAGTTACGACGAGGGTGTAATCGTGACATTACTCACATTTCAAAAATATTCATGATAATATGTTCAGATGAAGAATATATTTGACAAAATTAAATTTTATAAGAGTATATATGTAAAAATCCCTAAATCTAATACCTGTAATTGGCCGTGCGGTGATTATAATAAAAATGGAATCCATAATTTATGTCATGAACAGGTAAAACAAAAGACAATTTGCAGATTAAAAAATAACCAAAAACTTCGGAAAGCCAAAATTTTTAGCTCCTCTTTAGTCTTTACACAACTTGCCAACCATCGGTGGACCCTTAATTCACGGAGGTTTTCTAGATATAACACCTTAACAACCAAGGCTATGTCTGAAAACGCTTGGCACTTCAATATTTAATTTCGACATAAAACATATCCCCCAATTGTTGAATGAAAATTGTTCTATATCCAATAATGAGTGTTATATCGTCGGAATCAATCGGTTCAAATCTATGTTGATACGGTACGAGTTGTCCGGACTTAAATTTAGTTGTCTAATTAAAGTCTTTTTTAATTTTTAATTTTTTACAAAAATGAGTGAAACCTATTTGTTACCATTCATGTATTGGATGTTTCGTGATATGATATGGGTCGTTCAACTTGGATCAATACCGATCGGGAGCTAAATTTCATAACATTTTTTCAAGTTCGAGTTACTATGAAAATTTGAGGATGACTAATCAAAATACACATGTTAACTTTGTTAAATGACTAAAAAGTAAGTCTGAAGATCCTACAAGGTTTTTACAAAGAATAATATATGTGTATATACGTATATATATATATCAGAAACTTATATATATATATATATATATATATATATATATATATATATATATATGTATGTATACATATATGAGAAACTCAATGTAAGTATTCTTGTGAGGCGTGGATGCAAGCGGAGCAGGGAGACCGGTTTAAGATCTTCCCCAGGCGAACACGCCACGGCAGTGGCCCGTGGGGAGTGGGGTGGTCTCGCACACGCACGATGAACTTGATGCCCTCCAGTTGGGGGCCGCCAGCCGGCAGGCGGCAGATACACTGAACGCCTTCCGCCCATCACATCCGTCAGAAATCTTCGCGGGGTCGGCGATCGACGAAGGAAGTCGCCCATAAATCTAGCGGGTGACCCATTCTCGGAGATTGGAATCTTGTCTTGGATGCGCAGAGTTTCGCTTCTTGGCGCCGGCGGGGGCTTCTGTAAGTCGACTTCGATCTCCATCCTACCGCGAGGGTCTTTGTCGCTGTTTCTCATCATTCGAGGCAAATTGTGTAGAAAATTTTAGATTTTTATGCCAAGAACGCCGATGGGTTTCCGCTGTTGATGTCAATGGCGCTCGTTTGGGTAGATTCTACCTCCCCGATTCTGTTTTACCGCGAGTTTTATGCAGCCTCGGGTCGAAAGATTTGAGCTGACCACCCGCCTCTAAAGATTCCAGCCTTGTTCTTTTTTGTTTCAGGCATGTCTGACAGGAGGGGAAGGTGAGTGCGTTCTAGTTTATGTACATTGAACGGGAGGTTGGTGGATGTCTCAATTTTCTTTTTGGGTTTGAATTGATAACATTCATGGAATAACATAGGCCTGTCGTTTTCCCTTGTTCTTGCCTTAGAAATGTTCGTCAGAGATCTTACAAGGGAAAGGCGATAGCTTAGAATTCATTCGTGTTCGATCAGACGTTTTGCTTGGCCGAGTTGTATGGAAGGAAATCTGGCGACAGGAAACATGATGCCCGGGGCACAATATGGAGTGGTAGACCTACAGGGGTCTATGCATATGCATCACCAACAACATCCATATGCACCCGTTCCCCACCATCGGCATCCACAGCAGCAGCAACAGCTGCTCCAAGAACAACAAAATCAACAGCAAAGGCAGCAGCAACAGCAACAGCAACAGACCCACCATTCTCACCGTGGCGGCCTGGTGGTTCATCCATTGCATGAGGTGTCCCCTCTATCTGGAGGACACATGCATGATTCCAATAAGCAAGGAGCACTCCAGAGGACGGATTACAGTAAGTGTGAACCTGGCAAAAATAGCACCAGTGGTGAGGATGAGCCCAGCGAAAATTGTGTGACTAGCCAGCATGGCCTGAACGAAGGTAAAAATAAGACTCCTTGGCAGAGGATGAAGTGGAGTGATGCAACGGTAAGGCTTTTAATAACTGTTGTCTCTTATCTTGGAGAGGATGCTGCCTTTGAGTGTCACAGTGGCATGAAGAGGAAATTTTCAATGTCACAGAAGAAGGGAAAATGGAAATTTGTATCAAAAGTTATGGCTGAGAGGGGTTGCTACATCTCACCTCAACAATGTGAGGACAAGTTTAACGACCTTAATAAAAGATATAAAAGGCTCACAGATATTCTTGGTAGGGGAACTTCTTGTAAAGTTGTGGAAAACCCTGCCCTGTTGGATTTGATGGATCACCTCTCCGAGAAAGAAAAGGATGATGTCAGAAAAATCTTGAGCTCAAAGCATCTTTTCTATGAGGAGATGTGCTCCTATCATAATGGTAACCGATTGCACTTGCCTGCTGATCCTTCCATTCAGCAGTTATTGCAGTTGGCTCTTGCAAGCAGTGATGAGCATGATGGCAGGAGGATGTCACGAGATGGCATAGATGAAGATGATCAGGGTGCAGAAACAGATGACAGAGATGATGAAGAAGAAGATGGTGATATTTTGCACGTTGATGCTAGTACTGTAGGATCATCTTTTCCCAAGAGGGCGAAATTTCCTTTTGATGTGGAGGACACTGGTTATGCAAATCCTTCTGGCCGTCAAGATTGTGACAGAAGGCTCCATCCACAAGGTGTGTCTTTGGATATGAATCAAATACTTCTGGAAGGGTCGAAAACTGCTCTGGTACAGAAGCAGTTGATGCAGTCTCGTGCACTTCAACTACAAGAAGAACAATTACAAATTCAGGTGCAGATGCTGGAACTGGAGATGCAGCGTGTCAAGTGGCAGCGATTTAGTAGAAAGAAGGACAAGGAACTTGAGAAGCTACGGTTGGAGAATGAGAAGATGAAACTCGAGAATGAGCATGTGGCATTGGAACTGAAACATAAGGAGTTAGGGAAAAGCTCAGTCTCAATATCTTAGGAGGTACTTGCCAATTGCTGAATTTTGGTATCATTGAAGTGCATGCTGTCAATTAACTGAAGCCTCCAGTGTAGTATGGTCCTCTGTCCTTGTGTCATAGAATGCCTGTCCCTTTTTTTTTTCTTTTTACCGGGTTACCCATTGGGACCCGGAAAACCCAGGGCCTTGCACTCCCCCAAGTAATGAGGGAGCCAAGGTTTGAACTGGGGACCTCATGGTTCCCCACGAGGTGACGGACCAACTGGCCGGCTACCCAGATGGTTCGGTAAAATGAATGCCTGTCCCTGAAGTTGGATTTAACAAACATTGTTCTCATCTTCTGTATTGTTTTTCTATTATTTGTTATCATTTTTGTATGGTCTTTTCTGTTATTTGTTCCCATCTTCTGTATGGTTTTTCATTATCTTTGAGAGCAAATATGATTTTTTAACAAAAGAAAAATATGTTCTCATGATATGTGTCTCCTGCTCTTTCATTTGTTGTCCTGCATTTAGGGGTGGGAACGAGCCGAGCCGAGCTTTGATATGCTCGAGCTCAGCTTGCTCAAAAGAACCCGAGCCCAAGCCTATTTCAAGCTCAATTTATGGACTTGATGTCGGCTCACAAAAAAATTCCGAGCTCAAGCCTAGCTTGAGCTGAGCTCTGTTTTAACACAGTGGACAGAGTGCTGTGGAGGAAGGAAGAAATGGCAGTGTTTGCTTCATTAGGAAAAACTAAAAAATCTCAAGATGCTGCAAAACTGGGCTTCCAGTATGGGACTAAAAAGTATCTTTGGAAACCCTAAGCACTTCCCTTGTTTTAAACTTGAAAAGCTGCAGCGGCAGGAAGCTGGGGCGTGCATCTTATAAGGACGACAAGGTGGGGTTATATATAAGTTAATTAATTAATTACTATATTATTTTAATGCGAGCCCACTCGCAAGCTTACCAAACAGAGCTCCACCAAGCTTAGGCTTGGATCATCTAATGAAGTGAGGTTGTGTTACAGTCGGGCTTGGCTCATTTGGTATTCAAGCCAAGCGGCGTTGAGTAGCTCACGAGCGGCTCGGCTCATTGCCAGCCCTACCTGCATTTCCTAAACCTATCAGGTCCTATGAATACTGAAAAGAACTCATTCATTTTAAGATTATAGTCCTGAATCTGCAACTAGTTGGTTAGCTACAAGGCATGCCACATGTGACATTTTGTGTACATATGCCCAGACTTTTAACATTGCTCAGAGTACCTACTAGATGACATGTCTTTCCAGAAGATATATGTGGGTTGAACCTCTTTTCTTTTTTGTGCTTCCTATCTGTGATATGTGCCTTTTTCTTGACAGTTGAATCAATCAAAACTTGACTAGAAATCTGGGCATCTTGTTCATTAGCTGTTATCTTGCATGGAACAACAGTGCATGATGAAATCAAAATTCTTGGCTGCATTTTGTTGGTAACATTAGTGCACCTGATTTTTCTTTAGACAGCCTTCATTGATAGTGAAAAATATTTAAACATGATTACTTGTATATAACATGTATTTATCTTCCCTATTCATTGACAAAGACTACAGCTGTCCTCGAATGGTTTTGATTTGGGACTTTGTTGCCTGTCATTGCACATGTGGTGACAGATTGGGAAAAGTTATTTGTTCCTGATATTGAAAGTTGTTTTTCATTCGGACAAATGAAGTGGACATGTCATATAATCATCGATAAGGTCCCAATAAACTGACATGTCTCTTGTCTGCAATGGTTTTCCATTTTTCTGGAGAAATATTGCTGCCAGTTGCCATATTCTTCTTTACTGCACAGATTCACATTAATTATTGGAGTCTTCTGCCCATATGAAAGGGTACCGAGGCTTGCAGTTTATACTCCTTTACGTCCTAAGTGACATTTGGCCAAGTATATGTAATTATACCTTTCAGATTGATCAGGATCCCCCACCCACAAAAAAGAAAAGCACCTTAAATAGCAAATAAAAGTGTATCTTTGTGTATTATGAAACTGCTACATTCTTTTCCTAGCAGGATAGCCAGTGTTTGGTTTTCATACAGTCTGTAACTGGTCATCTTTGTTTTTTTCCATCACAGCATATTTATGTCATCCATCTAATATGTATGTTCACTTTTACAAGTAACAATAGAAAATCAACTCAAGGCCATTTTGAAGGTGGACAAGCAGAATTTTATAAAATTTGAGTCAGCCACTAGGGATGAAACCCACTTTCAAAGAAGGTTGGAACCCACAAACCATACAATGTCTGCGGCGTGTTTTTATGTATAAAGATAAAGCATTCATAACATATATAAGATCAATCGCATTCATCATTCATCTCAGTATTTACTCATCACATCTTGTACAGTTTTTTTTATACGAATGAACTACATGTTTCATGAACAGTTCAGCTTTATGTAGATATGCTTTCTTTAAATTCCCCTCATATCCGTTGATGAGCCATTGATCCTCTCCGGGTTGCCATTATTTTTTTGGTTACATGAACTTTAGGGCATGTTTGGCACATTTTTCTGATTGGAAGTACTTTGGGGTTTCATGGTTTTCAGTCCATTCATTTTAAGGAGAGGGTGTTAGTATTAAGATACCCTTGGAAGCCATCTGTGACATTTTAATTTCCAACCAAAATCTCCAATTGGAGCTTCTAGATTTGGGGGAAGGAATGGTTTTGTGGGAAAGAGATCAACTAGTATGGTTGTCCAAAATCAGTTGTATCTGCTCCTAACTAATATTTTTCATGTTGGAAATGAAAGCCAAAGATGGTTTCCAAATGAAAGTTTTGCCAAGCATGCCCTTAGCGATCTATTTTTCCTTTGTGGCAGACTGTCATACTTGGTGATACTCCCATTTTGTTAGAATAGTCCCATATTGGAAGGGGACAAAATTATAATGTGGACTATTATAACACTTTACAAGCTGTTATTAAACCTCTGTTTGTCAGTTTCTTGTTTCCTACCTCATTTCCTAGATTACTTTGGCATGGCAGTGCTTTTGTAAATATGAATGATGGATGTAGGCTACTTGAAATCTTCAAGCACATTTTTTTTCTCACTTCGAGGTGTATCAATGGCAAAAAAAAATTTCGCGAGCCTTGAATTGCATGATATTTTTCTACATCCATGGCCTTTCCTCTGGAGTTCATCAAATATCGTCTCGCTCTATGTGGAGCAATTTGCTATTATATTGCCTGCAAGCCATTCTGTTACGGGTGGGTGGTGTGAGCGCTCAGAGGGAGTGTGAGTCTCTCAGCCTACTAGAGTTGCCAGTGACTTTAGTCCCACATTAGATTCTACAAAAAGTTGGACCGGGCTTATAAGAAAAGGAATCCCCTACCTCAATACATAGGTTTTGGGGAAGGATAAATGATTCCTAACAAATGGTGTCTGAGCCCAACCTTTGTAGGTCTAATGTGACGTATCAATACACCCTTTATCTGCTGCGCATGAACGAGAGTCTCTCAGCCTACTAGAGTTGCCAGTGACTTTAGTCCCACATTAGATTCCACAAAGAGTTAGACCGGCTTATAAGAAAAGGAATCCCCTACCTCAATACCTAGGTTTTGGGGAAGGATAAATGATTCCTAACAAATGGTGTATGAGCTCAACCTTTGTCGGTCTAATGTGGCGTATCAATATACCCTTTATCTGCTGCGCATGAACGGGCGTAACTTCGATCGGCATCTCGTCGACGAGGGCGTCGGCCTTGTAAAGGGGGAGATATTGTTACGGGTGAGTGGTGTGAGCACTCGGAGGGAGTGTGAGTCTCTCAGTCCACTAGAATTACCCGTGACTTTAGTTCCACATTAGATTCCACAAAGAGTTGGACCGGACTTATAAGAAAAGGAATCCCCTACCTCAATACCTAGGTTTTGGGGAAGGATAAATGATTCCTAACACATTCATTTGTCGGACCTCCCCTAGCCCTCGTTTAGGCTTATCGGTTGATTATCGGGTTATGATAATTTTATCGGGAGTCAGATGGGAGAATTGCCTGGTACCCAGATAGTCATATCATCTAGAAATTTTGGTAACATCTGGATCTTAAGAATGTCTTATGTAGCCGAACTACTTTCTAGGATTGAACGTCGTGGGTCTTACTTGATAAATCACTTAGAAAAAGTTAGGATTTTTTTACATAAATATCTCCTCTAAATATCGATTATGGCAAATATATTTCTCATTTGAGTATATTATCAATAATATTATTTATTTAACTCTAAATATTATAGTTATATCTTTATCATAATCTTCGTTGATTTAACTAGAGTTAAACATGAGTTAAGCGGTGAATTTTTTAACCTACTTTCTATTGATGGAAACCCTAACGGGGTGCTCGAGCTGCGATCTGTTGCATCCGGCCAGCAAGCTGCATCCCCACCGCAGTCCTCGGCAAACACCCTCACCTCGGATGTCACTGTGGGAACGAACGAGGGGAAAGGTACGGAAGAGCTCGCCTGGGTTGCGCCATCTACGTGACAACTGTTGGCGATTAAGTCGAGGGTGCCTCTGTGGAAGGGGGTGAAGGTTGTCACCAGCCTAGTGTCGATCGTCTGAGACCTCAACAATGATACGGATTTCTTCTTCTTCACCCCTCTTTTTATTAAGGACGATTAGGCGGTGTGATTATTTCTTTCTCCGATTTTGTCATGGATGAGTGACTGGGGAGGAATTTTTATTCCTTCTTCACCCGTCGACTGCGAGGTGGGAGAGTGGGAGCCGACGGTGAGAGGGAGGGAGCACCGGTTGTAAGGTGGGGGGAGATGGGGAGGGGGTGCCGACGGTGAGAGAGAGAGAGGGTGAGGGGGGTCTACTGCGAGATGGGGGAGAAGAGGAGGGGGCGTCGATGGTGAGGGGGTGGGGGGAGAGGAGGAGGGTGCTCTCTCTCTCTCTCTCTATATATATATATATGAATGTTAATAAAAATATTTTAGACATTTTATTACACCTAACGAAGGTAGATGAGATATTCTACGTAATATTTACCTCTCATCGATGGTGATAAATTATGGTATAATTAGAATACTTAAAATTAAATCGAAGATATTTTTGATAATATATTCAAATGAAGAATATATTTAACATTATCGATATTTAGAGAGATATTTACTTAAAAAAACTCAAAAATTTCTGGGCCGAGAGACGTTCCCGAGTTGCAACTTCGTCTAACCATGGGGCTTGCTTCGTGACCGGGGATTTGCTCCATGGCAGGTGTTTGGGTTGCCGTAAATTTGTGACATCCTTGCATTCTGAAGTCGTTGTTTAGAAATCAGTCAACGCAAAAGCCCTTCATTTTGTTTGTACGGCCATCCCCCCTCCCCCCCCCCCCCCCCCCCCAAAAAAAAAAAAAAAGACAAAATCAGAAATTCGTGTACGTATAAAATATTGGCTAATGTTGGACTTGGATTTCAGAATTTGCATCCATCACAAAATAATAAATTCTGAGACCTGACTGCATGGTGCGATAATCCCTTTGTGGATTCTCCCACTTGAAGTGGGGTCACATAGGCCTTGGCCCCACAAATCTCCTTAAAAAATTCCTTTTCCTAGAAGCAACCTAAAAAAGGTGCATGACTGTATATAGTTTTATCCAGTAATTTAACCTTTATATATATGCATCTCTTCTCAATAATTTTGAAGAACAAATATCAGAACAAGGATATATCCTTTTTTTTTGGCCATGTTTGATTGTGAAATAGGTTAAGTGGATAAGTTAAACTCTAAGTAAGATATTCCTATTTTGATTGGGAGATAAGATAATTCAGAATATCTTTAAAAATTATGAAAAAGTTTAACTCTCCTTGTTCTATCTTTTTGGTAGAATAAATTATCTCGAGATAAATTAGGATAAGGGCTTATCCCATGTAATATCTTGTACGAGTAATTAAAAGGAATAAGATAACTTTTAGTGAGGTATCCCGATTTATCTCCCAAACAAATACGACCTTAAGTCCTGTTTGAAGTTCGAGCAGAGTTATCGTGTTTGACCTCATAAGGTCGAACACGGTGTCCGACTCCGAATAAATCTCTTGTGTGTGAGAGTAAATTATGTCTATCCTAACCGAAAAATAAATCGAGCCTTAAAGAATAAGAATAAGGATTTAACCACCGTCCGGCACGACAAGTACCATTTTGCATCACTAGTTACATTCATATTACGGTGACTGAAGGTGGGGCGACGCTGCACTCGACCTGGCCCTTCCTCTTCGGCTTCCTGGCCTTGCTCTTCCTCTGAGGTACGGCTCTCCTCTCTGCTCTTCCCCCATAGCACCGTGTACAGTACACCCACCATCATCAATGCCCCACCAATACTGCTGCAAATAGAAGAAAATGCCATGTATCCTACATTCCTACTAACTATTCCTCAAGAAATGTCATCGTTAGGAGAGAAACCTATTCTCAGGAAATGAAAGGCCATGTTGCAGTGGAGTTTGGAGTAGTTTCCCAGAAGGGCACTTCATCCCACGAGAGAGCCGAGAAGGCCGCCTGATGTAACGTTTCGAGGTTACGGATTAATGTCCAATAAATCGGTAGAATAAAGAGGAAAAAATTTCTCTGTTAAATTCAGAAACGGAGAAATTTTTTTTGAGGTGATTATAAATTTGTGACGGAGGGAATGAGTGAGAAAATTCATTAAATAGATGAGTGCATCTCATCAAAAAAATAATAAGCAACTCTCATCGTCGGCGTCCCAAATCGTCTCTTTCCTTCGCGTAGTTTTGCTACACCGCCACTCATGAGAAGTGCCGGTGGACAACTGAACCGGGCCCTTTCTTCGCTATGCACCACACTTGCAGCTAGTATGTAATACTCATGACCATGACACCCTGCCATCACCCCAGCCCTAGTCTCTTAGGGGCACTTTGATAATAGGGTGAGATTAGCGTAACTGATCTCAAAGGGTCGAGTGCACTAATCAACTCCGGTTAACAACTATATGTGTGAGGAGAATGGTGAGATTCATATCGCTCTTTTTTATCGGCTCCCTCACCTTAACCGGCTATCAAATAGGGCCTTAGCTATTGGCTTTTCTTTGAAACATAATATTTATTTTTCTTAGAGAGAGAGAGAGAGAGAGAGAGAGAGAGAGAGAGAGAGAGAGGGTTAAGTAAGCTTAAGACGAGAGTTGTTAGACTTATGTGGCTTTGAGGCACGGTTAGTGTGTTGGGGGTCGAACAAGAGTAAGGGGGATTTAGCACCTTATTCGACCAACTCGTTTGGAATGTCGTAATTGACCTCGGTTAAGGTGACAGATGAGCGCAAACGACAGGCACATTACTCTCGTGTGACGTATTCGCCTTGTCCTATTCGAATATCAAACTCGGTTAAAAAATTCAATGTTTTAAGATGACTTGCGGTTAAAAAATTCACGTTACGTGTGACGCATTCGTCTTGACGTATTCTCTCTCTCTCTCCCATCCTAACTGTTTAAATTGGGGTCGTCAGAGTGCAACAAATATTCCTCTTTCACACAAAATATTTTGAGTAATATTTAGTGCACATTCAGACGTAATTATACACTTAAGAGGTGCACCAAATTAATTATTTTTAAAATATTTTATAACGATGAGACGTAAGTCACTCTAATTTATAGTACAAGACACGCGTCGATTAGACATCTTAAAAGAATCTAAAATAAAATAACAGATTTTTAAATGATGAGATCCATCACTATTCATTTGATGCAATTTTTTAAGATCTTAGACGCCGTCATATGGGGGTTCATTTTGACATCAAACAAGGATAGCTTGAGACTCACCTAACTTCAAATTTTATAAAAAATTTTACTTGGTACACACCAAAATTAAAAATTAACCGGAGTGTTCACGGAGAGCAAAGGAGTGCCAGACGCATCCTTTCCGTAGGTCAGAGTTTTATCTCAACCACCCTCCGAGAATATTATTGCCAAACGGAGATATTCCACATTCTTCTCCTCCCCTTGATCACCTATCTTAGGTTACATTATGATCACACAAAGGTTGGTTGCACCTAGATGTGGACACTTAATTGCATTAATAATTATTTAAGAAGCTTGACAAAAACAATCATTAAAAGGGGAAATTCACCACTTTCACTGATGCAGATTGGAGTGCATACAATCATGAAAACGTGATCTTTTCCCGAGCCGAGCACACGTAGTCTGACAACCTCCATGATGCCCCCCCACCTTCGGTTACAGAGCACAAGACTTCAAACAAACATCTCATATTGGCGGCTGCTGCTGCTGCTGCTGCTGTGCACATCCGGCCTAGGTGGAAGTGGTCGACTCGTCGGCCCCTTGGTCTGCCTCCCACTCACACGACACTACGACAGTGGACTTTGGTCGAACACGTAGCCGGTAGCCCTCATTCGCAAACGTGAGTTCTATGGCTATGACAGAACTCCCGGTCCGCATCGCACATCGCACATCGCAAATTAAGTGCGACCTCCTACGCCATGCTGTAGTGCACCCACCTAACAGAGGAGACGCATTATATAGCCTATGTAGAGTGCTGCCACAGCGAGTGTTACACCCTTTTATTGGTCGGGAGCACTATGCCATGACGCAGAAGGACCTGGTCGTCTCACACCTGGGTGACGGTGCACTCGACCCGGTCCTCCTCTTCCGCTTCCTGGACTTTCTCTTCCTCGGAGGTACGGCTGTCTTCTCTGCTCTTCCCCCAGAGCACCATGTACAGTCCACCCACCATCAGCAATGCCCCGCCAATACTGCCACAAATAGAAGAAAAGGTCATGTATCCTGCTAACTATTCCTCGAGAAATGTCATTGTTAGGAGAGACCCCTTAGGAGGAGGAAGTTCTACAAACCTTCCCCAGAAGGGCACCTCATCCCACAAGAGAGCTGAGAAGGCGGCCGTGACGAGAAGCGCCAGTGGACTGAATGCGGCTGTGAAGACGGGACCTTTCTTCGCTATGCACCACACTTGCAGCCAGTATGTCATCCCCGTGACCATGACACCCTGCCATCATCCCACCCCTAGCCTTTCAGCTACCAGTTTATCTTTGAAACATAACGGAGAACAGAGTTTGTTCTTTTTCTACGTACGCGCATATGGTGAGAAGAAGAAGAAGAAGAAGTAAACTTTTAAGTTCAATGATTTAAGATGATTGGCAGTAGAGATAGAGTTGGATAGCAGAGCAGCATGTCAACTGTCAAGTCATGCTGAAGCTAGCATATTTCACTGATATCAATGTATAATCGAAGTGATAGACTTGAGTTTGGTGTTTTAATCAGGAACATTAATGATGAGCAGAGAATAAGAATATTAGACTGCCAAGGTGCGTGCCAATCCGTCACTCAGGTTCTCAAAATATAAACATGCATGAGGTGATCAGGTGAGATGAGATTAAAATGGGAAGGTACGTAGTAGAGAGTCATACGCAGTACAGAACCGAGAAAAGCCGAGCATCCCATCCAAGCCTCCATTCAGATGGGTTCCTCTCCAAGGACACAGCCAAAACAAGGGACTGGAGGCCACTGAACAGGCACTGCAGGGCGGTGAGGCGGAGCTTCGCTGGGTACACCCGGACTATCGCCCCCTGAAGAAAACAAAACATTTGGCACACCAAAAGAAACCGATGATTGAGGAGGGTCGACATGATCATATCCTTCTTAATTTGTTCTTAAGTGATCAAGCATGACAACAAGAACTTCGGAAACAAAAGAAGGGACCTGCAATATAAGCCACAGAGACCAAGCCGTGTTCGCAGCAAGCATGAGGAGGCACCCTTTCACCCATTCCATCCTGGACGTGCCCCTGGTTGCAGGGTGGGGAAGTTCCCTGTTCCCTGAGGTGTGGTGACCACCCACGAAACTCACAGGGGGGCCCTGGTAGAAGGCAGCCATCAGTGCCCCTGTGACACACACCACAGAGCCCGACACCTTCGCCAGCCCATCCAACTTCATGGGAACTCTTTCCATCCTGAAACATCAGAAAACCAGGGGACTAAGCTGGGCAAGAAGAACAAAAATCATGGGGGAACAAGGAGAAGAATTTGTCACCAACCCCTTACTTTAGCAGCACTGCCATTATAAAGGTGATGGCAGGAATCAAATTGGTGCTGGCAGCAGCAAATGTTGCTGTGGTATACCTCAGCGCAACATAGTAGAGGGTGGAGCTCAATGTGATCCTGAAATCATGTCAGAATAGCTGAGAAGACTTTAGTTCCTTTTAGATTTCATTTTGTCATCTTCAGCTGTCTGTTTTTTTCCCCTCCTCTTGGCTTAAATTCTGTTCTGACAGTACCAAGGTATGTATGCTCATGAAATTTCTTGAAGCATCGACCTTGCAACCAAAGATAAGATAGATAACATCCAAGCCCTGATGAGTAAGGGGGGGCTTACCCACACAGAGCAGTGAGGAAGATCTTCCATAAGAGAACATTGTGCAACTGGGGATGTTCCTTCCTGCAAAATTGGAGAAAGGATGAAGGGAAACAAGTCACGGAAATTAAACAAAATCTTCCCTAGATTAAATGATATTAATCCATACCTTTCTATGAAGTATGCAAACGGAGCTAGGAACACTGCTGCGAAGGCTTGCCTGTAAACTACAAAAATAAAAGGGTTCATACCCCCACCTATTGCCGACTTGGAGAACAGCGCCATGCCGGCATATACCAACTGAACAAAGAACATAACAATGTAAGGCTTTTGATTCTCCATGAGTGCTAACAACGAAAGGCTTGAGGCGAATATTTTTTTTCTGGTGGAAACTTGACTGTCTTCTTCTCCTGCGCTGCAGCTCACTTATAACCAGGGGTGCAAAAGGTTACCTATCGAGTAGCGTATCGTTTTCTCTATCCTTGACTGACACGAACAGTACTGCAACGTAAAAGCGACGGGCGAGAGCCCCGGTGACAAGAGAAGTATATCCTTAACCTTATCCCTATTCTTGCATGCTTGTATCCTTACCTCTATCCTTGAAAATTGTCACAATCGGAAACAAAATATCAATCATCAGATAAATTTATATTTTTGCATAAATCTTTATCATGTTGCCAAAGTTTTCTATATCTTAAATAACGATACATGCATAACAAATAACAGTATAACTAAACCTTTTATCACGTTGATGTGCATAAATTCGTTACTTACCAATCATGTATGCATGGTCGCAGCAAAAATGCCTTCATAAGTATATATAAGATAAATACAATAGATATAATATAAATGAAACGCATAACAATAACGTGCCCTAATAAATTGCAACCGTCGGTCTATATTGTAATGGTTAAGAAATCATATATTTTATCACCCTGTTATGACACTTTTAACTAAAAAAAGACAGTAAAATAACATTACAAAATAGATGTTCGATTTTCTTATCTTAAATATACTAAATAGATGTATTAGTCGTGATTTGTCGTATCGGCGGTGCGACTGAGTCAATCGTATCGATTCATATCTAGATCGGAGTGAGACAATCGATTCGATTTAGTTCGAGTCTCTTCGAGTCAAGTCCGAGTTTATATAAGTTAAGTCGTATCATATTATATCTAAACTGGATCGAGCCGATACGAATTGCAAATGCAGGGAACCTTGTTATTAGTTATCTGGAGCCCATGCTAATGGCACAGTGGTCTCACCTTTCCCTGCTTTGCAGGGAGGCACACGAGCCTATGTTACCCACCCACTTGGGTGAAAATTTTGCATGTTTGGGTATTTCCTGCGCTGATCGGTGTTTTCACAGTTTTTTCTTGGAGTAATTTTGTCTCTTAGTTGAGTTTTCTTTGGGAGGACCTTGAGTCAGTGAAATGGTAATGACTCCATCTCATGATAGGGAGATCCCAAATTCAACTCTCGATGGAGTGTGGGGGGGGGGGAGGTGAGAAGAGCACATTTAATCTTCGAGAGATGGAAGTTTGGGATTTGCTAACTTTGAAAAAAATAGATGTATGTGAGTTAAGCATCAATGAATTTGAACTCAGATCTCTCACACTCTGTGTAGACTTGAGTCTCACTGTCTTAGATTTCCGATAGTCCAAAAAAAAAAGAGGGACTGCCCAGCATCTCCTCTCAGTTAGGGGGGACCTGTGGTTATAGCACTAGGCCATTTGTCCGAAACAAGATCTACTAGTCATCCTTAATTCGAGATTCATATTTGTGTTCATCCTTTAAGCATTGAAACAGAGCAGATATTTTGGACCATTTGCATCCCTACTTGTAATGGGTGTCTATCAATCATTTGATGCCTGATGCACTGCAAAGAGAATTAAAAACCATCCTAAACATTAAACAGAAAAGAAAAAGGATATTCCCGTGTGCTCTTGAAGCAGACATGATTTGTTTTGAAAGCAACAATATATAAAGGAGGCATTTATTAATATATATATATAGTCCTGCAAGGCACACGTCGAAGCGTTACCTTCAAGTGGTAACAAGTGTAACTACATACGTGTTCATGGAGCTTGGACCTCTGAACTTGGTGGGGCTATCCATCATGTAGCTGTTAAAACAGCTAGCCGGGGACCTAGATGATTCTTAGCATTTGAAGCGTTAGTGGACCTCAGTGCTGATGGAATCATTACATCTAGGGTTGGGCACGATTCGGTTTGGTTCGGTTTGAACCATATTCATCTCCCATTTTATAAATTAGATTGGATTCAAACAACATTAGAGAAATGTAGGGTAAAAGAATTTCTACCAAATAAAGTAAATATTAAAAAAATAACATATAAAGTTGTAACTTGTAAGAACAAGTTCCATAATATTTTCACATAAGAAATTAAGAAGTTCGGTTACAGTAAAATAGAAGGTGATTTGAAACCTATTTCATAAAGTCGGAAACCCCATTAGAATGGTGAGAATTGGACTTTTTAAATTCGGATTTATAGTTACATATACATTGATATTAATTTGATAAAAATATTCTTAAATTCGAGTTATTCGGTTCGGTTTGGTTTTGTTCGGTTTCTAGAACTTCAAAACCAAACCAAACCAAAATTTTTTAAATTTCAACCCAAACCAAACCGAACCAAATCGTTCGGTTCGGTTTGGTTTTCGGGTTGAACCCGAATAATGCTCACCCCTAATTACATCTGCTTTTGCATTCTCATCAGATCTTGTAAGAAACTGGAGAGGGGTTTGTTAGGAACCGGAGTACCTGCATGGACAAATAACAAAGGAGGAAGAAGAAAGGGAGAAGAAAAGATCAATCTAAATTAACATCGAGATTTACGTAGTTCGGAGACGATGTGTCTTCTTACATCTACGGTCGCAGCAGGGTTTCCTCAATTATAATACACCAAGATGCAATACAAAGAGAGTTCGCAGTCCTTTTATATAAAGAGATTAGGGCGTCCAATCTCACGACCTGATCGCGTAGATCGATTCGCGTGTGAGGGCACATGCACGATGACGAATTCGGACTCCACAATCTAACAGGATTTACGTACGAAGCCATACAACAGTTAGAAGGGGGATCATCCAAGCTCACAGACGGATAACACAGTAAAAGAAATTTAGAAATCGAAGGATGTCACTGAGGAATGATGTCAAAAATGGGGGAAAATCCAAGCCTGTGTCCTTGTCCAGGTGATCCATTGAGAGATGTAGATGTCATTGCAAGCTGCCGGTTTAAATTATACCACATCATTGTTACATATATCTAAACGTACCGTTTTTCCTACAGTACTGGTATTTATAATAGTACGTACGTACCGTATCATTATGGTTTTAAACCCAGATATATACATGCATGTGAAACAATTAATCTTGTTTTATGATAACATCAAATGACGGCAAGATATCGACGTGCTCTACCATATCAAACTAAATCCTTCAGAACTTGTGCGTGCAGGTGACCACTTGTCCTTAATGGCCGGCCGCTTGGTGCTCTGCTGCATGCATCTTGTGGCAATAGAGGCTGCCATCAAGTTATGGCCTCCTGTTGTTCCCTCCCTAGATGTCATTTTCCTCGGAGGACGCTTAATTTCTGACGAGTTGGTGCCCTTGGAGCCACTCACCACACAGTCATATTTGAGGCCTCTTGTACGCAAGGATAAGGTGGGGGTTGTGCTGCAAATGGCAAGGTCGCTATCCTTAACCTCTATCCTTGAAAATTGTCACAATCGGAAACAAAATATCAAATCATCAGATAAATTTATATTTTTGCATAAATCTTTATCATGTTCCCTAAGTTTTCTATATCTTAATTAATGATACATGCATAACAAATAACAGTATAAACCTTTTATCATGTTCATGCGCATAAGATCTTTACTTACTAACCATGTATGCACGGTCTCAGCAAAAATGCTTATATAAGTATATATATATATATATAAGATAAATAAAATAGATGTAATATAAATTAAACGTATAACGATAACGTGCCCTAATAAATTGCAACCGTCGGTCTACCTTGTAATGGTTAAAAAAGCATATATTTTATCACCCTGTTATTACACTTTTAACTAAAAAAAGACGGTAAAATAACATTACAAAATAGATGTTCGATTTTCTTATCTTAAATATACTAAATAGATGTATTAGTCATGATTTGTCGTATCGGCGGTGGGACCGAGTCAACCGTATAGAATCATATTTAGATCAGATTGAGACAATCGATTCAGTTTAAGACAGTCCGAATCTCTTCGAGTCAAGTCCGAGTTTATATAAGTTAAATCATATCGTATTATATCTGGACTGGACCGAGTCGATACAAATTACCAATGCAGGGAACCTTGTTATTAGTTATCCTGAGTCCATGCTAATGGCACGGTGGTCTCACCTTCCCCCGCTTTGCAGGGAGGCACACGACCCTATGTTACCCACCCACTTGGGTGAAAATTTTGCATGTTTGGATATTTCCTGCGCTGATTGGTGCTTTCACCGTTTTTTTTTGGAGTAATTTTGTCTCTTAGTTGAGTTTTCTTTGGGAGGACCTTGAGTTAGTGGAATGGTAATGACTCTATCTTATAGTAGGGAGATCTCAGATTCAACTCTCGAGAGAGGGGTGGTGAGAAGGACACATTTAATCTTCGAAAAATGTGAGTTTTAGATTTGTTAACTATGGAAAAAAGGGATGCACGTGAGTTAAGCGTCAATAAATTTGAACTCATATCTCTCACACTCTGTGCAGACTTGAGTCTCACTGTGTTAGATTTCCGATCGTCCAAAAAGGAAAAAAAATTGGGACTGCCCAGCTTCGATCCCCTCTCAGTTAAGACGGGACCTGTGGTTATAGAACTAGGTCACTTGTCCGAAACAAGATCTACTAGTCATCCTTAATTCGAGATTCATATTTGTGTTCATCCTATAAGCATTCAAACAGAGCAGATATTTTGGACCATTTGCATCCCTACTTGTAATGGGTGTCTATCAATCATTTGATGCCTGATGCACTGCAAAGCGAATTAAAAACCATCCTAAACATTAAACAGAAAAGAAAAAGGATATTCCCGTGTGCTCTTGAAGCAGACATGTTTTGTTTAAAAGCAACAATATATAAAGGAGGCATTTATTAATATTTATAGTCCTGCAAGGCACACATCGAAACATTACCTTTTAGTGGTAACTAAGTGTAACTACATGTCGTCCCCCACCAGTTTGATGGTTCAGTTGATGAATAGGATCTAGAATATGATGCTTCTTTCCATTCCCCCCGCAGGAATAAAAGAAAGAATCGATAATCATCTCAAATTCTACAATGTCAGGCTGTAACCGACTGTCTCTATTTTCTAATTCGGTCAAAGGCGATGACAGGTTAGATTAGTTAGATACGCCTAGCATCCTATTATTATAAATATTTTCTTCTTCAATTATTAATAATACTCCCCCTAAGTGTTAGGTGGGGAAGTGTATCCCGGATTGGGAAACACTCTCCAACTAATCACTAGATAAGGCTTTTGATTAAAAAAAAAGTTATGGCCTCGTGTTATTCTCTTTTAAGTTCTCATTTTTCTCAAAGCATCCTTCAAAAGAATTAACTATTAATCTGATAATTTTTCTCACCGACTGATACGATTAGATAGTTAGAAGCCACTCACCTCACGGTCATATTTGACGCTTCTCGTAGGTAGGATAAGGTGGGGGGTTCTGCTTCAAATGGCAAGGTCGCTATTTGGAGTGACCCACCCCTCCATATAACACTATGCGTTGCCATTAGCAAGCCATAGGTGTTCTGCACTAGACATTTCAGACACGTGAGTTCAAGTTCTGAGGGCCCTCTTTATTTCCTTTCATTTCCCCTTGACGGTGACGCCGTGCAGGCCTCGACCCACTAGTGAATACTGCTGTGTCCCTTCGGTGGAGAACCTTTGAGGTCACGCTTTAAATGCTTTGAGATGAAGGCATGAAGCAACATCGCTAGCTTGTGCCCATGAGTGGACACATCCAAGGGTCATGGGGTGGAGGATGATGGGCAGTGCTCTCCTCCTCCCCTTCCCCACATAGACACTCTAAGGAGAACTCCAACTCTTCTGTGTTTGATGGGCAGTGCTCTCCTCCTCCCCTTCCCCACATAGACACTCTAAGGAGAACTCCCAACTCTTCTATGCTCCAACTCTTCTGTGTTTGATGGGCAGTGCTCTCCTCCTCCCCTTCCCCACATAGACACTCTAAGGGGAACTCCAACTCTTCTGTGTTTGGGTGATTTTGACAATAGAATAATGATAGAATCGGGTGAGTTATCATGTTTATTTGCCCTGAACTGACCAAGTTACTTGAATTCGGTTAAGATTAAATCTCTTATTCCGATGTTATTAACGCATTCTATCTTTTCACATAGAATGATGAATTAACCTCTGAATAAGAATAATTTATCAAATTTAAAAAAAAATAAAAAATAACTCACCCGAATTCACTCCGGATAATATATTCTAATCTATTATCAAAGTCATCAAAAGACATTCCCTACTCACCCCCACAGAGGGCAATTCTCTTGCGCAAAGGGATGAGTGACATAATTCTCACTTTGGAATTTGGATAAGGAAAATTACTCATAAGGGAAAAAAATTTATTGAAATATCTAACAAGGGCATTCTAACTTAAAAATATCTAAAAAGACACTATTTTTGAACTTAATATCTGTAAAGGGCAAAAAACATATTTTTCTTAAGATAATACCAAAATACCCTCAATTGTTTAACAGGTGAAGTATTCTAATTCAAATCTATATAATATAAATTTTAATACATCGAAATCAAGTAAAAAATATTATTAATAATTGGATGGGATTGAAATATAAAGTCAACTTATTTATTTTATTATACGCAAGAAAAGATGATCAAATGAGATATGCTATTTTCATATGTAAAATATTATATATATATATATTCGTTGACAACGTGACGTTCAAAATAGTACATGCCAATTTTGATGTCGTAGTAAGTGATATCATCTTTTGGATATAGTGTAATAAAGGATATGAAATTTAAATTACATATATAAATATATTAAAAAAATCTATTTGTTAAACAAGGGCATTATCGGTAATTTATCTCTTGTGGATATGATGTTTACTAAGAGTGCCATTTTTAGATATTTTAAAGTTATAATATCTCTATTAGATATTTTGAAGGTTTTCCTGCCCTTTTCAGTAATTTTCTCTTTGGAGTTTGGATCAGGATTTGTCGACTCGGCCGATCCGGTTGACCCGGTCTTAGGCTGGGACGGGTCGGTCCCGACTCGGTCTGTCTCGATCTATCTCATTCCATATTAAAATAAAAAAATTTTATATATAATATATATATTTATAATAATAAAATAAAATAAAAAATATAATATATATAATATAATATTAAATTAATGAGACGATCCGGTGACAACTCGTGACCCGAGCGTCTCGCTCACAAATTAAGTCAAGTCAAATCATACGAGTCGGGACCATCCACGTCAGGTCGACAAACCCTCATTTAGATAACGATTGGAGCGAGGACTTGCAATTGGCCATTTGCGCTGTCGCAGAACGTATATTATCCTGAAACGATGTTGCAGATCCCGGCTGATCGGGAGACAAAGCTTTGCATTGACGACCGACGAGTGATGAAAAGAAGGGTTTGTTGTTTGTATATCCTTGTTAAAACTAAGTTTACAAGAAGATTAATCATTCATTTGTATTTGTATCTGCATGTATAGTCTTCTTACATGAATCTAATATCGTGTATGTCTTTTATGATCTTATGTCAGAATATCGATAGTTTATTCTGTCTCTTTCGTCATCTTTCCTCGAGAGATTCTAAGCTTTTAAGGGTCTTATAATAGAAAATGGATAATTAAGAGCTTATGTGGTATCTAATTCATGTCAGGAGAGTATATATGTAAATGTAAATGTACGATAGATTTTTATGTAACTTTACTTTCAACAGGTATTGACAATTTGACATACAAAAAGCACCCAAAAGCATTTCTTGTACGTGTACCAATTTTAGAGGTAAATTGCATGTTTATTAGTCGCATTCACGGTTTGCCGTCCCGCCCCGACCCGCACCGACCTGCACGACCCGACCCGACCCAGGCGGGCACCGGGTCGCGCGGGCTGGGGGTCGTGGACGGGTCGCACTGGACCGCAAGGTCCCGTGCGTCCCGCCACGTCCCGCTCCGGTGCGAGGCGGGACCCGGCTCGGTACGGCGGGTCGGGGGCGGTTCGCCCATTTAACGGGCCGAAGGGGGAGGAAGAGCTCCACCCCTCCCACCGACGAACGGCGGTGCAGCGGCGGCGGACGGCGAGCAGGATCTTCGGACGGCGATCTGAGCGGCCGACGGCGGCGTTGGGCGGCGATCGGAGGTAGGTAAGTTAATTTTTTTAAAATGGTCGGGGGTGGGGCGTCTGCCGCCGGGGGGGGGGGGGGGTGCTGGGCGTCATGGCCGCCGTGGGGGGACGGGGGGGACGGGGGCCGCCGTGGGGGGACGGGGGGGGTTGTTGTGCGTCCGTGGGGGGACGGGGGCCGCCGTGGGGGGACGGGGGGGGGGGTTGCTGTGCGTCCGTGGGGGGACGGGGGCCGGCGTCTGCCGCCGTGGGGGGACGGGGGCCGCCGTGGGGGGACGGGGGGGGGTTGCTGTGCGTCCGTGGGGGGACGGGGGCCGCCGTGGGGGGACGGGGGGTGTTGCTGTGCGTCCGTGGGGGGACGGGGGGGGGGGGGGGGGACAGGGGGGGGACGGGGGCCGCCGTGGGGGGACGGGGGGGGGGGTGTTGCTGTGCGTCCGTGGGGGGACGGGGGGGGGACAGGGGGGGGACGGGGGCCGCCGTGGGGGGACGGGGGGGTGGGGGTGCTGCCGTGCTGGGCGTCTGCCACCGGCAGGCGGTGGGGGGATGAGGGGGGGGGTGTGCGACCGTGGGGGTGGGGGGGGGGAGGAAAAAATTTTAATTTTTAAAAATGTAATATCTTTTTTTAATTTAAAAATATATGAATAAAATTTGTTAGATTGTCATTGTTTAATATTATTTTTGATGTCAGGTTGAATTTATGTTGTAAGAAAAATATAATTTTTATTTAATTCATCTTGTAGAATTTAATATATTGATATATTATTTAATTCTGGTTGTAGAAATAATATAAAGATCGTTTAATTCATGTTGTAGAAATATATTTATGTTTGATATATTATTTAATTAATGTTTAAATATTAGATTTAATTGAGATGTATTAAAATTTAAATTTAATTTTATAGAATTAATGATATTATTTTCATTATTAGTTGTAGACGTAAAATAATTTAATATAATATAAATAATTACTGATAAATAATTTAATATAATTTAATTTAATTAGACATGTTTATAATTATAAATATATAATTAGTGATAAATATGTTACAAATTAATTTAAACTAAATGTAGGTCTATTAAATAAAAAATTAGCATTATATGCATGTTTTAGAAATAATGATATTATTTTGAACTAAATTATATTGACATGTAGTAAATATTGAATTTAGTCTTGCATATTGTAGAAATAATGATATTATTTTCATTGTTAGTCTCTGTTTAAAATAATGTACTTAATATGATTTGTAATTTTTACATTTAGGAGATACAGTTAAGTACTTAATATGGCTCCTAAGGAACGAACAAATGATATTGGGTGGTCACACGGAGTTTTGTTGGATGGCAACCGTAGGTGCTGGCGTTGTAACTATTGTAAAATAGAACACCGGGGAGGAGGGGTGTCTCGGTTGAAGAAGCATTTGGCCGGAGGAGCCGGGGCAGGATACTCTGAGGTTGCTGGGTGTACCCATGTGCCTAGAGATGTGAAACTTGCAATGGCTAGACACCTGCGTGAGAAGAGAGCTGAGATGAAAGAAAAGGAAAAAAAGAAGAAAAGGGATCAAGCGGCAGTGAGCGGGCGCCCAAGTGGCAGCAACGAGGAGGAATGTGCATGGACACCCAGTGACGAAGACGAACAAGCATGTACTGAGCAGGCTAATGTGTATGTCACTGTGAACGATCCATACGAAGCAGAGCTTCGTGAGGCAGTACGTCAGAGCAGGGAAGAGTCAAGACATCCCGAGGAGACTATAGTCCGTAGTCGCGAGGCCGCGAGGACCGGAGCATCAGGGAGTGGTGGTTCATCTACGACTCGACAATCACGAGGCATAAGGAGTTTATTGACTGGTGACTCGGGGACACAAAGGAAAAGGACACAATCGATCAACATCGAAGATGTGGAGCCCGGTGCACTATCCCGAGAGCATGGTAAGCAAACGAGGATGGACGATGCGTATGGCCAGAAGGGACCTAAATGGAAACTTGGTCAAGCTGTTGCAAAATGGTGGCACCACGCGGGTCTGCCTTTCAATGCAGCCAATAGCCCTTACTACAAGCCAATGTTTCAGGAAGCACATATCCTTGGGCTACACGTGCAGCCACCTACAGCGAGAGAATTGGCTGGCGTATACCTTGATGAACAAGTTGCTGAGATCAAGAGTTACATTGACTCATTCAAGCAGAAATGGACAAAGTACGGAGTCACACTGATGTGTGATGGATGGTCAGGTACCACAAAATCTAGCCTGATTAACTTCCTTGTTTATTGTGACAGACAGGTATTCTTTCACAAATCAGTGGATGCGTCTGGTCAAATTCACAGTCACCAATATATTTTATCATTGATGGAGCAAGTGGTGACTGAGATTGGGGAGGAGTACATTGTACAAGTGGTGACTGATAATGGGTCGAACTATAAGAAGGCTGGGGAGGAGCTAATGAAGAAAAAACGGCACATTTTCTGGACCCCTTGTGCAGCACATTATGTAGATCTGATGCTGAAGGAGATTGGGCAGCTTCGTATGGTAAAATCTGTGGTCGAGGTGGCACAAAAAATCACGAAATATATCTACAACCACACACTTGTATTGGCATGGATGAGGGAGCACTGTGGCGGCGAACTGTTGAGGCCTGGCATCACACGATTTGCCACCAACTACATCGCATTGCAGAGCCTATTGAAGCACAAGGATGGATTGAAGCAAATGTTTAGAGGTGAGACCTGGCTGAGTTCCTCTTTTGCTGCTTCACGTGAAGGGGCGGAGGTCGAGGGGATTGTCAACACCTCGAATTTTTGGGATAGAGTGAAGATATTAGTGTCATTGATAGAGCCACTGTATGAGGTTCTACGATGCGTGGATGGGGATAGAGTACCAACCATGGGGTTGGTGTACAGTAAAATAGAAGCAGCCAAGCGGAAGATCCTTACAACGTCCAAAAAATATGGACCCACTATTCTGGAGATTGTGGGGGACAGATGGGACAGACAAATGAGCCGTGATCTTCACATGGCAGGTAAACACTTACATTCTCGTCCAATCAATGAGCTGTGATTTTCAGTTGATACTAATATGTAATTCATTGTCTTACGATTGCAGCGTACTATCTACATCCGGCCTTCCAATATGCTCGGGCCCTTGCTTATGACGATACGTTGATAGAATCGGTCAACATTGTGGTAGACCGATTGTCTTTCACCCCAACAGATGCCGCTGATGCGTTGAATGAGGTATACTTGGATATTTTAACATTGACAATATTAAATGAAATATACACTTCATATTTTTTGATAATGCAGATGAAAATATTTAGAGAGGGAATTGGTTCATTTGCGACACCTAATGCCGTGGCCAGTCGTGATAGACTCGACCCAGGTAATGTGTCTTCACAATGTACCTTCTATATCTCGAGAAAGAATTTTTACATCTAATTATTATATTGTACATGATCTGTCTTAAACACAGCTGAGTGGTGGCTAAATTACGGCACAAGTGCACCCGTATTAAGGAAGATCGCAATGAGAGTTCTATCGCAAACATCCTCGTCGAGTGGGTGTGAGCGGAATTGGTCGACGTTCTCCTTCTTACATACTAAGCTGAGGAATAGGCTAACACACCGCAGGCTAGACAAAATGGTGTATGTTCATTACAACATGAGGCTAAAGGTCCGGCATGTACAAATGGATACAAGGAGAGGAGAGGGAGATTACGACCCAACGGATGCTGTGTACTTGCGAGACGATGACGACCCTATGGTAGCATGGGTTGCAAGAGCCACAACCGAGCGTGGTGAGGCAGAATTAGACGAGGAGGCTGAAGAACCTGGCGAGACACCACGGCCTAATACTTTTCTCGTATCAGCTGTACAAGAGGCAGTCGGGGAGGGAGATGACACCCATGTGCATTTGGGTGGTGACGACTCTGCAACGGGACGTGATGATGAAATTAATTTAGATGAAGACCTCGTCATTGGGGGTGGAGACACATCGTATGCGTATGATGATACAGCATGGGAGCGATTGATCCAACCCCCATTAATTGAGCGTCAAGAGCCACCTCAGGTGAATTAATACATGAAAATCGAATCGCAAATTTCATTAGATAGCATAGTCATATATTTATGTATGATAGCAATATATTGCAGGTCAGTCCGACAAATGATAACATTGCGGGAGAACAGTGGTCTCGAGTTGCTGTACCGCGGCATTCAATATCTGCGGAACCAAGAAGGTTATCCACTTCAAGAGAGGCTAGGGGGAGTTCCTCATTTAGAGAGGTGAAATTATATTGTCATTTCTACATTTGTTAATATATAATTCATTGGTAATTGAATATATTCTTCTTTCAATTGTGTAGTCTTCGGGAGCATCGAAACAACCATCTCAGTCTGCTGCGCCCCGACGCTCAACATCTAAGACTAAGGCACCCAATCAGTCTTCTCAGGTATACGTACAGACTTACACAATAGAAAGTAAATTGAAAAATTATCTAAACAGGCTTCTGCTTCTCAGGCATCTATAGGGACACAACATGCAGCATGTAAGCCGCCCCCTGCTCCACAGAAGAAAAAATCATCATGGACCACATTATTCACCAGCAAGAAGGACAAGGGACCACCATTAAATCCGATAGATTTTGCAGACATGGAGACATTAGATCCCAATGCAGATGACGACACTACCGAGCCTTCTGTTGAGCCCCGCATTAGTGGGAGTCATGACTCCGATGCTGAGAGTACACCGACAGGGTCTTCATCCCATGGAGGTGGTGGTTCTCAAGGTGACCAACGGAGTCCTCGTGAGAATACGAGTGCTGGTGGCAGAGAGTACAGCAGTGGTCATAGTAGAGGTCGTGGGGGCCGTCAACATGGCGCATGGACAGAGGAGCAGCACTTCACACATGCCACGCAAGATGAGGACCACGGTGTTCCACTGCCAGGGACGAGACGGGCAGCTGATCATTGGGATCCCTACTATGGAAGTTCGGTTGCAGACAGTACCAGCTATCAAGGCATGTTGTCTGATTTTGAGAGGATGAGCACACATGACTCCCAGGGATCTGGAAGCTCGTATGGACGGTCATGGCCGCAGCAGCCGATGTATCATGGCGACTCAGATAACAGTAGTTCATTTTTCCCATCGTATCCATATCCTTATGCCGCAGCTACGTCAGTAGAGGTCGTGTACGCACAAGGTTCGCATGAGTATGAATACTACGTACGCATGTACTGGGAGAACTATTCAGGTTCAATGCGCTATGAAGACTATCTGTCCTATCTGCGGACCACATTTAATGTCAGATTGTTTGGAGATGGGCACTGGCCCAGTTTGGGTCCATAGGCTTTATTAGTATGTATCATTTGGTTACATTTAGAACTAACTAATAATTAATTGTACATTTCTTCATATATAGAGTTTTGTACTTGTCATCGAAATCACTAATGTAAACTTTTACATCATTTGCAGGTCATCATGGACGGACGGCGTCACCCTGCGTGGGAGCATGGATATTCTGTTGAGGGTGATGGACATGTGCACTGTAGATACTGCGAACATCGCGTCACCGGCATACACAGGTTTGCGGAGCACCTTGCGGGAGTGGGACGCGATGTTCGTGCATGCGACCGAGTTCCGGGAGATGTTCGACATTCCTTTCGGACACAGTTACATGATAGATACGGTTCTCGTAGCACACCGAGGACATCTTCTTCTACGTCCCGGGTACCTCCACCACGAGCACATGGCGGAGCAGGATCTTCCTCCACGTCCAGAGTTCGAGCAGCACCAGCACCAGCACCAGTCGCACATGATAGAATTGAAGCTATAGATGTAGTGAGGACTTTTTTTACAGATTTTCATGTACCCTCCACCGCAGCACACGACCCATCATTTGTGCAGATGGTTACATATTTTCAGTCTCACCCATATGTACCTCCACCCACTAGGATAGAGTTAGATTATACGGGTGATCAGTCTCATGTATCTGATGATGAGTTTTGGGATTCGGGCTTCACTGATGATGAGGATTAGTGAGTTTTGGGTTTCGGATTACACACATGAGGAGGATGAGTGAGTTTTGGGATTCGGACTTCACAGATGGACACGGATTAGTGAGTTTTTGTATTTTATACTTCATGAATGAATGTCATTATTATGTCACTGTTTACTTTTACATATTTAGTAATTAAAATAAATTTTTATGTATTATATATAATAGGATGTTTAATTAAGCAGTGTAATATGTAATTTTTATATAATTTAATATGTATAATGTAGTATGGATCTATTATCATAAATAAATTATACATTCTAATATTTTTAAATATATATATACCATTTAATCTTTCAAAATAAATTTCTTAAAAATTTTAAAAAAAATTCCAAAAAAATCGCGTGGAGAGCCAAAGGGCGGACCGGGTCGCTTTGCGACCCGCCCGACCCGACCCGTCCCGCACCGAGACCGGGTCGGCCGGGTCGGGCGGGTCGGCAAACCCTGGTCGCATTTGCATTAAAAAAACTTAGCAAGAATTGTATACATAAAAGTATCTTTCTTCAGTCAGATAATGCAATGCATCTGTGACGTAGTCAGGGTTTGCCGATCCGGTGCGTCTCGCATCGACTCGCACGACTCGACTTGACCTAGACCAGGACCGGATCGATCGGGCTGTGGGTCGTCACCGGGTCGACTCATTATTTTAATATTATATTATATTATATTTTATATATAATGTGTGTTTTTCTATTTTATTATATTATTTTATATTATATATATATATAAAGTGGTGTTTTAGAACGGGTCGGACCGAGTCGGACCGAGACGGGAGCGACCCGACCCGACCCAAGTCGAGACCGAGTCGATCGGATCGACCGGGCCGACAAACCCTGGATGTAGCAGCCATACACCCCACGACCAGAGTTTGTCAAATTGGTCTGGTGCGGGACATATCGTCCGTAGCGGACTATATCAATTACAGATCGATACGATCAATCTGTGATACGTAATCGGGACGTAATTTATATTTTTAAATATTATATATATTATTTTATATTAAATATGATTTCATAAGTAATTTAATTAAGAGTCTTCGTTTAAAAAGTTAAGATTTAAGTTCAAAACATATTAATGATATTATTTTCTTACTTTTTTTATTATTCTTAAATCTTTAGGAAAAATAAGTCAAAAAACACCTTACATGTGTGAGATTTGAACTCTCAACTCACACACCTATTAACCACTAAATAACACATAATATTTTATTATATTTTATAATAATATATATTTATTAAATAATATTTTAATGTTAGCACTTTACGGGATAGATTGGTACGATATCGTACCGACAAAAAATCGATACGGTCGCTACGACCGGATCGACAAATCTTACACACTATAACCCAAGAAATCATAGATATTTTAAAATACCAAGTAAAATCTAGATCCAGATAAAGTTTGATAAATTCATACGATATGTTTCGTATCGTACTTATCGAATCATATCGGTCGACGATAAATTAAGTTAGACAAAATTTAACAAATATTTTTTATAGATTTACTCCTACAACTATATCCTCTTTTTGGGGAGGCCATCACATGTGAATTCTCCAACTGAAAATGCCACATTAGGTTGAAGCACTTGGGCTCGTGATCCCTCGAGTGGTCCACTTCCATGACAGGGCCACTGTTTCGAATCTGGTGAATGTCCTTCTCCACCCACCGCATGATCTGAAATGCTCGATATTGGGAATGTTGCACCACCCAATGATACATGGTGACTAGTCCACTTTCCTTGCATCAAACATATTTGAGCACGTGCGTTAACCATGGACAAGTGAACCAACGCCACGTATTCTTTCTGACCTAAGAGATACCGCGTGTCCAAAACTTGTTTTTGTCTTGTTTCATAAATAAATAAATAAATGAACAAAATCTCAAGAAGGATTTAAAAGGATTCTTCAAACTAGAGCAAGTCACTGAGAACAATATCCTCAAACATGTTTAGGGATTAGATTAGATGGTGTCTTAAGAGGATGCTTCGTCCGATGCCTTCCTCCCATTGGTCCATCATTAATGACGACATCGTTGAGCATTTTTCCGGGTCAAGATTAAATGATACTCTTGCGACTAATTTGATAACCTAATAAGTTCCGATTAGGGTGAGTTATTCTATCTTTACTCCTAAAACCGGCTTTGATAACGGGGATAGATTGTTCGGGCTTGAACAGAGTTAATGGCCTTACTCAATTGATAAGTAGTCCGAGTGTTTCACTCCAACGGCCCATTCAACCCCGAGCTTATCCAAACCCCACGTTATTTTATTCTGTTATCAAATTGGCCCTCGAAGAATGTCTTATCTGATATCCACCTCCGAGTGACTCATGCATGCCCTCCTACCTCCCCTCTCCTTCCTCTCCCCTCCGCTTGCCCCACCACCCAAGTGGAACCCCTCCTTAGCTCTTCCCCTCCAAAACATTCGCCCATTTTTTGCAATGGAGGCTCTTGTCTCCTTCTCACTTTGTGTGTCTTCCCTCTACCAAATCATCGGGGAAATGATGGGAATTGTGATAAATTTTACTTCAATGGAAGAGGAGGGAGGAGGAGGATGAGATCCTGACCATGGTAACACTGAAGTTAACTAATATGAAGAAAGTCCCCTGTTAACAAATCTCCTCACAGGGCTGGTCTTTCCTGATAACCATAATTTCCAGGTCAATACTGATCCTGACAGTTGATGATTAAAGATGGCAAATCATCAATTTAATTGGGGTTAAAATCATCGAGTTACAGGAATCAAAGGGTCTTCCTTCCTCTCCCACTCTCTCGCCAGCCCATTAGGAGATGCACACAAGTTAACCATTAAGCTAACAAATTGCAAGTAGAACACTTGTGCGACTTAAACATGTGAAGATCCTGGGAAGCAATACCCCAATCCTAAGGCTGAGCTGAACAGATTTTTATGGATCTTGGGTGCATATAGAATTCATGAATCAGATATCTAGATATCAAATGCTATCATGATACAAAAAGCTCTGTTAAACACCATTATCTCATGACTTAACATATCTGGCAGCAGTCCTGGGCCGAAGTGGGCCTGTTCCATCGCAAGGAAGCGGTTAGCTGCTTAGTCGGCCCAGATCGCGTTGGGCTTCTGAAGAACAACGGACCCGGCGATTGCTTGGGCCTTGGGATTCTGTCAAGAAATTGATCATGTTTCCTCTGGCTAATTCCTTTGGTTCCAACCAAACTATCATTAAAATTTATCAGATTGTACAATATTCATTGAGAGGCATCCGATCATTTGATCAGAGGATCCGAATCCAACTAAATTTTGACGCATTATTTTTTTGTTTTATTTTTGCAATTCGCTAATCTAATAAGAGCATTAGAAAAAATCAAAGAGTGAGAGGACCCGTGTGAGTAGAATGGTAAGAGACCTTATTTTATGGTGGAGAACTCATGAGTTCGACTCCCGAGAGGGGAGACTAGGGAGACTTATTTGGCTCAGGGTTTGTCGGCTCGGTCGTCCCGACCGTCCCAGTTTTATGTCGGGACGGGACGGGACGGTTCCGTCTCGTGTAAATATATACATATATAATAATACAAAAATCACTTTACCAATTGGTTTATAAAATATTTTATATTTAAAAATATTAAATAAATGAAACGTCCCGGTTGCGTCTCACGTCCCAACCATCTCGGTCTGCGGCTGGGACGGGTCGGATCGTGCGAGTCTGGCCGTCCCGACTCAATTTGTAAAACCCTGATCTGACTCACATCACATTTAATCTTCGAGGGGTTAGCATGAGATTTACTAGTCTCGCTAGATTCTCTGCATCCAAAATAAAAGAAATCAAAGGGTATAAATAAAAGAATGGCATATTAGAATTCCTAAAATTTTATTCATATTTATCCCATCTGATTGCATTTAAGCATCTGAACAGGTGGGACTGCGATAACAGCAACTATGGATGGCTTCCAGTTGGGGCAAGAGAGGAGGGAAATGAGATGTAAGTTAGTGAGGACTGAAGATTTTCTTTGTTCGAGAACAGGCCAACTAGAGTGAAAATATTGTTAAATTGTCTAAACAGTCTAGAGGGGGATGTCTGGCCACTTTAGACATCAGAACCTTGCTGTGTTACCAAAACAACCGCTTAATGCTTAGTTTGGGAAGCATTCTCGATCTAGACATTTAGTTCAAAGAATGATTTTCAAATAAACTTAGCAGATAACTAGCTAATCTCCATACAAGACATAAAATAATAAAACCACCTTCCCCCTATAGCAACTAAATTCACATTTGAATTATAAAGACAGTATTCTTTTTAAGGATTTATGCACACAAGTCTCTACAAACTTAGTTAATTGTCAATTGGTTCTTGAGTTACAACTATTTTCCGGCTAAACTTAACTTTTGCTAAAAATCCCATGTGATTTGCGACCATCATAAAAAGAAGATATCATATGGAATATTCCATCTGGAGAGTGATAGGGCACTAAAAATGTCAAAAATATCCTTCCAAGTTGTGCCTCTCTCTCTCTCTCTCTCTCTCTCTCTCTCTCCGATGAAGAAACACCCACTCACGGCCCCTCGTCTTCCCCTCTGGCAGACTAGAACCCCCCCTCCCGACCCCTCGCCTCCCCCTCTGGCAGAGTAGAACCACCCCTCCTCGCCACCCCTCCCAACCCCCTACCTCCCCCTTTGGTGGAGCAGAACAACACCCCCCTCCCCCCTCAGTACCGTCACCCCTCTCAACCCCTTACCTCCCCCTTCAGTAGAGTAGAACCACCCCCCTCCTCACCCATCGAAACCCCGCTCACACGCCCCTGGCCGGAACCCACTCCCCACCCCCACCCGAAACCTCTCTCTGCGGATCCCGACACCCCCCCCCCCACCCCTCAGGCCTCCCCCTCCTCTACTGACAGAACCCCCAGCTCCCCCACCCTTCTACTACCTTCCCCTTGATTTCCCTCTTGAAGCAGAAGCACCACTACCAGCCCGCGAAGGATGTAGAGAGGGCCTAAGGAAAGGTGGTTTCCTTCGCTGCAGACAGAATGTCTGTCAACCCCTTTGTCCCCTGTGATTGGGAACTTCGACGGTGGGGGCTCAAGCTATGGGGACTCTCAATCTCTCTCCCTCACCGACATTTGCATCACCTTCCTAGACACTGACCACAACCAGTGTCGCCTCCTCCTCTTTGCCAATGTCCCCAAGGAACAATGCTGGGCCTTATCTGTAGATCCCTTGCTGTTGCTGCTCTCTCTCTCTCTCTCAGATAACTTGGTCTTTACATAACCTTGGGTCAAGTTAACTCTTATGGTCCGGTTAACTTTCGTTGAATGGGAACGGCAAGGGGTCATTTGTACAACGGCGATGATTATAGGGACTTACAAGAAAATAGTTATAACTCAAGGACCAATTGACAATTAACTAAGCTTGTAGAGATTTATACGCAAAAATCTCTTCTTTTTATTATTTTGCGCACTAATCAGATGTTCTTGGTTAATTATCCTAAGTGGATGCTTCAATTGGATTCACTCTTCCGAATGGGCAATGGTTGTAGACGAAATCAGTAAAAGAAGAATAAATAAAGCAAGAAAAGCCGGCTAGAGATACACCAGCTGTAGTGCCCCGGTTGTTGGATTTCCTTTTTTCCCATCTTTTATTAGTTCATAGATTAAAGCAGAAGGCACAGACAAAAATTTAAGAAAAATAACCTACCTGAAAGAATGTGGCATGCCATGAGGGTATAAAGCATACAGGATTACTATATAATCAGATTCTTCATTCAGGTGGTGGATTTTTTTTTAAAAAAAAATCTCTTATAAGATATCAGACTTTTTTTGGGAGCAAATATAAGATCAGACTTTGCCCACTGATTTACACCTACATGTGATATGATCTATGTCTTACCTTGGGAGGCATGTATGTCTGAATGCCAATGAGATCATTGTCTGAATAGCATCCAACTAAACAACATTACAGCATATGGGATAGCTAGGAATCTCACTTGCATGAGCCATGAGCAACAATTAACAGATTTGATGTTTTAAACTTGTGCCAAAAATATATATTTGTTGATCTTGTGATCTTACTTGAGAGTTGTTTGGATTGATGTAAAACGGTAAAATCCAAAGATTCTGGCATCACTTGTTTCAGAAATCGGTGGGAATAGAACACATTATTTTACTGTAATAAACAAAGTTGGGATTCTTTTCCAGAATAGATGATCTTTTGTATTTTAATACTTCTAATTCAAACAAAAGCAGCTGCATGCGTGCTTACATTATTTTACTTCAATTCTTAATTAATTGCATCTCCGATTATTCTTTGAAATCTTATCCCCACTACCGTTAGGTTTTGAAGGATAGATTTGAGAAGAAAAAAAAGAGAAAGTCTGAGGACAATTAGCTACATGAAGCTACTTTGTGAAAGAATGAAAGAATGTGATTTAATCCTGCGCTTTGCCTAGACATATTTTCCATGAATAAATAATGCTTTAATAGAATCTTCAAAATCTTCCTAATTTAAGTGTGTCATTAAAGTGAATCTATTTTCAAAAAAGGGTATGTTTTGAAATTAATATTATATTGTAAAATTAATTTTTATATATTAAATTAAATTTCATCTTGCAAAAATTTCAAAAAAATTTCAATTTTCTTTCAAACCAAGATTGTTTTGCTTGAGACCATTATTTGCTCAAAATTAATCATGACTTGGTAACATTGTCCATTCATATCTTTAATGAGAAGGAGCACTAGCTCTTTACTTCTCAAACCTCTAGACCATGTTTGTTAATCGAGCATGGTTAACGCAATCGACCCCCGGTCCTCAGTGTGAGGGGAGAGTGTGGGCCCCACCCTCCTCCTCTCTCGTCAGTTTAGGTAACCTCCCCACAATTCTGACGTCAAAGTGGCCCCTAAAGATTAACTCTATCATTTGTCTTTACCTTACTATATATGTTACCTGACACTCATCTTATTTATAAATTTCTTCCTATCCTATTAGTATTCACCCGCCTCTCTAAAGTGACATTAACGTAAACTTTAAACAATTTTCCAAATGTGAAGTACATCTGTTCTTCTTCTTTATTAGTTATAATCTCCATGACAAAGGAGCATTAATATGCTGCTCAAGGTAAAACCCACATGGTTGTGCCTCCATTTATTTGGTGTGAGAGAAATTTGGAATGCAAGATATGCCAAGAAATACGAGAATGATGTTCTTAGGGATGTTCATAGTTTGTTTTAAATTAAAAAATTGAATCTCACCGTTTAGTTTAGTTCGATTGAGTTTGATTTGAAGTTAAATTCGATTTAGTTTAATTTAATAACACGTGAAATCGAATTAAATCGAATAAATTAAATTTATTATTTATATTTTTATTAATATTATATATCATAAAAATATTTAAAATATTTAAACATTTAATTACACATACATATAAATATATAAAATATAAGTATTTTTTAGTATATATATATATATCATTAAATATATATATATATATAATAATAAAATATGAAATTTGATTTGAACTGAAAATTTGATTTGATGGATAAATTCGATTCGATTCAATTTTAAAAAAATAATTTAAACTCGAAATCAATCGAACCATGTTCACCCCAGATGCTCTTAATGTTGAAGGGATCTCAAGTTATATTCTCTTTAAAGTTCGAGTAAGTTTAGAGAAGATTAATTTTAAGATTATTCCCTCTCCTTTTGTAAGTGATGTTCTGTCCCAATTTTCCTTTGGTCATAATGTCAAAGTTAAAAAGAAAAAAAAAGTAACTATCGAAAAAAAAAATCACATCCTTACTTAACATATTATAGAATCTTGGAATGAAAAGGAGAAAGTTATCACAAAAACAATTCAACAAAAGACAAACCCTTTTTTTTTGTAATTTGGAAAGGTGACATCCCTAGATTGGTTAGAACTTCTATGCCACATTCTGACTTTGTGCTCAGTTTTTAGTTATATTGGAGGATAAAAAAAAGGTGCAGCTTCAGTGATCGCAACGTACGCCCAACACAAGCTTCTCAAGGGCCCTACCCCTACATGTAGGAGTGACCTAAGACTGCAAGACCAAGGATTAGCCATCACCAAAACGAGAAAAAAGGGCACCTTTGAGATGCTATTACAATCGTTTCTCAAAAAAAAACAAAAAAAATGTTATTATAAGAACTCCTGATCTCTTCGTAAAGTAATTGGGACCAAGGTTTGTAATATCAGTCTAGTACATTATGTGTCGCACGTATCGGATCATATCAGCCGTAAATTGATACGATCGACACTTGATACGTAACCGATACGATATTTATATCTATTTTAATATTATATGGTCTATTTTATATTTAATAAATTTTGATAGCTAAATTGGTTGGGGGTGTTTCTTTATCTCGGATGATTCGGATTTGAAACGTAGTAAGAGCATTTTTTTTAAATTTAAAAATTTTCTTCTAAAGAAAGTCCCAAAATATCGTGAGAACATGTTGACGTGCGTCACTCTCTAATCAACTATATAACTTATAAGTAATTTTAACATATAATTTATTATAATAAATATTTAATATATAGTTGACACATTGTGATATAATATAATATAATGTCGTATTTTATTGTACCAATATAATACACATACGACCGATACAACCGGATTGTCAAATTTTGATTTATTAATTGGAACCCCCCTTCTCACACATATATATACAAGCAAGCAACATTTTTTTGACCCAAGTGGAGACCAACCTATTTTGTTCTTCCAACAGTTGACCAGGACGCCCCACACATGAAATTCTACAATGGCTTTGGAATCATTATTGTAATTTCTCTTTTTTTTCTCTCCCTTTCTGCCCATGCCCATTATCTCTGTTCCTTTCTGACTCATTGGAAATTAAGAGAAGAGGGCATTGGAATGTCTCTGACCATTATATATAGTTTTGTGGCATATGCCAGGATGGCTTTATGAAACATGGGCAGAATTTTTTATAGAAAGAAACATATCTAGCTAGATCATATGCTCCCATCGTTGCGATGACTGCGTGCAAATATTGTTACAATATCTCTAAGGAGAGAATCCAGAGATTAAAGGAGAAAAATAAGAAAAGCGGCATGGAAAGAAATAGGAGCAACACTACTCATCCGTTTCCAATGATGCTACGTACGTACTGTTTATGATGTGTTGCAGATAGTTAGTACGCTACATATATTCTAATGGGTGTTAAAGGGCCTTTTCTTCTTCTTCTTCCTCGGGTGTTAAGGACTTCATCAGCTGGGTCACAGTGGGTGGAAGGGTGAAGCCGTCTCTATCTCCTCTGGGCATTCTTTGCCAGCTTGAACCGGCAGCTTATCATCAGCCTTCGCTTGCTCCCTTCTCTTTCCCCACAGGACGCTGTAGAGGCCCCCCACCATCAGAAGTCCACCCAAAACACTGCACCAATTATATAAGATTGTGAAAACAGCATTAACACCGTGAGAATGTTGATCATCAGGGCCAGTGTATAAACTAATTGGCAATGTTTCAGGACGTTTTGACTGAAGCGTCTTAGTGGGTTACCTTCCCAAGCTCACAAGCTCTCCCAGCACGAAGAATGAGAAGAAAAGGGTGATGACAAAAGCCAGAGGCGAGAACAAGGCTAAGAACACGGGCCCTTTCTTCTCGATGCACCACGCTTGCAAGTAGAATGAAACGCCAGTGACCACGATTCCCTGCCATGAACAAAAAGGAATTCAGATTTTTTTTATGCCAAAGGAATTGAAACCCACTTGCGTAAGTCTTAAGAAAGTGGGGTGTATCTTTTTACTTCAGTTTTACAGCTATACTAGCACTGGTTGGAGATATTTCTTGATCACGCACAATCTAATTAAGGAGTTCCCGATGATAAGGGAAACCCCAAAGCAGAGAGCTTATAAGTTGCATGCACTTGCATGCATTATGCCCAAAGGTTAGAAACTTTTTAAAGTTTAAGGCCATGAGGAGTTTTGGGTTGCAGACACCACCAAAACATGCATCACTGAGGTAGTGAGTTGATGATGAGTTGCTATGTATGTGCTTTCTTTGTACTGAACTATGCAAAGGAAAGAGAAACAGCATTGCATGTTCAAGGGTCATTGGGGGGGGGGTGATGGGACTACTTTCCAAAGGACCACGGAAGCCATTTTTGTGTGTGTTCACTTACACAGTAAGCCACTGCAAGAAGCCCAACGTCCAAACCCAACCTCCATCCGGAAATACGCCTCTCGAAACCAAGAGCAACAAGGAAGGATTGGATGGTGCTAAAGAGACATTGGAGAGCTGTGAACATGATCTTGGAAGGATACTCCTTCAACACTTTTCCCTGCTCAAATCAGAAAATAACAGAGAGCCATCGCCAACCTTCATTAGTATAGTGCTCATGATCATTAGAAAAAAAAAGGAGATTTTTCAGCATCAGCCACACTATACCTGCAGAACTATCCAGAGAGACCATGTTGCATTGGAGGTGATCAGGAGGAAAGAGCCCTTGATCCATGTCCCCGTTGAATGGGTCTGTTGGGGACCTGCAGAGCTGTTTCCATGGCCAAGTTGGTGATGATTCGGCGAAACAAGGAAGGGCCCTTTGTAGAAAGCGATGGTCATAACGCCAACCAGGCAGAGTGTGACCCCCAGAACCTTGGCTAGGCCTGGGAGGCTCTTCAGCTTGAGCGTTTCCATCCTGCAGAGTGACATATATGTGTCTAAGTTTTCTTCCCGGAACGAATTATGCATGATTGGCTGTTCATAGACTATTAGCTATATATATGTAGTCCTTTTAATTAACTATAGGCGTGCAACTTCTCCATTCAACTAATTTCTCTTTATGCTCACTTAAATAATACCATTCGGTGGTTTGATGTATTGAAGGCAAGTCCTTACAGGTTGAAAAGAAATGCATGCCATGTTATATAAGCATAAATCGTGCCATTCCATGTAAAGGGATGAACACCTAAAACCTCTTATAAGACATGCATGGTAGTAGTAATAGAGGCACATATAACCATGGGGAAGTGCGCTATTAGTACCTTAATAAGTACCTTCTTCTTTAAACATAATAGGATAGTGGTGTAACCTATCCGATGAGAGAGAGTGTGTGCGTCCCATGCCTGTCTCTCACACACAAACCCCTTAACCGGGATTGGGTAATTACTTGTTCGTGCCAAATTAATGGGTAGAATAAGTAACCCTACCCCTGATATCAAAGAGGAGGGAGTATGGATAACATCACCCGAACCATAATATCTTATCTAAATATATAGCAGCCGCAATCTGCAGCCAATAGGATCAGGTTTAACATTTTTGTACGTAAGAAGCAATCAGACTTCTACAGTGTCGATCTACACATACGATGACGACGTTAGGAAGCCGACTAATTATATTGCTTTCAAGCGGATGATTTCAGGTATACTGCAGAAATAGTATAGAAGGGTTTCCCAGTTTCACCAACTTCCATATATACTGTTGAAACGTACTGCCGACTACATTCATGATTCTGTTTTTATTATTCATGACAACAGGAACTGCTTAGTGTGACCACCTGTGATCCGAGATGAACTAATTCATGAGAACCAACCCATTGTTGATAGTGGAGCTACATGGGCATAAAGGAAATATGTATGTAATTGGTCGAAGTGTGTTCTTCACCTGATGAAAAGCTTCAAGAGCCCGGACATGTTTAAAGTTGCTTTATACTAGTTCTGCATATCTACTTTCTACTGTAAATTATAGTTAGGTCTTGTTAATCTGTGCTTATTAATTAACTAGCTAGCTAGGCCTTGATTAGGAGCATGTGAGGCGTAAGCGTGCCTTTTACTTTATAACCAATTCTGTAATGACGTCTGAATTAAGGAATAAAAAAGGCAGTCTAGCTAGGCTCTAGTTGTCTGTCTATTACTGTGTAGATGTACTGTTAAGAAAGAAAGATTAGAACGACAAATCTTTTCCTTTGGATAACCTATCCACTAGTAGTGCCTGAACAAATCTTATGAAATAATCCAGGAACCCATATTAGGCTTAGAAGATGACAGAGCTTCTAAAGGAAAAGACCCAAAAAATAAACATTAAAAGAAGTTCATCCCATGCAGAAGATCTTGAGTCCAAGGTGATACAATAGTAAGATTAGCTTGTAGATTACTTCGGTGTACTCTTTCTGTTAGTGAGATCATTTTTACAGTCTTTGGATCGATCTGCAGACTATTTTCCATCTATATATCTAACTTCAAATTTATAGATTCCCATAAGATCATTGCTTTTCAAGATCTAATCCTCCACAACTAGTACTCTTCCAATAAACAATGGACAGATGATATCAGATCACATCAGAATGGAAGACATGCATGTATACGTACCCGAGTAGAAGTGCCAAAAAGAAGGTAATAACTGGCACAGAATTAGAAGTTGCAGACGCCACGCTTGCGGAAGTGTAATCTAGGGCGACGCTATACAAGTCCAAGCTGAACGTAATCCTGGAAATTTAAAGACCAGATGAATCAACGTCACAAGCCAAAACCATGACAAATCAACTCGTATATATGTTGATTTCCTAAACCATGTAACGAGAATGAACAATTAAAACATAACTATGTAAGGATGAGCGCATGAGATGGTATAGGAAAGTTAGGAACACCTTTACCAGCATCAAATCAGTATACTAATGGAGTAGATACATGTGTATCAACAGGCTTACCCAATTAACGCCAGAAAGAAAATTTTGACGAGGACCATGAAGCTCAGTGGTGGAGCTCTCTTCCTGGCATCAAAGATAGCTATAATTAACCTCATCAAAACTCTTAAGAAATCAAGGGTTCCATAGAACAACAGTAGGACAGTAGCGAGGCTCACCTTTCAGAGATAATAGCAACTGGGGCTGTGAATAAGGTTGCTGCTGCCTGCCTGTAGAAGACAAACACAAAGGTATTCATACCCTCGTTGAGTGCAGCCTTGGACAGCAAGTACATGCCGGCATATATGCACTGAACTAGGATCACCACCAAGTAAGGCTTCTTGGCATCCATTTCAAGCAAGCCTTACAAGTTAATTCCTTCAGGGACTTCCCCAGGGATGCAGGAGGGGTGGGGGTGCCATATATTTATATGCAGATCTGATGGGTCTTCTAGTGGTTGTTTGCGGAGAGATATGAATACATGCAAAAGGCTGCTTCGGATGTTATTCCTCCATTTCTTTAGCAGGTAAAAGCAGGGACTCCAGTGAATGATTGAAATGAGAACGCAACTTTACACTGTGGCCCAGGAATTTGTTTATATATGATGGTGACAATAAAAAGGGGTTAACTTTTGAGTCACACACAACTCTTGGGTCTGAATGGCAAGTCTGACTAAATCTTTCTGTTTAACTCTATGTACGTTCTTAAGTAGTCCCTTGGGTGTGTGTCTCTTTGGTGATCAATTAATTTGAGCATTGTTCTTCTGATTTCTGCATGTAGCAAATTAAGCTGAAGAGACATGATAAACAAGTATAAAGCATATACCAGTGAACCGTGTGCCCACTGTCCTTGTCTGCCAATAGATCACAAATCAAAAGGATAGTGATTATAAGAGAGAGAGAGAGAGGGGCAGAGAGAGAAGAGAGAAAGAGGGACATAACAATTGGGACAACACTGAGCAGAAGACCAATGTTGGCCACGTTCTGTACGTGTCAAATGCTTTCACACTCGGGTCACTTACTGCCCACATGGTTGTAGCTATCTATATGTGCCATGTGCATCATAGGGTCACTCATTACGAGACTAATTAGAGTTTTTTTCCCAAGTAACGAGGAACCTGGCGCAGTGGCAAGAAGTTCCCATCTCTCCTCAGAAGTTCTCAGCAATATATTCAACGTGAAACATGAACACACGGACTTAGTCATGTTACCTAATTCAAAGTCTAAAAGATGCCTATATCCAAAGATTAAAAGGAATCTGCACGACAAATACCTCTCTGATCTCTCTCTCACACACACACATTTGGTGTCGTTAAGCTACTGATAGACATGCAAAGAGGGATATGATGGACTTGACGACGGCCACCTTACCGTGAGCCTTCTGTTGCCATAGTAGGAATAGAAAGGGTGCCAGGGACGACGTGAACGGGGGACAAAGGGGAGAAAGCCGGCATGGTCGGGAAAGAAGGGCAAGGAAGTTCCGTGCTTAATTTGCTTGGGGATCCTGGCACTGCTACGACTTTTCCTGCATTAAAGCGAGAGCTAGCTAAACCTACACACTTGAACAGACGCCAGGCAAAGGTGCTTCAAGTGAACAGGCCTTTCTTTGTGTCATTTTCCAACACCTACTTGTGGTCCCTGAGCTGATAATTGAATCTATTTCAGGCCCCATGAGTGATTTGGTCCAATAGTAAAAGACTGTCTCATGATAGGGAAGTGCTAAGTTGGACTCTCGAGAAGATGTACGTATCTGACTCACATTCCTCCAGAGATATGAATTTGAGATTTGCTAATCTTATTAAATTCCCCGTCACCTTTTAGTACCTATCTAAAAAAGATTCACATTTTCAATTATTAGTGTTGCATAGCCCCGGCATCCGTTATCTTATTTCAATCATGATTTGTCAAATCGGGACGGGACGACCCGAACCGTCCGTCCCAGTCACAGATCGGGACCACCGATTTATGAGACGCAACATGGACACTTTATATATTATTTTAATTTTTTTAAAATAAATCTTCTTTATAAGTCGGTTGGTTTATGATCTCATGGTTAACCGTGAGATCTTAGGTTCAAAACATATTTTTGTTCGATTCTTTTGAAAAGTTATTTTTAAAAACAACATTTAAAACGGTGCATGAGGTGGGATTCAAACCGGGGGCGTCTGTTAAAACTGCACATCAACTAACCAACTAGAATATAAAATAATTTGAGTTATTTTATTTCATAATATATATATAATATATTTTTTGTCTCAATACGCAATGGTACCAACCCGTACCGTCCCGTCCCGGGCCGTGACTGGGATGGCCGGTACGGCCGGGACGACAAATCTTACTTTCAATATCAATTCTAATATTAATGTTGTAGGTCCCTCTTTTCAACGTGCACAGAATAACTTTTGAAAGGAGGATTAATGTTCGAACATGAATACATATTTATTAACAAATAGTATACATGTTTTTAATTTCGTGGGTTTAGGCCAGATTTAATAGACGATTTAAGATTCAGATGCAAGACACTTCTCCACTGGCTGTAGTCAATATTTATTTACATCGGACGTAATCAGAACACCTTTATTTAACTGTTAAAAGAAAAGAGCCATCGATCTCGATACCGACCGTGACGCTAAAGGAAGGCTCGCACAAGCATTAGCGGTCACACCTAATGAGGGGTTTGGAGGTTGCTCATAGTTTGACACTAATATAGATGTGGGCCCCAAGTTAGTAATGGGTAAGGTTTTGGCACAATTTGACAGTGATTGAGTTTTGGCACAGTTTGGCACTAGTGAGGGATTTGGCGCAATTTGACAGTAGTGGAGGGTTCAACATAGTTTAGCACTGGCGGATGATTCGGCACATCTCATTGTTCAGACTAGTCGATGACTTTGGTGAAGACCGGGTATAAGAAGGATGACTTCAAGGTTTATTAAAGGTCTGGGGTATTTTTGTAATCTCTGAAGTATTTCATTAATAATCATCGTACAAGACTTTACATGGGAGCCTTATAAGCTCAATTACAAGATATATATATATAAGTCTTGGGACATTTCCATAATTGCACCGGTCCCGAATCTTTACATAACCGCAATGATATTTCCTTAATTTCACAGAGCTTTCTCCATAGAACTTGTAGGTTCGTTGTTTGCCTAAGCGCCGTTAGAGGGGGCATTTTTGTAATATACTCTCGCTCGTGACGACAAAGACCAAAGCCGAACCGAAGTACTCTTCCGTGTTCCTTGCTCCGGCCGAATGCTTCTTGCTTAGTTGTTACTTATTCAATTCTTGCTTGCTTTTCTGTGTTAGTTCTTGGGGGTTGGAAGCTCCCTAGGGGGGTATTAATATGGTTTGATTGGGTTTGGACCACCTTAGATCAGGTGCGACAAATTTTAGGGCCACCCGAACCAGGTAGGGGGAGTTTTTGACCCACCCAGATATGGTGGGGAACGATTTTGACCCACCCGGACTAGGTAGGGGTTGGACATGCGCCACCCAGACTGGGTGGGCTTTGAGGGATCTGAGTGGGTCCCTTTCGCGGTCCCACCCAGTTGGAGGTGGCCCCGAGCAGTGAGAGGGGAAACCCTATAAAAGGCCCCCCTATTTAATTCTCTTTGGATTTTTATACTCTCTCGCCACGTGGAGGAAGAAACGACACTCTAAGATCGCTTCATGCTCCATTTCTTAGGTCGTTTGTGTCTTTTCTCATCGGGGAAGACTCCGTAATCCGTGGACTGCAACCGCTCCTCACTCGTACACCTCGTAAGTGCGGCGATATTTTTTCTTTGACCGTCTGCTTGCTGCGAACTCCATCTTCTTGTTCCGTGAATACAACGGGACTTCTCAGGACTTGATTTTGACTCATTCTCTTGGAGCCTCGACTTTATGTCGTCTTGCTCATCTTCAGGGGACTATTTTATTTTTTATTTATCTCGATTAACTCAAGAAAAATAATGGGTTGGACTGTCCCATTTGTTTTTGGTGTTGATGTAATATAAACATTTTGAAATCTACAATACTAATGTTGAAATTGATATTAGAAGAATATGGGGAAAAATAGTCCAAGGGATAACAGAGAGTTAGAGGTGAGAAAGAAACGAGGATATGGAGATCGAGTTGGCTGCCCAAAACCAACTAGCACTAGCTAGATATCCCCTCGTACTCATCAAGTTACAGCAGAAGGGAAGAGAGATTTTGAAACAAAAACTTCCCCAAACACATGGCGAGATCCTGAGATTAAGAACGTGCATCACACCTTCATTCTTGGTTGTTCAAGGACAGCTGCCGAACCTTTAATTGCTTTTCTTCCCTGTCTCTCCTCCAGGTCCTGCCCTCTACCTGGTAGAGAAAGGACAATAACTCCAGCCAACCCTTGGACCATTGATTGGAGCTACTCGCCAACTTCTTTGGTTTAATTTGTTGGAGATTTGTCATTCGAAAAGACTAATGCATCATAGAGAATGACTACATTGATTGCAGTTAAAATATCATTTAATAATTTTAAAAACTAGTCATCAAATTCTTACGTTTTGTCCTAGGATTATCCCATATGTTCTTTTTAACCTGGCAAAAGAAGCCAAGTCCATCAGGCACCTATTAAAGACTAAAAGACCCATCAAAGTCCCCTCCCCCCATGCAGCTCAAGAACCCAGGTTTCATGTGTTCATTCTCTCCTGGCAGAAATTTTTCAGGTCGTGCTAGTTCAAAAACTTATAGTCGCACGCACGATTCTCCATTCCCAAAAGAAATTATCTTAATTATAAAGTTGCACACTTGTTTAACCATGTGAAGGTGCTAATCTTTCTCTTTAAACCTGGGATCTTCATATTAGAAATCAACCCAGCTAGATACTATTCTGTTATATACTTGTGTGGTGAAACTAAGACTCAATGGGCCTAGCTCGGGTCGAGTTTAGTACAATTTGAAGTCTGACTCATTAATTAGTATCTAAGCTCAAACCTGACTTAAGCTTCAGTGACAATTTGTTGAGTCGGATCAGACTTGATTATATATTTTACTAATTTGTAAGACTGGACTTCGGCATGACCCGGCTCGACATGTTATATTAAAAAAAATCAATGAAAAGCAATGAGTAATTTGCAATCGAATGTTATCTTTGAACGTAATAATTAACATTTCAATACAATAAAGTGATATATAAGGTACTTCTTCGTCGATATATAGCCAACGGTATGTACTACAGAATTCTCTTTTTTTTTTATAAATGTGACCTAAGTTTTCGTTCAAAATTTAAATATTTGAAAGATCGTTCGGACTCTTTCGAACTAACTCATAAGTCTAAATCTGACCCGATTCTTTAATAGGTCTGAACTTTTAAGTTCAACTAAAAGTTCACGGATTTAAAAAGAGATGACGGTCCAACCCAATGTCAGGTTAGATACATAGATCTATCAAGTCGACTCAACCTAACGACAACCCTAGATGAAACATTGAAATATGTAATAATAATAAAATGGAGATAATTAGCTATGTGGTACATGTCCTCACCCCTTAATGCGCTGTCAACCATCCGTCTATCAGAAGGCCTTATATATCAAGTTTCGTGTGGACACAACAGTGATTTTTCAGATATATATGTATGATTTAGAATCAGGGTTTATCGTCTCGATCGACTCGTCTATCTCGGTCATGGGTTGGGACGGGTCGGGTCGGTCTCGACTCGATCCATCTCGTTCCAAGTGTGGATAAAAAAAGGTTATATATATAATATATATATATATATAATAATAGAATAAAATAGAAAAAGACACTATATATATAATATAATATTAAATTAATGGGGCGACTCAGTGACGACCCACGACCCAGGTGTCTCACCCACAGCCTGGGACGGGTCGTGCAGGTCGAGACAACCCGCACCGGATCAACAAACCTGTATAGAACACATACATATTCCGCTGCGTAAACAGAAGACGTAGAAGTCTACGTACCCTATATATCGTCTCACTGGCTTTTCCTCGTTGTTGTGGGATCGACCAGAGTGTTATATTATTTGTTTGCGGGATAAATTAGGGTATCTCACTAAAAATTATCCTATTCATTTTTTAGTTGCTCATATAAAATATTCCAATTGAGTTAGGATATATAAGTTATTATCCTAATTTATCTTAGAATAAGATGTACTAAAAAAGATAAAATAAAGAGAGTTATATTTTTTTACAATTCTCGATAAGATATTTCAGATTATCTTATCTTCCGATTAAAATATTTTAATATATTTTATGAAATACTCTACCTACAATTTAACTTATCGGTTTAACTTATTTCACAATCAAACATGACCTGAAAATATTCGTTTAAACATAGTCGTTGATAGCATGGATACGATAAGATGAGTTATTCGGGTTGGATAAGGTAGCCTGTCGGATAGTCTTACTCGACCAAAAAATTAATAGACTAATCTAGGTCAGGTAGAGTAAAGTTACGTGATTATTTATTTTAAATAAAATTTTTATAATAAAATTTTTTATTTATTTTTTAATTTAAAAATATTTTATTTATATATAAAATAAATATTTTATATTTATATTTTTATTAAATTCACTCGCATATTTAACGTGACTGTCGCATAATTAATGCGTCTTTCTTTGGATGTATTTTTCTATCTAGGGACGTTCTTCTCTATATCAAAATCACCCTACGTCTTTTTTTTATTTTGATAAATGAGAGAGCATTAATTACAATTTGACGTGTACTCTGTGCAGTGCAACAGTTACACACAGTATTACTATTTCCTAAAATATATATGATCAGCCAAAAAAGATGTTATTAGGGTTGACATTAATTTTTGGATTTAAATATAAATATAATATTTGATAAATTTTTTGACAAAATAATATTTATATAATCGACCTTAACTAATTAGAATAAGACTCTAACGATGACACGATCACCCACTTCGTGACAAAATAAGACCCCTTTTTCTTTTCTCCGCTTTTTAAAATGGACCCATGATGTGTGCAGGGCACGTTGGCAATGTCGGTAAAAATTTTATCTCATCATCAGCATCATCGACCGCCAAGGTATACCTTATCCCATCATTATCCCATCATAAATATCATCGTTACATGTAAATCATACCGTGAAGAATATGATATAGGCCGCACAATAATGATCGAGTGGTTAGAAAAAATCAAGAAAGAAAAAAAGAAAAAAAGAAAATTAATTAAATATTAAATAATTAAGATTTTTACATATATAGTCTTACAAAATTTGATTTTATCAAATATCATTCAAACTATATTATCATGAATATCTTCAAAATATGAGTAATGTGACGATTATATTCTCGCCATAACTCGTGTGTGTTTAACCTGAGTTAAGTGTGAGTTAAATAGTAAGATTTATATATATATATTTTTGTAAAGTGTGATTTTGTCAAATATACCTTAGATCTAACGACTGTAGATGATATATTTTACGGAATATTCTCCCCCGTCGACGTCAACAGTAAAAAACTAAAGAGGATATAACCGCAACGTTTCTCTCTAAACGAAGGAGATTCGTGTTCGGATGAGATGTATATTTGACAAAACTAAATTTTATAGGGATATATACGTAAAACTCCCTAAAAATTTTACACACTCTTCGATAAAATGATTATAACTTTGCATCCAAATGTCATAATTACTATTAACGTTATGATCGATGTAGTTTATTGTGATGGGAAGTAATTAATCACCATCAAGTTTCATGCCAAAATTAATTTCATTGGTTTTTTCCCTCCCTCCGTTGAAACCCAAAAAAGAAGATCATACCCCATCCCAAAAAACATAGTATAAATTTGCCTGTTCCTCCTCGTTATCGAAAATTTTTAGAAATTCTCTTCCAACTAGAATTTGAGACTGAATTCGGTTTAATATTATTTTTTTCTCTTGTGGGCATTTTCCGATTTATCTACCTGTATTTAAGATCAATCGTTTGATTAAGTTGGAACTTAACAGCTAATTGGTGCACATCTCTTTACTCTGTCTATATATACTTGGGAGACCCATGAAACACGGACGCCGCCGCTTGATGCGTGTTGCCTTCCCATGGAATGTTATTAATCAAGATATCCCATTGACAAACGTGTCTTAGACCCAATTAAACTATGCTTATTCTAGCCTACATACGTATCTAATTGCCAAAGGGAGATGCTTAATTAAGGTGCAGTACGTACTTTGCTGTTCTATTTTTCTTAATTTTAACAAAAGCATGCACGTACGAAGGTCGTCGTCCTTTCTTTTTTTTCAAAAGAAGACATTTGTTTGATTCAAAGGTAGAGTGCATCCTTATTTTAGAGGAAAAAAATATTCTCACTCCACTTTTGTAGATAAACAAATGCTAATTTTATTCATAAAAAAGAATTTACAATCTCAACGGAGCATACCCCCGAAGAAACTAAAATATGCAAGAGAATAAAGAACACAAAATCATCTAAATCTTACATTAGGAAGCCCACTAGCATCACACAGTGAGCATAACCCCTAGATAGAGAAGACAACTCTGTACCTTAATTATGAAATTCATGAGAACGGACAAACAATAGATAAGAACACGAGAAAGTCGGAGTACCTGTAGAGATGGACAAATAACAGAGGAGGAAGAAGAAAGGGGAAAGAGAATATCAAGTCACAAGAACACCAAGATTTACGTGATTCGGAGGCGATGTGCCTTCCTACATCTACGGCCGCAGCAGGGTTTCCACTAGAATGATCACACCAAGATATAATACACAGAGAAAGTTCGCATCCCTTTTATACAAGGAGATTAGGGCGCCCAATAGTCAGGGTACAAAAGATAATAATACTCCTGTTATACAAGGAGATCTCCGCGAACTGACCGCGCAGGTCGATCCGCGTGCGAGGACGCACGATGACGAATTCTAACTCCACACTCTAACAAGAGTGCACACTTATTCCATAGGAAGAAAATGTTCTCACTCCACTTTTGTAGACAAATAAATGCTAATTTTATTTATAAGAAAAAAATTACAATCTCGATGGAGCATACCCCCCAAGAAACTAAAATATGCAAGAGAATAAAGAACACAAAATCATCTAAATCTTACATTAGGAAGCCCACTAGCATCACACAGTGAGCATAACCCCTAGATAGAGCAGACAACTAGATCTGTACCAGAATTATGAAATTCACGAGGACTCCCACTCTGCACAGCAAAAGTAGTTAAAGAGTCCGCTAGCTGATTACTTTCCCATGGACGATTGGGCAGGAAACTGTGTGAACAAGATTCAATAATGTATCCCACCGAGACAGCAAAAAAAAAATGCGATAAAACCTCACATTATATGTGCAATAAAATTATATTTTGTGGACCAATGAACATACATACATGTACAGAGAGCTACAGAGAAAACTGATGCGATAAAACTATTCCTGGCCCAACGCACATACACGCACAGCGAGCGCTCGAGAGAGAGAGAGGCATACTCTTCCTGTAGCCGAATGAGTGCATGCAGTACGTAAAACCAAACAGTGGCTCATTCGTCTCGAGGTTCTAAGTATACATGCATGAAAGCTGGTTGCTTTATCTCCCCAACTCCACAACTGATCATCTGTCAGCTGGTAGCATAGGCATCGTCAAAATTAGTTCTTTCACCAAGTAAAACTCATTAATTATTAGCAACCTAATAACGCTGTTCGATTCTCTTCTTTCTGCTGGTGGATTGCTTACACCTTTTGCTTTCGTTTCAACTGCACTTAAGTTTTGCCGTGTAAAATCGGCAACAATCTGACAAACTAGATCAAACATAAATTTTAATGATTAATAGTATACGCTTTAATTAAGTTGACAGGCATGCATATATCTCACGAAGCCAACAAAACGATAAAAAAAAGAAGGAAACAGAGTAGGCTATCATATTCTTTATCTGTTTGCTTGGGGGATAAATCGGATTACCCTACTAAAAATTCTCTCTTTGGTTGCTCATATATAAAGTATTCTATTTGAGTTAAGATATATAGACTCTTATCATAGTTTATCTCAAGATAAGTTGTTCTACTAAAAAGGTAGAATAAAGAGGGTTTAATTTTTTCACAATTCTTGATAAGATATTCCGAGTTATCTTATCTCCCAATTAAAATATGTTGGTGTATTTTATGGAATATCATACTTGCAGTTTAACTTATCCGCTTAATCTATTCTATATTTTTTATGGAATATCTTGTCTGTAGTTTAACTTATCCGCTTAATCTATTCTATATTTTTTCTTGTCTGTAGTTTAACTTATCCGCTTAACCTATTCTGCAATCAAAATGTTTTGATTGAGAGATAAGATAACCCGAGATATCTTTTGAAGAGATGTGAAAATACTTAACCTTCTTTATTCTACCTTTTTAGTAGAACATATTATCTTAGAATAAACTAGTATAACAGTCTATATATATATATATATATCTTAACTGGAATATTTTATACGAGTAATCAAAATGAATAGGATAACTTTTAATGAGATATCCAGATTTACAGAAACAAACATGCATTAATGTCCGGAGAAACTACACATCATATCCCTCTGAAACATGGTCAACAAACTACAGCAGAGATGTGCAAAAGTAGACCAACCTTTAAGAAAGCGGTATGCGAACCGACCAAATTAAACTCTTCCTTCCCCAACGTGTAGCTGCCGACCCTGCGGTCTCCCCTGGACCATGCACTCTTCCTTGACCCATATTTGCTTAAGGAGGAAACACGGCCTTCAACTGGTCGTCTGCATCCTGAACTGGGCGTCTGCAGTGAGTAAACCTCACTACCAGCGCTAGCTGAGAGCCACAACTATTCCTTCTCCTTTAGTTTTGCTTTCGGGTCTCTTTCTCCTTTAATTTCTCCTTTCATGGCGTCGCCTTTAAAGCACCCACATGTGAAACTTGCGCAAGCTTACGGTTTAGTTTGTTTGCAGGGTTTCATGCATGCCATCTAGCTCTTGTTTTAGTTACAACCAAGCTCTCGTAAATTTCCTGGACCATCGACTTTTCAGTTTGTGTTTAAGGGATGAAACTCTGTCCAAGATGGGGCATCCAAAATTAAGTGGCTCTTCTCCGAAAGGAAGCTCAAAGCTTTAACAAAGTTCCTTTCTTCGATAGGTACGTTTTTATTTTTTTAACAAGAGAGGGAGAACCCAGGATTAAGGAACCCTAGACCTCTCCTTTGGAAAGGGGGAGGGGGTGTCCACTGCACCAATAATAGCGGGGGACTTTACAAAGTAGCTCGATCGCTATAGCCTTTTTCTAATCAATAGCACTTTGTCTCGACCTGAACTATGAATTATTTTATTTTATTTTTATTCAAAAGTCACTTTCATTAATAAGGAACACAAAAAACGTAGGGCTAAAAGTCGCGTACATGGACATGGGAGAATAGGTCAGATGAAAGGTAAGTCCTTTTTGACAAGAAGAAGGTCATCCCAAGGAACGAGGAAGATCTAATTTAAAGGACCATGTGACACGTACAAACAGTATATCTTAACCCGGGGAGAGTACCTAAACTCTAAAATTACAAAGATGAACGATCTCAAGAAAAGATACGATAAATAAGAGATAGAGGGCGAAGATTCGGGCGACGAGGGCATCGATCTTCTTCTTCGTCAACATCTTCATGATCGTACTCCTCTGACCGATCGCAATCTTGACCGATAAATGGATAATCTCCAACTCAATCCTTGTGTGATGGCTCATAAGGGAAAGCCCCATACATGAATATATTTTATGATTTGGAGAGATCTGAAACAGAAGTAACGCCGATATCACCACAGAAAGAGAGCAGACCCCGTTTAGTAGCCAAAATTCCTTCTAGAACACTATTTTGGGGAGAGGAAGAATCTATCCTCGAAACTCCATGTTCATGTTGTGATGCAATCTCGTCGTCTGTTGGGGAAGAAGTCTGCTCTTGCGGAACATGCTACGGGTCACTAGTGGACGTGGTTTTAGTACCGCATGGAGATGAGTCAACGTGTTTTAAAGGAGACGCAACAGTCGAGTCCACCGTTGAGCTGGCCGGTGGCTGGCCGTTCAAACCAGCTGAAGGCGAGGAGCCAGAAACGGCAGCGGTTTCTGCCCTCAGTCCACCGTTGAGCTTCCCGGTGGTCTTGCACTTGGCATCTTCATGCCCAAGACAATGGCACCCAATGCAGAACAGAGGGAACTCTGAGAAGAGCAGGGGCTGCCAGAAGCCACCAACTGGAACACCAATCCAGACGCGGCTTGGGGGTTTCTTGGAGACATCCATTTCAATACAAACACACGCCGCATTGGTCTTGGCCATGGTTAAAGTATTCCGATCAATCTTCAGAACAGGCCCCACACTCCCAACAATCGACCGGATCAAGACATCCTGGTAAAAGTTTGCCAGAGGTCCTGGAAGCTCCATCCAAACAGGGACGAAGGGAGAGTCTGCATAAGGCGCGAATTACATGGACCAGCAAAAGAAATGAAATAGCCTTCCTTGCACATAAAGAAACTTGAAGACGTACAAATTTATGGTGTCTTTTTTAGATATTATCCCCGTTACGTCTGAGGGCAGTTAAGATTTTACCTATTTTTTGTTGATAAAATGGTCCTCAAAGGAGAAGACTTGAGTCTTGCTTATAAGCGCAAACACTACAAGAAAAAGTGGCTATAGCGACCGCATTAGCGACCGCTTTAATCGGTCGCTAGTCGGTCCCAAATAGAGACCAATTCGGCGACCGAAATAATCGGTCGCACATCTGAGACCTATTGGCGACCGAACTAAATTCGGTTGCCAATCGGTCGCTGATCCCGTTATACTCCCCCCTGCGACCCCCGCCCGCCCGAGCCCCTCCCCGCCCGAGCCCTCCCTCCCGCCCTCCACCCTCCCGACCGAACTAAATTCGGTCGCCAATCGGTCGCTGATCCCGTTATACTCCCCCCTGCGACCCCCGCCCGCCCGAGCCCCTCCCCGCCCGAGCCCTCCCTCCCGCCCTCCACCCTCCCGCCCGAGCCCCCTTCCCCTGCGGCCCCCTCCCCCTGCGGCCCCCTCTCCGCCCTAGCCCCCCCTCCACCCTCCCGCCCGAGCCCCCGCCCGAGCCCCCTTCCCCTGCGGCCCCCTCCCCCTGCGGCCCCCTCTCCGCCCTAGCCCCCCTCCTCCGCCGGAGTCCCCCCTTCCCCTGCGGCCTCCCGCCCGAGCCCCCCTCCGCCGGAGCCCCCCCTCCCCCTGCGGCCTCCCGCCCGAGCCCCCCTCCTCCGCCCGAGCCCCCCTCCCCGTGCGGCCTCCCGCCCGAGGCCCCCTCCGCCGGAGCCCCCCTCCGCGCCGCTCGCCTCGCCGTCGTCGCCGCGCCGCTCGCCTCGCCGTCGCCGCTCGCCGTCGCCGTCGTCGCCGGCTTCCTCTCTCTCACACACAGGTACCTCTCTCTCTCTCTCTCTCTCTCTCTCTCTCTCTCTCTCCAACCCGCCGCGGCCCCCCCACAGGTACCCCTCTCTCTCTCTCTCTCTCTCTCTCTCTCTCTCTCTCTCTCTCTCCAACCCGCCGCTGCCCTCTCTCTCTCTCTCTCTCTCTCTCTCTCTCCAACCCGCCGCTGCCCCCCCCAAGGTACCTCTCTCTCTCTCTCTCTCTCTCTCTCTCTCTCTCTCCAACCCGCCGCGGCCCCCCCCCCACAGGTATCTCTCTCTCTCTCTCTCTCTCTCTCCAACCCGCCGCGGCCCCCCCACAGGTACCCCTCTCTCTCTCTCTCTCTCTCTCTCTCTCTCTCTCTCTCTCTCTCTCCAACCCGCCGCGGCCCCCCCCCCCACAGGTACCTCTCTCTCTCTCTCTCTCTCTCTCTCTCCAACCCGCCCCCCCACAGGTACCCCTCTCTCTCTCTCTCTCTCTCTCTCTCTCTCTCTCTCTCTCCAACCCGCCGCGGCCCCCCCCACCCCAACCCCCTGCAGGGAATTTAATGTGAAAATTTTGTTTAGGCCATGCTAATTTTTTGTTTAGGGCATTTCATAGTCCATGTTATTGTTAATATGATAGAATATTATTTTGTGCACTTTTCAGGTGTTTGGGTGCTTTATATTGCCTTTATTAACAGTCATATGGACCTTCCATTTTTTGTAGTAAAATACCAGTGCATGTAAATAGTCATTTTTGTGTGTTAGCATGATAATATATTCACAAACATGTGTTGTATTTGGATTGGCCTCACCTCTCCTTTCCTAATGATTAGTGTAAGGTTTTTAAGGGTTTAGTGTTTAGTGTTTAAGGTTTAGGGTTTTAGATTTAGGTTTTAGGTACTAGGTTTTACTCTTTTAAGGTTTAGGATTTTTAGGGTTTAAGGTGTTTAGGGCTTTTAGGGTTTAGGGTTTAGGATTTTAAGCTTTATGGTTTAGGGTTTGGGGCTTTAGGGTTAGGATTTAAGGGTTAGGTGTTAGGGTTTAGGAAGGGTTTCAGGGCTACAGGTTTTTGGACTTCGATTTTAAGTGTGGGTTTTTCGGTTTACGGTTGCTAGGCTTAGGGTTGAGGGGCTGTTTAGTGTTTAAGGTTTAAGGGCTTACGGTTTTAAGATTTAAAGTTTAAGGTTTGACAGTTTTGAGGTTTAGTAGTTTATGTATTAGGGGTGGGGTAAGGGGTTCAATGTGGGTTTAGGATTTTAGTGTTTTAAATTTTATGGTTTTTAATTATTTTAGGGTTTTACAGTTTAGGGGGTTATGAGTTTATTTTTTTATGTTTAGGGTTTAACATATAGGGTTAGGGTTTAAGGTTTAGGGTTATTTAGGGTTTAGGTTTTTGGGTTTAGGGTTAGTTGTTTGGTGTTTAGGTTTGTTTGCATTTTATATTTGGCATATGAGTTTAGGGTTTTGGATTTAGCATTTGGGGTTTTTGGTTTAGCGGTTAGGGGGGTGGATTACGGTTTTGAGAGTTTAGGCTTTAGGGGTTTTTGGTTTAGTGGGTCTAGTTTCTAAGGATTTTAGGTTTTAGGGTTTAGGGTTTTTCATGTTTTTAGGGTTTATAGTTATTACAATTTAGGATTTTTAGGGTTTAGGGTTTTTCGAGTTTTTATGGTTTATAGATATTATGGTTTCATATTTTTAAGGTTTAGGGTTTAGGGTTTAAGGTTTTCAAGATTTATGGTTTAATGTTTTGAGTTTAGGGTTTAATGTTTTTAAGGTTTAAGGTTCTTGGGGCTTTTAGGGTTTTACATATAGGTTTACATTTTTGGGTTTCTTTTATTTAGGGTTTGATGTTATTAGTGATTTTAGGGTTTATGATTTTAAATTTATGGTTTATGGTTTAGAGTTTATAGTATTAAGATTTTTGATTTTTAGGTTTAGGAGTTTTAGGGTTTAAGGTTTAGGATTTAGGGTTTTTCAGATTTAGTCTTTTATGTTTGTGGTTTTTAAGGATTTTAGAGTTTCTAGTTTTAGGGGTAACTCAAGATTTAGGGTTTTAAGGTTTAGGGTTTGGGATTTTTAGTTTGAGGGTTTGGGGTTTAGCAATCGGTGGTTTAGCAGTTTAGGAGTTTAAGGGATCGTAGTGGGGTTAGGGGTTAGGGGAGGGTTTAAGATTTATAATTTTTAAGGGTTTTATGGTTTTATGATTTAGGGGGTTCGGGGTCTGCAGTTTAGTGTTTTTAGGGGTTTTAGGGCTTACGTTTTTTTTTCTATAGGGTTTACAATTTTTACGGGTTTAGGGTTTAAGGTTTAGGGATTTGGGAATAGGTTTAGGTTTTAGGATTTTAGATTTAGGTTTGAGCAAATCGCTCAAAAGTGCAATTTGCAAATGCACTTGGTTTATAATCAAAGCCGTCGGGGTCCGGGGGTCCAGAATGTGAAATACTGATCCGATCGGCATTCCGATCATTCCAACACAACCTGGGAGGTAGACGTGACTTGTCAGAGCTGACGGATTCTAAATCGGACTACCGGTTTGAGCCCGACGCTCAAAAGTGCAATTTGCAAATGCACTTGGTTTATAATCAAAGCCGTCGGGGTCCGGGGGTCGAGAATGTGAAATACTGATCCGATCGGCATTCCGATCATTCCAACACGACCTGGGAGGTAGACGTGACTTGTCAGAGCTGACGGATTCTAAATCGGACATCCGGTTTGAGCCCGACGCTCAAAAGTGCAATTTGCAAATGCACTTGGTTTATAATCAAAGCCGTCGGGGTCCGGGGGTCCAGAATGTGAAATACTGATCCGATCGGCATTCCGATCATTCCAACACGACCTGGGAGGTAGACGTGACTTGTCAGAGCTGACGGATTCTAAATCGGACTACCGGTTTGAGCAAATCGCTCAAAAGTGCAATTTGCAAATGCACTTGGTTTATAATCAAAGCCGTCGGGGTCCGGGGGTCCAGAATGTGAAATACTGATCCGATCGGCATTCCGATCATTCCAACACAACCTGGGAGGTAGACGTGACTTGTCAGAGCTGACGGATTCTAAATCGGACATCCGGTTTGAGCCCGACGCTCAAAAGTGCAATTTGCAAATGCACTTGGTTTATAATCAAAGCCGTCGGGGTCCGGGGGTCCAGAATGTGAAATACTGATCCGATCGGCATTCCGATCATTCCAACACGACCTGGGAGGTAGACGTGACTTGTCAGAGCTGACGGATTCTAAATCGGACTACCGATTTGAGCAAAACGTTTAAAATTATCATTCGTCAATTTCACTTCAATGAAAAACATCTTGCTTTTAATTTTCAAGAATAATTGATTTCTTTATTAAAGAATTGATTTTAATTTTTTTAAATGATATACAGGATCATCCGTCGCGAGATGTTGGACGAGACGACGACCAGGATGACACATATGCGGAGGATTTGTGATTTCATTTTAGTTATTTGTATGTTGCCATTTTATTATGGATGTATGATTAATTTGTGTGTTTGTATGTGATGAATTTGAAATTTGTGGAGATTATGAGTTGTGTAGTTGATTTATATGTTTTTATGAAATTGTTATGTAACAGGTTATTTATTTTATTAAATTGTTATTTATCAGGTGATTTATAGTAGCTTTATATTAATTTTTGAAAAAAAAAATTTAATTAGCGACCGCATGGAGACCGAATAGCGACCGCTGAAAATATTAACTTGTATACAGGCCCACAAGTGCCTATACTATATACGCTTGATGAAGTCTTTCTATAGCTTTTCTATGCTGCAGATTGTTTGTTCTCTTCTTCTAGATTACTTCTTCTGTGTTAGTCTTTAATCAAGGATACTACATTAGCGAGGAAAATTTTCCTCACACAGTTACTAGCTTGCATGAACTGCAAGTGTCAGACTTCATATTCATTTGAGTCTTTGTTTATTGCAGATTGTTTGCTCATTTCTTGTCCGAGATATGGGGATTGATTGGCGAATGGGAGCTGAATGGTTTGAGAAATGTCTTTTGGACTACGATCCATGTTCTAATTATGGAAACTGGACTTATGGGGCAGGTTAAGCTCTTTTGCAGACTTCTCTATTCCATTTTTTAAATTTTCACTTCATGGGCCTTCTGTGAATTTTCATTTTTATGATGAGAGACTCAATCATAAGGTAAGGTTCACCTGAGACTAACACACCTAAGTGATACTTCAGGAATCACGGGAGATAAGCTGATTGCTTTCACATTTTTCTATGTTCATTAATTTGCTTGGTACTAACCAAATGTATTATTTATGACAGGTGTTGGAAACGACTGGGGTGTATTTTACTGCATCTTGAGGGTTCCACTTGTGAAACTTTGGCTGCTCTTAGTGGAGATGGAATTGCATTCTATGTCTTGTGGCCACATTATCCCCTTTGGATAACTTCTCATGTTGCCGTCTCCAACTGAATGAATTTTATTGCTTTCAGGTATTTTCCATGATTCCTGGTTTTAGCTCGGAGTTGATGCCGAAAGGTCGTGAACAGGAAAGCCAGGCAAAGATCAAGCGATACATGTACGTGATGGGTTCTATGACCAATGAAGGTACTCTCATGGTGTTTTCTTCTTCCATATTGTCCATTATACATGTGAATATCAATATACTCATTCTGCTGTTTATATTTGACATAGCTTTTATTTCAATCTTGGGCGTAAGACTGGATGATGATGATAGTGCTATGGTGTCATGGTGTGTACCCATCATGCATTGTGATCAATGTCCATATAAGTAAACTAGCAGAGTACAGCCCACTTCAAGTGTTTCTGGCAGTACATTATGATTATTCCACCATTTACCTGTGAATATGTATTTGATCCCGGGCGCATGAATTATTTCTCTCCACTGTTTCATGCAAGCTTTGTAAATGGGGAAGGAGATCATGAGCTCATTAACCTGAGGTGGGAATTGCTTTTGGATGAAGTATGATCATTACATCGACCGTAGTCTTGAAGTCGGGAGTGTTTAACCTTTCCAAGTCTCTCATAATCCAACAGTCATTTACCTTTCCACTTATTTGATCCACAATCCCATTAAATTTGAGGAAGTGATCCTTGTTATGACACGACCACTCCGACGGACAGAGTGACCTCTCAAGATCTCGATCCGCACAACAAGAAGGGAGGAAGAAGAAGGAACAATCACACAAGATAGGAACACATATTTACGTGGTTCGGAGGTTACCCCCTACGTCCACGGGCGACGGCGACAGTGGAACTTCACTAGATGTGGAGAAATATACAAAGAAGTCAGCACCCCAACTTGGAGGAACAAATCCTCTCACAAGAAACTCTCTCAAGCTATCCCCCCAAGACCTCTTTTAGATCTTCTCTCTAAGAAGCTCACTCGGGCTCTCACTTGGGGGCGGGTTTCATTTTTCATCGAATTAGAAAATTATTTGGGACTATTTTATTTTTCTTGGTCCAGTTCAAAAAATTAGCACACCGCCTAATTACTTAGTCCATCGGCTAGTGTGTGCAATTTGATTTTTCACCCTTTATCTTGGTGCATGTTCTATGTTGTTGGTTTTTCTTTCACATTTATTTGGGAACCCATTATTTACATCAGGCAGCCAATGACCGGATGCGTGGAGATTGTTTTCTCACTCTATATTTCATACCGGTTGATCTATTTGCCTGAGTTTTCTTTGTCATTTATTTCTCGTAAGTGTTGTTTACGTAAGACAATGAATATATTTAATTAGGTGGCGATTCATTTTCCACCGTTCATTTTGTGCTGGATGATGCATTTGCAGGGGACTGTATGCCTTCAAATTTATTTATGATTGTGTTGGTTAAATCTGGCAAGACATGATTTTTTGTGCAGAATGATTTTATAAGCCTTTTTTCAAGTAGGATGATCTTACCTTACTTGGGTATCCTTTCTCATTTATGCATGATAATTGTACTTTACACAATCAACACCATGATTTTGTGTGCAGGTTCATTTTTCACCCTATTTTCATGCTCCATGATCTATTTCCTTGGGTTTGGACATGTTTATGGTTTTGGACATAGCTTGGGCACGACTAGGGTGTTATCATCATGCTCGAGTTCGGTCTCACATGCGACCTCTCCATTTACCACACCAGCAGCCCCAGATGGTTCTTCCAGTGCCGCCCCGACCATGACTCCAGATATGTTTAGGCAGATCGTCAACGAGACCGTCTCTCAGAATATCTCTCAGAATATCTCAACCATCGTCGCTCAGACCGTCTCCCAGATGCTCACATCCTTGGGAATTGATAGTAGTAGAGCACCTCCTGCACCTCCTGCACAGCAGCCTCCGGTAAGTATTTTATTTGATTGATTTTCTATTTGTTAACTCTAAATATCATCTTACAAAATATAAGAATTTAGATTGAGGAGGGGAAAATATCATTTTCTTAACTCTAAATATCATCTTACACCTATCCTCTGGATATTAGAATCAACAGGCAGACTGTTCTGCAGGATTTTCCATAGGTGTATAGAGATTTTGGTTAGAACTGAAAGTGAAAAGATATGTATAAATTCTATTCACTTGAGTGGGGGAGGATACAGATCTATAAATATTCATAAAGCTAGAATAATATAAGGAAAGTAACATGTAGACATGAATAAAATATGCCAATTTAGGTGAAAAGATCTCCCCAAAGTCTGGTAACTGTCATGGCAGGAAGCCAGGAACAGCACCTCTAAGCAAAGGAAGGGCAGTTCATACAAAGGAGCATAGGTCATAAGTTACCGGTCGGATGGCCGTGCCGGTCATTCCAATACGACCGGGGAGATGAAAGTGACTTGTCAGAACTGACGGAATCCAAATCGGATGCCCGGTTTGAGCTCGGCGCTCAAACTTCATTTTTAAAATACACTTATTTCAAATGAACTGTTAGGACGGGTCCGGGGGTCTAAAATCTGAAATACCGGTCGGATGGCCGTGCCGGTCATTCCAATACGACCGGGGAGATGAAAGTGACTTGTCAGAACTGACGGAATCCAAATCGGATGCCCGGTTTGAGCTCGGCGCTCAAACTTCATTTTTAAAATACACTTAGTTCAAATGAACTGTTAGGACGGGGCATTTGGTTCTAAAATCTGAAATACCGGTCGGATGGCCGTGCCGATCATTCCAATACGACCGGGGAGATGAAAGTGACTTGTCAGAACTGACGGAATCCAAATCGGATGCCCGGTTTGAGCTCGGCGCTCAAACTTCATTTTTAAAATACACTTAGTTCAAATGAACTGTTAGGACGGGTCCGGGGGTCTAAAATTCGAAATACCGGTCGGATGGCCGTGCCGATCATTCCAATACGACCGGGGAGATGAAAGTGACTTGTCAGAACTGACGGAATCCAAATCGGATGCCCGGTTTGAGCTCGGCGCTCAAACTTCATTTTTAAAATACACTTAGTTCAAATGAACTGTTAGGACGGGGCATTTGGTTCTAAAATCTGAAATACCGGTCGGATGGCCGTGCCGATCATTCCAATACGACCGGGGAGATGAAAGTGACTTGTCAGAACTGACGGAATCCAAATCGGATGCCCGGTTTGAGCTCGGCGCTCAAACTTCATTTTTAAAATACACTTAGTTCAAATGAACTGTTAGGACGGGTCCGGGGGTCTAAAATTCGAAATACCGGTCGGATGGCCGTGCCGATCATTCCAATACGACCGGGGAGATGAAAGTGACTTGTCAGAACTGACGGAATCCAAATCGGATGCCCGGTTTGAGCTCGGCGCTCAAACTTCATTTTTAAAATACAAGATGAAATTTGAACTTATATTGTGTGTGTGTATTTATATATATGAAAATGAGCTGGCTTAAACTATTGGCATACTCTTGTTAATGCTTGATTTCTTTATTAAGTCTTGTTAATGCTTGATTTCTTTATTAAGGATTTGATTATAATTTTTTTAAATGATATACAGGATCATCCGTCGCGAGATGTTGGACGAGACGACGACCAGGATGATGTTGGACGAGACGACGACCAGGATGAGACATATGTGGAGGATTTGTGATTTTATTTTAGTTGTGTATGTTGTCATTTTATTATTATGGATGTATGATTAATTTGTGATTTTATTTTAATTGTGTGTAATTTGAGGTTCGTGGAGATTGTGATCCGTGTAGTTGATTTATTATTGTTTTATGAAATTGTTATTTATCAGGTGCTTGTATGTGATGAATTTGAGATTTGTCGATATTGTTGTCTGTGTAGTTGATTTTATATTTATGTTATGAATTTGTTATTTATCAGGTAATTTATTTATCAGTTTAAATAAATTTTTAAAAAAAAAATAATGCAAAATTAGCGACCGCATGGAGACTGAATTGCGACCGAATAGCGACTATACGTTATATTTCTTTTATTAAATAATTATACTTGGCGACCGACTAGCGACCGAATTGAGACCGAATAAATCCAATAGGTTAATTTTATTTTTAAAAATACAACATAATTAGAGACCGAATAGCGACCGAATTGAGACCGACTTAATTAGCGACCGATCAGGCGACCGATTATAATCGGTCTCTGGTAACGACTGATACTGCGACCGAATTATGTCGGTCGCTATATAGCGACTAGTATATAGCGACCGACATGTTCGGTCGCTAGATAGTCTCTGTTCGGTCGCAATGCAGATTTGCGACCGATCTACGACTGAATAGCGACCGCTAGGTCGGTCGCTATCCGCGATTTTTCTTGTAGTGAAAGTCCAATTTTACTGGGGAGACTAGTGTAGAGGTGTAAGAAGGGGACTCAAAAGATCCCATATTAAAAACTACAAAGATGGACATGTGTTTATAAATAAGACCCAAATCTTCTCTTTTGAGGGCTATTTTATCAATAAAAAAAGACAAAACTCTAATATTGGAAGTTAATTAAACTACCAAGTACCGAGACCTATGAAAAGAAGCTTGCAGACTTCCATTGGTTTAATCATGCACCCCTAGCCAGATCATCTTTTGGTTGATACATACTTAATTTACAGTTGATACTTGGACGAATGTGTATTCATTTTTTTCAAACACTTTCCCAGTATCATAGATTCTCATGCTTCCCTTCACTTCACGTCACCGGCGCCTCCCTACAGGTCCTCCCTGGACCATCTCTTCTGGAGAACAAAGAAGAAAAGGACATCTTGTCAAAGAGAACCCTCGGCCATGCATGGTTTAGCGCTTCAGTTCTCAAACACAGGTAAGTAAGTTGATTTGAGGTCCCCCCCCCCCCACTGTAAATTCACACTAACACACGCATATATATATATATATATATATATATATACACAGAGAGACACGTACGTACGACGTAAATTCCCTGCGATTATTGAGAGAGGCCATGCATGGAGGCTGGAGGTACCAAAGCACATGGGGAGAGGGGCCGGCCGGGGGATCCACCGATCGACCAATGGTACTGCCCTGGCGTCTGAAGACAAGGACAATTATACTGCGATCGTGAAATGGATTCTTCACTGGGCACCTAAAAGCTGGCTAGTTGTTTAATGACATGGAGCTAAAAATGATGTGCCCCAGCAGAAAGAAGGACCCTTTGATTAATTTATCTTCTCCCTGCATGCATGCATGCGGTTTCCTGGTCATCGTTAACATGCTGCCTTAATTAATTAGTTCTTGGCGTGTGGGAAGCTTCGGCCTACTCGCAACAGCCACATGATTCACAAATTTCACATCGTTCTTGGGAAGTCGTAGGAAACTTTGAATATATAAGAACTAATTAAGGCAGCATGTTGACGAAGACCCGGAAACCGCATGCATGCATGCAGGGAGAAGATAAATTCAAAGTTTCCTACGACTCCCCAAGAACGATGTGAAATTTGTGAATCATGTGGCTGTTGCGAGTGGGCCGAAGCTTCTCACACAACAAGAACTAATTAAGGCAGCATGTTGATGATGACCCGGAAACCGCATGCATGCATGCATGCATGGGGAAGATAAATTATATATATATATATATATATATATATATCGCCTTGTTTCTTTGGGGACCCATGGCTAGCAAGAAGTCAGGAACAAATCCCAAACCTCTACGGTTCTTGTCTAAGAACATATCCACTTAATTAAGACAGGCAAGATGATACGTCTGGTGGAACATTGCTGAGTGTTACGCGTGACGCGGCGACAGGGGGTGCCCCTGGGGCCGACCGCGGAGGGACCCCAGGGGGTGTCCCTTGGGGAGCCGCAGGGACCACCCCACGTGGCGCCCTGCGGTGCCCTCTCCACCTCCTCTCCGTTATCTTCTCTCTCTCTCTCTCCCGTTGCCTTCTCTTCCAAGCTTTTCCTTCTCTTGCCACTGTTTATATCCCCCACCGTCCAAGTGAAATGAGGAGAAGAAGGAAAGAAAAGAGTGAAGTGTAGTAAGTGAAAACAATAAGTGAGGTGCAGGAAAAGGCCAGAGAGGTACGGCAGCGGCGGTGGCTCCGTGCGAAGGGAAGAAAATAGAGAGAAAAGGGAGAGCGGCGGCTCTCACGGTGCATGTGAAAGGGTGAATCAAGTTTACGGAGTCATGTCACCTCGACTTTAGATTTGGAGTGTAAATATTTGAAGGTGATTCTAATAGTCATCTTTTGACTCTACAAATATGGACTTAACATATATATATATATATATTTGCTGTGCTAAAAGGTACGTACTTTTGCTCAAAATCATGTTTATTCTATTTATTATATTTCTCGGAATGCTGCCTGTTTAATTTTTCATTTACTCTGACTTTGTCTCGGGCATGCCGGAATAGTTCCGTGTAATTTTATTTCATGTCAGATGCAACTTGTATACTTTTTATTTACTCTGACATTGTCCCGGACATGCCGGAATAGTTCTGTGCAATTTTATTTCACGTTAGATGCAGCCGGTTAATTTTTATTTACTCTGGGATTTGTCCTGGATATGTCGACTTAGTTCCGATTAATTTTATTTTAAGCTGCGTACTGGCCGCTTAATTTTTAATTGTTCTAGATTTGTTCTAGACATGTCAGATTAGTTCTGATTAATTTTATTTTAAGTCGCATACTGGCCGCTTAATTTTTAATTGTTCTAGATTTGTTCTAGACATGTCAGATTAGTTCTGATTAACTTTATTTTAAGCTGCGTGCTGGTCGCTTAATTTTTAATTATTCTGAATTTGTTCTAGACATGCTGAATTAGTTCCGCACAATTTTATTTCAATCCAAATGCAGCATGTTTAATTTTTTTATTTATTCTAGGTTGGTCCTAGATATGTCGGTATCATTCTATTTGCAGTTCATTATACTCATTTGGCTATTTCATTGCTAAAAAGGACTCTATGTGATGGCGGTTCCATCATTTCCTCCCCCCTATGACGATGTTCTTACCGATTACTCCGATGAGTCGTCCCCGGAGCGTGACTCTCTCCCTTCTTTCCCTCCTGCAAGGGCCTTAGCGCCACTGCGAGCGATGCTGGGTATACCGAGAGGCCCATTGGCGCAACCCTTACAGATGGAAAGAGAGCCAGAGCCACCGTCGTCATCGTTCAGAGAGAATGATGTTGAGCCGGGTCCCTCTGTGAGCGCTCCTGCGGAGGAGCTGCTCCCTCGATGGCGTCTCCTTATTGCCAGAGAGTAGAGGCAGAGTTTTCTCAGTGCTCTTCGGGGACCGTCCCTGGAGACTGCAGCGAGCACGACCGCTGCATCATCTGCACCTTTATTTCCTCATGTTAATGCAAATTTATTTTGCATATATAGTACTATTTTTAGTTTATGCAAATTAGTTTTGCATATGTGGTACTGTGTTTATATTGTGTAAATTTGTTTTGCATTAATTTGTGCACATTTATTTTGCATTAATATGTGCAAATTTATTTTGCATATAAAACACATGAATTTGTTTTGCATATAAAATATGCGAATTTATTTTGCATATCTGATATAAATTATGAATTTGCTCGAAGTCATTTTCAGATTATTAAATGATCTTATGTGAGTGGGAGATGATTGTAGTAGTCTGACTCTGCTTTCGATTTCACCGTATAAGAAAGTTTAATATAATTAGTTTGGACTTCTGTTAGTAAATTGAGACGATGTGTAAATTGATGTCGATTACTTTCTCTATTTATGTAGTTGTTGATAACTATGGCCGCCAAACATGTTATCACGGATCTCACTAGGGGTGAAAAAAATTAAACGGCACAAACTATGATATGTGGCACCGTAAGATCCAATATCTGTTAGATGAGCAAGAGTTGCTCGACCATCTTACCATTATCATGTTACCGTCCGAAGAGGACAATACCGCCCAACATCGCCAAGACCAAGAAACCTATAAGACTTGGTTTAAGAGAGATCGTAGTGCGTGCTTCACTATGCTTAGCGCGATGGAGGACGATCTCATTGGCGAGTTTGAAGGTTTTGGTACTGCTAAGGAAATGTGGGATCAGTTGAGATTTACCTTTGGGGGGACGTCTGTGACACGGTTGAGGGCTCTTGTTTTAAAATTTGAGACCTACCAGAAGGACTCGCATCACACGATGACTGAGCACCTGAGGGTTATGGCTCATATGATTCGTGATTTGAAGGCAGCGGGTCATGATCTCACAGACGAGCAATAGGTGTAGGTTGTGATTAGATCTCTGCCTGACTCGTGGTTCCAAATGAAACAAATTCTAACACATAACGAGAATATCAAAGACTTTTCGGATATTTCTCGTCATGTAAAGTTAGAAGCTGAGCGCGAGATTCTGCATTGCGCCACTGCTAATGTTGGTCAGAGTAGTCACCGATATGATAGGAAAGGACCACAGAGGAAAATGCAAGGGCGAGATGCCACACCTGGCCCCAAAGCAACTCAGTCCTTTATGCACCGCCGTGGAAGACGTGGTGGGAAGAAAAAGAAAGATAAAAACCGTGTAAGATGCTTCAACTGCAGGAAGAGAGGCCATTTCGCTCATGAGTGTCATGAGCCGAAGAAAGTAATTAACGTACCTAACTCTCCATATGTTTATGTTTGTACCCATGTTTTAACTGCTCGTCCTAATCCTGTGTGGATTGTGGATTCAGGAGCAACCAAACATATAACCATGGATCGAGCTGGTTTCGTGGAATACCATAGGATCCTTGTAGGCAGGCATAGAGTTTTCATGGGTAATGGAACTAGCGAGGAAGTCCTCGGAGTCGGTTCATACCAACTCCGTTTTTCGAATGGACGTACGCTGATTCTGTATGATGTACTCTATGCGCCCAGGATCCATTATAATCTCATGTCAGTTTCTAGGTTATTGTCTTTAGGCTTTTGTTTGACCTTTTCGGGTAGTAGTGTAAATATTATTTTTGATAATATTATGTATGGGCATGGTAAGATGGATGATGGTTTCTTTATTTGGTTCTTGCTATAGATAATGCCTCTTATTCTTCTTCTCTTTCAACAAGTGTGTTGAATAACAAAGACTTAGATTCTGCGACATGGCATGTTCGTTTAGGTCACATAGGGCAAGATACAATGGCTAGATTAGTTCGAGAAGGCCTTTTGGGGTCACTCACTAAGGTCAACTTGCCGGTATGTGAGCCGTGTCTTGCTGGGAAAGCATGTCGGAAGCCTTTCGGAATGGCTGTAAGAGCTTCAGCACCTTTAGAGCTAATCTACTCCGACATTTGCGGACCAATGAGTGTGAGGGCACGACACGGTTATACCTATTTTCTCACTTTTATAGATGACTATTCGCGATATGGATATGTCTATTTGATTGCTCACCGCTATGAAGCGTTAGATTGTTTTAAGCACTTCCTAGCCGAGGTTGAGAATCAAAAGAAAAAGAGTATTAAAGCTCTTCGGACAGATCGTGGATGCGAATACTTGTCGGATCAGTTCCGAACATTGTGTGCAGAAAAAGGTATTCAGCGGCAACTCAATATTCCTTACACGCCACAACAAAATGGTGTTGCTGAGCGAAGGAACAAAACGTTGCTAGATATGGTTCGATCTATGATGGCGCAGGTAAACCTTCCTATCTCCTTTTGGGGAGATGCTTTGTTAACTACTGCCTATATCTTGAACCGTGTGCCTTCACAGTCAGTTCTTTCTACCCCATATGAGTTGTGGCATGGCCACAAGCCCAATTTAGATAATTTGCGGCCATGGGGGTCAGCCGGATATGTCCATGACATATCAAATAAGTTTGGGAAACTTGGCCCCAGAGCTCAAAAACTTATCTTTATTAGATATCCAGAGAACTCTGTGGGTTATGTCATGTATGGACAACGTCCAGAAGGAGGACTGACAGAGCGAGAGGTCCGAGATGTTATTTTCCTAGAAAAAGATTTTCCTAGTATTGGCGACAGTGAAAAGAGTCTTGATCTCCATGAGTTGGAAGAATCCTCTGATCTCCCATCATCTCCTAACGCAGGAAGGGAATGCATTTCCGAGCCTGTGTCTGCTAAAGATAGTAGGGATGATCGGGCTAGTGGGAGTACGTCCAGTGGGAGTGCACCAATAGAATCACTAGAATATCAACACTCGTTGCGTCGCAGCAAGCGTGGGCTTGTGCCGCGTCGATTCTTCGGAATTGAGATGAGGTAGTTATTTGTGAGCCCATGGATGATGAAGAGCCCAGATCTGTTCAGAAAACTCTTGCATTCTTATCTAGGAAAGAGTGGAAAGCTGCCATGCTAGATGAAATTAAGTCTATGGTGCAGAATGAAGTCTGGGGGTTGGTAGAACTCCTGCCTGGGCGCAAAGCTGTTGGAAATAAGTGGATTTTCAAGCTTAAGCGTAAGGCTGATGGGGCTATAGAAAAATATAAAGCATGATTGGTTGCGAAGAGTTATACCCAAAAGGAGAGTATAGACTATGATGAAACATTCTCACCAATCGTGGGATTTTTATCCATTCGCCTAGTTCTAGCTATTGTCGCGCATCTTGATTTAGAGTTGTTCCAAATGGATGTAAAGACTGTATTTCTCAATGGAGAATTAGACGAGGAAATTTATATGCTCCAGCCAGAAGGTTTTGAGATTAAAGGTGAAGAGCAAAAAGTTTGCCGCCTCAAACGCTCGATATATGGCTTGAAACAGTCGTCTAGACAGTAGTATTTAAAATTTCACAAGGTAATCCTCTCGTACGATTTTGAGATGATTGAAGAAGACCACTGTGTGTATGTCAAGCGAGTGGGAGAAAGCTTCCTCATTTTGTCGTTATATGTTGATGACATTTTAATAGCCGGAAATAATATGGAGTTAATCAATGCTATCAAGGGATGGCTATCTTCTGTCTTTGAGATGAAAGATACGGGTGAAGCGAGCTATGTGCTCGGTGTGAAAATTATTCGAAATCGCTCGGAAAGATTATTGAGTTTGTCTCAAGAAACCTACATTAATAAAATCCTGGAGCGTTTTCGAATGAATAATTCGAAGTCCATTGATACTCCACTTGAAAAAGGATGTGTCCTGAGTGCTAGCCAATGCCCCAAAAATGAAGAAGAAATGAGAGAAATGTCTAGAGTGCCTTATGCCGCTGCGATAGGAAGTCTAATGTATGTCATGTTGTGTACTCGGCCAGACATTAGCTTCGCAGTGGGTTTGGTTAGCCATTATCAAAGTAACCCCGGTCCCGCGTACTGGAAGGCAGTTAAACGAATTTTTTGTTACTTGCGAGGGACATCAGACTATGTCTTATGTTACCGTGGGGGTGACCTAAAGCTAGTGGGATATAGTGATGCGGATTGGGCCGGTGACCATGACGATCGCAAGTCCACTTCAGGCTTTGTGTTCCTATTAGCTGGAGGAGCTATCTCGTGGTGTAGCAAGAAACAGTCTTGCATTGCCCTATCCACTATGGAGGCAGAATATGTGGCTTGTTCTGCGGCGAGTCAAGAAGCAGTATGATTACGGAATTTGATGCAGCACTTGGCGCTTACACCTCATAGAGATGAGGGTGTACTGCTATATATAGATAGCACTTCCGCACTTGCTTTTGCCAAGGATCCTAAATATCACGGCAGAGCAAAGCACATTGATATTCGTTACCACTACATAAGAGATTTGCTTGTAAAGGGTTAGTGGTGCTGCGACAGATTAGTTCTGGTCGTATAGTAGCTGATCCACTAACGAAGGAAATAGCTAGAGAAAGTTTTGTTGACCATTGTAAGTCTATGGACCTTTGTAAATTGTGATTGTTGCAATTTTCGACATCATTGAAGTTTGCTCATTGTGTTATGTACACTATGCGAATGCTTTACACATCGTCAGAGTGTCACCAGGCTAAGAATCACCCACTCACACGGGTGATTCACCTTTGGCGCTTATCGAAAGCGATAAAGATGAGGCATCTGATATTCCTTGCACCCTGAAGGTCGGGGAGTGAGGGGAATATCTCGAACAAATTATATATGTCGCTTTAGCTGAGGACTAAGATGAGATCTGATGCAGATCGACCATGAGGATTTCGCAGTAATCCCATGGAGCCTGTAAATTCCGGATATGTGAGTCGCAAGAAGGCGCTGAGTGGGAGCGACTGGTCTGCGAGACTCGGGTTAGATACGTAAGTCGCAACTAGACTGGTATCCGTGCGGTGTTTAATAATCATATTAATGACACGCCCATGAAAATGGAAGAACACCGTGACATGCGTATCATACCGCATGTGTAATATTCGACCGCATATGAGAATGATGAATGGATCATTCTTCATCATTGTGTGAGCTCATGAATCACAGTTGTGTGATTCCTAGTGTATCCCCAGTGACATGCAGCGCTGTGTCATGAAAAGGACGCTTGATGTCGCTACTTTAGTATGTCTCTTAGGGAGATGATTAATACCGTCCTGTGGAACATGTCTAGGAAAGCGGTCAAGAAGAATTGGATTGACATATGCAGCATAGGGAAGACGTTTTAAATTTCACCATGCTTAGTTGCTCATATCCCGGGAGGCTTTATTGTCTGTGTGGTGATAAAGTCATGGGCACTTAGCATTTGGGAGTTTGACACTGCCTGTTTTAGAGAGATCCGGAGTGTCAAATCAGGTGAATTTTAAAAATGTCTGAGATACACACCGAGATATTTTGTGTGCTCCGTTAGTTAGGTGACAACTTAACGGAACACCCTTCCACTGTTCGAAGAATCTCGCGGAGGTCGCACACTCCATTTCCTGTATGACCGTTGAGCTTGGATACATTCAGTATGTCTGAATCTGTACTGTCGACCCTGAGGTGCAAGTGAGAGCTTGTTACGCGTGACGCGGCGACAGGGGGTGCCCCTGGGGCCGACCACAGAGGGACCCCAGGGGGTGTCCCTTGGGGAGCCGCAGGGACCACCCCATGTGGCGCCCTGCGGTGCCCTCTCCACCTCCTCTCCGTTATCTTCTCTCTCTCTCTCTCCCGTTGCCTTCTCTTCCAAGCTTTTCCTTCTCTTGCCACTATTTATATGCTCCACCGTCCGAGTGAAATGAGGAGAAGAAGGAAAGAAAAGAGTGAAGTGTAATAAGTGAAAACAATAAGTGAGGTGCAGGAAAAGGAAAGAGAGCTACGGCAGCAGCTGTGGCTCCGTGCGAAGGGAAGAAAATAGAGAGAAAAAGGAGAGCGGCGCAAAATAGAGAGAAAAAGGAGAGCGGCGGCTCTCTCGGCTGCTCTCACGGTGCACGTAGAAAGGGTGAACCAAACTCACAGAGGCACGTCACCTCGGCTTTGAATTTGGAGTGTGGACACTTGAAGGTGACTCTAGTAACCACCTTTTGACTCTGCGAGTAGAGACTTAACGTATATATATATATTTCTGTTGTGCTAAAAGATATGCCCTTTTGCTTAAAGTCATGTTTTTTCTATTTATTATATTCCGTGACTTAACCCGACACTGAGTATATATATATATATATATATATATATATATGTATATAATTACACGAAAATAAAAAGGCTAAGCAGCTGTTCACTATCCAGATACATCGTCATATAACGCGTAAAAGCCATCAAAGGAAGAATACGTGCAGATGTGATCTTCCAAAAGGGGGGGAAAAGGTGTACAATGTGTAAATGTAGATGATCAGGTGGACCATGTGATTCTTGTATGCGACATGACCCGGTTGTCCATGGCCGTGGCCTTGGCTCATCATGGCAAGGAGGGGAGGGGGGCATGCAATCCCCTCCCCTCGCAGCCGTACGTCTCCCACCAAAGCATGGCTCGAGAGGAAAGGACAGGGAGGGGGGTCACTACGTACGTGCTCATGGGGGTGGGCGGTGGTCATGGCTGCTGTTCCCATAGTCATGGCTGATGGACCAGTAATAGCCATGGCTGATGTTCCCTTGCTTAAGGACAAATCATGGAGGCAGAAGGCGTGAGGAGGAGGAGGAAGAGGAAAGAGTACGTACGTGAGGATGGGGATCGAATTAATTCGTGTCGGTGGGGTTGGTCTTAACAGTGCAATTAGTTTTTTTGGGAGGGGTCACTTCATTTGACGTAGGTACAGTGCAAAACACCATAAAAGGCTAGCTGGTTTTTCAAGTGTCATGCAAAGACGTTCATTTGACGTAGGTACAGTGCAAACCACCATAAAAGGCTAGCTGGTTTTTCAAGTGTCATGCAAAGACGCTGTACAATGCTCTACAGTGTTTTAATAAGAAATTTACAACATTAAACTATTATTTGAACAATTTCATGAATTGCCATCATTAGATAGCTATTGTTATGAATAATCTCACTAGTTTACACTACATGCAAAAATACATTTGCACGTCACCCACCCATGAACCTTTAGCATTTTCTTATTTTTTTCTTATGATGTGATTAATTAGTCTTTAACCAAATTTTAAGAAAACACAGAATATCTCTAATCTCCCCTAAACTATTTCTCCCTCTTCATATTTTTCTCTATTCACCTCTACCTCTCTCTATTCCGCACAACATGCCAGTAAAAATAATTTTTTTATAGGGGTATTTTTCTCCAACTAATTTTTAAAATGGACATCCTTGGTGGTAACTAATTAACTCCGGACACAATTTTGCACCTATTTCCTTGTAATTAAGAGTGTTATTTAATTATAATAATAGTTATCTATGTATGATAATTCTCAAATTGTTCAAATGATAAGATTATTTTTTATAAATGCTCCTAAAATAAATAACCTCTGTGGTGTTTTTATTTTGAGAAAACTTAACAAAAGATTAGACTCTTCTTTAAAATTAAGGAAAGTCCAACCAAATATGTATAAAGAAATGCCTACTTTTGAAAAAAAAATTTGCATGAGAGGGAAATTGTTGAATAGAAGCGCATCCAAACATCTTATAAACAAATCAATCTCTAATTCGTAACGCTATTTTTCTTTTTAGTGCGGGAATAGAAAATTTGATGTTCTGTGGTTTAAAATGAAAAATTCCTATAAATGGCTCCCATAGACTAATGTTTCTCATCAGAATAGTTATACTAAAACATGTACAAGCCAAAGTGGCTGTTTGGATGCAAGGCAAAAGTGAGCTTGGGTTTGCATAAACTCGTGGCTTATAATGCATAGTTTAGAAGGCTAAAAATAAATTTATGGTAAACTTATCTGAGTTTATCCATAGATTTTATATATTTCTATATATATATAGACACGAGTAATGCTCAGTGCACCAATCGCATTAATTACATTCACCGGTGTAAATAGTATAATATTTAAAAAATTTAAATTTTTTTTAGTGACTCCCACTTCAAATTTATTTGATCTCCACGTCATGTCATCATATGACGTGACACACACACACTAGGTCTGTCAATAGGTCGGGCGGCCGATAGGTCCGCGGACTTGGCCCGATTTCGGACCGGTCGCAAGGTCATTTTCAACCCGCGGGCTCTTAGTCGGGCCTAAAAATCTAATCTGATTAGACCCACGGGCCGGACTCAGGATTTGAGTTTGGCCCGCGGGCAAGCCTGGCCCGTTCTCTTTTTTATTTCACTTCAAATTTTAAAAAACACTTAGTTAAAATGTGTTATTTACTTAATCAAAAACTTTATTTTTCAACAAATTAACTAATTAACATCAAAATTATAATTAATTTAATGAGATTATAATTTTTTAATATTAAATATATTTTTTATTTTTTTAATTTTCGGGTCGGGACAGACTTTAGTCAGGCTTTATAGTTTTTTAATAATGTCGGACCCGACCCGACTCGACATAACTTGGACCCGAGTTGAACTCGGGCTATAATTTTAAAGACTCGGGCCCGAATCGGGCCGACCTAAGCCCGTGCCCGACCATTGACAGCCCTAACACACACTGTGTAGCTCAACATGTCTTTCCATAAACTCACTCACTCACTCACACACACACATATTTATATATATATATATAAGGGGTGCATGCCAAACACATCCTAGAGCTGTTTATTAGACTAGTAATCTAGTGTTTCCAGTCCACTCTCTTACCATGGGTTGGGGGCCTGTTAGAGAGGAATGTAAGATGAGAAAGGATCGTTGCACATTTAGAGTGTGTTACATATTTTGGGTGTATAATATTTTTAAATTTTTGTATTTAAATTTTCTTAGAGTTGTCCCTAAATCATTCTAACTCGGGATGCAAGTCACGTCGTCATTACATTATTCTGAAAGAAATAAAAAAAGAAATCATATTGAATAAATAGGGTTAGATCTATTCTTTAAAAATTAGATCATTTTATTTTTATTTTTTTTAAATAATTAGATGGTGACGTGACTTATACTGTAAGTTAAGATATCTTAGAGACTATTTCAAAAAAATTAAAAAAAAAATTAAGATATTATACACTCACAGTGTGTAACACAATTGACTGTACAACAAGTCTTTCTCCTGTAAAACATAAAGGGGATGGAGTCATGGAAACCTTAGCTGCGAGCGTCTGGGCTACCAAAAACAATCCAGATTTTCATGGATTAAAGCCATTGAGGTGAATCCACGTAAAACCGAGCTAACTAAACCCCGTCCATGTGATCACGCCATGGATAAAGCACAATTAGAATCAAACTGGGCCCATTGCCACTGGCCCATGGTCGCCATGCTTCCATTGTTATGACGTAGACACAGGATATTACTAGGGGTGAGCATTGTTCGGAAAATTTGATTTGATTTCATTTAAAATTTTAAAAATAACCATATTAAAATAAATAATTTGATTCATTTTTTTTAAATTTGCGAGTTTCGATCCGTTTTCCTTGATCTTTGTCGAGTTTACTTCGCAGTTGTTTTAGAAATTAAAACACGTTTTTCATTTGCCTTCGATGTGGATGTTAATTTTACGAGTTCTTGAGATTCTTTTTCTATGATGCTTCCTGGGATGCTTTCATTGCGAAGATGTGCTTGGGTTTCTTGAAGATCTGAGATTGCTAATTAATTGTTACATGGAATTTGTATCGAACTTCTATGATTTTTTGTTTTAATAAACAAGAAATTTCAGATCTTTAAATGTTTATGACGGTAGAAGAATCGGATTTGTGATCATGTATCAATTAAGCTTGTGTGATATAGATTTCACGTACCCGATAAGGGGATTGGAAAGGGATACGATTGTTTGAGCAAGATCTCTGACGTTGCTCTTCGATCTAATCAAGTCTTGTTTGTTGGCAGGCTATTCAGGGAGATCGACATTGAAGTGGCCTTCCTCAAGTGTTGTCCTGGTTGATGGACAGGTGAAGCTGGCTGAATAATTTTGGCATGGCTAAACATGCAATTTCTTCTTAATCTATTATCTTATTTAGAATAGATTGGTTTGCTTTCATGAACTATGCTTTAGATTATCGGAAGGGACACATTGAGATTATCAAATATTTAACATTTTAAATGAATGAGAATGATGTGTTTATAATTTCGTTATTCATGAACAACCTTAAGTTATTTATCATTTAAATATTAAGGCCGGGTTAACGAGATGGAGTTTTTAATTCCCATAGGATGAGAATTAAACTCATGGGATAGTGAACCGTACGTCTAAACTGGGGAATCGTATTTCTCCAAGAATCTACATTCTCCACGAAAGCAGAGATAGAAGAATAAAATATGGGTATTCATTTCTCACCCAAGATACTTGAGAATTTAATTCTATGTGCTCGATGCCCTCCACCTCTCCACGCTCGACTCCACCCACTTCTTCGTGGCCTTACGTTGCACGGTGCGATCAGGGAGTAGTTTCGTGAGGCACGCCGAGGATGACAAAAATGATGGCAAAAGAGGATATAGGCATGAGGGTTGATGAGATCTTCTAATTTGTTCTTATTTGGGTTTGAGAGGGGGGCGGTCTCAATATGGAGGGGGTAGGGCTCTCATCGTATCATTGCCTAGTTAGTGTTGATAGATAAAGAATATGGTCTCCGTGGAGTTTTAACTGCGACAGTAGCATCACATGGGGTGCAGTCTCAAATTTTTTTCAAAATATTTTATTTCACTAAAATATAAATTCAATTCTTAATAAATTCTCACTTGCACTTGATAAAGTGTGATCGAGTTCAATTCCTAATGAATTCTCACTTAACTCACTAATGCTTGAATTGTAATTACCAATTAAAATCTCAGTGAAATATATTTATTAATAAAATACGATTCACTACAGTGAATCGAATTACACATCTCATTAACCCGGCCAGTGTGATCCGGAACCCATATTAATTGTCTTTGACATATATAAATCTAACAATGAGTCTCGTCAATTATGATTTAGTCTGAATCAAATCTAATCAAATCGATTCAATTTGATTTCGAAATTATTCGATTTAGTTTGATTTAAGTTTAACTTTTAATATAGTTTAATTTGATTTAAAAAAAATCTCTTGAAATTAAATTAAATAATGTTAATTGTCTATTAAAGCACTCGTATACCATAACAAATAAATCTACTCCTCAGCAAAGCGGATCTTAAACGACGTCCTCTCTGTTTATTAAACAGATCATAAATAGGTGTCCGATTAAGATCTGACGGATATCATAGGTCCACCTGTCAGACCAGGTTAAGTGGGGTTTTTCAAATGAGCAAATGCTTGTTACGTACCGTGATCTGCAACTTTGTTTGATCATGTTGTAAGTTGACCTATGATTGGTCCACCTGACGTGAGGCATTCAACCTGGTGGATCCTTTTGCAGTAGTCATATCAGTCATCCTTTTGCGTCAAGTGACCTAATCACAAATCAGTTTGAAATATGATTAAGTGGTATTCTTTGTAAATAAATCATTATTAGAATTAAATTCATAAAAATTATTCTTAAAAATACATTAATAGACATCACTATGTATGTAAAATCAGATTATATAAATATGACATATTTTTTGTATTTATATCAATTTTTGTCAAAAATCCGTAAAAAAATATGCCTAAATAACCTTTCATAATATTAATGAACTATTTAATTTAACATAATATTATAAGAATATTTTTATAAATTACCTGTTAATAATAATGTATTTTTAAAAATTTTAAATATTATATTTTTTAAATTCTTCTTAAATCATAAATGAACCGATGGAAAAGAAGGAGTGTAATCCCTGTTCCAGGCTCTAGAGAGTTTCATTCCCACAGTTCATGCCCATAATTCTAATGGGATCAAACTAAGTGCGAGAGTTACGATTTCATGAACTTTTTGGGTTTAACTGGTTGTATCGTGTGCGGCGGTGTAACAGTTTACTGCACTTCACCATATCACAGTCAATTTTTTTTAAATAAAAAAATTGAGGCCTGCGCAAACCCAACCTACCAATCCGTTACAATATGTAATATTGGAAAAAAATCCAAAAAAAAAGTTAAGAATCGGACACTCTAGTTTGGCCAAGATAATGGGCCATCCAATTTTGGCCCATTTTTAGGTGTCCGATTTGTTTTGAGATAGACTCGGAGCTCACCTAGGTGTGTTGCATGGCCTAGGTCTACAATATCTTTCAATTTTTATTTTTAAAAAATTCTTAGAATAGCTCTCAAAATATCCTAACTAAGAGTACAACTTATGTCACCATCCGATTATCTAAAAAAATTAAAAATTAAACAGACCAATTTTTAAAAGAATTAGTCAACACTATTTATTCAATCTGATTTCTTTTTTCACTTCTTTATAAGTAATCAAATAGTGACGTGACTTCCACTCCAAGTTAAGATACCTTGAGTACTACTCTAAAAAAATAAATTAAAAAAATAAAGATATTATTGCACAGTGAGTGCAACGATCATTTCTCTTTTTTTTTCCGGTCACCGGATCACCAATCGTCTATGCAGACATACAGGTCTAGTTTAGACCAACATCGAAAAAAAATTAGAAAAATATGACTATAGCAGATAATTTTCTAATAAAAAAAATATTTAATGCACACCCTGGAGTTAATTACACACCCAAATGTATACCAACTAAATTATTTTTAAATTTTTTTATAGCATAGAGCTCACGTCTCCCTAATTAACCGTACAAGGCACACTCTCAATTATCTAAAAAAATTCAAACATAAAAAGCATACATAATGAATAATATTGGGTCTACTTTTTCTTGGATCGATCTTTTTTATTTTAGATTTTTTTTGACCGTTGATGGAGATATATCTTGTACGATAATTTAGAGGGACGTAAGCCTCCCATTACAATTTTTTTTTAAAAAAATTACTTACTCCACACCCGGGGTGTGTAATTGATCGGGGTGTGCATTAAACACAACTTTTCTCTGATAAAGACGTTCACTGTTAGGCCCAACCTGTTTAGGATGTCAAGATCCCTCGGTTCGGACCGGATTTACTAAAGATCGGCCCAAGACGAATTCCAAAATCATCCGAATCAGACTCATAATTTTACGTTACAAATCAGGTTTTAATTGGTAATCAGATCCCCATAACAATGGATTAGACTTAGTTGTTACCTACTCCATTGCAAAACGATGAAATAAAACATGATAAAACGTTTCCCTCTGATGTTTTACTGACATTCCAGTGTATTGTAGGCAATCAAGTTCTAAAATACAAATGCCAGTGGTCATTTTTCTTCATTTTTGGTTTTCAATTTAAAATGACCATGAAATAAAAATCAGAGAAAATTAACCAAAAAAACAAGACATTTCACAGCAACACACCAAATAACACCCTAAGCAATATCATGATGGTGAATCAGTGTTGAACTCTCTTGATCACTAATGAGAGGTCTTAAAGTCACAGTTATATTTACTATATATGCAAGTATAATTACATATGAATACATGTACTTGCATATAATTCCCCTGTACTTATGTCTTCTTTTCGAAATTTTGCTATGTTGGACATGCATATAGTTTATGTTTACGGCGCTCCTATCTATTAATTCACTAAAATCGATGAGACTAAAAAGTAAACTTAGAATCGGATGATCTCGATTAATCTTCGGTTGATCGTTTGAACCGGGTTATATGCAAATTTTTCTTTTGGTTTATCAGACCGGTCTGCCTTAGGCAGCTACAAATCAAAAGAGACTGGCCCACTAGAGTATTGGGCCGACCAGGTATGGCATGGTGGGGGTAGGAAGCCCTGGCTTCCGGACCCGGGCTCCGGCAATTGGTTCAAGCCCCGTCCAGAGGGTTCAGGAGCCGGAGGCACTGCACCCACTCACGACTCATGGAGCATGGGCCGGCCCCTTTCCACATGGCTAGGTGGTTACCAGACATAGATAATTGAGTAAGTGAACTAACCAGTTTTTTTTCCAAAGGGAAAATTATCACAATACTTCTAAAATCTTATTAAAGTATATTTTTATTCTTACTTTTATCATATTTATCATAACATTTTAAAATATTTAAAAAATTCATTATGCCTGTATTAGTCTTTATTCTTAAAATAGAAAATTACCTGTATACCACTTTGAAGGGATAAAATGATTATTTAAAAAAAACAGAGGTATTACGATAAATATAGAGATATAAAAATAATTTTAAATAATTTCAAAAGAGTAACAATATTTAAAAAAAAAAAACAAGTTGGTCAGGGTCTGATTTACATGTCTTTACCATATGATCTCTAATAATATAGTATAAAAAATCAAAAAAAAATCAAACATCCTCTTTTGCCTAAAACATAGGCCGACCACTTTGGGTCCATTAAAGTTTGTTTGATCTTTTTTATATTTTTTATAGCCGTCCGATCAAAAATTAGACACTACAAAAATGAAAGTTGGATTAATACCTCACCTGGAAAAAAAATTTGTGATGCAAGATCTGACTAAACTAAATGAACAATTATTTTTTTCACATAAACAATTATCTTGCAAGTAAAATAAATCTAAAGCAGAATCCAAGTAAGTTTCAAAATTTTAACACTCAATTACTCTCTAATTTGATGGATTTGAAACTTAACCATAGACTAATATTTCTCTCTTCAGATGAAACAATCAGACAAAAAAAACGACCGAACTGAGTAGCCGAACATATTTGTGGATTAACAATGACATTCTAATTAAGATTTCAACGTGAGATTGAATCGTGTAGATGACCAATTACGTGTGCCAATCATAAATTCTTGATAGTAAAAAAAATCAAACAATTACGTGCTTTTTATAATTTCTGTAGGGAGTGAAAGAAGGGGAAAGAAAAGGACAAAGTGGAGGGGATATAAGATAAGGGGGGAAGAAGAAGGGTAGTTCTGTGGTGGCTGTAGAAAGAGGAGGGGAAGATGAGAGATTGGCTCACGCCAAAAGAGGAATGTGGAGATGAAAATTTTGACCTCACTTCAATAAGAAGATAGAGGGATATAACATCTCACCAAAAGAAGAACATACTAGTGCTCCAAATTTTTCGTCTAATCAATATCTTCCCTAATTAGAGTTAATATAACTTTATTTTTTACTTTATCAATTAAAAATTTCTACTTTTAAAATAAATAAAATACATAATAAAATATAAAATCTTACCAAACCTAATAAATTATAATTTATTGACTAAAATCTCTCACAAATTGACTATAAAAATATATGAAAATAAAAAATGAATCTTCAACATGAATGATGATTCCAGGTAAAGTATGGATCATCCATTATAAGTCGAATAACTCACTTCACGTCAAATTGACTGCACCGCAAGAGCGCAGCGGCGGTTAGTCTTTTGACTTTTCAAAAAAAAAATCTAAACAAAAGTAACCATATATTTTCTGCCCAAATTGAAAAGGTGCGGAAATAAATATTTAATCTCATAAACAAGTTATTGAGAACTTAAGTCAGTATAATTTGTAAACTAAAATTTTCCCTAAAATAAATCTTAAACATATCATGTGTCCCCCGGCCAATGGCGGGGTGGACATCCCCCCCCCCCCTCCTACGCAGGTGATAGGAGGGCGCGGGATCGAGTCCCGCCTCCCGACGGGAGGCGCGGCCCCACTTTTCCCATCCCTAAAAGATGTGAATTTTTTTTAAAAAAAAATCTTAAACATATCGTGCATAATCCAATCACCCACGTTTAAGTTAATTTTCCATTATCTCCCATCTTCTTTTCCTCTTTAATTAATTTTTTGCAGTTGAGTGTGTGCAGCTTTCGATTACAAGATGCGGCCTACTTTATCTAAAGCCATACACACTCGTAATTTTTATTTTGCTTTGACTAATATTTAGTGCATTCTATGTATTAATTATATTCACCGATATAATTAGTATAATATTTAATGTATTTTTTTAATTTTTTTAAATAATTTTCACATCTAATTAGTTTGGTGAGTCATCCACGTCACCGGATGACGTGATATGAAAGTCACTTAAAAAATATCCTTACGTGAATAGTAAAATTGGTCTAATTTTACTATTTGCAAAGTTAAAAAAAAATTTAATTGAGTTTTATGTCGCGTCATCTGATACTGTGAACAATATGTCAAATTAATTAAAACGTGAGGGTTATTCAAAAAAAATATTAACTCTTTTACTTTTCCCAAAATATCACAATGTAAGGATTTAACCGTGGGCCATATATAACTTTGGGCCATCTTATTAAGTTATGGAAAAAAACCGAGTTTGAATTTGATACACTGAAGACGCCAAATCCAAATTGCTAACAAGAAAAAAAGTACGATAGACAGTGCTAATGTTGATTATTTATATGATGTTTTATGTGTCAAATAAATATGATGTTTATATGAGAAAATTAATTAACACCCCGTGTCCGATCATTGCACTTATTTTTAGGCTTTGCCAGAAATTCTTACACTTTTCGCCCTTATTATTTGGGTAGACTTATTTTATAATTCTTGCCATTAGCCATACAGTGACCATGTGTCAGCGTTAACGCATGAAAGCACTTTAATATTAATATGTTACAGTTAAAAATATTACATGTTAAGATGTACACGAGGAAATTTGATTTGATGGAAGTACAGGTTAGAATGGTGAAGGAGAAGGTCGTCGGAGGTGGGGGGAGGCTGTAAGGGAGGGAGGTCGCAACGGTGAGGGCCGAGTGGGGGAGGTCAAAAAGAAACAAACAAGTCGTAATAATTAAGGGCGCATTTGTTTTAATTTTTAGGAGATGAATTTTGATATTAGAATTTGCACTATTTGAAAGTTAAAATATTTGAGTTATTATCATATTAATTTTTTATTTTAAAATATATTAAAAATAAAAATATATTATAGTTTTTTTTCAAATTTTAAAATTTTTACCTATGTATTCTCATAAAATTTAATTTTGTTAAATAAAATTTTCATCTGAACATATTATCATGAATATCTTCGAAATATGAGTAATATCACGATTATGTTTTCGTGATAACTCCCGTATGTTTAATTCGAGTTAAGTGTGAGTTAAAAAATATATCTCTGTAAAATTTAATTTTATCAAATATATTCTACATTTAACGGCCGTATATAATATATTTTATAGAATATTTTTCTCCCATCGACTGCAGTAAACTAAAAGATATAACCGTAACATTTCTATCTAAACGAAGAATATTCGTGATAATATGTTCAGATGTTGATATATTTGATAAAATCAAATTTTATAAAGATATATGTGTAAAAATCTTAAAAATTTTATAAAAAATATCCTCTCGCTATATTTTTGAAAAAAAATCAAAATCTTCACTAATACTCAAACGCCCCCTAAATCTAAGTGGGCCAATCCACTACCCCATCATACAGTAACGCCAATGAATCAGACTGACTAATGATCTGCGTGAACAGGAGACCTATTATTATTAATACAAATATGTCTGATTTGACACCATGGCGATCTCATCTCACCAAATCAGACTCACCGATTCACCTTGAGTCAGGCCGATACAACCGAGTCATTCCCCTGATATCCCAATTCCCAAGAGCTCCATTCGAGTCACGCATCCCGTACCCCCAACCTCCGCCTCCCCGTTAAAAGCCCTGACCCGGACGCGCCGCCCCGTAAAGCTTAACGGCGAGGTGGACTGTTCCGTCGTACGGCCTCCCTTTTCCAGCCTTTGCCGTGCTTTGGGCAGCCGTTACCCTCCGAACTTTCCGTCACACAGGACGGGAACGGCCGAACGGGTAAGCCACAACTAAAGCAGCCTCTGTACACGGCGCACTAAACTTATCGAATAATAAATGGCCACGATACCTCAGTCGGAAGAGTCTAAAACGCTGTTGGCGTACCTTTTGTTATAACTGGTTACTGTAAACTATGGAGACATGACGAAAGGTAGCAACTTTTCTCTTTTATCTACCACTGCAAACAGTATCCCCTGTCCTCCACTCGTCCATCGCCCCTCCCAGTGGTGGATTTAATGAGGTTTTCAGGTCCGCTCTTCCCGGTCGACGCCGAGCGCGGAGTTGGTGGGGGGTGCGAGGAGGGGAGGGAGGGGAGGGAGGCGGTAGCCGGTAGCAAGGAAGGGATCCGCGGGCGGAGGTGAACTGGGGAGGAAGGAAGAGGGGAGGGGAGGGAGAGGGATGCGGATTCCTTTCTTGATCTGCTCCTTGATGTTCGCATTAATGGCTCCCAGCTCTCTTTAGAGAGAGAGTGTGTGTCTGTGTCTGTGTTTAAGGGGGATTTGGTGGCTGTGTGCCAGCTGTTTGGAGGAGGTTCCCGGGTGGATCCACGGCGGGCGCTCAGGTGTCCAAAGGTGAGATCTTTGAGCTCGTTTCTGCCGACGCTTTCGTGGGTGTTGCTCGGGAAGTTACGTATGTTGTTACGGATCCGGTAGGTGTGTTTTTTTTCTCTCTTCCGTTTGGAATGTGCCCAAGCGGTTTCTGAAGGATTTTTTGAATGGAGTTTATGGTTGAATTGGATGCAATTCCTGAAATTTTTGAGGTTGTCTTTTTTCTTTTTTTTTGGTGGTGGTGATGGGGGAAGGGGGTGGGTTTTCCAGCCGCTTCAGAACCCATTATTGGTGTCTCGTGCACCCATTGTTTGTTTATCATCTTGTAGAACAATCGTAGATTTCTTCTTATGTTCGGTTTTTTAGGCTTTAGCTAGGGTTTGTCTCCTCTGGGGGCTAGACGCAGTCAGGAGGAAAATTTCTTCTTTTTTTCCCAGCTTTGGCTACTCTGTCTCCCTTCTCATTTCTTAGATGTTTATCCTCTGTTTACCTCCGTGCACATGATAGTATTCTTTGATGGTTGCTTTATTCAGTAATTTCTTCCATTTATTTTTTTCGTTGGATATTAAGTTATATTTTTTTAGTTGCCTTGTCATCTAAATGGGTAGAACAAACTATAGATCCCTTAGGCCGGTCTGATGGTATATTTTTATTATTTGCATGAGTTGTGCATCCAATCTGTTGTGTTACTCATTTTAGCTCATATGTGGTTTTTTTCTCCGGATTCCTAAGGTTTTGGTTGTGAATCTCATTCATGGATAGCTCCTTTGAAGTGTGTGTGTAGATTTTTCCTCTATTCTTGGATACTCAGAACACAATAGCTAAGTAATTGGATGTTCTTTTTTTGCCCAACATGAAACAAAACTTGCAACACGTGTTATGCCAATATTGTGCCTTGTGATTGTCTGAGTTTGTTTTAATTTTTGTGTCACTGGAAATAGTGAAAAGTGCTCAAAAAGGTTATTGCCATGTAATATGTTTCTTGTTCATTCTGCAGTTTTGCTTTTGGGGAGTTAAAGCTCTACAATTGGTGACTCATAGGAGTGACTTTCCATTTGTATGCATTTGGAAGGCTCAATTCTTACTGTTGGAAGGTTCTATTGCTACTGGCTGGCTGGAGCCCTGCCCTGCTCATCCTTTTAGTCAACTCAGATGTCATTCCGCAGCATTGTCCGTGATGTAAGGGATAGCATAGGGAGCTTATCAAGACGCAGCTTTGAAGTTAGACTCTCAGGGTTCTCGGGCCATCACCGAGGGAGATCACAGGGCTCTGTTGATGGGTTTCAAGACAACTCCTTGGTCATCCAACACAGTCGCTGGGCTAACCTTCCTCCGGAGTTGTTACGCGATGTGATCAAAAGATTAGAAGAGAGTGAAAGCACATGGCCTTCTCGCAAGCATGTTGTTGCCTGTGCTGCAGTTTGCAGGGCATGGAGGGAAATGTGCAAAGAAATTGTCAGAAGTCCAGAGTTTTCCGGGAAGCTTACTTTCCCAGTATCCCTTAAACAGGTGTCCTACTGTGCTTCTTTCTCATCAAAAATGCAAATAATCTTGCAAGCAAATTGCTACGTGGGGTGTGATCATGGCATTCTAAAATCTTGATCTTCTTTGTTAGACCCCATCACAAGAATGAACTGAAAATGCCTTTCTATTTATATTTGCAGCCGGGAGCACGGGATGGAACTATCCAATGCTTCATTAAGAGAGACAAATCCAATTCGACTTATCATCTTTTCTTATGTCTTAGCTCTGGTGAGTGTTCTTATCTAGTGTGTGCTTTCTGAATGAAGTAAGGTCACTGAGATGTAGGTTTTGCATGTTTTTGGGATCTGATCTCCATGGTTATGCACACAGCAACAATCCACTTTCCAAAAACAAAAAACCAAGGTTATGCATACATCAATAAGGACAGCGTTGTTTATCTTTTCTGAAGTTGAAGCTATTCTTGTTTTTGCACCATGGAGAAAATGTGTTATCCCATCTCCTGGATATATTCATTTAAACAGAGAGAAAAAGGATCTGCACCAAGCCTGTCTGGACTGAGGTACATGCTTGGGTCTCCCATTTACTTCAAACTCAGGTTAATGGAAACTGAAACACTGCCTGAGGAACCAACAGTTATTATCCAGTGGGTGGAGGTCCACTGGGAGAATTTTCATTGGATGCAAAATTGATACCAAGTCTACCTATCTATTTTCTTTGTGTTCCGGGTCTCCAAGTTTATGGTGAAGAAGATAGAGTCTATTTAGAGGAGATTTTTTTGGCATAAGAGTGGGGAGAAGTGTAGGGGATGGCATGATATCAATTGGGGTACGGTGGCTGTCAGCAAAGAAGAGAGAGGCCTGGGGATCAAAGATGTCAAAGATTTCAATTTAGTTCTCTTGTGCAAGTGGCTATGGAGGTTGAGGACGGGAGATGAGGGGTTGTGGGCGCAAGTTATCAGGCAAAGATGCTATGGTAGGAGACGAGTTTGGGACTTGGATACTCCATCTCTTCATTGGACTTCTCCGATCTGGCGCGGCATCTTGACTTGTAGGGACTTTATCTCTTTTGGCGTACGTGTCCGACTAGGAAAAGGCAACCAATATTTTTTCTGAAAGGACAGGTGGTTCGGCGATTTCACGTTAGAGGCCTCCTTTCCCAACCTCTTCGCTGTTTTTGTTGATCTTTTGGGGTTGGCTGCCCAATCTTTTGATTCCTAGTTTCTAGGGAGTACTTGGGCATCGACTTTCAGGAGGCACCTTAGGTTGGACGAGATGGAGCTGCTAGAGAACCTACTTCTCTTCCTCCACAACTTCACATTGTACTCCGACCAGGAGGATGTGTGGACATGGAGGTGGGGTGAGGAGGGATCCTTCTCAGTGAGATCGGCCTAGTCCATCATCTCCGTTGGAGGAGTGCGTCACACTCTCACCCTTCATGTGTGGAGGTCCCGGAACTTGTTGAAGGTGAAGGTACTCACTTGGAGGATCTCCTATGGGAGGTTGTCCACTCGTGACAGGTTACTTCACTTCCTCCCGAGGATCCAAACGACTTGCTACCTGTGTGGACATGGAGGTGGGGGGAGGAGGGATCCTTCTCAGTGAGATCGGCCTAGTCCATCATCTCCGTTGGAGGAGTGTGTCACACTCTCACCCTTCATGTGTGGAGGTCCCGGAACTTGTTGAAGGTGAAGGTACTCACTTGGAGGATCTCCTATGGGAGGTTGTCCACTCGTGACAGGTTACTTCACTTCCTCCCGAGGATCCAAACGACTTGCTACCTGTGTGGTCAGGACGATGAGTCCGTGGACCGCCTGTTCGTGTAGTGTACCTATTCCCAGGAGATGTGGGAGGGGCTAGCGAGAAGAGCCCGTTGTGCCCTAGGCCGTCAGCGAGAGGTGCGGCGCTTCATTGTGTCTTGGGGAAAGAGTTGACCCATCAAAGGAGATCGTGTTGTTTGTTGGCTGATCCTGCATGCCACGCTCTGGTCTTTATGGGGTGAGCGGAACAATAGAATCTTTAGGAGGGAGGCGAGAGCGGATGCTTCTCTTGTTCCTTTCATTTGTGATAGAGTGAGGGAATGGGCGGGGAGTTGTCATCTTGTAATGTGAATTCCCTCACCTCTCCTCTTTTTGTTTTGTTGGGGGGTTAGCTTGTTAAACACCATCGTGGTGTCTTTTCTAGAGTTTTTGGGAGCCCGTTGATTATACATGTACATCACCCTTTTTCTTTTAATATATTAGTGGTACTACCCACTTTCAAAAAAAAAAATGATACCAAGTGATTTTTTCGGGTCATTGTTAATTTCTGTGGTATGTTCTGTTAGTTTGTGAAAGAAACAATTGTGTGTGCAGAAATCTACCCGTGTTCTACTTGTGTCATTGAGACTTCTTGTGTTACCAATCTGAACTGACATTATGTCAAGGATTGACAATGTTTAATATTGGCTTATCTAACTCCATCATCATCCGACAATCTACATCGGCTTTCTTGTCAGTTGTATTTTGCTCTCTCCTACATCCTATCTATAAGTTGTAATACTCCTAGTTCAGTTGAAATTATGTATCACTGTTCCCACTTCCCACTGACAGTACATTTTAAGATAGATGCAAAATGATGTTTTTCAAAGAGGGATTTTCTTGTATTTTTTTACAAGTAATCCTGGTATTGAACTACATGATGAACCCTGTCGTTGACTGCAGCTTTGTTCACTGAAAATGGGAAGTTCCTTCTCTCTGCGAAAAGGAATCGCCGAACAACTTGCACAGAGTATATCATCTCCATGCATGCAGATAACATATCAAGATCCAGTGACACTTACATAGGCAAACTGAGGTATTTGATCCTTTGTTCGTTTCCATTTAGTAAATGCTAGAAGTGCTTTGAGATTTGCTGACACCATTGATCATATGGCAGGTCAAACTTCCTCGGAACAAAATTCATAATTTATGACACCCAGCCCCCATATAATGCTGCTTCCCTTCCCCCCCATGGCCGATCAAGCCGCAGGTTCTACTCGAAGAAGGTATCCCCGAAGGTCCCTTCAGGCAGTTACAACATTGCGCAGGTGATGTACGAGCTGAATGTTCTTGGAACACGTGGCCCGCGTCGGATGCACTGCACCATGTATTCAATCCCTGCTTCTGCCCTTGATGCTGGTGGTACAGTCCCTGGACAGCCTGAGAACCTCGTGTCGCCCTCTCTGGAGGACTCCTTCAGGAGCATGTCATTCTCCAAGTCCTGCATCGTGGACCACTCCATGGATTTCAGCAGTGCCCGCTTCTCTGACATCACAGGAGGAACACCGGCGGAGGACGATGTGGATGAAGGCAAGGGGAGACCACTGATTCTCCGCAACAAGGCCCCAAGGTGGCACGAACAGCTGCAGTGCTGGTGTCTGAACTTCAGGGGGCGTGTCACTGTTGCATCTGTCAAGAACTTCCAGCTCATTGCAGCCACACAACCTGCTGCCGGTGCCCCTACGCCTGCTCAGCCAGCACCATCAGAGCACGATAAGATCATTTTGCAGTTTGGCAAGGTCGCCAAGGACCTCTTCACCATGGACTACCGATACCCCCTTTCTGCATTTCAGGCTTTCGCCATTTGCTTGACCAGCTTTGACACCAAGTTGGCTTGTGAATAGGATGGAGAAAAAAAACGTAGAAATGGTCTTTGTTGTATTGTCTGTTAACTTTCCAACTGTATCCAGCATTCATCTTCCTACTAAAATCTCTCTCTCCCTCTCTCTCTGCTGTTCTTCCTTTGTTTCTTCCCCCTATTCTTTCCCCTGTTTTTGTTGTTTCCCCTGATTGCACTATCAGTTAAATTGAATCGGTGCCTTTGACCCATGTGCTTGTTGCTCCTTTTCCTCTATTCATGTGTTGAGATTAGTATCACACAAAGCTACACAATGGCAACGGTGCTATATTTTGTTTTTTCAGCGTGATCATGGAACCCAAAAAGATTTCGAGGCTTGTAGTTGTTTGGTGCATGCATGGAAAACGGAATCGATAGTTTCATGGTTCCCCAGCTGCAGACCCTCCGAAAGAGATGCGACAAGACTGGGATTGCGGGATGGCAGTTTGCTACGGTGGCTGCAGGAAAAACCTCTGTTCTTTGGTGGCTCTGATTCTTTCTGGTTGCCCATTGGGATGACAGTTCCCTTTGATGACAGCGGGTTCCCTTTGATGACAGGGGGCAACCTCTGATCTGGTCACACTGATTCCCCTGGCCGTCCAGCCTTTTTTGCCTTTTGCTCGGCCTGCGACTCTGCTCGTTGGCACTTACTCTGCATAGCACCCATTTGAATAGCAGAAAGCTCCAAAGGCAGCAGCGTTCCGGCCTGTGTACCTTTGTCATTGCCGGTGGGCGGTCGGGGAAGGGCAATATGGTGTGCATGTGGGATGTTAGAACAGTCCGATAGATAGTAGAGATTAAAATAATAATAAGTTTTTTAAAAAATGATGCTCTATCCAGCCATTAGTTTTTGAAAAAAAAAATGATGCTCTATCCAGTCATTAGTTTTTGAATTACATGATCCAATAATTTCGATATGATATCAGATAAATGGTATTAAGTGTAAGATCATATCCCAATTTGTTGCCTTTTTGTCATTGCCCCTCGTAGTTTATGTAAGCTTATACACACACGAGTGAACATATTAGAACAATTGTACATTAGTATGCATTCAATTGTTATCTTGAGATGAAATCGGCTTAGTGTTGGGTGCATGTCATTAGGGTTAGTCGTATCGGCGATTCATATTGACTCGGTCCGGATCAGATACGATGCGATATAGTATGACTAGTATCTGTTGGAATTTGGGCATAGTCTCTGGGCAATAGTCCCGGATTAATTAAATGAGTTGTGGTTCATGTGCTTATGATCCTGGGCCCTTGTATCTCGACATCGTGATTTTGTGGATTCAACATGATATCAGAGTAGATCAAATGACCCAACTCCTCTTGTCACCTCCACCCAATTAAGTCCACGGCCCATCTCCTCCGTGAGGGGGAGTGTTAGAATTTGGGCATAGTCCCTGGGCAATAGTCCCGTATTGGTTAAATGAGTTGTGATTCACGTGCTTATGACCCTGAGTCCTCGTATCTCAACACTGCGGTTTTGTGGATTCAACAGTATTAACTCGGATTTAGGTATAATCCTTGGACAATAGTCATGTATTGGTTAAATGAGTTGTGGTTCACGTGCTTATGACCTTGAACCCTTGTATCTTAACACCGCGATTTTATAGATTCAACCGTATCAACTCGGATTTGACTCAAAAAAATTTGGGTCATTTCGCACCGACTTGATCATCTCAATTCGACTTAGATACCTTATAATAAGGTCGACTCGGTACGAGTTTCGTTTATACATGCAAACCATCTATGTCGGGCTGTTGCTTGATTCGACTCTACACAAAAATTTTTTAAAAACTTTAACTAACATGTAGTACGACTTTGTGGCATGCATATTGAGGGACGGTAGTTAAAGTGCGTTGAGCCGTAATTAGGAGGACATTGAAAGGGCCCTTATGACAAGGCCGTGTGGGTGTAGTAGTAGTAGTACTCTTCCCCTGGTTAGATGCGGTACACCAAAAGTGTAAAGAAAATCTCGTTCTAATTTTTGTAAAGAAGGTTGGCCCCGTAGCATTCGCCTGGATAGCAGAAAAGCTCCATAGAGAGGGCAGCTCTGGCGAGCTGTGATTCCTGGAGTGCTTGCTTGGGACACAGCTGGAAAAGAGCCAAAATGAGGACCCTGTCCTCTTTCTCTGATTGCATTTCATATGTCCTGTCAATGTTAGATGAAGTCATAAATCTCTCTCTCTCTCTTGCATGCACACACATGTTTGTTTTTTAGTCTCTCTCACTCTCTCTCTCTCTCTCTCTCTCTTGCATGCACACACATGTTTGTTTTTTAGTCTCTCTCTCTCTCTCAAATCGTGTCCCTCTAACTAATAAGTTGAAGAGTAATGTTTAGTGAAACACCGTGGGTTATTACACACCCAGGGAGTGCACCAAATTTTTTTAAAATAAATTGTGACGTGGGCTCATGTCTCATTAACTTATTATACGAGTTACAACTCTATCGGATAGCACAAGAAACTCAAAACAAAAGATAAAACCAAATGATCAGTGTTGGGTCTATTTTTTTTGAATCGGTCTTTTTTGTTTTAAATTTTTTGAGGTCCTCTGATGGTGATGTGATTTGTATGATAAATTAGGCGACGTGAGTCTCACGTCATAAATTCTTTTTTAAAAAACTTGATGCACACCTTAGGTGAGCCCGATGTGTGTGAGGACTAAGGAGAGAGTGGGGCCCACCGCTCTCTCTCTCTCATCGGCTCCCGTATCCTACCCGCTTCTCAAACACGCCCTACAAGATTCATGCAACAAATGTTGGTCACCTCAACCAAGAAGAAGCTATTGTCTCCACTGGAGAATCCAAAGGCCCAATAAGCTGGAGGCTGCCCAGGAAGGCCCATCTCTATCGTGGTGTTGAATTGAAGCACGTCAAGCAGTGCACCCCTCTCCCCTAATATATATATATATATATATATATTAAGTATCTCTTTGTGCAAGTTATTTATCCGCACCCTCGATGTAAAGAATCTCAAAAAAAGAAGGGATAACCTCAATAGTCAATATACCAATTTTGATCGGCCTATTTTTTGTTGGAAAAGGGAAAAAATATCCACCCTTTTTTAATTATTTTTTTCAATTGTCCATCTATCATCAGATGATAAAGATGGGTAATTTTCACAACAGACTACCTAAAAAAGTTCCCCGCCCCCCCCCCCCCAAAAAAAAAAAAAAATTGTTTGCGCCCACAACAAAGACGGCGCTGCTGTCTCCCCACCCGCGGTCCAGCATGACCCGTTAAACAAGTTGACCGAAGCCCAATTGGAAGAAGCGGACTCTTCTTCCCCTCTCTCTTCTCCTTCGCTTCCCCACTTTCGCCCCTTCACACTGCAACAAGTCCCTCGAAAACTCGCTAATGGCGGGAACCATCTCCCCCCAGGCGTTTGATCTGCGCTTCGCTTGGGGGCATCTTTCCCTCCACGGCCATCCCCGTCCCCCCACTCTTGATCTCTGCTCTTCTTGCTTCTTCTACTGCCACTACTGCTAATTGCTATCGCGCCCCCCCACCATCGTCGAAGGCTCCCTGAAAAGTTCACCGCTCGAGTACCGCCAATGGAGGCAGAAACTGCGGGATCCGAGGGTCCGCTTATTATAATTGCTCTCCGTGTTTGGCTACGTTTGGTGTTTTTATGGATCTGTGTCTTTATGTTCACGCTTCTGCATGCATAAACTTTTTGACGTGGGGAGCGTAGGAAAATTGTGAATCCCTGTGTGCTCTCTCTTTCACACACAAAAAAGGAAGAATCCCTGTGCTTTTGTTTGAATTATTCTTTCCTGTTCCACTAACATTTTGTGAGTCTCGAATCACAGAATTTTAACCCAAAAAAAATTTGACGAACACTCCGACTTTGTAATAACTCAGGGTATGCAATTACTCATCATCTAATATTACTTCTTACATGAATTATCGCTCAAAATACTGCCCGTATGCAAAGACAGTTCTTTCTCGCCATCAAGAAGCCAATAGTATGCATGCATGACTGTACAGTGACCATGACATGACATGATTGATGGACGCATGCTTTCGCTCCCCATTTTTCCTTCCCATGCATGTTCGCTGAGGGTCACACATGATTTAATTAGTCAACCCCTGTCTCAGAGACATGTTTATCAACATCTTCTCTCCCTTGCAGAATGCCCAGTGAGTGATCGGATGGCTGCTAGTGTTGGTGACAGAAGATGTCATATCGAGCCTCCTTCCGGGGGAAGCAAATCCTGTACATTTATATATAATTGGTCTCATATCTCTCTCAAGACTGACACCTCGAAGAAGACGATTTTTTTTATTTTTAATCTTTTCTCACAGGACAATTGTTTTCCATTATTGTAAAACAGTGAAGCTGTAATGTGATGCATTGTGCATTACTTTTTCATAGCGATGCAACATAGCTGTGCGATGCACAAACACGAAGTGATATGTTGTTGTATAATATAGGGGTATATATATATATATATATATATATATATAATTTAATTTTATCAAATATATTTTTTATCAGAGCATATTATCATAAATATTCTCGAAATATAGATAATGTCACGATTATGTCCTCGACGTAACTCCCGTGTGTTTAACCCGAGTTAAGTGTGAGTTAAAGAGGAAGATTTTTGTATATATACCCATGTAAAATTTAATTTTGTCAAATATATCTTATATCTAACGACCGTAGATGATATATTTTACAAAATATTCTCCCCCATCGACAGTAATAAACTAAAAGAGTATAATCATAATATTTCTATCTAAATAAAAAATATTCATGATAATATATTCAGATGAGGAATATATTTGATAAAATCAAACTTTATGAAAATATATAGGTAAAAATCCTTATAATGTATCACTTTATGTTACTCACGATTACAGTAGATTCTTCTCTTGTGCACTATTTCATTTCTTTCTTCAATAACAGAAACCCCTGCACCGTTGCAAGTTACGTTGAGTAAGACTTGCTACACGTCAGGGTGTGCTACATATTTTGAATGTGTAATATCTTTTAATTTTTTTTAAAAAAAAGTTATGGCATGAGTCTTAAAGATATCTTAAATTATCGTATAATTCACGTCAATGTCTGATTATTTAAAAAATTAAAAATAAAATATATTAATTTTTAAAAATATAAATCTAACACTACTCATTTGATCTGATTTTTTTTATTTCTTTGTAAGTGATCCAATAATGACATGACTTATAAGTGATCCAATAATGACATGACTTACACGATATATCCAATAATGACATGACTTACACGATATCTTAAATTATCAATCACCGCTTAATCCAAACGAAAGAGCCCAATAGAACTGAAGGCTGCTTCCGAGGGCCGTCCGCCACGATGTCGTCCTAAACTAATGGCCCATTAAGCAAGACTTTGGAGCCCAATTGGCAGAAGCGGACCATTCCTCGCATTTACGTAAAGAGCAAGGTCTACTGCACACTCAGGTGTGCTGCACAGTGCACACCTCAGGTGTGGGGTGTCTTTAATTTTTTTATTTTTTAAAAAAATTAGAGTGACTTTCAAATTATCTTAACTTAGAATGTAAATCACGTCATCATCTTATCTAAAAAATAAAAAATAAAATAGACTAATTTTTAAAAGAATATATCTAACATTATTTATTTAATCTAATTTATTTTTTATTTATTCCTGAATAATCTAATAATAATGTGACTTATATTTTAAGTTAAAATATCTTTAAAATTATTTTTAAAAATTAAAAATTAAAAATTAAAAATATTACATATCCAAGGGTGCAACACATCATGAGTGTGCAATGAGACTTATATATGCTCCACCGGCTGCTTTCGGTTCACAGCGAGGGGTGTAACAGGTAAAAAAAAAAATTTGACATCAGGATCGATCTACTCTATGGGCCACTTTAATAAAGGGACGGGTTAGAGGCAGGTACGTCATCCCGAGTGGCCCACCCCTAATCCACCTCGGGTGACTTACTCCACCCTTTTGTTTGGATTCAAAAAATCAAAGTTTATCCCTAATCCATCTCAGTTAAGAAAAAAGAATCAAATAAGAATAAGTCATCTCATCCCGGATAATCCACCTTAACCGGAATTACCCTTTTATCAAAGTGACCCTATATGTCTGTCCACTCTGACATCCGATTGGACAATTCAAAAAAATTAAAAAATAAATATCAATAATAGTCTGACTATTTTTTGGCCATTTAAAGTATTTGATCTTTATTCTCTCAATTCAAATAATTGAGTCGTCTAAAAATCAGACTATGCAAATAAGTAGGATAAGTAAATCCCGATTTCAAACAGAAAAACTATAAAAGAAAATTTACCTGTGCACCGTCTCCAGCCAGGCGGTGCGCCACGTGTTACTCCAGTTGGCGGACGAGCGGTCATGTTCCCTCCATTTCTCCCCTTCCCAACCCAAACGCCCGCCACCCCACCCCGTCCTTCGCCAATAGCGGGATCCACGCACCTCCGGGGAAGCCGCTCTGCGCTTCGCCTGGGGCCATCTTCCCCTCCACCGCCATCGCCTTCCTCCTCCTGACCCCCCCCTTCTTTCTTCCTCTACCGTCATTGCTACGAAACCTCCACCACCATCGTCGAAGGCTCCCCCCGGAGCTAGCACACTGCTCGATCACTTCTGCTAGAAGCACAAGCTGCGGGATGTGATGTCTCTCTTCTTGTTTTAATTATTCAATTGCCTTCTTTTTTTCGCTTGTTCGATGAATCTGTGCGCCTGTGCCTTGTGCTTTGCTGCGTAGTCGGTGTGTTTTTGTTTGACTTCTCATTCTCTGCCCCGCTGATGCCGCGTTTTGTTGTGTGTGATCATTCGCGATGTTGTTCATCGATCAACTTGTTGATCGGTTGATTTCTGTTCTAGATCTCGATTACTGCGCGTTCCCTTTCGTGTTGTGCTCCTGTTGATGTCTTGATCCAGCAATGAACAGATGTCCTGTTCCGATGACTGGTTAGTTGATTTTAGGGCTTTCAGTAGGTCCTACGGAAGGAGATTGAATCTGATATGCATGCCCGATGATGGAAATTCGCAATGAGCGTTGTGTCATGGTTTGTCTCTCATCCATCATCGGCATTCCGGTCACCGCCATCCATGACCATCTTATCCCTCCCCTTCTGCAGACGGGTTCTCAAAGAAGAAATACTTTTACGCCGCTACGAATAGCAGAAGCTATGAGATCTGAGGGTAGCCGTTGACTGGATTGTTGAAAATGCGACTGTATTTTATTTGGATTTTGCAGATTCTGCTATAGTCAATTTTGAATGGCTAACTTACCGCCCGGTGTTGCTGGAAGCGTCTGGTTGTGTAGTCTGAGAGACAGAAATTGATCATATCTTGCTTTCTTCTTGCCTTTATCTTCCTGCTTTTGGAGTTCTGCGGTTACGAATTTTGTGCTTGCTTTGTATTTAAGAGCTATGTCGAAGTGAGAATTTGTTGTGGTAAACAAAATAACATGCTATTTAGTATCTTTATCTTCGTCAGGAGACAGAACTAGGAATTCTTTTGTTGTGTTATATTAGAAAAACAGATGGATGTTTGGTTATTTAATACTTCCATCCTGTTCTACTATATCGTTGGCATGACATTGTTCTATGGGTGGTATAACATTGTCACATGAGAAATGCTCATTGGATTAGATTGGCAGATGTTGAGCGCGTATTCTTTGCGTGTTACTATTTCGGTACTTGAGAAACTACTACCATTGTCAGTGATTCTGGTGTGGTAGACTTTGCATCAGTGAGGAATTAGCTGCTGATGTTAATCCTGTTGATATTGGTTGGCTTAATCTGATGCCATGTGGAGCTAAAGCATGGCCAATGATGGACACGGTTAAATTCTACATTGGTTAAACTTTTTGCTAACATATTATTATTGTTGAATCGAAGTAGAAAGCCCATACCCATGAGCCCCATGAATAAAAGTCCTTGACTCTTGAGGAAATTGTAAACGCCTTTTGAGAACGTAGAGGTGCGAATGTTGTGGGTAGTTGGGAAAAGAAGTTTAGGATTTTGAGTGCCAAGTGTTTAGAAGGTTAAGGGGATGATTATTGACATATGATCTTACAAGACTTGTCTACATGTATATTGTGAAAGCCGGAATAATCTCTCCTTTGCAGATGGATTGTTTTGTGATCATGTTTTCATCTCATGCTCTGTGTTTATCCAATTTGATTCTTGTCCAGCATTGGTTTCAGACATTTGTTTCAATAACCTTTTTTATGTTTATGGAATGAAGAGAGTGCAATCCATCCCCAAAACACTTGTTAAAAGGATGTGCAAATACAACTGTGGATGCTCAGGGTAGACTCCTTTAGTTGATTGTACTCTATACAGTTAATTGTAATATGCACAGCTTCTCTAAGTCGCACTATGTGGGGAAAGGAGTACAGTTTTTCCATGGAAGCATGACGGGTTAAATGAATAATCATTTTCTTCTTTATGTTTGTCATTGATGTATTGTGGTCAGATGCATTATTAAATGTAATGAGTTACACTAAAGGTTCTCATATTCAGAACGAAACAAGTTTGTCAATACGGTTCCTTTAGAGAGAGAGAGAGAGAGGAGGCCCATAACCCCTAGAGGGGGAGAGAGAGAGAGAGAGTAGGCTCATAACCCCTGCAATAGTTGGCCAGGGATTTTCAGTCAGAAAGGTCATTTTCATTTGTCCTTCTTGGAACCTGCTCTACTCAATGATTTTGGAGGGCCAATGATTAGATTGAATTGTGACAGCAGAGATGGAATCTACAGCACCTCGAACCATATGTTCTCAGCTCAATCTCAAAAACTTATAGAGCAATATTAGCCGGCAGAGGCTTCATCTTTGTTCAATTGAATTTGGAAATGGTAGTGGACAGAAATTGCTTTTGGATGATTCTTTGTGCTAGCAGCTGGCATTTGAGACAAGATTCAAGCATTGGTATTTTGTTACAACATTCGTGCATGAAACATTATGCAGTCAATGGGAGGATAATAGCAGCACAATGTGTCAGTCTTTTCAGTTTCACAGAAACTTTAACAAGACTGAACTAGCAGAGTTGTGTTCGTATCAGTGATCATAAAGCTCGGGATCAATTCGGATGTTGCAGACATTACAAAGATAGATGTGGACCCAAGTGTAGGTGTCACAGTAAATACAGCAAGAAAAGAAATGGCAGAAGGGCGCAGTGTGCTATGGGCCAAGGTGGAAGCAAGGGGGGTCTTATAAGTTTGAATCTTCACGTATGCTAGCTTTGACAAAGATCTGTCTGTGATAAGGTTTAAGAATGTAGATCAGTGATGAATGATAAATGTTCTCTCTGTTGCTTTGATGTAGAAAAAAAAATGGAGCACCTGTCTGCGCAATTTCGCTTATTAATGTCAGAAAAGGATATCTTCTTCATGTTAGAGTGTGGAGTCAGAACTCTTTATCGTGCGTCTTTGCACGGGATCACACTCTGTCTCAGGAGCGCATCCTCTGCCTCTGGGGAGCATCCTTCAGTGCCAGGGAAGCAATCGCTGCTCCAGGGGAGCATCCTTCAGTGCCAGGGGAGCAATCGCTGCTCCAGGGGAGCATATGCTGTCTGGGTTCTAACAAGGAAGCACATGCTGTCTCTGGAGGGCATTCATTGTCTCTGGAGAGCATCACTGGCGTCAGGGAAGCATGTATTGTGGGTTCAAGGCAAGTCGATATCACTTGGAGTGCGTCGACCTTGCCTTGGCAATGCGTCGACGCATTGTCTTGGCAATGCATTGATCTGACTGATGGTGGGGGAGCATCTGCAGTCGCTGGAGGGCATACTCGGTCCCAGGAGAGCATCCGGGGGGACAGGCGAGCATGCGCGTCTGATGTATCCCGGAAGAGGATTTCTGTTGATCAGGGGTATTATTGTCCTTAATGCCCTGACTTATGACGCCCTAATCTCCTAGTATAAAAGGATGGGCTCTCTCCTTGTATTGTAACCAGTCTGTGATTATCTTAGTGGAATCCTGCTGCGGCCGTGGACGTACGAAGGCATCTTGCCTCCGAACCACGTAAAAAATCCATGTGTGTTCTTGTGTGATTCTTCTTCTCTCCTTCTTCCTCCTCTGTTGGTTGTCCTCCTTGTCTGAGTACTCTATATCCCTAATCACTGGTATCAGAGCCTTGTTCTAGTTCGAGGGAGTAGTGGGAGTAATGGCGGCGGATGAAGGAAAGGTGAGGATCGACAAGTTCGATGGCAAGGACTTCGGTTTCTAGAAGATGCAGATCGAAGACTACTTATATCAGAAGAAGCTGCATGAGCCGCTTCTTGGAACGATGCCGGCAGGGATGAAGAAGGAAGATTGGGATCTATTAGACAGACAAGCACTCGGAGTTGTTCGTTTGACGTTGGTCAGAAACGTCGCCTTCAACATCGTGAACGAGAAGACCACGGCAGGATTGATGAAGGCGCTATCAAATATGTATGAAAAGCCCTCGGCTTCAAACAAGGTATATTTGATGCGTCGTTTATTTAATTTGAAGATGGCCGAAGGTGCTTCTGTTACAGACCACATCAATGAATTCAATGTGATTACAACTCAGTTGAGTTCTGTAGAAATAAATTTTGATGATGAGATTAGGGCATTGATTCTTTTATCCTCCTTACCTGAAAGTTGGGGTGCAACTATGACGGTTGTAAGTAGTTCTTCCGGTTCGAGCAAGTTGAAGCTTAATGAGATTCGAGACCTGATTCTAAGCGAAGATATTCGCAGAAGGGAATCAGGTGAAGTCTCAGGTTCTGCCTTGAATACAGAGAGCAGGGGAAGAACAAAACAGCGGGGTCAAAATAGGAGCAGATCTAGGTCCAAGAAGAAAGGTCAATCAAAGTTTGGTGGTGATGGGTGCTGGAATTGTGGTAAAAAGGGGCACTTAAAGAAAGATTGTAAGGCTCCAAAGAAGAAAAATCATAATGAAGAGTCTGCCAATGCAACTACAGCAGAGCAAGTTGAAGATGCTTTAGTTCTTTGTGTTGACACTCCTTTAGAGTCATGGATTTTTGACTCAGGTGCGTCGTTTCACTCTACCTCACATAAAGAAAGTATGCAAAATTATGTTGCTGGAAACTTTGGGAAGGTTTATCTTGCTGATGATGAGCCTTTAGATATTGTGGGGAAGGGTGATGTCAATGTAAGGACCACAAATGGCACTTTGTGGAAGTTAAAGAATGTAAGGCATGTACCTGGCTTGAAGAGGAACTTGATATCTGTTGGACAGCTTGATGATGAAGCTTATGTCACAACCTTTATGGGTGGATCTTGGAAGATCACCAAAGGTGCTATGATTATAGCACGAGGCAACAAGATGGGTACTCTCTACATGACTAGCAACAACAAAGATATAGTGGCAGTGGCAAATTCAGGAGTTGACTCCAATATATGGCACTGCAGGCTTGGTCACATGAGTGAGAAAGGGATGAAGGTACTGCTGTCAAAAGGAAAATTGTCTGGCTTGAAATCTGTGGAAGTTGGTCTTTGTGAAGACTGCATTTTTGGGAAGCAAAAGAAGGTTACATTCTCAAAGACAGTTAGAACTTTGAAGACACAGAAGCTAGAGCTTGTACATACAGATGTATGGGGTCCTTCACCAGTACCATCTCTTGGAGGCTCACTCTACTATGTCACTTTCATTGATGACTCTACTCGCAAGGTATGGGTTTATTTTTTGAAAAGAAAATCTGATGTATTTGTTACTTTCAAAAATTGGAAGACCCTTGTAGAGAGTGAGACAGGTTTGAAGGTGAAGTGTCTGAGATCAGACAATGGTGAAGAGTATGACAACAAAGAATTCAAGGACTTTTGTGCAGCTAGTGGTATCAGGATGGAAAGAACTGTTCCAAGAACGCCACAGCAGAATGGAGTTGCCGAGCGCATGAACAGAACCTTGAATAAACGGGCTAGGAGTATGAGGATACATGTCGGACTGCCAAAAATATTTTGGGCAGATGCAATTAACACAGCAGCTTTCTTGATAAACCGAGGACCATCTGTCCCTTTGGATGGTGAAATTCCAGATGAGGCCTGGACAGGGAAAGAGGTAAATCTTTCACACTTGAGAGTCTTTGGCTGTGTTTCATATGTGCATGTAGATTCTAATGACAGGGATATGCTAGATGCTAAGTCTATAAAGTGTTTTTTTATTGGATATGGTTCTGATGAGTTTGGATATCGATTTTGGGATGATGAAAATCGAAAAATTCTCAGAAGGAAAAATGTTATATTCAATGAAAATGTCTTGTACAAAGACAGGGCTGTTGTAGAATCTGACAGTGCAGGGAAACAAAATGAGAATGGTAGACAGGCTGAGCTAGAAGAAATTTCACAAGATGATGTCAATGATAAGATACATGATGTATCTGAAATAGAAGCACAACCTTGTACACCGGTACAACTGAGAAGATCTGCAAGAATACCTAGGCCTACACAAAGGTATTCTCCATCTTTGCATTACCTACTGTTGACTGACGAAGGTGAACCCGAGTGTTATGATGAAGCAATGCAGGTTACAGATTCTGTTAAGTGGGAGTTAGACATGAAAGATGAGATGAACTCATTGCAAAAGAATCGGACTTGGGAGCTAACTAAACTCCCTAAGAACAAGAAGGCATTGCATAACTAGTGGGTTTACAGAGTCAAAGATGAACCTGATGGTAGTAAGAGGTACAAAGCAAGGTTGGTAGTGAAGGGCTTCCAGCAGAAGGAAGGTATAGACAACACTGAGATCTTTTCTCCAGTTGTGAAACTAACCACTATTAGACTGGTGTTGAGCATTGTTGCTGCTGAGAACTTACATTTAGAGCAACTAGATGTGAAGACAGCCTTTCTCCATGGTGACTTGGAGGAAGACATCTACATGTTGCAACCAGAAGGGTTTTCAGTCCCAAGCAAAGAAAAGTTTGTGTGCAAGCTCAAGAAAAGTTTGTATGGTCTGAAACAAGCCCCCAGACAATGGTACAAGAAGTTTGATGGATTCATATGTAACAATGGTTTCATTAGATGCAATATGGACCATTGTTGTTATCTTAAGAAGTTTGATAATTGTTATATCATATTGTTGTTGTATGTGGATGATATGCTTATTGCAGGATCAAGTATGACAGAGATTAACAATCTGAAAATATAATTATCAAAGGAATTTGCTATGAAGGACTTAGGAGCAGCAAAGCAAATTCTTGGGATGAGAATTGTGAGGGATAGAACAGTTGGTATTGTGAAGCTATCTCAAGAAGGTTACATCCAGAAGGTGTTGGGCAGATTCAACATGCAGGATGCAAAACCTGTTAGCACTCCTTTGGCAAGTCACTTCAAGCTGTCTAAAGAGCAGTCACCAAAGTCTGCTGAAGAGCATGAGTCCATGAAGAAAATTCCTTATGCATCAGTTGTGGGAAGTCTGATGTATGTCATGATTTGTACCAGGCCGGATATAGCACATGCAGTGGGAGTTGTGTGCAGACATATGGCAGATCCGGGCAAGCAACACTGGGAGGCAGTGAAGTGGATTCTGAGATACCTAAAAGGCATCTCAGGCAAATCACTTTGTTTCAGGAAAAGTGATGTTATCTTACAAGGTTTTGTTGATTCAGATCTTGGTGGTGATCTGGACACCAGAAGAAGTACCACTGGCTATGTTTACACCTTGGGTGGCACTACAGTGAGTTGGGTTTCAAAACTTCAGAAGGTTGTTGCTCTCTCAACAACAGAAGCAGAGTATGTAGCTATCTCTGAAGTTAGCAAAGAGATGGTATGGCTGAAAAATTTTCGGAAGGAGTTGGGCAAGGAACAAAGCAATAGTGTGTTGTTTTGTGACAGTCAAAGTGCAATTCACCTTGCCAAGAACCCAGTCTTTCATGCAAGGACTAAGCACATACAACTGAAATATCACTTCATTCGTGGTCTACTTGAAGATGATATTTTGCTGCTAGAGAAAATACTTGGTGCAGAGAATCCAGCAGACATGTTAATCAAGGTGGTGACCACAGAGAAACTGAGGCTGTGCAAAGCCTCAGTTGGCCTCCATGGATGATTAATGGAGGGATGTCGTAGCAGTATTTCCATTGTTATATTGAGCAGGGTTAATACATTGAGATGTTTGCTTTATTTGGAGTTCAGACTCCAAGTGGGAGATTGTTAGGGTGTGGAGTCAGAACTCTTCATCGTGCGCCTCTGCACGGGATCACACTCTGCCTCAGGAGCGCATCCTCTGCCTCTGGGGAGCATCCTTCAGTGCCAGGGAAGCAATCGCTGCTCCAGGGGAGCATCCTTCAATGTCAGGGGAGCAATCGCTGCTCCAGGGGAGCATATGCTGTCTGGGTTCTAGCAGGGAAGCACATGCTGTCTCTGGAGGGCATTCATTGTCTCTGGAGAGCATCACTGGCGTCAGGGAAGCATGCATTGTGGGTTCAAGGCAAGTCGATATCACTTGGAGTGCGTCGACCTTGCCTTGGCAATGCGTCGACGCATTGTCTTGGCAATGCATTGATCTGACTGATGGTGGGGGAGCATCTGCAGTCGCTGGAGGGCATACTCGGTCCCAGGAGAGCATCCGGGGGGATAGGCGAGCATGCGCGTCTGATGTATCCCGGAAGAGGATTTCTGTTGATCAGGGGTATTATTGTCCTTAATGCCCTGACTTATGACGCCCTAATCTCCTAGTATAAAAGGATGGACTCTCTCCTTGTATTGCAACCAGTCTGTGATTATCTTAGTGGAATTCTGCTGCGGCCGTGGACGTAGGAAGGCATCTTACCTCCGAACCACGTAAAAAATCCCTTTGTGTTCTTGTGTGATTCTTCTTCTCTCCTTCTTCCTCCTCTGCTGGTTGTCCTCCTCGTCTGGGTACTCCATATCCCTAACACTTTAGACCTCTCTGTTCAAGGTGATTTTTGCCAAGTCTACTTATGACATATTGAAACATATACCTTAGATGGGATGAAGGTGACAATGAGATTTGCAGCATGCTTCTACCAGCTGTGCTATTAGGAGGAAGAACAGAACTATTCAAGAAGGATTTGACAGCCCATTTGGTATGTTGAAATACTCTATTTTCATGGTATGTGACGTTTTTTGCTCCAAATGGATCTAGAGTGAGGAGATCCACGCTTCTCATGGTAGTGTAAATGGAAGAAAATGATCGCCAGAAGGGAGTCAGGGAACATACTGTTGAGTCCACAAAACCGCGGTGTTGAGATACACATGCCCAGGGTCATAAGCACATGAACCACAACTCATTTAACCAATACGGGACTATTACCCAAGGGGGATTATGCCCAAATATTCCAACACTCCCCCTCACGGCCAAGATGGGCCGTGGACATTAATCGGGTGGAGGTGACAAGAGGAGTTGGGTCAAGACCATGCTCTGATACTATGTTGAATCCACAAAATTGCGGTGTTGAGATACACAGGTCCAGGGTCATAAGCACATGAACTACAACTCATTTAACCAATACGGGACTATTACCCAAGGGGGACTATGTCTAAATATTCCAACACATACTATGTAGAGGAATCTGATCACCTGATGCCAGAAGTCAGCTCAATAGGTGGCTTGCGGCTCCTATTGGTGAAAGTCCCAACCTGCCAATGAGAGCTTGAGTCAGCTTCGAGGCTAACTCTAGAGGTAGGCAATTCAATCCCTGTTATAGCAACTGTAAGGGATGCAACCCGAGGCTAACTGTATTATTCATACGTAGTGGATCATCTTCTTCCACATCGTTTAGAAATTGAGTCTAGGACTGATTGTTAACAGGTCCAAGTGCAGCCTATTCGTATAATGCCTCAGGAATTTTCTTTCTTCCGTTGAAGGAATTGGAGAGCTCCCGGGGTAATTTAAAGTGGGTAGCTCTTCGATCTCTAAAGTTGCCGATTGGTACCTTAACTAGTGTAGAGGCAAGAAAATAGTCTCTCAATTTTCGTACCACACTTTTTAATATTTATTTGTTAGGAAAGATCGTCCAGTCACCTGTGAAAGTCTTCAAACACTAGCACTATGTTTGGTATCGGGTTAGAGCGCCCTATTCTATATTTGATATGGCTAAAATGGGCGGGGATTAGTTGGGTTAAGAGAAACAGGGTTAATCCCGATTTTGGGGTTGGAAACGGGGATAAGTCATTCTAACCTTTTGTTGGAATGACTTATCCCCATTTTTCTAACCCCATTTCACCCCTTGTGTACCAAACGTATATGAGAATAAGACTAGACGTAAATTATCCTAGAATGACTTACACCTATTCTCCTCAACTTTTATTCCGATACCAAACAGCACTTAGAGGAGTGGCGTCAGAAGGAGCTCTGGGCGTTACCTCAGGGGACAACTCTCCGATGCTTAAGTCGGGACATTATTATGTGGGAATCAAGGGACGATGGAGAAGGGAGAGGGGGATGAGAGCAGAGCGATCAAGCCTGGAGTGAAGACCCAACTTTCGGAGAAGTGTTCGCCACACCCAACGGGTGCTCGGAGGGCACTCGTTGGGCTGGAGGTGTGCTCGGAAGCGAATTTGGCTCTCCTCAGTAGAAGGCTCTCTCTGTCTAGAGAAGTATGTAGCTGTCAGTCGGTCTCAATATGCGTGTGCATCTATCTCACTGTGTCCGTCTCCTTTGTCTCTAGTCGAAGGTCTATTTATAGGGATTATCTTGACAGTGGAGGCCTATCCCTTAACAGGGAAGGGCATGAGTCGTGGGGTAACGTCTCTCCGCAATCGTGAGTTTTCTGTTGTGCGCCCGTTCCTCCGAGGTCGGGCGGTCTTTAGGCAAATCTTACGGCTCCCGTGGGGCGTGCTCGTCTTTATTAGAGTTGTGGCCGGTGATACTGGGAGTAACGTTCAATCGTGGGAGGATCATCCGGCGTCCGATATGTCTGGGTCGATGTCCCTTGCGAGATGATGGCTAGCCCTATTAGGCCACCTAGCATGGGGGCTATCGAAGGTTTGCTATGCATTTCGCAGACCTTGGACCGACACGGGCTTAGCACTAACAGGTCTCATATGGACCGTATGAATTTTACCCTCCTCAACTAGTATAAAAGACTTCGTATGGATATAATCCTCACCTTTTCTTTAATATCAGCCTTTGCTAAGTGCTTAATGTTCTGAGTTGCTAAGTTTTAATGCTCCTAATATCGGAAATAACATGACGGATCATCCTAGTTGTCATGGGCCCATATTGGTAACAGATTAGAAGTTAGACAGCCTAATGAGTTGTCTGCCAAAGATAGTTCTCCCTTTAAGTGGATCCAAATCGACGAACCAATATTGGTTAGGAACTTGGCACATGCAGCGTCTGGTAAGTTCTGCTAGTGGCAGGTGATTGGCTAACAGTCAATATGCAGGGTCAGGTTGAGCTTGTCATTCTTCTTGCCAGACTGTAGGGATTCTTACCTTCCAGTTGACCACGATTGATGGGTATCTTTCCACGTTAATGCCAAAGGAAAATTATGGTCATTACGACTGACAGGAGCTGATCTTGTTCAGAGCAGGTGCCTTCGACAATGGATTATGGATGGCCCTTGCAAGCAGACTGCTCATGTTTCTCTCTTCATTGTCTTTCCAGTAACAAGCCTCTAGACCGCATGCTCTAGATCGAGGCCTTAATTTGCTTCTATCCTGGGAGCCTCATTTCATGTCAGCTGAAAGCCTGCAGAATATGATGACTGTCCTTCCTGTTGAAAACAGCTTTGCATGAATGGAGCAACAACTTGTCTTTTGCAGGTTGCCTCTGAAACATGGAGAGAAAGCAGGAAAGATGTTTTTTTATCTGGAGGGGAGACAAACTGGCTCGGTTTGGGTAACGCATGCTCTTTCTCCCACCTTTTTAAATGCTCATATTCCTATTGTCCCCTGCACAGACGGTGTAAACCTGTCTGCTTGAGAAAGTCCACCTTATCATTCATTGCGTTCGTCTTTTACTGCACTACTCATCAGTGATAGTATCCTTTTTGAAGCTTAGGAAGCAAAGAATCATCCCCCCCCCCCTTTTTTCTGCAAGGTGTTAGGATGCAATAACTGCTGTGGTTGGGCATCTTGGATATTGCGATTGTCTATGGTAAACCGTCTTACAAACTTATATCCACATCTCCTCACCCATACTTACATTAGGGATGTCAAAAATATCCGTAAATCTGATTACCCGTATCACCCTGTCCATGTTAGGTCGGATAATATCTGAATAAATAGATATGAATTTGGATTTAGATATATTTAAAATATCTATTTTATATTCGGATAGAATATAGATTTAGTATATCTAAATCTATATCCAATCTGAACCCGTTATTACTAACTCATTGTACATGTTAGGTTTATGATTTTAGTATGAACTCAACTTATTACCCTTTTTGTTAACTTTGTGAGTCTGGCATTCTTGTTAAAGTTGTAAAGATATTTTTATAAAATATAAAAATTATTTTGAAAAGAAAAATATTGACTGAACTTCTCTTTTTTTATTTTTCATAAATTTCACATTCCTTTAGACGTAGATATATACTCATGTTTTATAGATGGATATGGATATATGTGGATATATTCATATTTGTGATAGATATATCTGTATCTATATGTATCTATATCCGTGAAAATAATAAGATACTATCATATTTATCAAAATTTTACAGATAAAATATGGTATTACTATATCCAAGTCAAACCCGATCTATTTATATCTCTATCTTGCATTATTCTTGTTCCGCAGATGATGTTAGATGGGATACTCATCCAGTCTTCTAGTCTGATAACGGAGATACCGATCGATGCACTCCCTAACAAATGAAAGTAACACTTTTCGACGTGGGGTTCACGCCTTTTACTTTTTCTCTTAGATCATATTGGTCCTACGTAGATTAGTAGGAGCAGTTCACAGCCCAAACTTTAAACCCCCGTGATTTGCAACAAGTATTCATTACACAATGAATATTGTAAAAAAATCTTTAGGGCGTGTTTGATAATCGGGTAAGGGGGGTGCCGTAATCGACCCTTCAAGATCGATTAAAGCAACCGGGGTCGGGTAGGGGATTTGTGTGAGGGGGAGGGCCAGCCGAGGTGGGGTCCACCGGTTAACCGGTGTCGGCTAACCGGCCGACCACCCGGTTGTCAAACACGCCCTTAAGGTCCAAGACATTCTCTGGCTCACTTAGAAACCAATTGACATTGTCATCGAACCAAGGATCAAGATTTAAGATCTTTCAAAGGTAGAGCAGATGTGATAGGTTTTAGCTTTTTTTAGTTAGCCCCCCCCGGCAAAGGTCAACTAATGACGGTTCATTAGGGCTGCCGACACGTTTGACCGGGATCGGATTGCTTCTTTTCTTCCACCCCTTTTTTTATTCAGTAAAGAAAGTGTCAAGATGATGTTTCCACACCTACTTGTTTTATTTTACTGTGAAACTGGGTCCATCTTCTCTATATGCCAACTGAATGGAAGTCTTATGCATTGGCCAGATACAGAAGTTGACCATGCAACGGCAGCTTGATGTTACTATTGGTGTAAAGAATGCTGAGATGACATGATCAGCTCACATAAGTTGGCCTTATCGTTTGTATTTTCCACCAATGGGTATTAGTAGGTCAGATGTTGGTATCAATTGACTGGCTGACACCAAGTGCTGCTCTCCCTTCCCGGGCAACCTGTTACGAAGTGGGTGTTTAAAAAACACTTTCAAACACTTGGCCAATCACTTCTGGGAGAGCAACAGTTGGTGCTTCATTGTAATACGGCCTCACAAACTCCAGATACTGTGGAAATCCTGTCATCCTTTTTTTCTTCTTCTTTACCAAACCGAAAGTACTGGAAGCCGCTTATGGCGTCTTGCGCTGACTTATTGAGATAGAGCGCCGCCGCCATAGGTATTTTAATTGGGCTAAGAATAATGTGGTTAACTTGATCCATACTTTACGGCCCAATTTGATTTAAGAATGGAGTGGGAGCGGATACGTCACCTCGATTGGTGTATCCTCCCTCACCTCTGAATCGATCCTGTTAAGTTATTATCTCCCTCTCCATGCAGTGGCAAAACCCACCGTAATCTCTATCAGATCCCAGTTAAAAAAAATAGATCAAATAGGAATAACTTATTTTACCCCGGATAAATCATTCTAACCGGGCTTATTCGTATATCAAAGAGGGCCTAATGTAATTGCACATCGAGTAAGGATTGACGCACATTCAGCACACTTTAGGTGTATAGAGTCTGTAATTTTTTTATTTTTTTTGAAGTGGATTTTAATATATTTTAATTTAGGATGCAAGTCACGTCACTATTTAATTATTTTAAAAAATTAAATTAAAATAAATTATTTTTAAAAAATAAGTCTAACATAACTTGAGGAGGGTAAATCTAGTTTGACCCAGAAACGGTCCACGCACGTGCGGCCCATTAAGAGTTGGACGTGCTGAGCCTAGGCAAGGGATGAGCGCGCATGCTCAGCCCAATAAGGAGGTCGGCCCAACAGAACATCGGATTCCACGACGTCGATGAGGCCGGCCCAAGCGCAGTTCTCACCGGAGGATACTCTGACGACCGACCGTTGCCCCCACGACGCCGGTCTTGACCCCGTAACGGGCGAGCACGCGCCATGAGTGTCGCAAGACTCGCCCAGGGATTAGCTGACGCCGGAGGTATCGCCCTCCAACAGGGAACTCCCGCCAACATAGCGGAGGAACGTTACTCTACTAAACGGATCCTTCCCTATCAAGGGATGAGGCCCTCGCTCCAAGACAACCCATATAAAAGGGACATCGACAGAAGAGAAGAGCACGGTAGATTCTTCTACTAAGACCCCACGCTACTGCGCAAGAGGATACTCCTGCCCCAGAGCTTCCTACTGAGAAGAGAGTAACTCGACTAGCAACCACGACGAGAGGGACGTCCGCTACATCCAGAGAGCTTCTTCCCCCTTTGCGACCTTACCACCCAGCGAGCACTCTCCGAGAGCCCACTGGGAGCGGCGAGCACGCGTGCAGAGGATCTACACGCCTCCTGGATCGACGACTACGGCTTCTACTTCTCTCTTACTTTGCACCTCTCTATCGCTCATTAATCCCTTGCTGACTTAAGCATCGGAGGGTTGTCCCTTGGGACAACACCCGGGACTCTTTCTAACGCCCTTCTGATTTCTTGGTGTATGCAGGCATCCACAGGCGTGAGACGACTTCCCCAACAAATAAATAGAGAAGGTGGCACGTGGCCTAGGAACCATTTTCCTGCTGCTACACTTCTTGGCGCCGTCTGTGGGAAACCGGGTGAAAAGTTATGGCGCCCCGTGGAAGGCTCCGCAACGCCAGCAACAGGGGGCGGGGTTCCCATCAGGGACCCAACTCTCGCCGAGGATCGCAGGAAGCCTCTTCCGCGCACCACCGATAAGAGGTCACCCCATGTGACCTAGACGAGCTCCGCCAGGAGATCCGAGCCCTCGCAGAATTCTGCCTAGAGCTCCAGGACCAGAGGCCCCAAAACGCCCCACCCGAGCGACGGGAGGGCGAGGGAGGCCAGGCCTGAGAGAACTTCCGGCAGGTACGGGAGGCATCCCATGCCTCCGTCACAAGAACCCGGCGATCGCACAGCGTGCCCGCGTCTAGAGGACGCAGCCCTCTCCACTCCAACCCGGAGATGGACAGCCGGCTCCAACGGTTCGACGAAATAGAGGACAAGGTCCGCTACCTTGACGACGTCCTCCTGGCCGTCAAGAATCCCAGCCTCATCGACGACGACCAGGACTTCCACGCTCCCTTTTCCAGGGACATCATGGAAGCCCCCATCCCGCCAAAGCTTCAGCTGTCATCATTTGCCTCCTATAACGGCACCACCGACCCGGCCGACCACCTGCACGGCTTCGAGTCCCACCTGGTGTTTCACCGGGCCCCGGACACCGTGAAGTGCCTGGCGTTGGTCACAACCCTTCGGGAGAACGCCCGGGCATGGTTCGAGTCCTTGTCGGTCGGGACGTTCTCCTCCTTCCAGCAGCTCAAGTAGCTGTTCAAGGAGAACTTCGTGGGCTGCCGAAAGGTAGTCAGGTCTGTAGTAATTCTGCTCGCCCTCAGGCAGGGGAAGGAAGAGGCGATGTGGGACTTCGTCTCTCCCTTCCGCGCGGAGACACTCCGGATCCCTCATCTCGACATCGGCATCGCCACCACGGCGCTCACTTAGGGGACGCGAGACCACATCCTCCGACGCGCGCTCGGAGTCGAAACCCCAACGACCCTTCTAGATCTCCTCGCGCTAGCCCAAAAGCATGCGCACTACGAGAAGAACACCGCGGCCGTGCGCCGCACGGTCGGGACCGACCAGCCCGACGGTAAAAGAACTGCCGACCCACCGCGCGAGGGTCGGAGCAAGGTAGAGCGGTGCGACGGGGACCATCGCGATCGCTCCGAGAAGGAAAGGGGTGGCTACCGCCACTATACGCCCCTGACGGCCCCACCCAACCAGATCCTGATGGAGATTCGCGAGGAGCCATTCCTCAAGTGGCCCTCGCGGATGAAGTCGGATCCCAACTCGCAGAACAAAAAGAAGTATTGCAACTTCCATCAAGACCACGGTCACGACACTGCCGACTGCATCAACTTGAAGGATGTTATCGAGGACCTCGTACGCAGGGGCCTCCTCGATAAGTTCCTCGCCAAAGCCACCGAAAGAGGACAGAAGATGCCTCCCCCGATCGACAACCGGCCCAACGGAAAGGAGATCATGATGATCTATGAGGGGGCCGCTGCGGAGGGAGACAGCGCGAGCAGGAGGCGTCGGTACGTGACGGCTATCAACACGACGGATCAAGGTAACGGCACCCCAAGGGAGCTTTCCACCTTGGACCACCCGGGAGACCCCATAGTCTTCTCCGAGGATGACCTCGAAGGCGTCACGACGCCCCATTCTGATGCGTTGGTGGTTTCCGCCACCATCAATCAATGTACTGTGCGCCGCATTTTGGTAGATAATGGAAGTGGACCCGATGTTATCGCGTACGACTGTCTTGTACTCATGGGTGTGGACGTGTCACGACTCACGCCATTGCACACGCCGCTGTATGGATTCTCCGGCACGACTGTCCACCCAGAAGGGCGTATCTTGCTCTCGATTACGTTCGGGACGGCACCGAAAGAGGTAACCTTCCTCGTTGACTTTACTGTGGTCCGTGCGATGATAGGGTACAATGCCATCATCGACTAACGAATCCTCGGCACGCTCCGAGGCGTCCCTTCCTCCTACCACCAGAAGCTCAAGTTCCCCACCCCCCACAGGGTAGGGGAAGTCTGGGGCGATCAACGGGAGTCCAGGAGGTGCTATCTTATCTCCACCCACGACCGACGTCCCGAAGAAGCGCCTCCAGAGAAGAAGGCGAGGACTGAAGATCCAGGTCCGAGCATGAGCGCGCCAGTCGAGGATTTATACCTCATCCAAGTTGGGGACGACCCAAGCAGATCACTAAAGATTGGCGCTACCTTGTCCGAGTACGATAAACAAGCGTACGCAAGCTTTCTCGCGGCCAATCAGGACGTGTTCGCTTGGTCCGAGGACGAGCTCCCCGGAATTCCTCCGGAGGTCATCACGCACCAACTAAGGTTGGATCCCAACTGCCGCCCGGTACAGCAACGCCGAAGGCGGTGCAACCCCGAGCGACAAGCCATCATCAGGCAGCAAGTGAGTGAAAAATTGCGATCAGGACTGCTCCGGCCTACCCAGTATCCAGATTGGGTGGCCAACGTAGTCCTGGTTCCCAAGAGCAACGGGAAGTGGCGGATGTGCGTGGACTACACCGACCTCAACAAAGCCACGCCCAAAGACAACTTCCCCATGCCACGGATCGACCAGCTGGTCGATGCCACGGCCGGGCACGAAATGCTGAGCTTCCTTGACGCCTATTCAGGATACCACCAGATCAGCATGCACCGGCCCGACCAAGACAAGACCGCGTTCATCACCGACCACGGCTTATACTGCTACACTCGCATGTCGTTTAGGCTAAAGAACGCCGGAGCCACGTATCAACGCCTAGTCAACCATATGTTTGACTCGCAGATCGGGCGCAACATGGAGGTCTACATCGACGACATACTCGTGAAAAGCCTCCGAGCAGCCGAGCACTTGCGCGACTTGGCGGAGACCTTCACCACACTCAGGGGGTACAACATGAAACTCAACCCTGCTAAATGTGCGTTCGGGGTGCGGTCAGGCAAGTTCCTAGGTTTCCTCGTCACCCACCGGGGAATCGAAGCCAACCCCGATCAGATCAAGGCAGTATTGGAGATGGAGGGACCAAGACAGGTGAGGGACGTACAGTGCCTCACTGGGCGCGTCGCCGCTCTGGCCCGATTTTTGTCCCGAGCCGTCGAACGATGTCTACCCTTCTTCCGGCTGATCAAGCAAGCTAACCTGGCGCCAGAGAAGAAGGGGTGGATCGACTGGGACCAGGAGTGCGAGCAGGCGTTCAAAGAACTGAAGCGCTACCTGACGACGCCTCCTGTCCTCGCCAAATCCCAAGGGGGGGAACATCTACTCTTGTACCTCTTTGTGACACCCAGCACCATGAGTGCTGTGCTCACACGGGAGGAGTCATGAAGCCTGTCTACTATATCAGTCGAGCACTACAGGGACCAAAATTTCGGTATTCACAGACCGAGAAGTTCGCCCTTGCCATGATCACAACTGCTCACAAGCTACGACCATACTTCCTGGCCCACCCGATCGCCGTCCTCACCGATCAGCCCCTCCGGCAGATCCTTCAGAACCCTGACGCATCCGGAAGACTGGTCAAATGGGCCATCGAGTTGGGAGAATTCGATATCAAGTTCCGACCAAGGACAGCGATCAAGGCCCAAGCGCTCACAGATTTCGTCGCCGAGTGCACCCTACCCGTCGAAGACTTACCCGAGAAGTCCTCGGAGCCCACCTGGGAATTATACATCGACGGATCATCCTACGCCGCAGGCAGTGGCGCGGGGCTGGTCTTGCTCTCGCTAGAAGGAGTGGAGCTACAGTACGTCCTACGCTTCAACTTCCCGACCACGAACAACGGGGCTGAATACGAGGCGCTCCTCTCCGAGTTGCGTATGGCGAAACACCTGGGGGCGTTGAGCGTGCGAGCATACAGCGAATCCATGCTCATCGCCAACCAGGTCAGGGGGGAGTTCGAGGCCCGAGACCCCTCCATGATGAAATATTTAGAGAAGGCCAAGGCCGCAGCGGAGGAGTTCGCCCACTTTGAAGTGGTCCACATCCCACGCGAGGAAAACGTCCGAGCAGACGCCCTCTCCCGCCTAGGGTCAGCCACTACAGTCTCCAGCTCAAGATCGGTCAAGATATAGGAGCTGTCAGCGCCGAGCATAGACGATCCAGCACCCCAAGTAAACGCCATCGGCTACGAGCCCTCCTGGATGGACTCTCTACTCGATTTCCTCCTTTGACAACAGCTCCCTAGCGATCACGCCGAAGCACGGCGCACGCGGGCAAGAGCGGCCCACTTCACTATGATGGACGGCCTGCTATATCGCCGGTCTCTCGCTCTCAGCTCCTCTACTCAAGTGCCTCTTCCCCACGGAAGCCAACCAGGCCATCCAAGAAGTCCATGAAGGACTCTGCGGAAGTCATGTGGGAGGGCGAGCACTCGCGAGGATGCTGATCCGACAAGGGTACTGGTGGCCCACCTTGCAGCAAGATCGCCTCAACTACGTTCGAAGGTTCCCCCAATTCCAGAAGTACTCCCACCTACACCACCAGTTGGTGACGCAGCTCCACGCCGTGACGGAGCCTCGCCCATTCGCGCGGTGGGGGATCGACATACTGGGGCCCTTCCCTGAGGCACAAGGGAGGAAGAAATTCCTCATAGTCACCATCGACTACTTCACCAAATGGATCGAGGCCGAGCCATTGGGAAAGATAGCAAGCGAAGCAGCTTGGAAATTCGTGCTACGAAGCATCATTTGTCGGTTTGGGATCCCCATGGTTCTCACTACCGACAACGGTAGATAATTCGCGAGCACCACCTTTCAGGAGAAGTGCTCGGAGTTGGGGATCTGGAACCACTACACCTCAGTGGGACATCCCCAAGCCAACGGGTTGGTGAAAAACGCCAACCGAACTCTACTCCACGGCATCAAGACTCGCCTGGACCAAGCAGGCGACACATGGATTGATTCAATCCCCAGCATCCTATGGGCTCACCGGACCACCGCTAAAGCCGCCACCGGGGAGACGCCCTTTCATCTCGCCTACGGAGCTGAGGCAGTAGTCCCGGTGGAGATATCCAACCCCTCGTTACGAGTGGGACATTTTGATGAGGTCAGGAACAACCAGACAATGCGAGAAAACTTGGACTTGCTCAAAGAAAGAAGAACCAATGCCCAGATAATGCTTGCGGCATATCAGCAGAAGCTGGCGCAGTATTACAATGCCCGGGTTAAGGAGCGACACTTCTTCTCCGGAGATCTGGTCCTATGACGAGCAAGCGTGGCCGACCCGCGAGGAGCCGTAGGGAAACTCGCACCTAACTGGGAAGGCCCATACCGGGTAGCAGAAGCACTCGGCAAAGGAGAGTACAGGCTGGTGACGCTTGGGGGGAGAGAGGTGCCTAGGACGTGGAACTCCGTCAACCTCAGGAAGTACTTCCAGTGAAACGTCACCAGCCATACTCCATTAGGGTAAGTTACCCATGAACAATAAAAAAGGTAGCCTAAGGGTTTCCTAGAGGCGAGCACCGCTCCCCTTGAAAAATAAGAAGGTAGCCTAAGGGTTTCCTAGAGGCGAGCACCGCTCCCCTTGAAAAATAAGAAGGTAGCCTAAGGGTTTCCTAGAGGCGAGCACCGCTCCCCTTGAAAAATAAGAAGGTAGCCTAAGGGTTTCCTAGAGGCGAGCACCGCTCCCCTTGAAAATGAGAAGGTGACCTAAGGGTTCTCTAAAGGCGAGCACTGCTCCCCTTGGAAACTAAATGGTAACCAAAGGGTTCCTGCGGAGGACGCGAGCAATGCGAATACGAGCACGGAGGATCGCCCAGAAAAGTACGCAGGAGCACTCCAGTAAAAGGTACACAATAGTATTGACTCAAGAACAAAGAATTTATATTTCTTTAGTCAGAATACAAGTTGCCAGAAACTGGCAAGATACCCTCACATGGGCCAAGTACAAGTACATGGAGAAACAAAATGTGCTCAACAGTGGTGACATGTAACTTCAGCAACTCGTTCCGTCGGCATCATCCTCTATCAACGTTCATGCAGAGTCTTTGAGCAGGCGTAAGTACCCATCTTTGTTCTATGGGAGGGTACCTACGGAGAAGCCTCCTATGCCATAGAAGAGGGACAAAGCCCTCAGGCCAACAAAGGGCTTCACCAGTAGAAGGCCTGCACGAGGAAAACTAGGCCAGTAGCTCTGGCTACCCTTGCTCGGAGAAGGACCGGCAAGGTCCACCCGTTACAGGGAACCAGCAGGCCCACACAAGTCGTCGGGAGGCAGCGGTACCATGAGGCCAACGCATTAGGAAGACCACCTCAACGTACTGTCCATGCCTGCAAACTGAGGAGCCCACCGCCGTCGTCCAAGCCACACGGCCAGGCCCACCAAGTGGAAGAATGGAAAACAGATTCCACCCTTCCTTACGATCCTTCCTTCCAGAAAGTAGGAAGATGTTCGGATGATTTCAGGGGTCCACCCCTGTGCTTCAACTGTCCCTGGAGGCAAAGACAAGGTTAGTCAAGCATCAGTCACTACCACCACAACCCTACGGGGAGACAAGGCCAGTACCCTGCGGCAACGAAGGACACAATCCAGCTCTCGGAGCAGCGTCGGGGTCAGAACGTGGTCTGCATCGACGAGAGGGTACCAGGAAACTGCCTTCAGATCCCGGCGACCCTCTGCGTTCAGGGAAGGCTTCGAGTCGCGCCAAGGGCGAGGACAGCCACCCCGCATCCAGCCATCAGAGGCTCTCTCCCAGTCCTTCGACTTGATCAAATATACATACCGCTCCGTCCACCCCTTGCGGTTGGACGCGGTACGGGAGACGAAAATAAAGTGGTCGTTGGCGCGGGCCTGGAAGTAGGCGAAATAAGTGTCGGACGGGCAACTCTGGAGGAGACAGAACTGCCGAAACAAGTCAACACTCGGCGCCACCGACGCTCTACGGGATGCGTAGACGAACCCACAGAGGATATTGTACGAATTGGGGGTTATCCCCCCGGGGTTTCGCCCGTAATGGCGAAGGACAGCCGCGATAAAGGGGTGGACCGGAATATGAAGGCCCGCCTGGAAGGAGGTCACCGGGATCATGATCCCGCCAGAAGGATAACTCATTATGTCGTCTCCCACAGCGGGGAAGACAATGTCATACTCAGGGGGGATCTGGAAGGTCTCCCGCAAGCCATGGAATACCCTATAGGCCACTAGAGGCTGGGAATCAGGCTGACTAGTGCCCGCACCCGAAGTGCTCGGCACACCGCCCCGGCCTTGAGGCGTATCCTCCGAAGAGGAAGATTCGACAGTGAGAGCTCTCCTACGCGGGCGCATCGCTACCGAAGAAAAGAAGAACAGAGAAAGGAGGATCCTCACCAGGCAAAGGGGAGGAAGACGCCTACGACGGAGTGCGACGACCAGCGGGATGTGGGTATGGTTTGTGAGAGCCCCCTCAACGCTTCTTATAAACCACCCACGACAATTCGACGGTTGCACCCCCTGAGGGTCAGGCGAAGGGACGTCTGCCGCTACGGCAGTACGGCTACAGAGGCCAGATGACCGTTCTGAGCCCACATCCCTAGAACAAGACAAGACCCGGCGTCATCATTGCCAGTGTGGCTGCTGCCACTGCCAGAGGCACCTTGCGCGCCAAGCAGGCCCTCGAAGCCACCAACTCCCGCCGTACAAGGAAATCGTCTTCGGATCACACCCTCCAGAAGAACCCTCTCTTGGGCTACTCTCAGTCCCCTGCGAGTGCTCGGCAACTAAGAGTAGGGGGGAAGTGAGGAGAGTAAATTTGGTTTGACCCAGAAACGGCCCACGCACGCACGGCCCATTAAGGTTTGGACGTGCTGAGCCCAGGCAAGGGATGAGCGCACATGCTCAGCCCAATAAGAAGGAGGCCAGCCCAATAGAGCATCAGATTCCACGACGCCGATGAGGCCGGCCCAAGCACAGTTCTCGCCGGAGGACACTCCGACGATCGACGTTGCCCCCACGATGCCGACCTTGACCCCGTAACGGGCGAGCACGCGCCATGAGTGCCGCAAGACTCGCCCAGGGACCGGCCGACGCCGGAGGTATCGCCCTCCAACGGGAAACTCCCGCCAACATAGCGGAGGAACGTTACTCTACTAAACGGACCCTTCCCTATCAAGGGATGAGGCCCTCGCTCCAGGACAACTCATATAAAAGGAACATCGACAGAAGAGAAGAGCACAGTAGATTCTTCTACTAAGACCCCACGCTACTGCGCAAGAGGATACTCCTGCCCTTGAGCTTCCTACTGAGAAGAGAGTAACTCGACTAGCAACTACGACGAGAGGGACGTCCGCTACATCCAGAGAGCTTCGTCCCCCTGTGCGGCCTTACCACCCAGCGAGCACTCTCCGAGAGCCCACTGGGAGCGGCGAGCACGCGTGCAGAGGATCTATACGCCTCCTGGATCGACGACTACGGCTTCTACTTCTCTCTTACTTTGCTCCTCTCTATAGCTCATTAATCCTTTGTTGACTTAAACATCGGAGGGTTGTCCCTTGGGGTAACACATAGGACTCCTTCCGACGCCCTTCTGGTTTCTTGGTGTGTGCAGGTATCCACTGGCGCGAGACGACTTCCCCAACAAATAAATAGAGAAGGTGGTACGTGACCTAGGAACTATTTTCCTGATGCTACACAACTGATTTATTTTTATTATTTCTTTTTGGATAATCCAATAGTGACAAAACTTGCGACTCAAGTTAGGTACCTTGAGATCCACTTTAAATTTTTAAAATTTAAAATTTAAAATTTAAAAATCATGTACACTATGGGTGTACATCAAGCCATACTCTTGCACAACTTAAGTGTGCATTAAGTTTTTTTTCTTTTTAAAAATATGGTGAGATGAGGACTCACCTCATCTATTAGTCGGTCCATCCCCTTATAGGATGATTTAAAAAAAATAAAAAAGCAGTCCATGCAAACTTTATTTTTTATTCTTTGGACTGTTTTTCTTTTATGTATTTTTTTGAGCCGTTTGATGCGAGGATTGGCCGTATGGATGGATACGAGAGGTGGATCCCCACGTCACCATATTTTCAGGAAAAAAAACAAAGAAAACTTGGTGCTTTCTACACCTTGGGTGTGCACCAATGCTAACACAAGAACAATTACCTTGCATTTTTGCTCGGCGGGTTGGGTTCCATGCCCATTTAGTGGAGTAATGCTTGCTGCAAACCAATTTATTTTCCCACTATTTTAAAAAAAATGAATGATATGAGAATTAGGAGTTTAAGTGAGACATCTGCACGAGGATCAGGTATTATAAAAGTTAAAAACATGACGGTGAATATTAAATTTTCTTTTGAGTGCAGAAATCAGTGCCTAATTAAGTTCTTGTAACTTTATCCACATTTTATCCTAACATTGTCACGTAGTTTTTTGAGATTTTTCGAATCTGTCTCCTATCATAATTTATACAGCTCTTTCAAGGTTTGAATCCCCAGGATTAAGGTTTTGGATAACCTCCAAACAAACTAAGAGTAATTCTTTGGCCTATTTGATAAATGGATTGTGTAACTTACCCGGGGGATGGTGTATTCGAGCTATCAGCTCGGATATCCAATCTCGAGTTACTAGATAAAATAACAAAGAAAAAGCCTACTCTACCCATTTAATCCCATGACCATCAAACCTATTTTAGGATATTACCTGCGAATAACCCTTGTGACGGGTATGTGACCGACGGGTAAGTTACCCTGCCAACTTATCAAACAGGCCCTCGTGGTTTTGGATAACCCCTAGGATTATCAAATAAGCTTGCAATCGTAAGAAGTGAAGCAACATGACAAATCATGAAGTAGATGTCCAAGCATCCTTTAGATTTTTTGCGTTCCACCTCACACAACTCAGTGCCACACTGTCTAGATTGTGTATGAACTGGCCGATGGAGGCGGCGTTATGGCCTTCTACAGTGTGAGGACCTCGACGGCTTTGCCTAGGACTGTGGCTGTGTTTGGAACAGATCATGAGAGAAGTTAAAATTTTTAAATCTTCTCATTAGTACATGCATTAATGAACTGTGTCCAAAGTGAAGGGATTCTAGGCTGGGCCCCTAAATCGCAATTCACGTGAAAATCGCCCTTCTATAACAAATTTAACCCCCCCCCCCCCCTTTATCATCTGATATAAAGATAGTTGCATTATCCTGCATGTTTTGACAGTGGGGATAAAAAGGGTTTTTTACACCTCAGAATTTAAAGATCCAGACGGGAAGCAGTCTCTAGCCCTTTTTGACCGCTTCGGCTGAATTTTTTTTTGAGATTTTCACATATATATTCTCATAAATTTTAATTTTGTCAAATATATCTTTCATCGAGATATATTATCATGAATATTCTCAAAATATGAGTAATGTCAAGATAATGTCCTCGCCGTAACTCCCGTGTGTTTAACTCGAGTTAAGTGTGAATTAAAGAGTAAATGTTTTGTATATATGCCGCCGTAAAGTTTAATTTTGTCAAATATACCTTAGATGATCGTAGATGACAAATTTTACGAAATATTCTACTCCGTCGACGACGGTAAACTAAAGGGATATAATTACAATATTTCTGATAATATTCTCGTATGAAAGGTATATTTGACAAAATTATTTTTTTTGAGTCTATATATAAAAATCTCCCAAAAAAATTTATGTTGCACTGGGAATCTACCCAGCACACAGAGTTGAGAGATTTTATAATATTTGGTAATGCTTCTGTTTTTCGTAGTGATTCCAATAATTAGAATCTGAAAAAATCTCCCTCTCAATCCTCACCAAACGCATCTTTAGCTGATAATCCGTGACGATTAGTTCTACCACATACTAGAAGTTCATAGTTTTCTGTCAGAGGTCAACAGAGTTTAAAAATAAATATTAAATTTAAAAGGTAATCCATGAATGTGATACCCTATGCAGAGTAACCAAAGTTTGTCGACTCGGTCTCGGTCTGGATCGAGTCGGGTCGGTCCCGTCTCAGTCCGACTCGATCTGTCCCATTCTAAAAAGTCACTATATATATATATATATATATATAATATAAAATAATATAATAAAATTAAAAAGGACATATTATATATATAATATAATATTAAAATAATGAGTCGACCCGGTGACGACCCACGACTCGATCGATCCGATCTCGACTTAAGTCAGATCGAGTCGTGCGAGTCGAGACGACCCGCACCGGATCGACAAACCACGAGAGTAACATCTAATTTTTCTTATTTTTGTCACCGCCGGTGTCTCACTCCAACTATTTGGCTCTCAGTTTGCTTGGGGGCGAGATGCGTGGCCTCGAAGCAAAATTTTCTTTCCCACCGTCGTGCAATGTAAGCGCCTGAGGTGACCGTCTTCAGGGTGTCTGGGTCAGGACCAGACACTGGTCCGAAAAAAAGACAAAACTGACAGGTATTTGGCGGTTGTGGCGGTTACTTTGCTCTCACATGCGGAACTCGCTTGCCAACCCTTCCCTTTTAAAAATAAAAAAAAACAGAAATCCTGTGAAGCGTACGTTGCGTACTTTTGTCATAATCTTAGGATTAACCTCAAACAAAGCGGGGCCCAGTGGCTCTAGAGATTCCACATAATATGCCTTGAGATGATAAGGCCTTTTCTCATCTTGCCTTCTTTGTTTATGCTGTTCGCTAGACCAAATGGACAAAATAGTAACGTTGTTAATCATTGTTGATACATTCGAGCAATCCATCCAACAGTCATACGGGCAGAGTCCGAAGATGTACTTTTGTGTAAGCAAAAGTTGTTGACCCATGTAACATTGTGGAGACGGAGAATAGACTACTAAAATTTACCCCGTAAGATTCACACGTCAGGACTCAAGGACGAGAGTGATGCCCTTCTCGAAGTCATAGTCTAGATGAGTGTGAGATAATGACTATCTCACGGGAGCAACATGTACGGCCTCACCTTGACAAGGTGAGACATTCTTCTCCTCGATCCTCCACAAAGCGGGTAGAGGGGGGGAGATGGAGAAGACGACGAGGGAGAGGGGCAATAGGTCTCAACCTTGGGGCCACAGCTCTCTCTTTCAGGCACGGAGCGCAAGGCCAGGTGCGGTCTTGCTCTCCCTCACACAACCCACTCTCTAGCAATCGCACAAGGAAGGAGAACGTCACTAGGAGGGAGCCATGGCCCCGGCATCAGCCAACAAGGGGGGCGGCAAGGGGTAGCGGCAATGGGAGAAGGGAGAGGAAGAAGGGGGGCGCAGCTCTCTCTTCTCAACTCTTCAAGGTGCAGTCAAGTATTAGGCGTCTCCCTCTCCCCTGCCATCTTTTTGATAGAGAGTCAAGGGCCAGCCTCTCCTCTCCAAACATGGAAGGTAAAAGTCCAAGAGTAACTTAGACATGAAGAGGCAAAGAGAGGAAGGAAGCCCAAGTGAGAAAGTGCTCAAAGATGGAAGGATTTTCATCCCATGAATTTTACTCCTCGTGCAACTAAGAGAAGAAGGAGAGAGGAGCAGGAAGGGACGGCCTCAAGGGAGGCAAAGTCTCCCTTTCCTTCCCAACTTGCAGGATCCCACGAGATCATTGAATGCACGGGACTGTCGGGTAGAGGTGAGCACGGTTTGGTTTGATTTGGTTTGAAGAGAATTTTTCTCAAACTAAACTGAACCGAATTAAGGTTTCAACCTGAACCAAATCAAACCAAACTAGTTTGAAACCAAATTAATTCGATTTAGTTCGGTTCGAACCATATTCATCTCCCATTGTATAAATTAGATTGGATTCAAACAACGTTAGAGAAAGATAGGGTAAAAGAATTTCTACCAAATAAAATAAATATTAAAAAAATAACATACAAAGTTGTATCTTGTAATAACAAGCTCCATAATATGTTCGCGTACAAAACTAAGAACTTCAGTTACAGTAAAATAGAATGTGATTTGAAATCTATTTCATAACGTCGGAAACCCCGTTAGAATGGCGGAAATTGGACTTTTTAAATTCGGATTTATAGTTACATGTGCATTTATATTAATTTGATAAAAATATTCTTAAATTCAAGTTATTCAGTTCGATTTGATTTTGTTCGGTTTCTTGAACTTCAAAATCAAATCAAATCAAAATTTTTAATACGGTTCGACTTGAATTCAAATCAAAATTTTTTAAATTTTAACCTAAATCAAACCGAACCAAATCATTCGGTTCGATTTGATTTTCAAGTTGAACCCAAGTAATGTTCACCCCACTGTCGTGCGGCGGCTTGCGCCCGTGCACATGCAACTGCCGCCCTCCCACCTTGGGTTGCCCCCGATGAGCACCCCAATAAACATGGGCGCGCAGCAGACCCATTTCGTAACAATCATGCTCGGCAATTTGAAGAAAACAATGCCGTTAACTACTCGTCTACGTCGTATGGCTGCGTGTCCACTGCCCAGCATCATTGGATGGGTCCTCTTCTCTTCATCTTCTTCTCATAAACGGGTCTCCGGTCTTCGGTCTTCGTCTTCTTCCTTGCGCCAGAAGTTCATTCTTGTCTCGCTTGCTCCAACTTGGGAGAGGTGGAGAGGAAGTGCCGACACGCCATTCCCATTTCTTTTTCCGCAGCCGGAAGAAACGTGAGCTTAGGATGTCTCGGATGATGGTGGTGGCTGCGTACACATCCCTTTCTAATTTAAAACCATTTCCACATCAGAAGCACGAGTTTTGGTTTTGGTGTGGAAAACCCGGGCCGGGTCCGTCGTTCGTTTCAAGCTCGCTCTCTCTCTCTCTCTCCCATCTGTTGGGATAGACCGCGGACGTAATCCTAGTCCAGCAAGCCACGCACCGTGGGGTGACCGGTCCCTTTCTGATCCCCATGCGAAAGAAATCGATCTCTGTTACCGTCCCCGTTGAGTGAGCCGAATTCTGCCCGAAAGCAACGATCCCCCCCCTTTACCCCGCGGTGGCAAGTTCCACTCGTGGAATGTGATTGGCTCTACCTGTCTACATGTGACGTCAGGTCGAGCTTGTCACCCTTGTTGCCAAACTCTGGGGATTCCCATCTCCTAAAACTGACCACCATGGTTATAATAATTCGGTGCACATGAAAGCCCTAACATTTCGTTTTCAGACTTTGAGACCGTGTTCGTTAACCGAGCACGGTTACCGTGCATGCATCATCGGTTAACCCCTTTTGTGTGAGGGGGAGACGGGTCTCGTCGGGGTTTCTCTCTCCCCGATTCCTGACAACTGGTCGACCACCCCGCTATCAAAGCGGGCCTCAATGATCCGCCACGTATATCAACACATGCACCGAGTATTAATTAGCGGCCAGTGCCCACCATTTGATTCCAACCTTCATGTGTGCCCAGCTGACCACACATGCAGTTGATGAGTATGGTTTTGCCGAATTGATGCCAAACTAGATGCCATGATAGTCATTGGGAGGACGTTGACAGGAGATAGAAATGTGTCTTAATTGAGAGCCCAGTGGGTCAATTTGATCAGTTTGGCAGGGTCGTCATATTTGATGCTGTTTTCTCTTGATAACCCTTGAAGCACAAGTTACAACGACATCGGCATATGAGGTTGACGAGTTTAAAGGCTCATAATAGTCTAGTGATTATAATATGCATGCATCCATTTCGATCTTCCATGTACCTTTTAATGTTTTATGAAATATTTTATTCCTTTCTTCCTTTTCTGCGTGTGTGTGTGTGTGTGCGCGCGCGTGCGCGCATTTTCATCCCAATTTCCCGCATGCACACACATTTGAACGCATCAAAGTTCTCTGGTTCGGTGATCCGTATCGGATCAAGATCATCTTAATCAGATATAATAGCCCGAGTCACAAATAGCTCAGGTCGACTCGGTCCAGCCCACCTCACCCTCGCATCCCTTTCTTCCCTCACCCCGGTGCCCCCGTCGCACTCTCGGAGACCTTCGCTCCCCTGCTCGTTGTGACTCGACCTGACTCGACTGGTCCTGAGACAAGTGCTAAAATAAGAGTCGAGCCGTCGACGGGAGATCCGACAAGTAATACAAAGACCAAATCCGTTTAGAAGAAGAAAAAACTGGACATGAATTATTAGTAACCAATTATCAGCCAAATAACCATTCCTCAAAATAATGAGGTGGAGATTTTCCCAACTATAATAATATTTTTAATTAAAAACTATGCCAACTATTATAACCTCAATATAGCTTTGACTTGGGAACACTTGAGCCCCATGATTGCACATGGAGTAAGAGTTTCCCTTTTGCAGGTGCTCTGTGTACAACGAATGGGAATGAAATCGAAGAAAGAAGCACTTGTCCAGAAGGAACACAAACTGGCCAGACAGAGCCTGGCAAGGCATGCTCTTACTAGCTCTGCCTTTTGAAATCATATACTACCCCTTCTTGTCCCCCCCCCCCCCCCCCAGCAAAGATGCCATTAACCAGTTGTTTGCATGTTTGGTAGCTGGAGCAATGAGAAAATTTCATGGCGGATATTGGGACTACCAAGGTAAAACCCTTAAGCCCCATTTTGATAGCAGCGGTATTAAAAGTATGTCAACTCAATTAGATTAGATTATCTCAAAGTTAATCTACTTTTAGTTTGATATATATTGAGTTACAGTTAACTAATTTTTTGAGGAGAATTTTAAATTCTAAATTAAATCTAACTTAACTATATTTTTAACTTAATTACATTGTTCCATCTATCAAAGAAGATAATGTTAACTTAGAACAAAAATCAGACTAACTCTTACTTAACCCGCTATCAAAGTGGAGCTTATCGCCCCCATCTTTACATCTCTTCCTTCCATCACATACATACATGCATCGTTGTTGTTCCACCGGATGGCAGAAGTGATTACATCTGAGTTGGGACTCATACCACCTTCAGCATACAAGATATGGATAGGAGATTATTCATCGGAAGAGTGCGATCAGAATGAAGAAAATACTGAAGATAATTGTTGTCCCGATTGTCCTAGTCTTCGTCTTCGATTTCTTATTCGTCATATTTTTTTTTCTTGAGATTATTCGTCTTTGTAAATTTAGAGTTTATTCTCCACAACTTAAGATATATTATTTATTTTATCGTACGGTGTCTTAACTTAGATTTTCTTCTTTCTCTGAATTGACCTTCACATTGTCAAAAGAGTATTACTCTTGATCTTGCCTATGCCCCCATGTTCATATACATGACCTTTAGCCCTTCGTTTTTTTTCTTTAATAAATTTGAATTTTGCACAAATAAGAAGTGATCAATCCTTCTCTCTTACTTGAAAGAAAATCTTTATGAAGTTACTAACGACCACAAAATCATAATTGGAAAAGATCTAAACCGAAGGGTACATTTGGTATGCTATCAAATATCAATAGTCTAGATTTTAAATTACCCATTTAATTAATTTTATGATGATTTTGGACTAGACTGAAAAAAAATTGAGCATCACAACAGTCGACCATACTTTAAAATCTAAACACTAATTAATAGCACGCTAAATGTGTAAAAAAGTACCTGAGATAATTACATCTTTGGTAATTACATTCCAGAGTGAGTGTTGCACGTGCAACCTTTTTCATTTTTTAATTATTTTAATGAACTTCGTATACGTCGTCCACGTCACCCGACGACATGGCGTTAGGCCACGTAAAAAAAATATCGTCACGTGATTAGTAAAATTGACTCATTTTCATTATTTATAGAGATGAACTTTTATTTTTACGTGATCCTCACGTCACATCACTTGATGACGTGATCAGCACATCAAATTAATTTGACGTAGAGTCTACTAAGAAAATTAAAAAAAATAAAGAGTGTTACACTGTAACATCTCGAAGTGTAATTATTCGAGATGGTACACAAAATTTTATTATTATTATTGAGTAATATTTATTATAATTTAGATTATTTTATTTTATTATTTTTTACATCACAACAATCTTATCTATACCAATAAAGGGAGAGGGAGATTCCCAATATTTATTTCAAGCTTGGGAGTATGATAAATTGTATTACCGCGGTTTCATACTAGTTTCACACAAAGAGTTTCGATGCAAGTTTGCTCCGTTGACTTATTAGATTACAACTGTCGGTGGCCTGGCAGAGTCTAAGGGCTTGTTTGACACCGGATTAGGATAGGGACGCAGATGAGAGAGAGAGCGATGGACTCCACCTCTCCCTCACATAACCTCCCAAAATTGAGTGTGTTAATCTCATCCGATTAACAAATACGTCCTAATTGATTAGATGTTTCCACAGTAAAAACTCATGTGATCGGAGTGATATATATATATATATATATATATATATATATATATATATATATATATATATATATATATATATATATATATATATATATAGGAGGGGCCGAAGAGAGAGAGCGACGATGTCATCAGATGATGTCGGCACAACTTGAATGATAATATATATATATATATATATATATATATATTCTTATCCACAAATTCATCGGCCTTGTTTGTCTCTTTACACAACGTGGTCAACGGACGTACATACCTTAAAATCAAACCTGTTGATTAGGGTGACATCACGGTCTTATATGGCCACACTGATCGAACGTTCAATGGATGATTTGTTTATGTTTAGATGTTTCCTTAGTTCTTCGTCTCATAAAAAATCATGAAAACTCTGATTTAAATCTTGACTCTTCAATTTTTTGGCGGAGTGTATGACTCTGAATTTTTCAAGTCTTATTAAGTAACCTCGAAAGGAGGTCAAAGAGATCATATATATATATATATATATATATATATATATATATATATATATATAGATGACTGATTCAGATGTTATCAGAAAACTTGTTCCGTCAAAACCTCTCTTTAACTTGGTTTACAAGTCCGCACCAAACTAATGTCGTCAATGTTGATAAAATACATTTCTCTGATAAAAATTAGTGAAAAGTTTAGCCACTGATCTTGATGAGTCAGTGGCTTGCCAGTGGTGGCGGGGAACAACTCACCGTAGGAGGAGGTCAGATGGAGTTGAGCTTGGGCGATGTGACGGGTAGATTTATCGTAGGAGCAGGATATAATAATGGTCAAAATTTATCGACTCGACCGTATCGATCGTATTGATATTTTACTCTGACACCTCAATTTCAGATTGTTTAGTGAGTCTTGCCCTCAGAAAAAATTTTAAGAAAATCTTTTTTTAAGATTTCATAGAGACCCTCTAGAAAGGAGAGTTCAAGAGGGAGAATTTCACGGCCCATTATATATATATCCTTATGGCTCGAAAGCCCACTAAGATGCGCTTGGCTCAGTAAGTGACAATCCAACCCAATATGTCAGGCCCACTTACTAAAAGTCAGAGTATTAAGGGCCCAAGGAGTGACATTCAATCTCGACTCGGATGACTGTACAGAGGACTCCCCCCAAGCTCGACAAGAACCCTAACGTGCTACCAACTCAGACGATCGGAAAGTTGCCGAGCAAACCTGCTCATAAAGGCACTGGAGGTTGACCCGTGCATGGCAGTCTCGGCCCCCTGAAGCGGATAACCTTTGGGTGGATAACCTACGCCAGCGGTTTCTCTTAGCTCGGGGAAAGCCAATCTAAGCCAGGCACTTATCTGATCGAATCAAAGTCGAAACTCTTGCCAACCTATGAAAGCAGAGAAGAGGGAGGGGATAAGAGAAGAGCAATAGTCTTATAATGGTACAAATATGTACTAGAAGATGTAACGCCTCCACTTAACAACTCATCCGTGATCTTCGCACAATCGAAGAGGGGGTTCACGCCTATTTATTCTTAAGGATCTCCCCCTCCCCTCCCGATGGAGGTATGTTCTGAGCTTAACCTCTCAACTGATGAAGAGTGATTTCGTACCTCCTAATTTTTCTGTTTTCTTCCTACTCATTGTTATTGTCTAAACTGATTTAAATATCGGAGGGTTTTCCTTAGAATCCCAACCCCACGCCCCCCTCCCCCGATTTTTGATCTTCCTCGACATACTTCTCTCTTGAGGTGACTTGAAGTGATCTCACCGATGATTTCATCCTCAGAATCTAACGATCTGCATTACGATCTGAGATCACGCCTCTTCGAGAGTGTATCAAAATAAGCACACAATCCAATAAACCTAAAAAAAAGAGACATAAAAAATAGAGAAACTGATCCTCATAACTAAAGATAAATCATGGATAAGAAAACGACGAACCCACTCACTCCCAAGTGTCTGGGTCGGGACCAGGCACTTGGTCCGTAAAAAGCACAAAAAAACTGACCGGCACGTGGTGGTTTTCGTGGCGGTCACTCACTTCGCCTCCCACGTGCCAAATTCTCAACGCCGCCGCCGCCGCCCCCCGCTCTGTAAAATACGCCCCGTCGACGCAACGTGCCTAAGCACGTTGACGAAGAACATTATATCATGCCCTTTTTGTTACATTAATAAGACTCCCTGCACACCCCATGGACGAGTCTCACACCATTTTGTCATTTTGTGTTAGTGTGAGGCTCACGCCAATAAATATCTTAGCGTGACTCTCAAGTTAAATGAGAATCTGAACCCTATAATAAAATAGAGAGATTTAAATCTTAAGTAAAAAAATTAAAAATTAAAAAATTAAGTTGCACCGATGAATCAATTGTTACTCTTCTTATTTTATGTGCTCCCTCTCTCTCTCTCCCTCCCTCTCTCTCTCTCTCTCTCTATATATATATAAATGTATAAGTAAAAATAGATAAATGGGTTTAATTTGATAGACATAACCAACATTAAACCCAAAAAACAGAGCAACGATAAGAACCTTTTGTCTCAGGGAGATTTTTATTTGTCCTTTTTCCCTGTTGAATATTCTGTATGAGTACCTGTCATGGCTTTGATATTGAACAGACAGTGACCGAAGAATCCCATTTATTCAGACATCATAAAGGGCATACATCCAATTTCACGATGTTCGTTAAACCAAACGTCCAAAAACGCTAATGTCGTGTTAAATGTTAATTATGCTCTGTCATTTCGTAGTAAATGCCAATGCTTTTATTCGCTCCACATCCCAGTGTCCTCTTCTCTTTCTCTCCTTCAAACCATCGGTCCTGATCCGAGGTCTCTTTCTCTTCTCTTCCACGGAGGCTCCAACACATCCCATCTCCTTCCAACCCTTTTTTTGTCTCTTTCTTTTTTGTGATGACAGAGAATCTAGCGCAGTAGTGTTTAGTCTCTAATAAATGTGAATGATTTAGTTTTTGAGCTTATTAAGGGCCTCTTTGACTCGTGATTAGAATGGCGGAGTCGACATGAGAGAGCGATGTGAGTCTCATCGCTCTCTCACACACAACGTCGTTAACTGGGTCTGTTAGCGCACTCGACCTCCCTAGATCGAGTGTCATAATCTCACCCGGTTAACAAACACATCCTAAAAGTCTCAATCCAACCCAGATTGTAAGTTCGTATCTGTTAGGCCCGCTTTGTTATCGAAATTATCGAGAGATAATCATTTTTGACGAGAGAGAATTAGGGGAGTCCACACTCTTCCTCACACATATATCGCTAATCGACTCCGGACACCGTGTTCGACTCTCCGAGATTGAACACGGTATCCTCACTCGAAAATCAAAACGGACCTTAGATATTAAACGTGAGTAAGATAAAATCTCTTTCCGTGATACCTTGTTTTAAATCGGAATAAGATATAAGAAAATATTTGTTTGATTAGAGAGAAAGATGAATCTCACCGAGCGCATTAGATATAAATGAATTATCTAACTAAGGGTGAATGATTAACATATTCACGTCTATCCTCTCGAATGCGTTAACATGATTTCGACTTGAAGCATACCCCCATACTTTCTTTTTTTAATCTCTCTGCATCGTGCTCAACTTCGTTCTTATCTCATTTGCTCCCAATTGAGAGAAACGTGGGCACCCCATCGCCATTCTCCTTCCCTCCCCAACAGCCTGAAGGAAACGTGCGCTTGTAATGTCTTCTCAGGTGTTATGGCAATTTAATTGTGCAAAGTTCGGGGGGGGTAAGTACAAAATATCACTTTCCAATTGAAACCCCTTTCTATGTCACGAGCACGAGGGAACAGCAGCAGTGGGAGTAACAGTGGCAGCGGCATAACTCGGTTCTGGTGGGGAAGACCCGGACCGGGTCTCTCTCTCTCTCTCCGTGGGGGAGACCCGGACCGGGTCGCCTACGGAAACCAAGTCCAACCGGCCCGCCTTTGTTACCTCCTCTCGGCTCGCTTCCTTCTCGCCCAAGGCTTCCCCCCCCCCAATCCTACGCCGCTCTCTGCAAATGAATTGGAGGGGGGAGATTTTGCCACGTTGCGATACGTGCACTGCGTGTATTCGCTGGGGGGGGCGGCGGGTGGGGGACCACGAGTACAGTGGGGGACGTGGGGTCTTCTCCCACAGCCACGGGGCACAGGCGCCGGGAGGAGGACGAGGGATTTGTGCACAGAGGTACGCATGTGCGCGGTGGAGAGAGGGTTACGTGGAGTGTCTTAAATTAGTGGTGGGATGGGAGGGCAGTAGACAGAAGTCAACTTGTATTAATCACCCAGCTTTCCTTATTTTGCATATATAAGAAGTTGGGATAATTACTTTTTATCTCGTCTTATCTTTTTCCCTCGGAATATCTCTTACCTCACCCGTTTATTTTTTTCCGTATTTTCCCCGTACGGTTAACATGTTTTACTTAACTCTAGATACATAATTATTTTAACATTTTATTATTTTAAAAATTGATCATAATAAAATGTAATGTGCAGTTTACTTTCACTCTATACTTTCTTACTTTCCTTATATGACAAGTTCTGTCACTTTATCAAATTAGCTCCTTATTAGTTTATGTTATTTAATCTCTAGGGCCCGGTTTAAAATAAAAATAAGACAGGAGAAATATTTACCCGATGAGATAAAAAAAATGGAGCCCACATCTATTCTACAGTTCTAGTCACACACATTTTGGGTTAACTAAGGTGAGACATACTTGTCAAAGACTCTAATTAATTAGGGTCGTCGATGGGTTAGGATTAGATCGGGTTTAAGTTGGTCGGACTTTGATCAGACTCATCAATATTAAAGTCTGAGTTTGACTCGAGCCCAAATTATGTTGAGTCGAACTGTGTTAGACTCGACACTAATAAAATAATGTAAAATTTGACTAATGTCCAATCTGGTCCCAAGATTTAAATAAAAAATAATATATTTAACATTATAAAATTTATAATCTCACTAAATTAATTAAAATTTTGATGTTAATTTTTTAATTCATTTGAAAAGAGAGTTTTTGATTTTATAATTAAAAAAATAATATAATTTTAATTAAATAATTTTTTAAATTTTGAAGAGAGAAAAAAAGAACAAGTCGAGTCGACCCGGGGGCCAAACTCAAATCCTAAGTCCAGTCCGTGGATTTAGTCAGACTGAAAAAAATCTTACGTTCCGACACGAAATCAGGTCAGGACCTGCTGATCTGTCGAGCCAACCTAGCCCGTTGACAATCCTATAATTAACTATCCATGAGAAGCTTATATTGCAATTAATATCACACTTTTTACTATTTTTGTCATTCGCAAATTGATCTTCTAGGTATTATCCCATGATCATATTAGATAATGTAAGTTTAGTTTAGCAGTAATAGTCTTAGTATCGAAGTTAAATTCATTTTTCTCGTGTGTGACAGAAAAATTGGTAAAAAGTATAATAATGGAACATTCGTTGTGTGTTATATGTTAGCACTCTATTTTAGAGGTTAAAGAGGTATATTTTGATTGGCTACTGATGCACTCGGTGAGCCGCAGCAACTCACTGTCAGGGGATAGAAATCCCTGTCAGAGCCACGCCGCCATCCCACTCTAAAGCACCGTACGCAGTGATGCGTATCCCCTCTGAACTCACCCACTCTCCGCACGCGACCAGCGTACTTATTTAACTTATATTTACACTGTACCCCTAAACAAAACATACCTTAAACACCGCCCCCCAACTTTGTTTTTTGTTTTTTGTTTTTTTTATCTTCGCGAAGCCGAGAATTATTCTTCCCGGTTCCCATCACCTCACGCGGTGGCCCCCACCGCTTCCCCCCTTCCCTCCTCCCGCCGTGCCCCCCGACCCGACCGAGCCAACGCGCCAAGGCGACCCCCCGCTCCTCCTTCCTCCCCGATAAAATGCTCTGCCGCCTTCTAGGGTTCCTCCCAGATCCCCTCCCCTCCTCCGATCTCCAGGAATACCGATTAGGGTTTCGATATCCAATTCGAGTTTTCCCCAGTCTCTGCCTTAGATTGCAGGCCCCCGATCGAGGGGATCTGCGATTTGTGGTGTGGTTCGACGCCTGTAAATTCTAGGGTTCCTGTGTTGGGTTTTCGCCTCCGTGGGAATTCTGGGGTTCCGATCCTGTGATGTGACAATGCCATCGACGGACTACCAGGGGACCTCCTCGCCGCTCGCGTCGCTGGGCCGCTCCATCCTCAGCATCCGCCGCGACCAGGTCCACTCCATGGATGCCCCCCACGACGGCGCCGGCCCCGCGCTGGACCACCAGCTGGAGTCCTTCCAGCGGCACGTCGCCGATCTGTTCCACGGCCTCGGCGCCGCCGGGGAGGACCTCCTCTCTCTATCGTGGGTGCGGAAGCTCCTGGAGGCCTTCCTGGTGTGCCAGGAGGAGTTCCGGGCCATTGTGCTCGGCGACAGGGGGATGGTCGCCCGGCCGCCACTCGATCGCCTCGTTGGAGAGTTCTTCGAGCGCGGGGTGAAGGCTCTGGACGTCTGCAATGCCGTCCGGGACGGGATCGAGCAGGTGCGCCAGTGGCGGAAGCACCTGGAGATCGTGCTGGTGGCGCTCGACCCGGCCCAGCGGGCTATTGGGGAGGGCCAGCTGCGACGCGCCAGGAAGGCCCTCACGGACCTCACCATCGCCATGCTCGACGAGAAGGAGGCCGGGTCGGCGATCGCCCATCGCAACCGCTCTTTCGGCCGGAACAACGCCGGGCGAGACCACCACCATCGCTCCCTGGGGAGCCACTTCCGGTCCCTCTCCTGGAGCGTCTCCCGCTCGTGGTCCGCCGCCCGGCAGCTCCAGGCCATCAGTAGCAACCTCGCCGCCCCTCGTGGTAACGAGATCATTGCTACTAATGGGCTCGCCATACCTGTGTATACCATGAACACAGTTCTCCTCTTTGTGATGTGGGCGCTCGTTGCGGCGATCCCCTGCCAAGACCGGGGCTTGCAGACCCACTTCTCGGTGCCCAAGAACTTGTTGTGGTCGGCACCCGTAACGCTCCTGCACGAACGGATACTGGAGGAATCCAAGAAGAAGGAGCGCCGGAACTCGAACGGGCTGTTGAAGGAGATCCACAGCATGGAGAAGTGCTCGCGGCATTTGGCGGACCTGACCGATCCGAGCCAATACCCGCTGGCCGGGGACAGAGAGGCAGAGTTGAGGCAGTGGGTGCAGGAGTTGACCCAGGTCTGCGATTCCCTCAAGGATGGGCTCGACCGGCTGGAACGCCAAGTGAGAGAGGTCTTCCACAGGATCATCCGCAACAGAATGGACGGCATGGACTGCCTGGGGCTAGCTGCAACCTGAGGAACAAACTTCTAGTAGCATCCTTATGTACATTTCCTTTTTTGCAAGTGTTCTAATTACTTTTAGATTTTGGGATTTCCTTTTTTTCATGGTTTGTAAACTGTTGTGAGACAGGGGAGGAGAGAAAGAGGAGGAGCAGAGTATGATGGTGGCGATGGAGTAGACTAAATATTTCAACCAACAAATAAGGTTGGGCAGGTAGTGTTCTTGTATTTATCATTATAAGTTCTGTAAAAATGTTATTGGATCAAACAACCCGTTTATCGATGCTACTGTGCTTTGTGTCTCTTCCCTGCGTCTGTCAAAGCATCTTTTTTTGTCACAAAGTTGTGTACAATATGAATGTAATTTTATGATTACGTGGGTCATTCTTTTGGAGCTATGCTACATTTGATCCAATGCTGAATTGCTTCTGCAGAGAATAGACTTTTTTCTCATTTTTGGTTGTGTTTTAGTGACAAGCTAGTTTTTCCACAAAGACTACATTTTTCATGTATGATTTTCATCCAGTTGTCGATTGCACTCAATAATCACAGGATGATCCACACATTGTCGTCTTTCGCAAATCAGTTTCCAATTTCCACACTGTTTCCCCAACCACAAAGGAGATAAAAAAAAACAATGAGGCACTAGTGGCAGAGTCTTATTCTTTTCTTAAATACAGTTGAAATCCTTAGTGGAGATTAATTTTCCCTCCTTGCTGCTTGTAGATCTCTTGGCTTTGTTTCCTCCTTTATTTAAAACTCTCCTTTAACTTCGCCACATCAAAGATAGAGGAATGGGATATGTTTGAAGAAGCTCAAAGAGCATTTTTACTGCATCTTCTACAGGATGGAACGTTTGGGTGTGCATCCAAAGAACATGTGGTCGCAGATTTTGACATTTATTGCTTCCATAAAAGAAGAAATCTGACCCTTGTCCATTATGTTCTCCGTACTGTTCATGTGCTTTTTGGAGCAATTCATTGTTGGCAGTACTTTCTTTGGCAGATGAACAGTCATTGGCAATAGAAAAAACAATGACTTGAACACTGCAAAACATGCACCCTGAAGCCACATCCAGCATTTGGAAGTTGGAAAGGCTTTTCTAACAACAGGTGTAGCCAGGTTTTGTGCGACATCCTTGAACTGAAATCCCAGTTGTTATTAACCTTAAACTTTCAACGATTTGTTGTCTTGTGAGTTGTCTGCTCGTGAGTAATATTATTTCCCAGTGGTCTTGCCATTTCAAACAGCTAACAGAAATATCTATCATTAACTCTTAGATTCACAACATGTCCTAGTCTGCATAAAGTGTTTTTGATATCATTGGTGGAAGGAATTATGTCTATTTACTTTGCTCCTGTATACACTTGAATGCTTGTCCGGTCATCTTGATGCCCCTTTTCGAAGGTGAAAGAGCCGCTCTGTGATGGTTAGGCCTACCACATCTGCTTCTTATGTTGGTGGTAAATGCACATCAGAAATAGGTGAGCCACTGTTATGGTTTACTAGGGCCCTCTTTGTTTTTCGGCTGGGGATACCGTGTTCGACCGCAGATGGTCGAACACGGTGCCCGACCCCGGGTAAGTCGGATGTGTGTGAGGGGAGAGTGTGGGTCCCTCACATTTCTCTCTTATCGGGTGAGGAATCCGCGGGTGCTATTCCGATAACAAAGTGGGCCTAGAAGATCATTACTTGATATTTAATCTTTGAGAGATGTGAGCCGGAGGTTTGCTAGACTTGTTAGCCTTCTCGACATCAAAAAAAAATGTATCCTTATTTGACTTCCAACCATGGTTAAAGTTTGATTGAAGAAAAGCAGTGTGTTTTTCTTAAACCAAGTTATATTTTAGATCCGTTGGCTGTCAGTTGGACTTAAACGTGGGGTTATCTAGACCAAGTTTTCATGGGCCCATCAAGATGTCTTCCACCAGAATCTTTTTCTTCTTGTTTTCTGTTCTTTTTTTTATTTTAATGGCTGAGACACAATGCTTCTCCTGCACACACAATCTTATGCAGGCAATGCGAATCATGCGTATGGTGATTCTTACTTGATGTTGAGCGTTAGGACGAAGGCTTGTGTCTTGTATCTTGTGTTAATTTCATCCTGCATGAGGATCCAAATGGAGGGGTGCGAGGGGGTTGGAGAATTTATGTGCCTCTCTTATTTTTGACCACTTTGATAATAGGTTAGGATAAGTTAACCTGGGTGGACCCGGGGTCGGTTATTCTTGGGTTTTCATATTTTTTGTTTGGTCGGGGTTGGGTAGGGTATTCATGTGAGAGAGGTGGAATGAGTTACCCCTGGGTTAAGGGTCTTAACTCTATCCGACCCTGTGGTGTATTTCGACTTTCAAATTTGAATAATTCACTCACTTGTGAATAACTCATCTTAACCCACTTTATTCTGTAGGGCCACTTTGATAACAGAATAAGAAAGAATAAGATGAGTTATTCTGTCTATTCACCTTTAACCTAGTTTGATAGCAGGATTAAGTTATTTGGGGTCGGTTAGGAATAAGGTCTTTATTCTAGGAGTAACTCATTCTACTATTTCACATGGAACGAGTTATTCTCAGGGTAAGAATAAGTTATCAAACTCAAACAGGATAAATCTAAGGAATAACTCATCCTGACTCACCTCATATAACTTATCTTAACATGTTATCAAAGAGGCTTATCAAATTGTTGTTTGATGGTTAGGTTAAGGGGATTAACTTAACCGCGAGTAGAGTATTTCAAAAAATAGATCATTTTGTTTTGATTGAAGGGATATCAAAACCTGAGATATATATCTCCTCGAGGAGTGCAAAATTTTTTAACCCCTTTTATTCCGCTATTTTTCTAGAACAGTCTACCCCACCCTTAACTCGAATACAAGCCCATATATCTTAACCCAACCGGAATACCTGGTTTACACTCAAATCAGTTGAGATGGGTAAGAGTGGGGTACCGGCCCTTATCCTGCAAACAAGCGGGAGAGAATTAGGAAAACACAGCATGGTCACAAATGATCATTAGCAACTGCAATTATAGACTGGGTCAGAAAAACACAGAAAACAGTCTGTCTGGAATTAAGGATGAAACATAGGCTCAGCCTACACAGTAGGTTTGACGGAATGATAGAGCTTAGATAGAACTCATTCATCCTCATTACATGCTCTGCCAAAGTAAACAGATGCCGACACATTGCGGAAATCAAAGCACAGATCTTGGATACAAGCTTTGAAGGTACATCCTAGTTAAACATTGGATCGACGAAGTGATAGGGCCAAAGACTTTGTAGGAGATCAATGTATAGGTAAAGAAGGCTTTTTTCTCTTCGGATTTTGAACCATAACAGTAAGTTAGTTTAGTCGAGATTTGTCGACTCGGTGATCCATATTAGATTAGATCTGCTCTGAGTCACAATTAACTCGACACAACTCGACGTGCATCGTCTCCTCCCTCCCCCCCCTCTCTCTCTCTCACTGTGACTCGGCCCGACTCGGTCGATCCTGGGGATGATCCGCAGTGTATCAAATTTTTTTAAATACGGTACGACATGCCCGAGTCAACAAATCATGAGTCTAATACCCACGAGTAAGGAAGTTGGGCAGGTGATGAAATATTGTCACACTATGTGTCATTTTTTTCCACTTTCTGATTTATCTGATAACGAGAAGCATCCAATCTTAAGATCATATGGCTGAGATAAAGATGATAATAAAAAAATGACACAGCACAATGTTTCTCTTTTTTTTAAAAAATGACATATCTAAAATCACATTGAAACAATTTTACTGGTGGATGTCGGTGTCACACTGTTGCACCCAATTTACTGTGTATCTATCCGTGTTTCAGTCTTTTCTCTCATGGGCTGAGCCCATCCTTGTCTGCTTCTCTTTCGAGTTCAATTTTCTGGACCACAGAAGTCTCCATCCGGTGAAACGATCCGAGTGGGACGCGAGGTGCATGGAAACACCACAAACCTCCCTCGCTCACTCTCTATTTGGCATCCTGCACAGCACAAAAGAAGTTACGGGCCCACGAGAGGATGGGCCACCAGCAAGAAGAGAAGTCCATGTGAGGGCCCAGCCCATCCAGATTCTTTGAGGGCCGCTTTATTTTTTGGTTGGGGTTACCGTGTTAGGGTCGAACACGGTGCCTGACCCCGGATAAAAGATTTGTGTGTGAGGGGAGAGGGTGGGCCCCTCATATTTCTCTTTCATCGAGTTAAAAATTCAGCGGGCACTATTCGGATAACAAACAGGGTCTTACGGATGATCTCCCCTTACTGCATCACCGGCAGTTAATTTTTAGGGTTCTTTTACATGAAAATTATTTTTAAATAAAAATTTGTAAAAAAAATTTAGTTTAAAAAAAATCCAATAATAGATATATCACCGTGTAAATCTGATGAATTGTGTAAAAATATCATATTTATTTGTAAATATATTATTTTTATTAAAAATTTATATATATATATATATATATATATATATATAAAAATAACATTTATACACTATTCAAATTAACACATTAATACGTGCTAATGTGTTTCTAAGAATTATATTTTTACGAGCTCAAGTTTAAGAATGAATTTCATGCAAAGATCTCTTATTTTTTTTAGAAAAAATAAAATCTAAGCATGCACCAATCCCATCATGTGTTAGTATCATCCGATTTTTCATAGTATGGGTGAGAAAATTTAAAAAAAATAAAGATCAGGCACCCATTATTTTGCCTTTAAATCAGACGACCCACTTACGCGTCTGATCATTTTCTGACATTTTTTCAGTCGTCTGATCAAAAATCGATGGCACAGATATGTAGGTCGAATTGGAGAGGATTTAAAAATATTTTTAAAAACTTGTTTCACCTCGCATACACTGTGCAACAAATATTATTATTTAGCGACATTAATTTCGTGAGATGGTTTGGGCCCAATGCGACTGCAGCTGATGTGACCCATCTGCGAGTCTGGTGGGTTCCGGTGGTCCGGCCCGCTGGAGACGAATGTTGAAGTGGGTGTATCAAACTAATTGCTGATAATAACGTTTCGTCGTATGAAAGAGATCAGAAAATTTTTCAGCTTCTTTTGTTGCTAATTAGATATATTTTTATAAGAATAATAGTCACTGCAATTTTGGAGGTTGCATTTGTGTGAAAGATGTAAGATTCAATAAAATGTAAAATATAGAAATAAAATAATAAAGCATGTTATAGAGGTGAGATATACAATGCCGAATGATAGGTACACACTGAAATGTACAATATTGAAATGGAACATCATATGAATTATATACGATAAAAATAAAATATATTGAAATGTACAATAATGAAACGGAATGTAATATAAATTATATATTATAAGAATAAAAACATGTGCTTAAAATATATTTTAATCTCCTCCCATGACATGGGACATGAATGTCGAACATGGTGATGCTCATGTCTCGTGTCATGGCAAATGTGAACAAATGAGAAATGAGATTACGTGATAATATAAGTGTGATTTTAATCTCGAGATTGAGTTTGGCTTGCTGCATATTCAGGTGTGCGGCACATTTTAGGTGTGCAGTGTATTTCTTTTTTTTAAAGAATTAAAATAGTTTTTAAAATATCTTAATTTAAAATGTAAGTCACGTCATCATCTGATTATCTAAAAATATTAAAAATAAAATAGATTGATTTTTAAAAGAATAGACCCAACATTATTCATTTGATGTGATTTTTTTATTTTTTTGAATAATCTAATGATGACATGACTTTCACTCTAAATTTAAATATTTAAAAAAAATTAAGAATTAAAAAAATTAAAAACTGTACACATCCAAAATGTGTAACACACCCTGAGTATGGAGTGAGTCTTACTCTCCATTTTACAGTAAAGATTTCTATTTTTAAAAAGAATCCTGTTGAATGGACTTTGAACAGCTGGGCTCTACACTTGAAAAGGTGACTAAATGATGGGGGTCTCAGCTCACCACTAAAATTTTATGTCCTCAATAAATGGGTGGCACTGACTTGATGGATCGTGATGGATCATCACCGGCCCGGCCCATCATGGGTCGGCCCGGATCAAACCGGAGGCAGGCTAGGGTTCGTACAACACCGGACAATGGACATGCAAACAGTAATGATAAACCTGACATGACCCATCATTCTTGGAACCTTCTATATATCAGACCTTGAGTTTAAAGATTAAACAGCAGCATGTGGACAGCACCAAGAGGCATTTATCTCTTTAATTACAACAGGTGCAGGTAAAGATGCTGTGGCCAATTTATATGTCAAAATTGGGGCCTCTTCTGATCAATAATGTGCTTGCATTTTGTCATTTCTGTTCATGGAGTTAGTCTTGGGTCCCAAGGAAATATATGGTCGAGGTTAGGCTTCGTTTGGAACGGAGATGCACGAGAATTTTAATTATTAAGATTTTGAAAAAAACAATAGTTCTTATTCAACGTACACAAAAGTTTTTAACCTCCGTGAAGATAGAATTTTACGGAGGAGAAAAAACTCAGACACAAAAGTGTCGAGTTTTTTGAATATCTCGAAACAATCTCAGACTTATTTCTCAAGATTTTAAACGAAAGATTAGGAGATTTAAAAGTAAAAATCCCCCCAAAAATATTTATAGTAGGTAAAATATTTATGGCACTATTTTTTGAGAAGTTTATGTTCCTTGTAAGTCGTAAATGTTATTTTTTATTTTTCTCTTTTTTCTTTCTTTTTTATGAGTATGTTAGAGCGAGGAACTCATCCTGTGGAGAAAGAAACATATAGAACAAATACCATGTCAAATATGCCATCAAATGTCACACGACTCACATTATTCACCGTCACAAATGTAACTCCCAGTTTTGATTGGTTGATGACTACTTTTCTAACAACAGGTGTAGCCAGGTTTTGTGCGACATCCTTGAATTGAAATCCCAGTTGTTATTAACCTTAAACTTTCAACGATTTGTTGTCTTGTGAGTTGTCTGCTCGTGAGTAATACTATTTCCCAGTGGTCTTGCCATTTCAAACAGCTAACAGAAATATCTATCATTAACTCTTAGATTCACAACATGTGCTAGTCTGCATAAAGTGTTATTGATATCATTGGTGGAAGGAATTATGTCTATTTACTTTGCTCCTGTATACACTTGAATGCTTGTCCGGTCATCTTGATGCCCCTTTTCGAAGGTGAAAGAGCCGCTCTGTGATGGTTAGGCCTACCACATCTGCTTCTTATGTTGGTGGTAAATGCACATCAGAAATAGGTGAGCCACTGTTATGGTTTACTAGGGCCCTCTTTGTTTTTCGGCTGGGGATACCGTGTTCGACCCCAGAGGGTCGAACACGGTGCCCGACCCCGGGTAAGTCGGATGTGTGTGAGGGGAGAGTGTGGGCCCCTCACATTTCTCTCTTATCGGGTGAGGAATCCGCGGGTGCTATTCCGATAACAAAGTGGGCCTAGAAGATCATTACTTGATATTTAATCTTTGAGAGATGTGAGCCGGAGGTTTGCTAGACTTGTTAGCCTTCTCGACATCAAAAAAAATGTATCCTTATTTGACTTCCAACCATGGTTAAAGTTTGATTGAAGAAAAGCAGTGTGTTTTTCTTAAACCAAGTTATATTTTAGATCCGTTGGCTGTCAGTTGGAGTTAAACGTGGGGTTATCTAGGCCAAGTTTTCATGGGCCCATCAAGATGTCTTCCACCAGAATCTTTTTCTTCTTGTTTTCTGTTCTTTTTTTTATTTTAATGGCTGAGACACAATGCTTCTCCTGCACACACAATCTTATGCAGGCAATGCGAATCATGCGTATGGTGATTCTTACTTGATGTTGAGCGTTAGGACGAAGGCTTGTGTCTTGTGTTAATTTCATCCTGCATGAGGATCCAAATAGAGGGTGCGAGGGGGTTGGAGAATTTATGTGCTTCTTATTTTTGACCACTTTGATAATAGGTTAGGATAAGTTAACCTGGGTGGACCCGGGGTCGGTTATTCCTGGGTTTTCATATTTTTTGTTTGGTCGGGGTTGGGTAGGGTATTCATGTGAGAGAGATGGAATGAGTTACCCCTGAGTTAAGGGTCTTAACCCTATCCGACCATGTGGTGTATTTCGACTTTCAAACTTGAATAACTCACTCACTAGTGAATAATTCATCCTAACCCACCTTATTCTGTCAAATTGTTGTTTGCTGGTTAGGTTAAGGGGATTAACTTAACCGCGAGTAGAGTATTTCAAAAAATAGATCATTTTGTTTTGATTGAAGGGATATCAAAACCTGAGATATATATCTCCTCGAGGAGTGCAAAAATTTTTAACCCCTTTTATTCCGCTATTTTTCTAGAACAGTCTACCCCACCCTTAACTCGAATACAAGCCCATATATCTTAACCCAACCGGAATACCTGGTTTACACTCAAATCAGTTGAGATGGGTAAGAGTGGGGTACCGGCCCTTATCCTGCAAACAAGCGGGAGAGAATTAGGAAAACACAGCATGGTCACAAATGATCATTAGCAACTGCAATTATAGACTGGGTCAGAAAAACACAGAAAACAGTCTGTCTGGAATTAAGGATGAAACATAGGCTCAGCCTACACAGTAGGTTTGACGGAATGATAGAGCTTAGATAGAACTCATTCATCCTCATTACATGCTCTGCCAAAGTAAACAGATGCCGACACATTGCGGAAATCAAAGCACAGATCTTGGATACAAGCTTTGAAGGTACATCCTAGTTAAACATTGGATCGACGAAGTGATAGGGCCAAAGACTTTGTAGGAGATCAATGTATAGGTAAAGAAGGCTTTTTTCTCTTCGGATTTTGAACCATAACAGTAAGTTAGTTTAGTCGAGATTTGTCGACTCGGTGATCCATATTAGATTAGATCTGCTCTGAGTCACAATTAACTCGACACAACTCGACGTGCATCGTCTCCTCCCTCCCCCCCCTCTCTCTCTCTCACTGTGACTCGGCCCGACTCGGTCGATCCTGGGGATGATCCGCAGTGTATCAAATTTTTTTAAATACGGTACGACATGCCCGAGTCAACAAATCATGAGTCTAATACCCACGAGTAAGGAAGTTGGGCAGGTGATGAAATATTGTCACACTATGTGTCATTTTTTTCCACTTTCTGATTTATCTGATAACGAGAAGCATCCAATCTTAAGATCATATGGCTGAGATAAAGATGATAATAAAAAAATGACACAGCACAATGTTTCTCTTTTTTTTTAAAAATGACATATCTAAAATCACATTGAAACAATTTTACTGGTGGATGTCGGTGTCACACTGTTGCACCCAATTTACTGTGTATCTATCCGTGTTTCAGTCTTTTCTCTCATGGGCTGAGCCCATCCTTGTCTGCTTCTCTTTCGAGTTCAATTTTCTGGACCACAGAAGTCTCCATCCGGTGAAACGATCCGAGTGGGACGCGAGGTGCATGGAAACACCACAAACCTCCCTCGCTCACTCTCTATTTGGCATCCTGCACAGCACAAAAGAAGTTACGGGCCCACGAGAGGATGGGCCACCAGCAAGAAGAGAAGTCCATGTGAGGGCCCAGCCCATCCAGATTCTTTGAGGGCCGCTTTGTTTTTTGGTTGGGGTTACCGTGTTAGGGTCGAACACGGTGCCTGACCCCGGATAAAAGATTTGTGTGTGAGGGGAGAGGGTGGGCCCCTCATATTTCTCTTTCATCGAGTTAAAAATTCAGCGGGCACTATTCGGATAACAAACAGGGTCTTACGGATGATCTCCCCTTACTGCATCACCGGCAGTTAATTTTTAGGGTTCTTTTACATGAAAATCATTTTTAAATAAAAATTTGTAAAAAAAATTTAGTTTAAAAAAAATCCAATAATAGATATATCACCGTGTAAATCTGATGAATTGTGTAAAAATATCATATTTATTTATAAGTATATTATTTCTTTTTATTAAAAATTTATAAAAGTATATATATATTGAAATGACATTTATACACTATTTAAATTAACGCATTGATACGTCTGCTAACGTGTTTCTAAGAATTATATTTTTACGAGCTCAAGTTTAAGAATGAATTTCATGCAAAGATCTCTTATTTTTTTTAGAAAAAATAAAATCTAAGCATGCACCAATCCCATCTATGTGTTAGTATCATCCGATTTTTCATAGTATGGGTGAGAAAATTTAAAAAAAATAAAGATCCGGCACCCATTATTTTGCCTTTAAATCAGACGGCCCATTTACGCGTCTGATCATTTTCTGGATTTTTTTCAGTCGTCTGATCAAAAATCGATGGCACAGATATGTAGGTCGAATTGGAGAGGATTTAAAAATATTTTTAAAAACTTGTTTCACCTCGCATACACTGTGCAACAAATATTATTATTTAGCGACATTAATTTCGTGAGATGGTTTGGGCCCAATGCGACTGCAGCTGATGTGACCCATCTGCGAGTCTGGTGGGTTCCGGTGGCCCGGCCCGCTGGAGACGAATGTTGAAGTGGGTGTATCAAACTAATTGCTGATAATAACGTTTCGTCGTATGAAAGAGATCAGAAAATTTTTCAGCTTCTTTTGTTGCTAATTAGATATATTTTTATAAGAATAATAGTCACTGCAATTTTGGAGGTTGCATTTGTGTGAAAGATGTAAGATTCAATAAAATGTAAAATATAGAAATAAAATAATAAAGCATGTTATAGAGGTGAGATATACAATGCCGAATGATAGGTACACACTGAAATGTACAATATTGAAATGGAACATCATATGAATTATATACGATAAAAATAAAATATATTGAAATGTACAATAATGAAACGGAATGTAATATAAATTATATATTATAAGAATAAAAACATGTGCTTAAAATATATTTTAATCTCCTCCCATGACATGGGACATGAATGTCGAACATGGTGATGCTCATGTCTCGTGTCATGGCAAATGTGAACAAATGAGAAATGAGATTACGTGATAATATAAGTGTGATTTTAATCTCGAGATTGAGTTTGGCTTGCTGCATATTCAGGTGTGCGGCACATTTTAGGTGTGCAGTGTATTTCTTTTTTTTAAAGAATTAAAATAGTTTTTAAAATATCTTAATTTAAAATGTAAGTCACGTCATCATCTGATTATCTAAAAATATTAAAAATAAAATAGATTGATTTTTAAAAGAATAGACCCAACATTATTCATTTGATGTGATTTTTTTATTTTTTTGAATAATCTAATGATGACATGACTTTCACTCTAAATTTAAATATTTAAAAAAAATTAAGAATTAAAAAAATTAAAAACTGTACACATCCAAAATGTGTAACACACCCTGAGTATGGAGTGAGTCTTACTCTCCATTTTACAGTAAAGATTTCTATTTTTAAAAAGAATCCTGTTGAATGGACTTTGAACAGCTGGGCTCTACACTTGAAAAGGTGACTAAATGATGGGGGTCTCAGCTCACCACTAAAATTTTATGTCCTCAATAAATGGGTGGCACTGACTTGATGGATCGTGATGGATCATCACCGGCCCGGCCCATCATGGGTCGGCCCGGATCAAACCGGAGGCAGGCTAGGGTTCGTACAACACCGGACAATGGACATGCAAACAGTAATGATAAACCTGACATGACCCATCATTCTTGGAACCTTCTATATATCAGACCTTGAGTTTAAAGATTAAACAGCAGCATGTGGACAGCACCAAGAGGCATTTATCTCTTTAATTACAACAGGTGCAGGTAAAGATGCTGTGGCCAATTTATATGTCAAAATTGGGGCCTCTTCTGATCAATAATGTGCTTGCATTTTGTCATTTCTGTTCATGGAGTTAGTCTTGGGTCCCAAGGAAATATATGGTCGAGGTTAGGCTTCGTTTGGAACGGAGATGCACGAGAATTTTAATTATTAAGATTTTGAAAAAAACAATAGTTCTTATTCAACGTACACAAAAGTTTTTAACCTCCGTGAAGATAGAATTTTACGGAGGAGAAAAAACTCAGACACAAAAGTGTCGAGTTTTTTGAATATCTCGAAACAATCTCAGACTTATTTCTCAAGATTTTAAACGAAAGATTAGGAGATTTAAAAGTAAAAATCCCCCCAAAAATATTTATAGTAGGTAAAATATTTATGGCACTATTTTTTGAGAAGTTTATGTTCCTTGTAAGTCGTAAATGTTATTTTTTATTTTTCTCTTTTTTCTTTCTTTTTTATGAGTATGTTAGAGCGAGGAACTCATCCTGTGGAGAAAGAAACATATAGAACAAATACCATGTCAAATATGCCATCAAATGTCACACGACTCACATTATTCACCGTCACAAATGTAACTCCCAGTTTTGATTGGTTGATGACTACTTTTCTAACAACAGGTGTAGCCAGGTTTTGTGCGACATCCTTGAATTGAAATCCCAGTTGTTATTAACCTTAAACTTTCAACGATTTGTTGTCTTGTGAGTTGTCTGCTCGTGAGTAATACTATTTCCCAGTGGTCTTGCCATTTCAAACAGCTAACAGAAATATCTATCATTAACTCTTAGATTCACAACATGTGCTAGTCTGCATAAAGTGTTATTGATATCATTGGTGGAAGGAATTATGTCTATTTACTTTGCTCCTGTATACACTTGAATGCTTGTCCGGTCATCTTGATGCCCCTTTTCGAAGGTGAAAGAGCCGCTCTGTGATGGTTAGGCCTACCACATCTGCTTCTTATGTTGGTGGTAAATGCACATCAGAAATAGGTGAGCCACTGTTATGGTTTACTAGGGCCCTCTTTGTTTTTCGGCTGGGGATACCGTGTTCGACCCCAGAGGGTCGAACACGGTGCCCGACCCCGGGTAAGTCGGATGTGTGTGAGGGGAGAGTGTGGGCCCCTCACATTTCTCTCTTATCGGGTGAGGAATCCGCGGGTGCTATTCCGATAACAAAGTGGGCCTAGAAGATCATTACTTGATATTTAATCTTTGAGAGATGTGAGCCGGAGGTTTGCTAGACTTGTTAGCCTTCTCGACATCAAAAAAAATGTATCCTTATTTGACTTCCAACCATGGTTAAAGTTTGATTGAAGAAAAGCAGTGTGTTTTTCTTAAACCAAGTTATATTTTAGATCCGTTGGCTGTCAGTTGGAGTTAAACGTGGGGTTATCTAGGCCAAGTTTTCATGGGCCCATCAAGATGTCTTCCACCAGAATCTTTTTCTTCTTGTTTTCTGTTCTTTTTTTTATTTTAATGGCTGAGACACAATGCTTCTCCTGCACACACAATCTTATGCAGGCAATGCGAATCATGCGTATGGTGATTCTTACTTGATGTTGAGCGTTAGGACGAAGGCTTGTGTCTTGTGTTAATTTCATCCTGCATGAGGATCCAAATAGAGGGTGCGAGGGGGTTGGAGAATTTATGTGCTTCTTATTTTTGACCACTTTGATAATAGGTTAGGATAAGTTAACCTGGGTGGACCCGGGGTCGGTTATTCCTGGGTTTTCATATTTTTTGTTTGGTCGGGGTTGGGTAGGGTATTCATGTGAGAGAGATGGAATGAGTTACCCCTGAGTTAAGGGTCTTAACCCTATCCGACCATGTGGTGTATTTCGACTTTCAAACTTGAATAACTCACTCACTAGTGAATAATTCATCCTAACCCACCTTATTCTGTCAAATTGTTGTTTGCTGGTTAGGTTAAGGGGATTAACTTAACCGCGAGTAGAGTATTTCAAAAAATAGATCATTTTGTTTTGATTGAAGGGATATCAAAACCTGAGATATATATCTCCTCGAGGAGTGCAAAAATTTTTAACCCCTTTTATTCCGCTATTTTTCTAGAACAGTCTACCCCACCCTTAACTCGAATACAAGCCCATATATCTTAACCCAACCGGAATACCTGGTTTACACTCAAATCAGTTGAGATGGGTAAGAGTGGGGTACCGGCCCTTATCCTGCAAACAAGCGGGAGAGAATTAGGAAAACACAGCATGGTCACAAATGATCATTAGCAACTGCAATTATAGACTGGGTCAGAAAAACACAGAAAACAGTCTGTCTGGAATTAAGGATGAAACATAGGCTCAGCCTACACAGTAGGTTTGACGGAATGATAGAGCTTAGATAGAACTCATTCATCCTCATTACATGCTCTGCCAAAGTAAACAGATGCCGACACATTGCGGAAATCAAAGCACAGATCTTGGATACAGGCTTTGAAGGTACATCCTAGTTAAACATTGGATCGACGAAGTGATAGGGCCAAAGACTTTGTAGGAGATCAATGCATAGGTAAATAAGGCTTTTTTCTCTTCGGATTTTGCACCATAATGGTAAGTTAGTCTAGTCAAGATTTGTGGACTCGGTGATCCATATTAGATTAGATCTGCTCTGATCTAGTGCGGTATACTCGAGTCACAATTAACTCGACACAACTCGACGTGCATTGTCTCCTCCCTCCCCCCCCTCTCTCTCTCTCACTGTGACTCGGCCCGACTCGGTCGATCCTGGGGATGATCCGCAGTGTATCAAATTTTTTTAAATACGGTACGACATGCCCGAGTCAACAAATCATGAGTCTACTACCCACGAGTAAGGAAGTTGGGCAGGTGATGAAATATTGTCACACCATGTGTCGTTTTTTTCCACTTTCTGATTTATCTGATAACGAGAAGCATCCAATCTTAAGATCATATGGCTGAGATCAAGACGATAATAAAAAAATGGCACATCACAATGTTTCTCTTTTTTTTTTAAAATGACATATCTAAAATCACATTGAAACAATTTTACCGGTGGATGTCGGTGTCACACTGTTGCACCCAATTTACTGTGTGTTATCTATCCGTGTCTCAGATGGTCTCTATATGGAGTCTTTTCTCTCATGGGCTGAGCCCATCCTTGTCTGCTTCTCTTTCGAGTTCAATTTTCTGGACCACAGAAGTCTCCATCCGGTGAAACGATCCGAGTGGGACGCGAGGTGCATGGAAACACCACACACCTCCCTCGCTCACTCTCTATTTGGCATCCTGCACAGCTTTTTTCCCACGAGAGGATGGGCCACCGGCAAGAAGAGAAGTCCATGTGAGGGCCCAGCCCATCCAGATTCTTTCAGGGCCGCTTTATTTTTTGGTTGGAGTTACCGTGTTAGGGTCGAACTCCGTGCCCGACTCCGGATAAAAGATTTGTGTGTGAGAGGAGAGGGTGGGCCCCTCGTATTTCTCTTTCATCGAGTTAGGAATTCGGCGGACACTATTCGGATAACAAATCGGGCCTTACGGATGATCTCCCCTTACTGCATCTCAGCAGTTAATTTTTAGGATTCTTTTACATGAAAATCATTTTTAAATAAAAATTTGTAAAAAAATTTTAGTTTAAAAAAAATCTAATAATAGATATATCACCGTGTAAATCTGATGAATTGTGTAAAATATCATATTTATTTATAAATATATCATTTCTTTTTGTCAAAAAATTATAAAAAATATATATGTTTAAACGACATTTATGCACTACTTAAATTAACGCATTGATAAGTCTGCTAATGTATTTTCAAGAATTATATTTTTACGAGCTCAAGTTTAAGAATGAATTTCATGCAAAGATCTCTTATTTTTTTAGAAACATTAAAATCTAGGCAAGCACCAATCCCATCTATGTGTTAGTATCATCCGATTTTTCATAGTATGGGTGAGAAAATTTAAAAAAATAAAGATCAGGCACCCATTATTTTGCCTTTAAATCAGACGACCCATTTACGCGTCTGATCATTTTCTGAAATTTTTTCAGTCGTCTGATCAAAAATCGATGGCACAGATATGTAGGTCGAATTGGAGAGGATTTAAAAATATTTTAAAAAACTTGTTTCATCTCGCATACACTGTGCAACAAATATTATTATTTAGCGACATTACTTTCGTGAGCTGGTTTGGGCCCAATGCGACTGCAGCTGATGTGACCCATCTGCGAGTCTGGTGGGTTCCGGTGGTCCGGCCCGCTGGAGACGAATGTTGAAGTTGGTGTATCAAAATAATTGCTGATAATAACGTTTCGTCGTATGAAAGAGATCAGAAAATTTTTCAGCTTCTTTTGTTGCTAATTAGATATATTTTTATAAGAATAATAGTCACTGCAATTTTGGAGGTTGCATTTGTGTGAAAGATGTAAGATTCAATGGAATGTAAAATATAAAAATAAAATAATAAAGCATGTTATAGAGGTGAGATATACAATGCCGAATGATAGGTACACATTGAAATGCACAATATTGAAATGGAATATCATATGAATTATATACGATAAAAACAAAATATATCGAAATGTACAATAATGAAACGGGATATAATATAAATTATATATTATAAGAATAAAACATGTGTTTAAAATATATTTTAATCTCCTGCTATGACATGGGACATGAATGTCGAACATGGCGATGCTCATGTCCCGTGTCGTGGCAAATGTGAACAAACGAGAAATGAGATTATTGGATAATATAAGTGTAACTTTAACTCAAGATTGAGTTTGGCTTGCTGCACATCTAAGTGTGCTGCACACTTTAGATGTGGAATGTATTTAAAATTTTTATTTTTTTAAAAAAAATTAAAATAATCTCTAAATTATCTTAACTTGGAGTGTAAGTCACGTCATCATCTGATTATCTAAAAAAATTAAAAATAAAATAGATTACTTTTTAAAAGAATAGACTCAGCATTATTCATTTGATGTGATTTTTTTATTTTTTTTTGAGTAATCTAATGATGACATGACTTTCATTCTAAATTTAAATATTTTAAAAAATAAAAAAATAAAAACTATACACATCCTAAGTATGGAGTGAGTCTTACTCTCCATATTACAGTGAAGATTTCTATTTTTAAAAAGAATCCTGTTGAATGGACTTTGAACAGCTGGGCTCTCTACACTTGAAGGTGACTAAATGATTGGGGTGCTTAGCTCACCACTAAAATTTTATGTCCTCAATAAATGGGTGGCACTGACTTGATGGATCGTGATGGATCATCACCGGCCCGGCCCATCATGGGTCGGCCCGGATCAAACCGGAGGCAGGCTAGGGTTCGTACAACACCGGACAATGGACATGCAAACGGTAATGATAAACCTGACATGACCCATCATTCTTGGAACCTTCTATATATCAGACCTTGAGTTTAAAGATTAAACAGCAGCATGTGGACAGCACCAAGAGGCATTTATCTCTTTAATTACAACAGGTGCAGGTAAAGATGCTGTGGCCAATTTATATGTCAAAATTGGGGCCTCTTCTGATCAATAATGTGCTTGCATTTTGTCATTTCTGTTCATGGAGTTAGTCTTGGGTCCCAAGGAAATATATGGTCGAGGTTAGGCTTCGTTTGGAACGGAGATGCACGAGAATTTTAATTATTAAGATTTTGAAAAAAACAATAGTTCTTATTCAACGTACACAAAAGTTTTTAACCTCCGTGAAGATAGAATTTTACGGAGGAGAAAAAACTCAGACACAAAAGTGTCGAGTTTTTTGAATATCTCGAAACAATCTCAGACTTATTTCTCAAGATTTTAAACGAAAGATTAGGAGATTTAAAAGTAAAAATCCCCCCAAAAATATTTATAGTAGGTAAAATATTTATGGCACTATTTTTTGAGAAGTTTATGTTCCTTGTAAGTCGTAAATGTTATTTTTTATTTTTCTCTTTTTTCTTTCTTTTTTATGAGTATGTTAGAGCGAGGAACTCATCCTGTGGAGAAAGAAACATATAGAACAAATACCATGTCAAATATGCCATCAAATGTCACACGACTCACACTATTCACCAACACAAATGTAACTCCGAGTTTTGATTGGTTGATGACTACTTATTTGACATCATTTCTCGTGTATTTAGTAAAACATCCCATATCATTACCAAAAAAACTCCGCATGTAGTTACAAAAAAATCCCCCAAAAGGGTTTAACAAATAAATGTGTAATTATGATGTATTATAAATCAGGATTTACCGTCTCGATCGACCCGTCAGTCTTGGTCACGGTCTGGGTTAGTTCGGATCGGTCCCGTCTCGATTTGTCTCGGTCGATCTTACTCTGTGTTATAATAAAAAAAAATTATATATATATATATAATAGAATAAAATAAAAAAGATAATATATATATAATATAATATAATATTAAAATAATAGACCGTCTCGGTGACGACTCACGATTTGGGCATCCCGCCCACCATCTGGGTCGGGTTGAGTTGTGCGAGTCAGGACAACCCGTACCGAGATCGCAAACCCGGTTATAAATAACTATCTAGATTGGAGAGGCTGATCTGTAAATTTTAAACATTACAGGGTTTAGAATTACAATTTTTTGAACTGTTTCAGCGGACTATTTTGCACATCCCAAGGTGTCCGTGTGCATTGAGTTCTCTTTTTATCGAAATAGGAGTCCATCCCGTCCGTACATTGGGACCGCTGGTACGGTCCACCTCCTCTCCATAGTCCATACAAAATACGAAATAAATGATTTTTTTTGAGCTGCCCGACAGGGTTGGACTGTACGGATATGTAGATGATGTGGCCCCACGCCCCAGGCCCCCAGCCTCATCATATATTTTTTTTTTTTTAAAAAAAGCCCCGAGGTGTGCAAATAGTGTGAATGTGCAGCAAAACTCTCTCTTTCTGAATGGGCAAAATGGGCTGGTCCAGCTTGGCTGGTGAAGCTCGAGGCCTAATCCACTCCCTTCTTGTGGGCTTGGGCTGAGACTTCATTCATCCCAATTGGGCCCAGGTTATTGTAACAATTAATGGCAAAGCAGGCTTGTGGGCCGGCCATATTTCTCACCTTGTATCAGTTTCTGGTTAACCATCGGACCCCTATCCATTCTCCTCTAATTTGGCTGTTAACTCTTATCAGCACCCTGTAAGTTTAACATCTTAAGTTTCGACACTTAAGTCTTTATAATAGTTTAATGTTAAAACACTTCAACTCCTTAACCCTTTTAATACGTCACCTCATCTAACATTTTGATGCTTTAACGCCTGTTAACTATAAATATGATGCTCGGTACGTCCTGTCACTTAGGCCCGGCAATTATTCCTTTAAAATTCGAATCGAATTCGAATTCGTATTCGTTTAATCGGATAATTATCCGAATAAAATATCCGACGGATAATTTAATCGGCTATCGGATATCCGATTATTAATCGGATACGAATTCGGATATTGAGATATCCGTGTCGGATATTATCCGACCGAATATAAATATGAGTTTTTTTGATATTATACATGAATCACTTTATGTTGGCTCTCAGATTTTTCACTTAATAATCATATTTTATATTTATTATATTTTAATTCAGTATATATATTTATATATTTAAAAATTAAAAAACTATGAACATATAACATATTCTTATACCTAATCGGATAGTCGGATATATCCGAATCCGGATAATATCCGTCGAATTCGGATTCGGATAGTAACAAAAATACACTCTAATAGAATGTGTCGGATTCGGATATCCGACCGATTATAATCGGATACGAATTCGAATATCAAACTATCCGCTCCGTTTACAAGTCTACTGTCACTTGTAGGCTGAGAAATCATATGGATCAGTAAAAAAAATATTGTCCAATAAAACGGTACCCAAATATGTACAACTTCTCTCTAATAATAACGATTCAGAATTAAACTCCTTGTAGAATAACTTGCTTTAATATGAGATTTACTTTTTTAAGTTAAAAAAGTTTCTTTATGCAAAAGAAAAAGTCAAACAAGAATAAGTCATCTCACTCCGGATAATCCATCTTAATCGGGCTTACCCGTTTATCAAAGGGTCTTATGCTAACACAACAAGTGACCGTGAAAGGAATTAAGGGCAAAAGCAGACTCGTGGGCCGACCATATTTCTCACCTTGTATCAGTTTCTGGTCAACCATCTTCTCCTCCAATTGGCTGCTAACTCTTGCAAGCACCATATGGGTATGGGCCACTTTGATAAAGGGGTGGGTTGGGGCGGGTACATCGCCCTGGGTGACTCATCTCTAACCCATCCCAGATTACTTATTTCATCTTTTTAGTTGAATTTAAAGAATCCAAGTTTATCCTTAACCGATCTCAGTTAAGGAAAAAAGAGTCAAACAAAGATAAGTCATCTCACCCCGGGTAATCCATCTTAATCGGGCTTACCCGTTTATCAAAGGGTTTTATGCAAGTGCAACGAGTGACTGTGGAAGGAATTAAGGGCAAAAGCATCCTCGTCGGCCGACCATATTTCTCACCTTGTATCAGTTTCTAGTTAACCATCTTCTCCTCTAATTGGCTGCTAACTCTTGCAAGCACCCTATGGACCACTTTAGTAAAGGGGTGAGTTAAGGGCGGGTACATCGCCCGCGGGTGACCCATCTCTAACCCACCTCAGGTGATTTATTCCATCTTTTTGGTTGAATTTAAAAAATTCTAAGTTTATCCTTAGCCGATCACGGTTAAAGAAAAAAGAGTCAAACGAGAATAAGTCATCCCACCCCGGGTAATCCATCGTCCATCCTATCATGACTTATCTTTTTATCAAAGTGACCCTATAAATTTAACATTTTAATTTTTGACACTCAAGTCTTTATAATATTTTAATATTAAAACACTTTAAGGTCTCATGCTAGCGAATCACAGACTCATTGACGATGACAGTAGTCAGCTATAATATCTGTGTATGCTGACAAATAAGATCCATCACAGGGATATAAAATGGAGCGTTACCAATATCCATCGTGGGCTTTAAGCTTGTGGTCTCCACGGCTCCTTACCAGCGAAATGCTTGTCATCTTCTGCCGTGTGGTTGCTTTCGTTGAAGAGTCATACTGGTGCTCATCTTCCTCTTTCCTTCCTTCACAGAGATACAAAAAATGTTACTCTCTTACTCTGTCTGGATCTCTTGGTTTCTTAGCCATTAAGACAAACACTGTCTTGGGTTTTTTCTTTTATCTGGGTTTAATTAGTCGGTGGTGAAAACTCTTTTCATCCAACCTTCTTAGAAGTTCCTTGGTTACATGATTTCATTTTAAATATTTGAGATGTCGTATCATTGTTTTATGATGTTTTTCCTTGATTACATTGAAGAGATGTCAATTGTTGAGTTCTAAAATATTGAAGATTTTTTATAGGAGTTTTTGTTAGAAATGAAGTCATTATGTTGATTTAAATTCCTTCGTTGATGATTTATCTCATATTAGAAGTTGAAAAGACTTCTTTGACTTTATATATTGGAGAGATTTCTCTTGAGTTGGAACCCAAGGGACACTGGATGTTGGCTCAAATCGTGTTTTAGATTGAATGATTTGATCGAATATAAGTAATTAAAATATTTATTTATTTATTTATTTGTGTAAAAAAATTTCACCACATATTAATATGCATATTGTTTGTTTAATATTCATTGGATTAAATATTATATTAATAGACATATTATCGTGTAAATCTGAATTGTGTAAAAATATTATATTTATTTACATATATTTTTTACTTCTTTTTGTAAATAAATTGTAAAAAAATATACTTAAATGATATTTATATACTATTTAAATTAATCTGGCGTTATGTCTGCTAATATATTTTTAAAAATATTTTTTTTATAAATTCACCTCTAATAATATTTCTTAGGTAAAAATCTCTTTTTTATATGAATCATCTCTTATAAGTGTCTTTTAGTTGAGGTTTAAGTCTTTCAAATCATTGGAGGTAGAAAATAAATAGATTATGATCCAACGAATTGATCTCTGAAACCATATGAAAAGGGGTCCAGCATGCGACAGGTCCAGCGACCCCAGCCCACTCTGTTGTCGAAGAATAAACCGGGCACGTGGGTCGACCGGCCGATCCATGGGACCCCACACACTGGGTCGTGACAGAATCTACCATCGAATCGGAATATCTCAGATGACGTCATTAAAACCCGGGCGAGCCTGGCTGTCACGGCATCAGACCGCCCAGATGCCCTCCTCGACCACACAAATGGGGCCCCACAAATGGCCACCTGGATTGTCGGCACGGCTCAAGTGCGGGTTGCGTCTTGGGTTTTTTTTGGGTTTAGACCTCGTTCGTTTGAGAACGCTCCGACGGCAGGGGTGAACATGATTAGAGTTGGTTTGACGTGAAATTATTATTTTTTAAATTAAATTAAATTAAGTTAAATATATTTATCCAATCGAATTAAATTAAATTGAAAAATTAAATTGATTTAATTTGAATTTGAATTTTTTATATTTTATTATATTTTATATATTAGTAAAAATAAAAATTTTATATTTTATATGTATATAATTAAAATTTGAATATGTTTATATATTTATACTATATAATGTTAATAAAAATAAATAAATAATAGATTTAATTTATTCGATTTAATTTGATTTCATATGTTATAAAATTAAATCGAATCAAATTCGACTTCAAATCGAGTCAAGTTATACGGAATCAAATGACTCGACTTAATTATTTTAATTTAAATCGAATTGTGAATATCCCACTATAGACACTTTGGGATACTTTTCACAATCTCTTTGTCAGGATCTTGTGTCATACTAACATACTTCCATTTACAGTCGCATTCAGTGATGGTGCATATTTACAACGCGTCAGAGTTTTTTTATTCATATATTTGAATCTCATTTGGACGTGCATTTTTTATTTTTTTTAAAATGAATTATTGAAACTTCAGGTAAAGTAAAGATCTGCGTCACTTATTAATTTTTATCATTAGTTTTAATGATCTTTTTTCAAGATAAGTTAAGATAAATATGATATCGTTAATTAATAAAATCTAGTAAAAATAATTGATAATATAAAAAAATATCTTGTAAAATTATGAATAGTATATGGAGTATGTGTTTAACGATGATTGATTAAATTTATTAGATTGTATAAAATTTTAATTTATTTTATGTTAATTATCAATATTATTAAAATATAACTTTTAATAAAAATATAAAATTATGTTTAAAAAATAAAACCTCTCCTCTCTCGACCTCCCTTCCTCTTGATTTCAGACATTTCCTTTCTGTCTCGTCGTGCCACGAATTATCGTGCTTGCCCCTGTGATAGCTCTACGATGAAGATTTTTTTTTTATCAAACAAAATACCCAATGCTGGGAAAATTGAATGCGGGGATATCTCAATAATTTGAGCTCCGTAATTGATGCCGCCAATTTCAAAAACTCGTAGAGGAGCTTCTACATATTTTGTAAATTATATTCTTTGACTCTATTGTCTCTCACACCCAGCATCTACCTACTTATCGAGACATTTGATTTGAGTTCTCAAAGTTTACATGATTCTAATCATTGGGCGGCTTTGATAATCGGCTTGTCGGCCGGTTATCTCAACCGGGGGATAGGTGGGTCCCGCCTCCCTCTCACCTCCCCTCACACATAAGATCATATCCGGGGTCGGGTGACTTAATCGACCCTTCGGAGTCGATTAACCTACCCTTACCCGGTTATCAAAATTGCCCTAAAATCACTCGACAAATTTGAACTAAATACGCCCTTGGGGGTCTTTGTTTGAACTTTTATCTAAAGGATTTTTCAAAATTCTCTGAACCGTACGTGCTCTGCGCCAGTCAGAGATCTTTTTAGAGAAAGTGCTCGACCCTCTCGTCTCTTATGTCATTTGCCCCCCTCGTCACTCGTGCCATGTTGATTTTCACTGCCATTCGCCTCCGAAATGAGCAGTGCTCTCGTATCCCTTGCCCCTCGTGGGCACAGACGTGAATATGGTGAACATAAAGGGCAACCGAATATTTACACCCGATAATCCGCGGCTCGTCTCTTATATGAGATGTCCAAGTTAACGTTTGTCTTGTCGAGAGCAAAATTTGTATACTAGGTGATTCAAACTAGATCGAGATCTTTTTGATCCGATATGAATCATCCGAGTTGAATGTGACTCGAACTGACTCGGTCCGAGTTCACCCCCGTCCTCCCCTCACCTCATCCCAATTGCCCCTTTTTTCTCCAACTCCGGTGGCATCCCTGCTCGCAGTAGAGCATGGCAACATCACGGCCTTCTCTGACACCTCTTTTGGACACCCTCCGCCGTGTTCAGCCGCTGCATGCCGGATCGATAGGCTAGGCCGATCGAATCGAAACCCCTCCAGATGTCTTCAGTTGTTGCGCGCAGGATCGACCTCCGCCGTCTTTAAATGCTACACGTCGGATCGGCCGGTCAGACCATCTGGAATCAGGATCGAGAGCCCCCCTGCGCTCTTCCGCCTTCAGTCATTCAATGATTGTGTGCCGGATCAGCCAGCCAGACCTACTGGAATCTAAATCAAGAACCCCTCCGGCATTTGCAACGACTGACACACCAGATCAGCCGGCCAGCCCTGGAAGGAAGAGGGCAGGTGGGGGACAGCTTACGATTGTATGCGACTCGGGCGATCCATGATGGATCATATTTGAGATTTTTGTAGATACGATGCGGTATGTCTGATTCGATGCGAGTCGTACCAAGTCAATAAATCATGATCGAGAGTCTTATCGAGTCGGTGCGAGTTAGATTTAAATCTCTTCGTTACTTATTGAATCAGAGAAAATCCGATCCAATAGACTTAACAACCTTGATTCTACAATGTTATGTTTCTTTTGTACCATGGAAGAATATATAAATATTGGGCGTTAATTAGTATACTTTTGAAAAAAAATAACTCTTGTATTTTTGTAAATAATAATAATAATTAATTTTAATCGCACTTGATTAGATAGATAAAACGGACGTCCTTAGTCACGTCGGGTAAAACATTCTCATAAATATCATGATTGAATAAACTATCACACGAGTGGAGGTCAATTTACTTTTCTCCCTCATATAACCCCGAATTTCCATTGGTAAAACTATGGAAACTTGACGTGTCACTGTCGTGATGACGTCGACTCTCTTGATTTCCGCTAATGAGAGGTAGAGGCCCGAGGGCAATTAATGACATTAGAAACCAACACCTATATAACTTGTGGTGACGATCATGAAAGTGTAATTAGAATTTATCTCGAGAATAAGTCAACTTATCCCTAAAGTTAGTCCAATTGACTTTGATAAATACACATTTAATAAATCTACTTAAAATTAACTTAATCTGGATTAATTTAAATTAATATATCTCACATCCCCAGATGAGATTACTTAATTTATTATATAATCAAAATAAATAAAAATAAAAATAAATTAACTCAATTCACTTATTTTAATCCGAGCTAATTTTAATCTACACCAAAACGAGGCTAAAGTCAAATTTGACGGACATATATAAGTTTTCATTAGGAAGTCGACGCCCCCTACGGAGATTCCGTTCTCTCCTTTTTCCAGCTCTATATCTCAATCTCTCTCTCCTTTTTTCAAGCTCTGTATCTTAATTTTCTCAAGTTTTGTAACTCTCTTCCATGATAAATAAGTTCAAAGTGTTGTAGCACACGCAACGGGGATCACCTTCGAGTCAGAGTACTCAAAATAATTGGCAAAGCCCATAATAAGTATATCATATTACTTTTTATAGGATTTATTTATTTTATCATAAAATATTATAAAACTCTAAAATTATTTTACTTGTGATATTTTTAAGTTATTTATTCAATTATAGAATAGCGTAAATGAAATTACGTAGGTTCATTCACCGGCACTATGACTCTCACTTTTGGTTTATCGTCCACTCCGAATGATGCCGGCCGCGACTCCGACGGGCTCGGATGTCAATTCAACTTGCAAACGTCCAGAACCGTTATTTCGTATCCGATCCTCATCCGCCAGAGGGCCCATGCGTGACGTAAACGATGACGACCTCTACAGAGACGACCCATTCGACGAAAAGATCTCATAGGTGTCTCCGTGTGGACGACCCCGCATCAGCTCGTCACCTCCGCCGTCGTCGTCGCGAGGGAGAAGATTCCGCTGCACGGCACCACGTATTAGATCCGCGGGCGCGCTTGTCGGAGGCTCCGAATGATGCCGGCCCCGACTCCGGCGGGCTCGGATGTCAATTCAACTTGCAAACGTCCAGAACCGTTATTTCGTATCCGATCCTTATCCGCTTTCGGGTTTTTCCCACACATCCCCCGCCCCCCAACCTCCGCGAGGATCCCAGTCCGGACTGTCCTGCACACCTGCACGGCGGTGCATTGTACCTGGAAAGTATCGAGCATTTATTGGGTCCGCTAGTGGTCCGTATTTATTATTTTTTAAATGATGCATTGGCATCTTTATCCTCATATATTTTTATGTTTAAAAATAATAAAAAATAAACATAGTCACGGTAAGCTATCGTATAAATTTACTGGATGGTATAAACTTTTTATTATAGGGTTTTTAAATTTTGAGACTTTGCAAATAAGAGTATTTACGGTTAGTCTCTCAAATATATTTATATACAATCTCCGACTTTATACGAAAAAGTTCCAGTCGTTCTCTCTATTCTTCAAAATGTTAACGGGGCGTTTAGTTATAATTTTTTTTTATCTTTTTTCTATCAAAATAAAAATTATGAATAAGAGATACACTCAAACCCACTTGGTGGATATTTCCTTATTTTTTGAGATGGAATCAAACTATTTTAAAATATCACCGTCTAAGTCTGTTTCACCTAAGTTCCCTTGTGTCTAACTCTGCTTCCGTCTAAATTATCTTTCGTCTAATTGTCTTCCTTTTTGTCTACCTTTTATTATCCAACTTCTTTTCATTCTATCTAATTTCATCATCTAATTTAATTTCTTCATTTTCATCTAATTTTTATTGTCTAACGTCTCTATTTGGACAAAACATCTTGGACAAAACATCGTCTAACCCTTACTTCTACTTCTCTAATTTTAGACGAAACATCGTCAAACCCTTATTTCTACCTCTCTAATTTTAGACAATTCATCGTCTAAGACCTTTTCACACCCATTTTCGGATCGTTTATTTTCTTTACTTATAACTTATAAGATGATCTTCCGTCTAATTTATGTCATCTAATTCTTTCGCTAACTAAATAGGTCAATCCATAAAACTCTTATAAAATTTTTTTATATATTTAAACTCAAACGTCCATAAATTTTCTAATAAATCTTAAGGGCCGTTTTGATAGACGATTTGTCGGTCGTTTAGCGCAACCGGAGAGCAGGTGGGCCCCGCCTCCCCTTCGCCTCCCCCTCACATATGCATGCTTAACCGAGGTTGGGTGAGTTAATCGACCCTTCGGGGTCGAGTAACTTACCCTCACCCGGTTATCAAAAAGGGGTCTAAATATATTGGAATAAATTTTCGGGCTGTTACTTCATCTAATTGATTAAATAGTTCTTATGACATTCAATTTGAAGATCAAATGGGAGTAAAAATATGTATTTTAATTTAATATTCTTATCTTTTTTGTAAGTGAAAAGATGGTTGTCAAATTATGATCCACTTCTAAGGTATTCGGGTGGGATGTGGACCGGCACGTCATCCTTCCGCCGTCGAGAGCCGGAGGTTGTCGTTGCTACGTGAAGCCCAACCTCACGCGTTGCCCTCTTCTTTAGAGTGGTCAACCGAACTTCACCCAAATCAATTATCCCGCGACCTTTTAGTATTCTCAAACTTAGAAAATCAAACTTAATTTTTAATAGACCTACCTTCAGTAGCGGTCATATGATCTTTGATTAGATGGTCAAGATGATAGTAATACATTTTTTTGTAAGAAAAAAGTCGTAAACATGATTGTTAAAAGCGTATTAAAGTTTGACCTAACGACTCGATACGGATCGACGTGTGATATGCAGGGTTTGCCGTCCCGCCCCGACCCGCACCGACTCGCACGACCCGACCCGACCCAGGTGGGTGCCGGGTCGCACGGGCCGTGGGTCGTGGACGGGACGCACCGAACCGCTCTGTCCCGTGCGTCTCGCCACGTACCGGTGCGGTGCGCGGGGGGACCTGGCTCGGTACGAGCGGGTCGGGGCGGGTCGACGGGCCGGCAGGAGGGGGAGCGGGGGTGCCGGAGGTGGGAGAGGGGGTGGTGGGGGGCCGCAGGAGGTGGGAGAGGGAGGGGGTGGTGGGGGGGCGATCTCGGTGGTGGGGCCGCCGGAGGTTGGGGGGCGGTGGTGGCCGCCGGAGGTGGGAGAGGGGGGCGGTGGGGGGCCGCAGCAGGAGAGGGAGGGGGAGGTGGGAGAGGTGGGGGGGCGGTGGTGGCCGTCGGAGGTGGGAGAGGGGGGCGGTGGGGGGCCGCAGCAGGAGGGGGCGGGGGGCGCCGGAGGGCGGCAGCAGGAGGGGGGCGGTGGGGGGCCGTAGCAGGAGGGGGCGGGGGGGGGGGGGGGGGGGGGGGGCGCCGGAGGTGGGAGAGACGCCGGAGGGCCGCAGCAGGAGGGGGCGGGGGGCGCCGGAGGGCGGCAGCAGGAGGGGGGCGGTGGGGGGCCGCAGCAGGAGGGGGGGCGCCGGAGGTGGGAGAGACGCCGGAGTGCCGCAGCAGGAGGGGACGGGGGACGTCGGAGGTGGGAGAGCCAACGGGGCGGACCGGGTCACTGTGCGACCCGCCCGACCCGACCCGTCCCGCGCAGAGACCGGGTCGGACGGGTCGACAAACCCTGGTGATATGTCATCAATGTAATATTCATATCTGTTTAACTATGATATATTTTATTTTGTGTTATATCTAGGGTTGTCAATAGGCCGGGTCGACCTGATTGGTACGCGGGTTTGGCCCGATTTTGGGCTTGGTCGCAAGGTCTTTTTCGGCCCGTAGACTTTTAGTCGGGCTTAAAAATCCGACTCGACTAGACCCACAGGCTGGACTAGGGCTTTGAGTTCGGTCCGCTGATCGACCGGGTCCGTTCTCTTTTTTTTTATTCTCACTCCAAATTTTAAAAATTAGTCAGTTAAAATTATATTATTTTACTTAATTAAAAATTTTAAAATTCTCTTTTCAGACAAATTATGTAATTAATATCAAATTTTTAATTATTTTAGTGAGATTATAGATTTTATATTATTAAATCTATTATTTATTATTATTTTTATTATTTTATTTAAGTTATCAGGTCGACCGGACTTTAATCGGGTTTTTTTTTTACATAATGTCGGGCCCGACCCAGCTCGGTCCGATATAGGTCGGGCCCGAGCTGAGCTCGGACCTTAATCTTGATAAGTCAGGCCCGAGTCGGATCGACCTAAGCCCAACCTAGATCCGACCCATTGACGGCCCTAGTTATATCGACCCCGGTACCTAAATGATTTGAGACATTTTTTTGTAACGGTTGATCGGGAGTTTGAAACCTAATAAGAGTATTTTTAAATTTTATTATATTTTAAAAAACTGAAAAACAAATGTTAAATGTGACATACATGACTCACTAACTAATTAAGCTAAGCATGATTTCAACTCATAATTTATTATAATAAATATTTATTATTATTGTATAATATCATACCATTAAAATATTAGTACGGCACGTACTACCGAGCCGCACCTTAACAATCCTACGTAATTTACTTCGGTTCATTGCGCCTACGGCGCATAAAAATCAATTTGAACGTTTTCCATGCCACCGGAGACGACTCCGCTTCCTTCCCCCTCTTTCGCCCCTCCACTTCCTAACATTACCTTCCATATCCCTCTCTCTCTCTCTCTCTCTCTCTCCATTCTGCTTCAAGAGCTCCCGCCACTCCTCACTACCCCGCTTCGACGAGGACAGCGCCGTTCTGGCGGCGTGGGCGCCTTCTAAGGTTTATGATTCTTCCAGAGTTCTCCACCGAGGGATCTCTCTCCGTTCTTCGCCATCTCCACTTTTTTTTTTTGCTTTTACTGATCTGGAAGAGGCGGAGCGATTTTTCGCGAGTTCCACGTTGGTGCTCCGGAAGCAGCAGCAGCGCACCGAACCTTCTCTACGAGCTTCTGGTTTGACTGGTTGGTGGAGTAGAGAATAAAGGCGTTGCAGGGGAGGGATTGGGGGATAGGGGGAAATCTTAGGCGTTTGTTCCTGGCCTTTCTACGCTGGAGTCGCGCACGTCTATCGTAGTTCTGCTCAAATCTTGCGGGCGCGGCCATGTGTTGATGCTACATGGCGGCGGAGATGGGGAGCAGCGGTGCTACCATGGGTTTGGATGATCAGACCGAAACGGGGGCGTCCGGGCGTGAACTGGGAGGGGTTGCTTCTTCGGAGAAGTCCCATGAAAACGACGGTTGTGGGGTTTCAGGGATTTTGGATGTAGAGCGCGGGGACGCGGACCGGTGTTCGTTTGACACTCCCTGGGAGACGTCAGGGGTGCCACGGGACTCTTCTGAGCTGGGCTTCTCTCCCGGAGGTTAGTTCTCATTTACATTCGTCGCTTTGGATTTTATTATTATTATTATTTTTTATGTTAGCTATGTTCACTATTAGGTTTCTTCTACAAAGTACAAAGTCTAGCTTTAGTTTTCCAATGGATTATTGGATATAAGTGATATGCCGCTGGAAGAAAAATAACAGGAAAGGAGTAAAACGCCCCCTTCCCCATGCTCTTCGTTGCAAAGGCTTTTCTTTGCTTTTGAATTTTGAAAACTCTGTGCCCTGGTCTTGATGAGGTGGTTTTTTTATTTGAAGTGTGGAAATTCGGAAAATTCTTCACATTCTACCTAGAAGTCACTCTGACTTGGTCATTAGAAAATTCTGTTTGCTGTATGAAGTTTCACTATGAAGGCACTTCGGCATAGTTACCTGTTATCATATTGAAGATCTGCGCTAATCAAAACGGTGTGTTTGTTTTCGTTGATGACAGCCGGCTTTTCCTTCACATAAATAGACGTATAGTCTGTAGGGGGCTTTTTGCCCTTTTCCCTGGCCCAGGCTGCTAGGAATTAGAATTGCGTATGAGAAGAGAATCTCTCGTCTCTAAAACCAGCATTCCTAAAACCAAGGGCAAAGAGTCAGGCAGACAAAAGGGGGGGGGAGCTCTATGTTCTTTGTTGTCTTGTAGCTGGATTCTATGGAAACCCAAGAATCCTTAGAATGGGATTCTGACTTAGCACTAGGTCTCACAATTATCCGTTTAAAATTCGAATCGAATTCGAATTCGTATTCGTTTAATCGGATAATTATCCGAATAAAATATCCGACAGATAATTTAATCATATATCGGATATCCAATCATTAATCATATACGAATTCGGATATTGGGATATTCATGTTAGATATTATCCGACCGATATATGAACTCTTAGATAAATATCTAAGGACACACATATTCTTGAGTTTAAATACAAATATAACACTTGATGGAATTCTTTGGCGAAACATGATTCATGTAGCCAACCCCAAATAATGAGATAAGGTTCTGATGATGAACTTCAAAAGTTTCTATTCATAGTCAAGAAGAATGGCCTAAAATTCAGTCTCACAGATGTAGGATCAGCTCCACCTTTAAGCAGATGGGATAGCCTTTGATGATTGGTCTTGAAAACAGGTAAAGTAGACTTCAGCAGACTCAAAAAAAAAATTTGAAGGCCTTCACATTGCTAAAATAATTAGAGTTGCCCTTAGGAAAAGTTAGAAAGATCAACTGCATTCTTTTGTTAACTTAAGTAGAATACTTGTGATCATTTCTTGTATCCTGTTTTCATGTGGACTATGAAAGACAACTTAATTTTGACATTTTGACTATTTTTACTGGGAAATAATCTAATATGCAAATGAATGTATCTCATTGTTCAACTTGGACTCCAAGTTATTTTTGGCAATTCAATTATTGTTACTAAGAATACCTTTTTGTTTTCTTGGTTGCAGGTTTGGAGCATTGCAAAACTGCACCACTGCACTATAATAGCAGTGATGTGTTAATTGATTGTCAGGATCATAGGATGACCAGATCCAAGACTGAGAAGAACGAAAGTCTGAAACATGACTGGAAACTTGATAAACTCTCAGAACATGAGAAGGTTTCTATCTTTGATCCATGGGTTAAAATTCTTCATCTGGTTGGTCTTGATCATTGCCTATCACATGCCAAATTGTATTTAGATGCACTAGTGCTGGGTTCATTTCATTTTCTACCTATCTCGTAGAGTCCTGCATGATATGTGATTTCTTATTGGTACATTTGTCATACATGGCTGTTCAAATTTGAAACTTATTGTTCAACGACAGTGAAAGATAATGGATCTAGTTATGCATCTGGAACATTCTGATCACCAACGGTGAGCCACTGCTGCAAATCCAATTTGCGGATGCGAGGAATAGACTCCTTTAAATGGAACTTGCTGGCCCATTTCTCCCACCAAAAACATGTGGATTCCCCATCACCTTCTTTTACACGGATATCTTTCTCGACCCATATTGCAGACTTCATAATGCCTTTCCAAATTGGGGACATTAAAGTGTGATTATCTGTGAACAGGTAAAATTTGTTGTCTTGAAAGTGCTTTGCCTGAATAATGCTCTTCCAAATAGACTTATCTTCAGCACACAATTCCCACAGCCGCTTTCCAATCATAGCCAAGTTGAAAAACTGCAAATTCTTTACACTCAACCCTCCTTGTTTCTGTGATCGGCAGACCACTTCCCATTTCACCAAGGGGATTGTACGAGGCTGAGGATATTTGGCCCCCCGGAGGAAGCTTCTCTGAATTTTATCAAACTTCAATCTAACTGTCTCAGGCATGGTAAAAGTAGACAAATAGTGCTGAAGCATTGCAAATAACACAGAAATTTGGTAAAGTTATCTGTTCCTCTAAAGACAATTGTCAGGCTTTCCACATTGAGAGCTTCTTGTCCATATGTACCAATGACAAATTCCAGTCTGAAACTCCTAAAGTTCTTAAGTGCAGTGGCAGTCCAGATGAAGAACAGGGCACTCATTTGCAGGTTCCAGTGCGTAGAGCTCTCAAAGATGAGGAAATTCCTGAGTATTCATCTTTATTAACTCTTCTTAACCACTTTTGTATTACTTCTCACTCGAAAGATCAGTTTCTACGGCCAGCAGCTGGGGGTCCTTTTCTGTTAAGGTCCTGTATCAGTTGATTGAAGGACGGCGACCTCAACTTTCCCATTATCAAACAACTTGGAAAATTCCACTCAAGGTTAGAGCATTCATGTGGCTTGTGACTCATAAACGGGTGGTCACTAAGGTGTCTCGTGGTAAATGGAGACCAAATAGTGACACCTCTTGTAACTTTTGTGGGGACCATGAGGAGATGGTAGATTACCTTTTCTTTCAATGTCATACCTCATGCAATTTGCTGGAGCATTTGGAGACAGAGGAATGACACAATTTTCCAGGGGAGTAAATTTTACATTGAGAACATTACTCTTCGAGCTCTGTCTCTCATTTATAAGTGGCTTAGATTTAAGTTACAGTTGTCCATAGAGGAGTGGGGAAGGGCAATCTCATGCTGTTAGAGTAGTCAGTTCTTGTAACTATTTCATTTTTCTTTTCTTTTCCTAGGATCAGGAATCTCACCTCATCCTACTCATTGTGCTACTTTTGTTTGTTACTATAAAAATTGGTGGTATGATCCACATTTCTTCCGGAAAAAAAAGCTCAGTAGACAGATGCGGGAAATTTTTACTCAGTTTACTGGTCAACATTTTACATTTACTTCTGCGGAGGGGATGTGGGCCTGTTTTTGCTGTCTCAAGTCAGTACAAGGCCAAGATGTTTAGTGCAAACTATTCTCTCTGCTCACTCATGCAATATGTTGGTGCTTGTGGAAATAATGGAATGCTACTATTTTTAGTGCAGTAGAGTTTATTTGGAAAATATTTGTCGTCACATAGTCTCTTTACTTTTCTCTTGGAGTAGGTTCTTGCTGAATGTTAGGTTAAAGGATTGGAATAAAATCTTTGTGAATTTGTATTTTTTTCTCCTTTTTCTCCTGAGCAAAGGTAACTCACTTTTTTTTTTCCTGAAAGTGGTTGGTACCACTAAATTGTATTACAGTGAAAAGAGGGATTTACACGTATGATTGGTGGTGCAGTCTGCATCTTTTCTCAAACACAATGTTCTTACATATTACTGTTTAGTTTCTTTTTCCCTCCAATGACATTGAGTTCCCTTCCTTTTTCCCCATGAGGACTTGCCTATTTTTGTGTGTTAATGTTACATTCATTTGAGTTATAGAACAAATTTTAGTTGTTCAAATTTAAACATTTTTCCTATGTCATCTTCTCTTATATACGTTTTTGTGCTCCAGAAACAGATAATGGAGAACTTTGTGAAAATCCAAAAAGATGGTACGGTACAGGTTGACGTTGCTGATAACGTGCCTGTGGCATCAGAACTGCTAGAGCTTGACTCTGTCGATGCAAATTCAGCGGATGTTGAAAGTTCTCAGTCTGAGTTTATGAGGTCTACTCCAAAGTTGAAAATTGCTATGCTTGTTGTTGGAACAAGAGGAGATGTTCAGCCATTTGTGGCATTTGCAAAGAGACTTCAGGCATGTTTATCTCAATTCTGAATTTTATGATTATTTTTTCTGTACTCTTTCCTACTTCATTATTGTTTGGGTTATCTTTCTATAAGGAATATGGTACCATCCCCTTTAAGAAGAAACACACTAGGTTTCTGACCTAGCAGCACTTGCTTTTTTTTATGGCTTCAATTTTATTCAGCTTATCCTTTCTGCATATTGCATCTCTGTCTATGTAAATGGGTTGGCTTTGTAATTCCATGCTCTGTCTACTTGTTGGGGTTACCAACTTAACATAGGATTGTAAATAAACAAATAGTCATAATTTGCACAGTTAAGTTGTACTATCATTGCTCTAAAAGCCTGTCCTTCATGAGGAAGAATGCCTTCTCATGTATGAGGTTTTATCTGAGGAAAGTTGACATCAGAATATAGGCAATGTTCCTTTAAGATTGAGGCCTTTTCTACTTGTCCATTTGACACCTTAAGGATCAGCAGAGAAACTCATGGAATGTAGGATTGGTTGATCAAATTCTGGCTGTGACTTAAGCCTGGCCAATCTGGAACAATCTCTTTGCACGAAGAGTAGGGATGGGGAGTGAGGGAGGGTTGACATTGCAGGTCTGCTAGCCAAGCCATTGCAATCATCCATTGCCACCATAGACACCATGGGTCCCACTTCCTCTCCTATTCCTCCTCTTCCTCTTCCTTTCTTCTGTTTTGGATGGACCGTGGCTAAGAGATCAAAATGGCAAGGATTGGGGCAGAGAGGGATAAAAAGGCACAGGGGTTTGCATGATTAGCCTTGTTTCAAGTACATTTATAATTACACCTTTTTACTGGGAAAATTAATTACCGCCCCTGTCAGAGAGGCGGATTTATTTCCTAGTCCCTGTCAGGAAATCATCCGACCTGCACCCCTGCTTTTTAGGGGGACTTATTTTCTAGTTCTCAGCGTCAATGTTGGTTTATCAACTTATAGTTTGCCTCCCTGTCATATTGTTTGCTTGTGACTATTTGTTAGCCTGCTTGATCTCGGCGAATTGTTTGAGGACCCATGAGGAGGCATCATGTTATCATAATTATGGCGTAAGTAATACCACGTAATGCGATAACACACAATGCAAAACTGAAGAGCGTTGATATGATGATTAAGGTAGTTTGTATTTAAGAACGTGACTATTATTGCTTGGTTACGTAACAACAAAAGACATGCAAAGTAAAAGTAATAAAACTGTAGAAGAAAAGAGGAAAATAACATAAGTCCGCCCCTCTTACTGCACACATTACTTAAAAACTCTTGTGAAGTCAAAAAGTGTGCGTGGCAGGTTAGGACTGATTTCTAGGGTCAGTGGAGCATTTTTGCAAGAGATGTGTTCTTAGGTTTGAATTTGGTCGTGTCGGCCGATTTGAATCATTATTGAAGAAAATTTGGTACTTATCAAACGAAGAAGGATCATAATGAAGGAATATCTGATGGTTTAGCACCAATTAATAGCACAACATAAGTTTGTCTGATTTATACCACCCCAACAGGGGTCATTGGTGTTTTTTTTTTGGATTTCTGTAATGGTTCAGCAGGATCATCAACCTTTGGACCCTCTTCCCCATTCTGTGACGGCATCAAGAACTCTGGCTGTTCATGTAGATCTTTATCTATTTTCAATCCCTCCTCCTCACATGGGTCTTGGGATTCTACGTTGACGACCTTTTGAGAGCATAGGTTGACCATGTCTTCCGGATCTTAGGAGTAGATATCAATGGGCTACGCCATTGTTGAGCCCTTCATTTTTCTCGAATTGGTCGAGGTGAATAACAAAGTTAAATAAGTCCGATGACGATCAATAAATGGCACAAAGCCAAGGCTGTCATGATTACGGACTAGTTACGCGTCCCGGGGACTCCCGATGGATACTCGGCATGAAAGGAAAAACCCTCACAACGAAAAAAAAACTGAAAAGAAATTTTCCGTATCACTTGCGGAATGTCTGGCACGTGTCAGCAAGTCATCACGATAAGACGAAACCTCCTTCCCTCATAAATGGCACGGAAGGAGCAAGAAAATCAAGCACAAAGCACAAAGGAGAAGTCATTTTCTCCCTCTCCACATGGCAAGACACCAAACCCAAGGAGAATAAAAAAAAATGGGGGGGGGGGGGCTTTTATGGGGTCGCCCCCACCTTCTCTCTACCTCCCGATCGAGACCGGACCAGGTAGTTCCCTTGTGGGACCTAGCCGGACTCGTGGGACCTATCCAGTCCCAATTGACTCCCTTTGTCTATAAAAGCCCCACGTGGACCCCATTTCTGACACGACTTCTGAAAGAGATCCTGAGGAGCAGCGGAGGAGTGCTTGGAGCTTTTGTTCTTTGTATTTTTGTGAAGACCCACAAAGGGTATGTTTTATAAATACCCCTGATTCTATACTTATGTCCCTAGGGGTCTGGTGATATAATTTTCTATGTAATTTGGTGATAAAATAATGTATTTTTTGAATTAATTAGAAATTACGAAAATATCTCCAAAATTACAAGAAAACCCACACTGTCCTATAATTGTAGAAATACCCTACAAACTTCAAAAATTGTAGATATGTCTCGCACTTTTGCGGAAAAGTTCCGTAAAGTCTATAGTTGGTCGACAAAGTCCTATATTTATATAAACGCCCTGTATCTTTTTCAGGAGTTATAAAAATATCATGACTTTCTGTTAATTGTGCGAATGCCATTTTTTGACATGGTGATTGTGGATGTCTTCCAAGACCTAAACTGCCATCATACCCATGGCCAGTGCAAATTACAAGTATACCCTACCAATACCAAATTGCAAATATATCCTACTACCAAATTATGTTTAAGTCCCTAGGCATCGTAAAGACTATGGAGTAACCCCCTAACTTACTCCTATTTTATCCCAAACCAAGTTACATTTTTGCCCTTGTCATTATGCTTCTGAGGGTGTTTATTGTTGTTATCACGAATATGCCCTCAATATCATAACTAATATTGTGACTCTTCTCCGATAGTTAAACAAAGGTGTTCGGACTTTATGTCGATGTAAATTAACACTTATTACAGTCAGTGGGAAAAGGCCCAGCATCCGAACCCTAATCTTTTGATAAACCTAATTCAAAGGATTAACGATAATTAACAATACACATGCCCTTTAAAAGGTTGACAAATGTGCATAATTGATTTTTCCAATTCCCAAACCACATAAGCCAATATCCTCATATCAAAAATCCCACGTGTTAACCAGCCATCATTAGTGCATTCCTTTCCCTTGCCTCATTGATAATTTATAGAGACAACTTGGCACGGAGGGATTCATTTCGGTCTTCATGCATTGCCGTGATTGCCTCTTCGTAGTTGATGATGGACCATCCCCTTCTCTGCTTATGGTCATGTCCTTCATGGTTGATGACATACTCAATCGACATTGCTTCTCAGCAAACAAATGGAGGGTCAATGGTGCCGCAAAGGGGAGAAGGGGATAGTGAAGAGGGGGAAATTTGGGAAAGGGAGATGGAGAAACGTCGTTTCTATCTAATGCATCATTGGCCGTTGTAGGAAGTCATTGAAAACCAGAGATGGATATTTGATTTTGAAGTGACATTTTGGCGATTGCCCTCTGTTGAACGTGAAAAATGCGACACACTGATGATGAATAAAATCAATAAATTATGGTATCATCAGCATGTTTATTTGTATTATTGACTTCGCAGTTTTGGGTTTATAAGATGATTTGGGTTCGTGTACAGGATCTTTCCCCACCAATCGCAATTAGTGTTAATTTACATCGGCAGAAAGTCTGAATACCTTTGATTAATTATTAAAGAAAATCTTTAGCCTTTGTCAATATTCGCTGTGACATTGAAGGTTCTATCTAATGGTTATGATCATGATGATCGCTCATTAGAGATATACCCTCGTAGGAAAATTGAGGTTTTTTATTCCTTGAATGCATGTAATATGAATTACAATTGGTCTTTTGAGACCCATATATAAAATTGGTCCCGATTATGTAATCTGACCCTTGGATGTACATATAATCGCAATCAGACTGTTGAATCTGTTTCCGGTCACAATTGGACTGTTGGATTTGCTTTTGGTCTCGATCAAATCCTTGGATTTGTTTCTGACCACGATTAGACAATTGGATTTTGCTTCCGGTCACGCTTGGACTGTGGAATTAGTATTCGATCTTGATCGGACTATTGGATTTGCTTTTGATCTTGATTGGACCGTTGGATTTGCTTATGACCTCGATCGGGCTATTGAATTTGTTTGTGGTCTCGATCAGACCGTTGGAGTGTTTATGGTCTCGATCTGACTGTTGGATTTGTTTCTGCTCACGATTGGACCATTGACTTTGCTTCTGATCATGATCAGACCGTTAGATTTGAGAAATGACCGTAGGATTGCCATATGGTCACAAGCGGTCCATCAGATTAATGTATAATCACGATCGGTCGCTTTATTGCCATATATCATCAGAGTGAGATATGATTGTGATTGACCGTCGGATCGCTAATATGATCGCATTCAGTCCATCAAATTGATGTACAACCACGATTGGCCGTTGGAACGCCATATGATGATAATTGGACTGTTGGATTAGCATATGACCATGATTGGGCCATTGGATCGACATATGATCATTATGGGCTATTGGATTGGCTTATGATCAAGATCTGCTGGATCAGCTTAGGATCAAGCTTGGCCGTTAGATTGGTATATGATCACGATCGCGTTGTTAGATCAGCATATGATCACGATCAAGCCATTGGATCGGCATATGATCATGATTGAGCTGTTGGATTAGCTTATGATTACGACTGAGCCTTTGGATCGGCATACGATCAAGTTGTTGGATCATCATGTAATCTTGTTTGGGCTGTTGGATTGGCTTATGATCAAAATCGGCTGTTGGATTAGCTTATGATCAAAATCGGCCGTTGGATCGACATATGATCACAATCGAGTTGTTGGATCGGCATATGATCACGATCAGGTTGTTGGATCGGCATATGATCATGTTCAGCCGTTAGATCAACTCACGATCAAGATTGGCCGTTGGATCGCCTTATGATGAAGATCGGCCGTTGGATTAGCATCTGATGACGATTAGGCTGTTGGATCGGCATATGATCGCGAGCAGTCGTTGGATCGACTCATGATCAAGATCGACTGTTGGATCTACTCATGATCAAGATCCGCCATTAGATCAGCATATGATCACAATTGAGTTATTGGATCAACATATAATCAATTTCAGGCCGTTGGATCGACATATGATCACTATCAGTCGTTGGATCGGCTCATGATCAAGATTGGCTGTTGGATCAATTTATGATCAAGATCCGTCATTGGATCGGTATATGATCACGATCGAGCCGTTGGATTAGCATATAATCACAATTAGGCCGTTGGATCGACATATGATCACGATCAGCCGCTGGATTGGCTCATGATCAGGATCGACCATTGGATCGACTTATGATTAAAATCCACCGTTAGATCGACGTATGATCATGATCGAGCCGTTAGATCAACATATGATCACAGTCAGGCCGCTGGATCGACATATGATCACGATCAAGCTATTGGATTGACATATGGTCTTGATCAGTTGTTGGATCGGCTCATAGTCAAGATCGGCCCTTGGATCGCATATAATCAAGATCTGCTGTTGGATTGGCATATGATCCCGATCGAGCCGTTGGATCAGCATGTGATCACGATCAGCCTACTGACTCAACAAATCTGGTCTATGATGGACCTATTGGGTATAGCGAACTGAGAAGTCCAGCCAATTGGGCTTAATGGGTCTAATGGTCCAATTAATTGGACCTATGATGGGCTAATTAGACATAATGGATCTGGTGGTCTCGGTCAATTGGGCTAGTTGGACTTATGGTGAGTCAATTAAGCATAGTGGACTCAGTGGTCTGAGTCAATTGGGCTAATTGGGCCTATGATGAGTTGATTGGGCATCTTGGACTTTGTGATCCGAGCCAATTGGGCATAATAGCCAATTGGGCTAATTGGGTCTTATTGGGCCTATTGATGAGCCAATTGGGCATGATGGGCCTAATGGTACGAGCCAATTGGGCTTTAATGCTCAAGTGGTTTGAGCCACATAGACTATGGGCAAGATTGAGACAAGTAGGCCATGGCTCTCACCTGAGTGAGGAGAGAGAACACAACAACCTTGCCAAGAGTTTTATTGTTAATGGAAATGGGATCCCGTGGGGTATTTATAGACTCACAGGGGCCGGAAAATTATGAGCACAGCCCCCTATTGGATCGTTTTCAGTTGAGTTCAGAAAAACCATATTCGTTAACCATCATTTTATTTTTTTTGAATCTCGTAGGGCTTGTTTTGAGAGTGCGAGCTGATCAGGGATTTTTACAAGAAAATCCCTGGAACCTTAACTATCGATTTCTCTCTCCCACCCAAAGGCCCATGTCCTCCTTTTAAGGAAGAGAGAGAGAGGGAGGCCGTTAAGAAAGGATGGAGCCGTTGAGCTCCTTTTCTCTCTTGCATATTTTTCTCTCCAGAAATAAGAGAGAAAGTAGGGAGGGAAGGTAGAGAGAGAGGGCGCATGAAAGAGGTCATCAGTGTTTTTTTTTTTTGAGTGTGGTGGGCATCTCCTTTATCATAAAACCCCTTCACAAAATACATGTTTTGTTTGAAACCCCATTGGGTCATTCATGTGAGTAGGGATTCAGACTTTTTCATATAACCCCTTGGATAAGTAAACACTCATCCTCTCTCTACCATGAAGTCCATCGGGGTGTGAGTAGGGAATTTTCAGGAAAAAACCCCTATTAAAATGATGGCTAAACCTTAAACCCCCTTGGGTTATTCATGTGAGATGGAATCATGGAAGAGATGGTCATGTAATATTTCGAAAAAAAACCCTTTGATAGTTGGAGATTTCTGATCTTTTCAAACTCCTGCCCCCATTGGGTAGCATTAAAAGGTGGGAGTGAGGGTGCATGTGAGAGGCAAGCCATCCGATGGCTTTTGTTTCTTGGGAAAAAATTTCATAAAAGTCTCTAAAAAATACCATTTATCCCCACTCATAACTCCCATGCCTATCGTGCTGTTTGAGAGAGAGGGAGAGAAAATGGGGGGTAATTAAGGGTTACATTAAATTCCTCCATTAGTGAGGAAGGAGAGAGAGATAATGGGAGAGATAGAGAAAGGCACAGGAATCAAGAGTCCTGAGCGGCTTCCTTTACTTTCTTCTTAAAAATCCATTAATCTCATTAATTAGGAAGTAGGGAGGGGATATAGGAGAGAGAGAGAAAAAATAGGGGAAGGGAGCCACAGCAGCATTTAAGAGTCCTAATCAGCAATTAAGAGAGAGAGAATTTGATTCAGACATGGACTCTTCCTCCCTCGTTGTCTCCCCTTCATTTTCTCTTCTCACGTCATTTAATTAGCTCTTATAAGGAGAGAGCAAGAGAGGGGGATAATTGTTTGGGAATTTTGAGTCCGACATGGACTCTTCCTCCTCTTTATTCTCTCCCGAGGACCCCGGCAGGTGGCAGTCAGTCAGAGTCTTTATGGGACTCTGCTTTTTGTTTTAAACCCTCTCTCTTCCTCTCTATTTCGTGGCAAAGCAGAGCCATCACCAAGAGCTCTTCTTCTCGGCACAGCAGGAAAGCTCCGATGCTTCAACACCGTTTCTCCCTCTTTTCTTAAAAAATGAGATTGATGGGCAGTGGCCTAGGTTTTAAATAAAATAGTCATAGTCCTCTCTCTCTTCTCATACACAATTTCCAAGGAGAGATAGAGAGATGTTAATGAGCATTTAAAAATTCAGATTTCATTGGATTCAATACGAACAGAGGTCTGGGTTTTTTGTGTAAACCCCTGTCAAAATATGCAAATAACACCCTCTTGCTCAACTTAGACCCATCGGACAAGAGAGAGGAGAGGCCAGGTGTGAATAGGGTCCAGGTCTCTCCTGGTTCAATGTGAACAGGGGTTTGATATTTTTTCATATAAGCCCCTAGGTAATTTAAGATTAGCTGCTTTTCTTCTCCTTCAAGACCCATCGGGTCATTTTAATGGTGTGAACAAGTTTGTCCAGTATCAACAGGGGTTATAATTTTATATAAAAATTCCCAAACAATTGAAGCATTTGTGGCTTTTGCACCTCAGGCCCCCATTGGATCATGTTCCTGAGTGTGAGCACGAACAATTTAAAAAAAACCCTATTAAATAAATATTTCTGACTTTCTTGATTCCTGGATGCTTGTGAGATAGAGAGAAGGATCGATGGACACTTGAATACTAGTGTGAATAGAAGTTCAATATTTCAAAAATATCTCTCAGAAAATTGAGATTTTCTGTTCTTTTGAATCCTTGTCCCATGGGGCAACATTTAGGGGGGGAGGGGGGGGGGGGGAGAGGAGAGGGAGGCTGCAGCTAATGGACTTCAGATTGGACTCCTCCTTTCCCTTTCTTCTTCTTTTTTTGGTTCGAACACCCTCTTCCCTCTATATGAGTGTATATGGGTAGAGGATGATGGTCTGTCATCAGCCATGAAGAGGTGTTCGCGACAACACATGGAGGCCGAAATGAATCCCCTCCATGCCAAGTTGGCTCTACAAATTATCAATGGGGCAAGGGAAAGGAATGCACTCATGATGGTGCAACCCATTGATATCTACTCCCAAGATCCAAATGACGTGGTTGCCCAATGCTCTCAAGAGGTGGTCAACGTAGAATCCCAAGACCCGCTTAAGGAGGAGGGATTGAAAGTAGATAAAGACCTACATGTCGGGAGTGAGCAGTTAGAGCTCCTGATGTTGTCACAGAATGGGGAAGAGGATACAGACGCTGATGATCCTGCTGCACCATTACCTTTTTTTTTGAAAGTGGGTGATACCACTGGTTGTATTAAATGTAAAAGAAGGGATATACAAGTGTAGTTAGTATGTTCCCAAAAACTTCCTATACAACATGCACACCCACCCAGTGTGGACCATCCTAACCCCCAACAAAACAAAAGCAGTGGAGCTGTGTGAGTCAACTTCATATAATTGCTCAGCCCACTCTGTGACTCTCACAAATGAAAGAGAACCCTATCCAGTGATCTTGTTTCACCTCTGAAGATTCTGCCGTTGCTCTCTCCCCATATATCCCAAAGGGTGGCATGAAGGATAAGCCACCAAATAACTTTGTCACCCGTAGCCCCGCTTTGGTACCGAGTAGCCCTGGGTTAGCCTGGTTTTAACCCAGAGTTAACCTGAATTGCAGTTTGATAGGCAATTTTGGCTAACCCGATTAAAACAGAGACAATCTGGAGTTAACTCCGGGTTAGTAAACCCACCTCTCTAGGTGGCTTTACTTATCCTGCTTGTGTAAATGACCATCACCCCCGTACGGCGCGTTGATCCCTCCCTGGCTGGCCTATGTGAATGCCCTGCAAAACCCTCTCTCCCCCCTGTATGGCCCACGGCCCACCCCCGCCCCCCATTCGCCTGTGAAACCCTCTCTCCTGTTCCTATCTGATTCATGCTACATCATTACAAAAACCCGAAAAAAACACCAATGACCACCCACCTGTTGGGTTGCTATAAATCAGACAAACTTATGTTGTGCTGTTAATCGGTGTTAAACCTTCATATATTCCTTCATTATGATCCTCCTTCGTTTGATAAGTGCCATTTTTTTTTTCCAATAATGATTCAGATTGGCTAACACGACCAAATTCAAACCTAAGAAGTATGCATCTTGTGAAACAATCAGTCCTAACCTGCCATGCACAGTTTTTTTGACTTCACCAGAGTTTTGGGTAACACGTGCATTAAGAGGGGTGGACTTATGTTATTTTCTTCTTTTTTTCTATAGTTGTACTACTTTTACTTCGCATGTCTTTTGTCATGTAACCAAGCGATGATAGTCACATTTATAAATAAAAGCTATCACAATCATTGGATCAATGCTCTTCAGTTTTGCTTTGTGTTATCGCATTACGTGCTATTGCATTATACCACAATTATGATAACATGTTATAATACCTCCTCATGGGTCCTCAAACAATTCGCTGGCGTCAATCAGGCTGACGCACAGTCATGAGCTAACAGTATGACATAGGGGTAAACTGGGCATTCGGTTAAAGTTGGCAAACGGACGTTGACACCAGGGACTACAAAATAAGTCCCTCTAAAAGGCGGGGAGTGCAGGTTGGATGATTTTCTGACAGGGACCAGGAAATAAGTCGCCCCTCTGACGGGGGAAGTAATTCATTTTCCCTTTTTTATTTGTATAGACACTTTTATCTATGAATATATTTTTTTATTTGTAAAATACCTTTTCATTCATTAATATACTTTTCTTGTATTTCTCCCCCAGACTGGATTCCTTCTGTCGGATTGGCTGATCAGACGAATCCAGCATGGATTGGGATCAGGCAGACCTGATCTGGGTGCCCATTTCAGTTCAGAATTCATTGGACAAACTTGGCAAACTGTGACTACAGGACATAGGAAAATGTGCCCGAACAGCCACAATTTTTTCTGCTCTATGTATATCATGAGATATAAGTTTCAAAAAAAGAAGGAAAACCACCAAATTTTCCATCTAAGATGTCAAAGACTTTTGAGTGAAAGAAATCCTTGAGCAACTTCACAGTGACACTTCATTCTATATGGCTTTTACGTTGGATGATATTTCCAGTTTATTCTACTATCCTTTGTTCATGTGGGTTTAGTTTTTAAAACAAAAGCTTGTAGTCAGCTTGCTGCACTGGGTTAATCTCGAAAGTGCAATTTCTTACTCATTCTCTACTGCATTTCTCTTGTTTTTGGTGCACTTGAGTTTGTCTTAACACTTGTCATCATTCTTCTGTAGGAATTTGGTCATCAGGTGCGATTGGCAACTCATGCTAATTTTCGCTCGTTTGTGAAGTCAGCTGGTGTCAATTTTTATCCATTGGGTGGTGATCCACGGATCCTTGCTGGATGTAAGGAGTTATAGTTCAGCCTTTCCTTTTTAAAGTGAAGGAGTTCTAGTTCAGCCTTTCCTTTTTAAAGTGGAGTTCTAGTTCAGCTTGAAACCTCTGTTGCACATCCCTCCTGAAAATTCTTATATATCTCAATTAATTTCTCTCTCTGATAACTGTTAAATTTGATTTTCATTTTCTTTTTTTTAATATTTGCTTTCACTGTCCATATGGTCTGTTTGACCATTTTCTCTTGATTGGCCATAATTGTGTTCTTGCCAACCAATTTAATGTGTATGAACATGATCTTCCCTGATGTTGAGGGCAGTTAAATTTTGCAAATGTAAACAACAAAGGAGTTGTATATAGTTAAAAGCTAAAAAAGAATACATTTGAATTGTCAGGGGTAAAAAAAACCTTGATTGCCTTGAGTTTGCTAAGGTGGTCCTGAATGACTGGCTTATTTTTCCTTATAAATCAATGGCCGGAGATGCTTCTGCTTGGGGTCACCTGATTACGTGTCAGAGTTGGACTGTAGGTGCGGCATAGCTGAAACTAAAGCGATTGTACCGTTACAGGTAAAGACTTGGTGATAGATGATGTTGCAAATTGCAGTCTGCAAAAATCAACTGAGTATCATGAATTCTGCTGGGATATAAAATAGTAACCTTGCTCCCCTTACATGTCATAGCAATCCAAAAGGCCGGAAGACCCAAAAAGAACCATCAAAGAAAAGCTTGTCATTTGCTCCAGTGACACCCTAGCATGTCTTGTGATTGCCCCCCATAAGCTTCTTGGTTTCCCTCCTGGATTGCTGCAGAAGAGAGCCTCCACTGCACTAGCTGATGAGGATGGCTTGGGTGGGAAACCCTGGCACCACCACCACCATTTTGCTTGAGATTTTTTTTGTTTTTTTTGGGGTGGTGGTGGTGGTGGTGAAGGGTATAGGAAGTCCTTGACTGCCCCAGCTGGGCCAACTTACCTGAAGGTGCTGGCCGTATAAGCCCTCCTACTGCATCCAACCACATGACTTATTTGAAGTCAGCGTGGCTGATGATTAGAATTAGAATCTCATTTTGAGTATGAACTCACTTCCAAAAATGGAAATTCAATCTTGGGGCATGCACAACTCTTTCCTTCTAGGAATCGTGTTTTGAATCCCTTCATTCCCATTGTTTATTTTGCTATCCTTAATTGAGGTTTGAAAAATCAATCTTGACGAGTTCTAGGACCTAACCCTCAACTGCCACCAAGGCTCTTGCTGAAGCCAATTGAGTGACTCTCATCCCCTTCTTGTCTACACTTATTGCAAAACCACTTCCTTCGCATTCTTCCATAAGAGGAAACCCATAGATCTCTACCATGTCTCCAGAGATCTCACCAGCACCTGGTTTTAAATACAAAGTGGGAGGATAATTCCTCTCACCTTTCTCAGTTTATTCTGCTAAGAGGGAATGAGTCCAACCTTAGCAGCTAGTGCACTCTTTCCGATGGATTAATTACCTTCTGTGGAAGATGCACTTGACTTTGTCTTCTGTAATAGGACTGCCTTTGGGATGACCCTCCTGGTCTTGTGCAATGTGCCTGCTGCCTGTAAAGCTCCTATACCTGACAGCACAGACACAGTGAACTGCCTGGTGGCCTCTCTCGAAGCAGCAGAAACACATCCCTCTCCCAGCTCTCACCTTTCCATTCTTCCTCTTCTCCTTCCCATCTATCTCATACCCATCTTTCTCATTCCCCTCTATCTCACCTGTTCTGCAACTCCTTTCTTCTTTTCAATCTTGGATCACTGTCTTTGTTCCTCTCTCCCTCTTCGCTTAGATGTTCATTTTTCCTGTAGTTGTACACCTGCCAAATGGTCTCATGGGACTTCTAATGACCATCTCCAATTGGAAGTTATTTTGACCAGGTTATTAGCATTACCTTGTGGTGGGTTAACATTAGGCAAGGAGCCAGTTGAAAAAGTTTGCCAAATCTTGAGATTTTCCATTTTATTTTGCTGACCTTATTGTTGGTCTAAACTTTTTGATGATGATCATTTTGTTGGGAAGTCGATGTACCATAAGTTCATTAAATTTCCAAAGAAGGAAATTCATCAATGCTTTTGTACTGATCAGAGTTTTTTTGCCCTTTTACTTCCCAAGTACTTCCCATGAACCATCATTTCATGCAGTTGCACGCACAACATTTGCTATTGGATTTAGCTTTTGATTTGTCAGTGAAGCAGATGTGTTAAAGAACAAACCTTATTCCATGTGGTTGGAATTGACTATTATTTCCTGTTCGCTTCATATATTATGTTTTTGAGAATAAGAAAACTTGTATTTCCTCTAAATCCATTTGCCTGAGGTAGTTGGATGGCATTTTGGACAACAGATCTGGCCAGGAACAAGGGTTTTCTAATATCGGGTCCAGCAGAAATATCCATTCAGAGGAAACAGCTGAAAGCAATTATTGATTCACTTCTACCAGCATGCATAGAGCCTGATTTGGACTCAGGGGCTCCTTTCAGAGCTCAGGCTATCATTGCTAACCCTCCTGCTTATGGTAAGCTTCCATTGTCATGTAAAACATAAGTTCATGTCATTTCTTTCTGGCTTACTTGACAATTTATTTCTAGCATCGGGTTGAATGAGGATGGCCTGGTTAAATTACATCATAGTATAGAACTTGCCTTCTATTTTGTTGCTTTGTTCATTACTATTGCATTTTCTGGATCTCTTATGGTTGTGAACTCTTTGCACCTTTCCTTGAGTCGTCATTGCAAAACTATTGATTGTTGTGTTTCATACTGGAACCTAACAGTGTTTATTATCCTCCAGCTACTCTCTCCATGAGTGGTGGAGTTTGCTAACTCCATAGCTTATTTGAAAATCAAGAACACGGTTGAACTTTACACTGCAATTGGCAGGCAATGATTTTTCTGGATTAGCAAAGCATTTTGATTTTGCGGTCATGCTTAAGACTTCATCACCTTTTGTTTCATCTTAGTCAGGTGGATAAAAAATACTTTTGATTTTTGCATGGAATGAATGAAACCTTTTTAAAATATAATAGGTGGTGGAATACATATTGGATACTGTTCTTAGAAGTAGAATTCTCTCATTTTGCTTTTGTTCCTGCTTATTAACTCTGGAAAAAGGAAGTACTGGTAGATACTAGACCAAACATGTATATAGAGAGAGATACACACATATTTAATTTTGATCCTTTTAATTAGGACTGAAATATCAAAACTTTGGACCCTAATAGTCCCAATCAGATTTTACCCTCTATTAAAGGTGGTAGTCCAAAATGTTCAAATCGGCTTATCTTCCCTTTTAATGAATATGAAAGAAAGTTTGGATTCAAATTTTAACTTCCCATCTTTGGATGGCAATGATTGCTCACCAGTTCATTAGGACCAGGTGGTGTGTGCACATACTGATGGGCTCTCAACTTGTTCCAAGAACCAGGGATCATGGAGGGGCCACTGTTTGGGTTTTATGGTTGCATACTTTGACCACTAATTGGCATTTACTTTGGGCCCATGTAATTATATGTGATCCCAGGTCCCTCAAGCATGTGCTATCCTTTTCAGGCCTATGTGCAACGGGGTGAACTAGGGTTCTCTTCAAGTCTTATCCATATTGGAATTAAATTTGCTTTAATCTCATTTTGTAAAAGGTACGATGTTCTGCCATGTCTATTTGAGGATCCAACATTGTTGTGCTGCAGGTCATGCACATGTTGCTGAAGCTCTTGGCATACCACTTCACATATTTTTCACAATGCCCTGGACGTAAGTGCCGGTTGCAAATTTTGCAGTGTTCATATGTTGATTGATGGAATTTCCTTTCTCAAATGTTAATTTTCTTTACTCTGTGTAATTTGAAAAGAATTTTCTTCAAGAATATTTCATCTATTCTTTTGTAGCCAAGTTCAGAGACTTCCCAGTTTGTTGGATTAAAGTGTTACACATAATACTCTGAATGAACTAAATCCTAGGTGGGATAGCTGGATCAGCGATGCTGCATGGCACATCTGCCGTGTCAATGCAGCTGCCACTTCCACCACCACCACCACCTTTTCTTCTGCTGCCACATTCTATGTTACACCTGCAAGAAGGGGGTCGAGATGCGTAAAACATGTGTTGTTGTAAAAACAACAAATAGGCCTTGATAAGACTGCATATATGTATTTCATTACATATGCATATTTCACCCTTAAAAGTCCATAGAGAGTCAAGATTGGCCAATCTGGCCCAAATCTGATGGGCACTAGGCCGACTGATCCCATGCAGATTCTGACTTTGCCTTCCTTGTTTTTAATCCTATTCTAGGCATTCAGAAGCCACTCTGTGCCTATATTAGTTCTGGGCCTCTACTGACCATATCAAATTTTGTTTGGCTGTTTGGTTCGGTAGCAATTTGATTAGAAACCCTAAGCGCCATGTTTTGTCAAGAGGAGAGCTCAAGCATTAGTTCCTTAATGATTTGTGAAGCAAGGATTGGATCACCTCACATGATCATCTGGTCTGCCAAATGCTCGGAACACCTTTGTCATTGGTGGGATCCAAGAGGGAACATCCCTGCTCACATTTGCCTTTTCAGCCTCAGGCTCTTTGTATCCACTAGGCACATAGATGCATCTGTGCCAAATAGGAAACATCTTAGGATATTACCGGGGGAACCTTTGGCCATTTGTTTTCCTTCACCTCCATGAGCTTCTGCCTTTTTTGCATAGCCAGGTACCCTGGCATTTTCCGTGTCAGATGGAGATCCACTGTTTGGTTCCACCACTTCACCACATGGGGCATTTTGAGTCCTTCACCTTCTCTGTTGGGTTTGATGCCCATCAAACTCACCATTAGTGAATTGGGCCCTTTGTAGCTCATCTGACTCAGTTCATCTAATAGCTACTTCACTCATGACTTCCAGGTTTGCACTGTGCAAACCCAATGTAGTCCTAGTCAGTCTTTTTCTCCCTTTGCCATTTTATATGGTGAAGACTTCTTTCCCATTGTCAGTCCATCCCCTTATCTAACTTGCCATCCCACGTACCATTTTGAACTACCCAAAAGATTTCTATATCCATGTAATCCTTCTCGTAAATAGAGTTTGCACCTTCTATTTGCTCCAAAGTTAACTTCATAGACCATTCTAGAATGTCAAAACATCTAGAAAGACGAACCTTCCTGTTTGAGCATGAATTTTTCTGCTGATGGAGCATATTGATTTACTGAAAATTGAAAATGTTTGAAGCAGTATATGCATCCATTTACTACTTGCAGTAATATATATACTGTATAGTGTTTGAGAATCTCAACATTATTATATAAGGGCTTTCTCCTGTCATGCACCTTCTTACTTCCTTCTCAATAGGCAGGCCAACAAATGAGTTCCCACATCCATTGGCACGAGTATCACAGAGTGCTGGATACAGGGTATTGTCTCGTGTTTTTTTTTGACTGATTTGGCCTATTTACATTATCTCATCTGATTGTTAATTTTCTAATGGTTCTTAAATCCAGCTTTCCTATCTTGTTGTGGACCTTATAGTGTGGTGGGTGATAAGGGATCTCATAAATGACTTCAGAAAAAGAAAGTTGAAGTTGTCTCCTATTGCATACTTCAGTACTTATCATGGATCTATATCTCATTTGCCGACTGGATATATGTGGAGTCCACACCTTGTGCCAAAACCACATGGTAAGTTGCCTCCTATTGCCATACTTCCGTACATACTTACCATGGATCTGATTCTTTAGTTTTCCCATGGTTATTTTCTTTTTAGTATTAGTGAAAATTCTTGACTTACAAATTAAGTTCTAATGAAATCAAATCAAAGTTCTGCCGATTATTTCACCAAATAGAAAATAGCCGCGGGTGAGGAGCGAGGTTACCGACAATGTTCGAGTGCATGGAGGCGTGGGGACGGTGTGGAAGTAGACAATGGAGATGATGGCGGTGGTGGCGGGAGGACGAATGCTCAAGGACAGCTAGGGCTGCCACAGCCACAATGGCTGGCGGCGGAGGTGGGCAGCGGTGCTGGCGTAGGCGAGGGCTTTAACCGCTGCTGCGGTTGTGGCCGGCGGTTGTTTGGGCTGCTATTGCTGTCGGGACCGGTGGCGACCCAAGCCAGTGTTGCTGCTGGGACTGCTGACAGGGGGGTGGAGAAGAGGGCAGCGAACTAATGACGGCGGGAGAAGGTGAGGAAGAGGAGTCGGCAGTCGGTGATGGCCAGGGAAGGAGCTAGAGGGCGGAGGGCTCGCGGCGGCCAACAGGGGTGAGGGCGGAGAGGAGTCGGTGGCGCTGTTGCGGCTGTGGGAGGAGGAGGGGAAAAAAGACGAGGGCGGGCCATCGACTGTGCACGGTTGGGTGAGGGAGGTGAGGAGGTTGGCGTCAATGGTGGTCGGAGGAGAAGTTGGCAGTGGAAGGAGACGAAGCCAGTGACGATGGAGGCGGGTTGGGAAGACATAGCTGGCAGCGATGGCAGCGGGTGGAGGAGAGGAAGAGGAAGAAGAGACGGGGTTGTGGCGGCGGTGGCGGTGACGGTGGTGCGGCGGCAGCGGCGATGGCTAGGGTTTGGGCTTCACACCCCTTACACTCACACACAACCACAAGAGAACAAAATGCTCTATTTCTTCATTCATTCAAAAAAAATGAGATTACATTAGGGTTTGTCAAGCCTTATATAGGCTCCAACAAAGAGGGCTTAAAGACAAGAATGCCTTTACCTGACCCAAAGACCAAAATACCCTCAAAGATTACCTAAAATACAACGGAAGCAAAATAACACTAGAATAATCAAAGTAACGCTAAATAAAGCAAGCTAATCACTAGATAAATCAACGCCAGGGTCGTCTACGAGCGTAAACTCACAATGGGGGTGTGATGCCCTCATCATCAGCTCTATTCAGTGTAGGTTCTTTTGGCAGTGGGGGGAGATATAGAGGATGGCATGATATTACATGGCGTAGACTGGCCAGAAGCAAGGAGCAGGGAGGGCTGGGGATCAAGAATCTTAGGGACTTCAACTTTGGCACGATTATGTAAGTGGTTATGGAGGTTGGGTGTGGAGAGGAGGGGTTGTGGGCTTTGGTGATCAAGCAGAGGTACTTCAACATGAGGAGAGTTTGGGACTTAGATCCTACTCCCCTTCACAGGACTTCTCTTTGGCGAGATATCTTCTCTTGCAGGGACGTTATCATTACTGGTGTTCGGGTCCATCTGGGGAAAGGTGACAAGAGCCTTTTCAGGAAGGACATATGGTGCGGGGACTTCCTATTGGAGGCTTTGTTCCCTAGCCTCTTTGCAGTTGCAGCGGACCCCCACGGGGCCTGAGCACCAGTTTTTAGGAGGGACTTGAGGCATGAGGAGATGTTGCAACTTCAAGACCTTCTTTCTTTTCTCATACTCTTTCATCCTCGTCCTGACAGTGAGGATGAGTGGGTCTTGAGGTGGAAAAAGGAAGGGTCCTTCATAGTCAGCTCTGCTTATGACACCATTTCTGATAGAGGGGTTCATCATAACGTGCATGATCAGGTGTGGAGACTGAAGAACCCGTTGAAGGTCAAGCTCCTGGCCTGGAGGATCTCTCATGGGCGACTACTGACTCAAGACAGGTTGTGTCGGTTCCTACCAGACATTCAACCAACCTGTTGTCTTTGTGGGGAGGACATCGAGACCTTGGATCACCTGTTTGTAGGTTGTTCCTACTCATAGAGAGTGTGGAGGGAGCTTGCTAGGAGGACCTACTGCGTCATCGGCCGACACACTGACGTCCATCTCCTGCTCGTGCATTGGGGGAGGCCTTGGCCCGTCAGGTGTGACAAGACAATGTGGTGGCTCATCTTCGTAACACTCTATGGACATTGGGGGGGGGGGGGGGCAGAACAATCGGATCTTCAGGAGGGAGTCTCGTGCTGAGGGCACTATTATTTCTTTTGTTTGTGATAGAGTAAGGGAATGGGCTATTATTATGTGTAATGTGAATTCCCTTACTTCTCTTTATGGCTGTCTGGGGGGCTAGGTTGTTCCACACTGTCTTTGTGTGGCTTTCTCTTGTATATGATTTTTTGGGGTTGCCATTTTTTGGGGTGTGACAACCTTTTACTTGTGCATACTCTTTTCATTTTATACAATAGTGGTACTACCCACTTCCAAAAAAAAGGCTTGGAGGGAAGAGTGATAATATATTTGGGGTAATTACATATACACCCTTGGAATCTTACATTTTCTAGCTATCCCCTATATTCTTGATATTGTCATGTACACCCCTATATTAAGGAATATTTATGTTTCAGTTATACTGCTCATGTTCTAACACTGTCAGACTTAACAGCATATTCTGTTGAAAATGAAAAATTCAAGGGGTATACAAGATCGTATTAAAGATTATAGGGTATATATGTCATTATCTTAATTATGTGACAAGATTAAACAAGAGTAGGTTAGTCTTTTCCCATCTTAATCTACGCCAGATTAAGTTAAAATAAACGATAGGTGATGACAGGGGTTTGTACGGTGAAATACAGTTTATTATGGGGATTTGTATGACAACATGAAGAATATAGGGTATAGATAGAATCATGGTATATGTGACATTTTAGGTACATCTATGCACTTATCCCTAATATTTTTAACTAAAATATGTGGGTGTTTACATAAAGCCTGGTGATTAGTGAGGTTCGATCATTCGTCCAAATTGGCTGTAGAAGCATATCAAATCCTAGTGATAATCAATCTTATCCGTTATCACACCCACACTGATGATGGATATAGCTGTTGCTTTCGGGATAAACACATGAAGTTTGATCTGAGGTTGGAATGGGCTGTTAATTAAATCCTAGTGGTGTGGGTCTTATCTATGAGTAGACCCAAGACTGACGGAGGGGGCTTCATGATGATGATGGATGAATATGATTTCCTAGATCATTGAGGCAAGGAATCACTGATATATTTGGATCAGGCTGTCATCATTATGACTAGCATTCATGAGCGAAGGGATGGAACTTTAATTTCAATGTGAGGTTGAAATAAGTGATTAATTTTTTGTTGTAGTAGAAGCACAAATAGAGAAGAAGTGAAGGAAAATAAAAAGAAAAAACATATAAATATGTAATGAGGTTCAACCGACTAATGGTTTTGAAATATGTGTCAGAGCACCTGAGGTGTTTTGGGTGGGGATAGGTGTTGTAGACTACATAATGCAGTTTTTTTGTTGGAACAACCAATTTCAGAAGCATATGTGTAGAAAATAGGTTGATGCTTCTTAGGAGTATACTATACAAATAATGAGTTTCTGGTTCCTTTTTTATCTGAGGTTGGTGGGTGGGCAGTACAACATTGCTTTGTTCATATACATTCATGGTTTCCTAATTTTTATGTTACGCCATTGGTCTGACTATTACTTTCGCTCACTAGTATTCGATCACTATTTATAATATGCAATGATTTTTATGAACAGTGGCCAGGACAGGTAGACTGGTTTAGGTTTAATCATTATTTGCTCAGGCAAATAACGTCTTTAGAAAATCCTTCCTAGTTCTGTCCCTAGGATTTCAGAAGCATTTTTAAGGGGAAGATGTACTATCGTTCACCATTATTTTACACAGTTCCTTGTAAGCTAATCAGTTATCAGTTAGTCTTTCCATGGATAGGTATTTATGCATGCACAGGTTTGGTGATTCTGTATATGGTTGTCAGCAATGTTTCCTTGGCTGTTTTTGCATGTGCATGCAAAACTCCATATTTTTGCATATAAAGACATCATGAGAAACCATTGTGCAATCTTGATAATATGTGGGGCTGAACTGAATGTTAATTTACAGACTGGGGTCCATTGGTGGATGTTGTTGGTTTCTGTTTTCTAGATCTTGGCACGAGATACCAGCCTCAAAAAGAGTTTGAACACTGGCTCCAGCGGGGACCAAAGCCTATATATATAGGCTTTGGCAGCATGGTAAGTCATTTGTTGAGGTTGTTATTGACATGATGGACAAGTACATCACATGTTTCTGAATGTATAAACTAACTTTTTAAATCATAAGTAGAGAGAATTCAGTTCATTCCTTACTAATTTGATTTGATCAAATGGACTAGTGGATGTATTTGTCATACTAATGAATTGGTAGTTTTATTGGACCAACGTTTTGTAACTTTGGCTCTTCAAGAAACCATTTGCCTACCATACTGATAATTGTCGATAAACATCAAACCATTTCTCTGGAATTGTATATAATGCAAAATTGAGCGGCCTGTTAATTTAGGTTTTGCATCCATTTGTTAAGCAATATATAGTTGTTCCTCCAAAATGGCGATCAGCTAGCAAAATGAACACATCCGCTTGCACTAGAATGAACATCCAAATCCTTGTAGGGTGTAACTCTTACTCAGCTGCATATTTGGTGCTGGCATTCATGCATGATTCTGAGCCTATAAATCCATCATGCAAGAACTTCTTGACCTGGGAAGGTTTTAGAAAGTCATTTGTGATTTTGGAGATGGTACTTGTTGATACATCTACATTTTTTTAAATTCTATAAGTATCTTTTATTTCTTCTTAGCCTCTTGAAGATTCTAGAAGGACTACTGGCATCATCTTGGATGCACTGAAGGAGACTGGACAAAGGGGAGTAATTGGTCGGGGATGGGGAGACCTTGGTGCTCGTAAGTGTATTCCCTGTTCTATTAGTCTGGTATGGTATGATCTTGATGTGCATGATAGTGTTATGCAGTGCCGAGTGAATGGATCTTTCATGAAAGATCATTATTTTGTTCAATTTTTGCTCATTTTTCGTTATGTAGTAGTACCAAGTTCAAAAATGTTAACTTACTTCCTAGATTACATTTGTTCAATCAGGTTGTCTTACCCATGACATCAAGGTTTTTGGCATCTATCAGCTTGGACAGAGTCTAAATTGCTGAATCCTGGACTCTGGAGTATGGACCTAATCCTAGCCAAGACAAAGGACTTGGATTGGGCTAATCAAAGAGGCCCAAAGAAAAAAAGAAATATCAATGAGAGTCAAAGATATCTGTGAGATTCACAGCAGCAGGAGCAAAGATTAGGATGGATGTATATGATAGATGGGAAAGAACAGTGATAGAGTAGCAAGGTTAGGGAACACCAGAACAGAAAAGTGGTCAGCTGCTTGTGAAACCATGCCAAACGAGGAAAAGAACAAGCAACAGGGCCCTCACCTATGGCCATCAGTGTCTGACAATGTTGGAGACCTCACTGATAAGCGATGGCAGTCATCTTAGGGTAGCAACTGCACATGGTAAGCAGGAAGGACGATGGGGCAATGCTACTGCTGGAGCCATCAAATGATGGCAGCACTAGTGCAGTTCTCGTAGCAATGCCACTTCTGCTGCTATGGCAGATGAATTGGAGGTGGGGGATGCAAGGTGAGGTTGGACAAAGGGAGGTTATAGGGTGAGGTTGTCGCAATTTCGCGTGTGAGATAGTAGGCCCCATTTCCGAATCAGTGAAGGCGGAACATGCTTAGGCCTTTCCAATGTGACAAGTAGACTCTTTAGTGAAGGTTGTCACAGTTTCACAACGAAAACCAGTTGTTAAGGGATCCTTTTTCTGGAACACATTTAGTTGTTTCAAATTTGTAATATCCAAAGCTATAGTATGATTAAACCATAGCCCTGGACACTTTTTGCAGTGAGCAGATGATTTGGCCTGAAAACCTTAAGAATTGTTGAAGGCTGAACATGGTTTGGTAGAGTGGCTGAACTTCAATCCAAAAGAGCTGATTCTGACCTGATCTAGCAGATGTTTAAACCTTGCATTATGATTTTACTGGCTTTTGATGGTTCAACTTTTAGATATAGACCCTTCCTCTGTTTGCAGCATAGTTGTTATGTTAAAAGTGCCAAGATTTTGTAATTCCAAAGTATATGGTACAGTGCCTATTTCAGATTCTAATGCAAACATTCACCTCAAATTGAGGCATGTGCGTGCATTTATTAATTTATATCATTTTATTTTAAATTCTACTCTTCCCTCCTTTCTCTAATCATCAAAAGGAATATAATAATGAAAATGATTTTTATCGACAAAAAAGTTCGCTACCTTTCACATAGGACTGAGAGCCCAAAATTCTTGATCTCACAAAATCAACATGTTAGATGATTTTTGGCATTGCATTGCCAGACAGACAGGGAAGTCACTGAAGAGACACTGCACTTGGGTGGGGTTGGGAGGGCACAGGCTGGTCTCTTACTAGCATGGGGTTTGAGCAGTTCCTCCATAATTGCACAATCACCACAATGAGACAACACAATGATACAATTTTCCACAGAAATAGATTCTATATTGAGAACATTTGTATGCAAGCTCTATCTCATCATCATCTTTGGTCTGGGTTTCTTGTTCATATTAGTATTCAATGTTGGGAAAGGTTACTTCACTCATTGTAAGACTGTCTGGTCACTTTTTATTTCTTGATGTACGTTATGTGGTAGAGGAACCTTTCTCCTTTCTATAAAATTGGTGGTGCAACCCACAAATCTTCTCTAAAAAGATAAGAACCCACAGTTCCCCAGCTATGCCTTTTGGTTGCAAATGTATCACTAGATGATGTACTGTGCTTCTTAGCGACTTGGCAACTAGATCAATCAGGACTCATCAGGAGATATGAATCCAACTCTTGACTAATGTGATTGTTTATTCTCATAATATGCAATGCAGGATGTCCTCACAGTGAATATATTTAACATTCACTTTTACCTTGTTATGTTCTGCTGGCTTTTGGCTTCACTCCAGTGGCTGGCCTCCCCCTTTTCAGAAACAATTACTGTGATCCATTCTGTGGTCCTTGTGTAGCATATGATGCTTTCTTGTTCGTTTCTCGCTGTTATTTTGTATGGGAATGTCAAATGCATGATTCTTCTAATTGCACTTTGTCTGTCTTTTTTCTAGTCCAGGAAGTTCCTGATGAAGTTTTCCTGATCGAGGATTGCCCTCATGACTGGTTATTTCCTCAATGTGTTGCAGTGGTGAGCTGTACATTTCCGTTAGTACTATTTTTTTTGTAAGTATTTTTTTTTTAAAGGAGGGGATAACCGGGTTCGAACCTGGGACCTCCCCCAAATGGGGGAGGGTGGCGAACCAACTGCACTAGGCACCTGGTTCCATTTCTGTTAGTACTCACTTTCTTCCATTTAGAAGTGTTCTAGGAGAAATCCATGAAATAGATACTATAATTTCATCTTTACTTAGTTATATCTGATAGCCAATTGATCATGCATAACTTAGTGAGATTGGTAGAGGTATAACTTTTCTATAGGATCTATACATATAAATTAGTATCTTACATTCAAAGAGGCTACCAAGTTTTTGGTAAAATTTGAGACTAAGTATGGATTAGCACTAAGAAGGTCCTGGATAAATTCCCTCTCTTCTGTATTATGTTAGGCACATCACAAGTATGGTGAAATTACTGTGGAAATGCCCTGCTGACTGCTGATGCTTCTATATAGAAAAGTTTAGCATGTCACTGTTAAGTAGCTGCGATGGGGGACGGGTGTCTAACAATAGAAAGTTTGGCATTATTTGGCCTATGGTCGTGTGCTTTGGTTTGATACATGGGCGTTTTTTCAAACTATCCTGATTCCTAGCTAGTTTTTGTCTATTTTGTAACTTACATTCTTTTACAAATTCATTTCTGTAGCACTTCATACTTGTACGTCCCTGTTTCTTTTACACTTAATACACTTAGTGGTACCATCCACTTTTCAAAAAAAATTCTGTAGCCCTTTTGCTTGGCAGTCTATCTTTTAACTGGTTTGTGTCGTGTTGATTATAGTGGTTGTGTTGATTACACAGTTCTTCCTTAGTCAACAATGAATTATGTTATTTTATTGTTATCTTTTTCTATTTTACTTAGTATCTTATCTCAAACTGCCAACTAGCCAGTAATCTGGAAGTTCACAATGGCAGGCCCTCTCACAGTCCATCAACTAGAATTGATGTTTGTGGCATTGCAAGTGTGGTTTGGATGTCAGGTTGACAGCCAATTGTAAAACTTGTTCAAACCTCGAAGTTTTAGACTCAAGTCTAGGCAACCCAAGACTAATGGGATAAGAGTTGATGATTTTGATAATTCTGGACGCCTATTTGCCACATGGAACATTTTTTTCATGTAGTGAATTAAATTCAAGTTTTAATTTGTTAAACTCTTACTGCCTTACTCATGATATTCATTCACATCTAATTTCTTCTATCTTATTCTGATTACTTAAATTCGGTTCTTTGTAGTTTTTCATGGTTACTTTTTGTATCTTGTTATCTCTTTCAGGGGCATTAATGATTGAGAAAGTATGTTTATAATTTTGTATCACTTTAATGCATATGTAATTGTCAACTACAATTCCGCGGTAAACAGGGACTTTGCTTTCATACTTGCTGTATTGTTTCTGTTCAGGTTCATCATGGTGGGGCTGGTACAACAGCTGCAGGACTAAGGGCTGGGGTAGTGTGTCTTATGTTGTGAATTAAATATGGTTCTTCAATTTTGCAGGCATGATTTTTATACCACTGACATCTATTGCAGCTAATTCTAACTTCCTACTTGTTGATGCCAGTGTCCAACAACTATTGTACCATTCTTTGGAGATCAGTTTTTCTGGGGTGATATAATTCATGAAAAAGGATTGGGGCCTTCACCGATATCTATATCTCAGCTTAACGTGGAGTGCCTTTCTAATGCCATAAGATTTATGCTAGAACCTGAGGTAGCAATTTCCACACTATAGTGCATCCTTTGATTATTTCACTTTCTTCCATTTAAATCGTTTATACTCTAGTTTACATTCTGCTGTGATAAGTGGATCTCTTCTTTAGGGTAATGAGTGGTTGGCTAGAATACTTTGGTGACATGAGGAAATTGAGAATGCTATATTTGTGGCAGAGCTAAGGTGGGTTATGAAGAAAGGTAGAGGTAAAAATGCCAGCATTGTAGGCAATTATGAGGCCTTGACAAAGATATAATTTAGACAGTATGGAATTAATACCCTCGAGAAGGTATAGCGGCTTAGAGCAAGATTAAGGAAGATTTATTCTGGTTACTTAATTGTTATTGACAGCCATAGGGAGGACAAATTCCTATCTTAATAAAGCTGGTAAAGTTATGGTTTTTCAACTGCCACAGTGGGGGTACAAGTATTTGCTGGAGCTTATACATCAAGTAAAATTGAACTTTCTTTAAACTTTAAAAGTATAAAATGTCATCAACCTAATAGTCTTCATATATAAAAAATGTTTTCCACAGAAGATAAATCTCAATTTGAAATGCTGACGTGGAGTGCACTTGTGCCCTGCATATGGATTATGGAAAGGACTCATGCCTTTCACACGTCTGCTTTTATGGTTAGAAGTTGGCCCCAAAATATTTGAAATAATATATTTCAATCTAGTGACCTTATGTATGCCTGAGATGCAGTCATTTGGCAAAATTTTAGAGCTTTATCATTGTCCTTCTAGGTGAAACTACGAGTGATGGAACTGGCAAGGTTGATAGAGAATGAAGATGGTGTTGGCTCTGCTATGGATGCTTTCCATCGGCGCTTACCTCCTGAACTTCCAATTTCACGTGCCACTTTGGATGAACAGCCGGACACATTTCAATGGATCCTTACCTTTTTGAAGAAATGGTGTTGTTTTCCATGGGCACAATAGTTTTCTTCTTGAGTTCCTATGTACATAATAATTCTTTCCTTTTGTTCTTTCTTAGGCTGGAAGGGTGGTGAGTTTGCCCCCCCTAATATCTCCATTTGTTATGATTATTGGTTCATGTGCATATGAAATTTTTTAAGAAAAATGAGTTTTGCAGTGTTTTTCCCCACATTTTTGGGTGATATTTAGCAGGTATGCAGTGTTCTTTCACCTGTAGCAGGTCTGTGCTGTAAGTGGGTCTTGAAATATTCAAGTAGCGCGAGCTTCTTTGGAGGTCTCTCTTCCAAAAGTCACTTATCTTTCCAATGTTCCTATCAATTTCACACTCGAGCTGTTCTAGTTTTGTTGAGCAAGCTTTGATTTGCATAACCCTTTTTTTTTTTGGATATCCTTGCAATATCAGATCTTAAGTTCACGATATTATCACCCTTTTCTTTTCAAAGTACAAACGAGATCATCAGCAACGTAAACTTGGTTTGAGATTTGAGAACTACCATCGAGAAATGGGATAGATTTCAACGTACAAATCTCTCTCTCAATGAGAAAAGGCAAATGCTAATAATTTTTTTTCGTAAAATGGAAGAAACTATTAAATGTTGGGTCTTTGCAACCCTTGCTCTCGTGTCTGCAGTCGACTTTACGTTATCCTCGAAGTCAGACTCAGGATCGCTCAAGATCTAATTCGACGCACCTTAGCACGTTGACAACTCATATTAATTAATAGGGTGTTTGGTTGTTCTTGTTTCTCTTAAATTTAAAAAAAAAAGTAAGAGACTCTCTAATTCTATTAGGAGAGAGAATATCGTTTCATTATAATCTTTTTTAAATAAAAATAATTCTCTACTAATTTTGTTTGAGATCGCTCTCTCGTCGGTCTCGTTCTCTCTCTCCCTCCCACGAGTGGCCCCCTCCGCCACCGCCCCTCCGCTGCGTAGACCCCTCCCCATTGGCCGGCGTCCCCAACCCCTCCCTACCTTGCGCGGCCCCCTCCCCCCTGCACTGCGCTGCGCGTCCCCTCCCTCGCGGCCCCCCTCCCCCTTGGTCGGCGTCTCCTCCCCCACGGCCCCCCACCCCCTGCGTGCCCCTGCACGGCCCCTCCCCCTCGGCCTCCCTCCCCCGCGGCCCCCCTCCCCCTATGCGGCCCCTGCGTGGCCCCCCTCCCCCTCTCCCGCGTCCCCAATACCGTCTGCAGTCACCAGTCCCGCCCCCAAGTCAACGTATTTTTTACCAAACGTCCTCCTGCTGCAGCGGCGATGACGAGGGGTGGCAGGGACTTTCGAGGGGGAGACGTGTTTTCCCCGAACAAATCTATCTAGAAATTAAAATTTGTGACATTTTTGCCAAACAGTCGAGATTAATTTTTATCAATTTTAAAAATTAAGTTAAAAATCAACCGTATCATATTTTTTAAAGAGAAATAATTTCTAAGAAAAAAATATTTCCAAAGACCCTATAAATATACTCTGTGTGTTTTTTTTTCCTGGGAGATAGGTAGGTATTGTTTTTCTTTTCTAAGGGGGGAGTGGAGAACCCGGAATCCCCCCTTTGGTGAGACCACCACAGCAAGCAAACTGCGGGTTCTAGAATGCTTCTAATAATGCTCCTTGTGGACGTTTAGAAGCATTAAAAATTTTCTTTTATGCCGCGGCATATGTTGGAGCTCCTTCCACAATAGAAATAAGTTACATGTGAGCATTCCTTAACCTATGGAATCTCTCTACAAACAGTTAAACTAATATCCAGAAATCTTATGATTTGTATTCTGATTCGGTGGAAGGATGGCATCCCAGTCCCAGGACGGGCAACGTAAGGACTTACCTACGACACTTGTTATGTCTGTAATTAAGAAGGCGGAATGGAAGAAATACCAACCCTTTATCCTTTATCTCAGCGCGAGGGGCGGTCCGGCCGGTCGAGCTGTGGGGGCTTATCAGAGGCGAGGACCCAGAGCGTGTGCACGCCGTCTACAGCCGCGTAGCGCTCGCCGACGGGGAGGTCGTAGCGCCTCTGCATGTTGAGGTTGGAGCCGTTGAGTGGGAGAAGCGTGAAGCCACGAGTAGGATCGCAAGGTGGCGGCGGCGCTGCTGCTCCTCGGCCAGGGAGTGAGAAAACAAGCAAGGAGCACATAGACCAGACGAGGAAGAAGAGCGAAGGACCCGTCTTCTCCTCCCGTGTTTGAAGATTGTGTGTGTGTGTGTGTGTGTGTGTGTGTGCGATTTAGCTAGCTGGAAATATATACAACAAAACAACACAGGTCGAGAGGGCCATTGATAGCCTCAAGCATTGATGAAAGAGTTATGCATGGCCACGTGATATACGCTAGGATGACCAGCTTATGGAAGGCGTATAACAGATCGAGATGCTCAAATCCGCTAAACTACAGGTGAATCTTCTTGTGTTGAAGGGACAAGAAGCTAGTGGTCAACCGAGAGGAAAGGACGAAGAACGCCACAGGATAGAGAGAGAGAGAGAGAGAGAGAGAGAGAGAGAGAGAGAGAGAGAGGCCTTGGACGTCATGCTCCTGTTCCTTGCGTCTTCTTCGATAGTATGTCCACTACAACCGCATGCTCTCCCGCCGCTAACCAGTTGTCTGTTCCTTGCGTCTTCTTCGATAGTATGTCCACTACAACTTCATGCTCTCTCGCCGCTCACCAGTTGTTTGCGCCTCCTTTGGCGTCCTTCCCAGTCTCAGACACCATTTATATGGAGCCTTCCGTGTGTCATAGCACAAAAGGAGCTTTGGCAGAGTCTATATCTCGTTTGCTAGTGTATGTCTGTAAGAAGAAAATGGACCTTGTCGTTGGATCAACACTTCAAAATCCATACTCTTGGGAGAGACAAATGAGAAAAATACCCCAGTCATTTTGGGTAACACTGTGTTTCTTCACCGATCAGACTAACTACAGCATTCAAAAAGGTTTTTTTTTCACCTTCAACCGATATCAGACAAAAGGACTTCGCTAAACATGAGTTGCAGGAACGAATTAAACAGAGTGTCTCGCTGTTGCCTCATTTCTCTGAGGAAATGCACATACAAAAGGAGTACTGTGCAGTTGGTCCAAGTGTTTACAATGGTAAGCGCTTCTTCACTAGGTTTCCATATGCTTAGTATATATATAAAGTGTATTTGGGATCACAATATCTACTCGGTGATTTAGTTGCTGATACCCAAAACACCAATATTTCAAAGTGCCTTCTGTACGTACTCTCACAATTGGTGGGGGGAAGAACAAAATACAAAGGTAGGCCAAAACCATATATCTACATCCTTTATGCAGACGTTCCTTAATTAGGCCCTCCTCTGGCACGGTCGAATTGAAGACCAAGAGATGGAGAAACTGGCCTTTCTAGCTTAATTCCACTGCCGCCCACTCTGCCGGACACAGTTAATTGCATCTTCCAGCTAGAAAATGTAAATGGCATGATCGACTGCACCCCTCAGTGTATTCAGTATACTCTTTCACCAAGAATGCCGAACCTCTTAATCTCAATATGTGGGAGCTAAACAATTGGCTCCATAGCTGCCTTAATTAATTATCACCTGCTGGTTATCGATCCTTCAACAATATATAACTCGACAGTGGCGATCCTCCAATCTCCACCAGCGTTCATCGTTAACATGCATGAAGGTTTCTGAAGCAGGAAAAGACAAGATTATGCAGCGCAAGCCGCGAGGAGACCTAGTTTCAGTGTTGTGGATAAGCTCGTTAATTAATCTTTCCCTCAACCTCAAAACTCTGCACGTACGACAGGTTTGATATCTATGTATCATTGCTTCTAAATGCTTCCCACCCAACCACTGATCGGACACTCATGTAGACATTCATGACTAATTAAATACTCCCACTGATTGCCTCAAACACCTGTGGGAGTGTTTGTCATAACTAGAAGGCCCACTCTACCTATTTTCAAAGTGAGACTTCAACTGGACACGTTGAGGTGTGCTAAGCTCTTCCACAACATGTTGTCTGCTAGCAGGCATGTGGGGTCTAGGTTTATTAGTCTTAAAAAAGAGATATGCATGTGAGTTGGGTGGTATTAGATTTGAATTTAAATCACTCACACTTCATGTAAATCTGAGTATATCTGTGAGAACCAATAGATTGCTGTTCAATAGCTTGTAGTTTTTACTCATCAGAGCCCAACAAAACTTATCATGAAAAATAATTGGATGCCCAGTAAAAGGGAACTCTCTCTCTCTCTCTCTCTATGGGAGATTCTCCACCTCTTAAGGCCCTTATATCTTGGGGTCGGATGCCGAGTAAAAGTGTTCTCTCTCTCTCTCAATTCAAGTCTCTCACATTTCATGTAAACTCAAGTATCATTACGTTAAATTTTTTATCGTCAAAAAATCTCTCTCTCTCTCTCAATTCAAATCTCTCACACTCCATGTAAACTGGAGTATCGTTACGACTCTCTCTCTCTCTCTCTCTCTCTCTCGGGGCCCTTACATCTTGGGGTCGGATGCCGAGCAAAGCTCTCTCTCTCTCTCTCACACACACACACACACAGAGACGCACACACAAGTAGCCCCCTTTTTCTCTGACCGACCCCCAGCACCCGGACCCTTCCCTCCACCCCACTGGTATCAGAGAGAACGTAGGAGATGGGAGGCAAAGGTACCAATGTTGGATGCACTGTCTTCGGCACCGGAGAGGATGACCGACAGATGAATGGGTCAGAGAGGAAGGGCTTTTGTAATAATAAGAGAACACATGGGGGAGGGGGGTTGTAGGGGGGTAGACATCTTCCAAAGAGGTCATCTGCTCTATTCTCCCCCCATGTACCACGTCCAGCGGCACAGTATAGGAGGGAGAGATGCATGATCAGACATCCATCTTTAGCTAAAAAGCCGAAGATTAGTACTCTCGGGTCTAATCTAACCCACCCAACAATTATTGCACCACCGAGACACCTGTCCCATTTGAATCAATTAATAGCTCAGCCCAGTCATAGCGTGAGCGGCAATTAAACGGATGCTTGCGCGGTTTCCCTTCCCTTGCTTCCGGCATTCTCTCACCCTTAGCATGGTAACGTGATTCCCTGCATCGCGGCACAATGCATCAAACAATTAGGGCCCTCTTTGTTAACCGGTTGCGATTAGTTTACACGATCTATGAGGGTCGAGTAAACTAATTGAGGCCGATTAGGTCGGCTGTGTGTGAGGAGAGAGTGAGACCCACCGCTTTCTCTCTCATCTGTTTGTGAGGACTGAGAAGAGAGTGACAAATAATTATTTCAAAGAAATAAATAACCAACTCATATTAGATGTCGTCGTATTTTTTAAACGAACGAGATTTCTAATATTATATAAGAGTGATAAATAATTATCTAAGGAGATAAATAATCGTCTAAAAGTGACAAATAATTAAACAAGGATAACAAATATTTGGAATGATGTTGTGACGGCGGAACAACGTGGGCATATGCGTCGTCTCGAGAATACGTTAAATCTGAAGATACGTGATCTTTGCTTTTTTAAGGTCGCTTTGTTTCCGGAGTGGGATGACTTATTCGACTCCCACCGGGCCACCGCCTTAATAATTCGCTCCACCTCGGTTAGGGAGACATGTGTGTGATAAAAAATTGTGAGGCCCATAATTTTCTCTCACATCGATTTATTATTCCCTTTATCTAAACCCGAAAATAAAGAGGGTTAGTGACGCCGGGTTCCAATTGGCCAGGATCATTGCGCCAGGGGGCAGAGTAGCTCATCTCACTCACAATGCCCGCACGAGTTATTATATACTGTTGTTGTTGGAGACGCTTCCCTTCCCCTGCTTCCAGCAAGCTTGGTGACCGCCTTCCGGAGGAGCACCGCTCTCCAAATCCTAGGGACGATGGCTGTGAGCTCGGCAGCCGCCACAGCGGGTTCCTGCGGTCTGGCCCGCTCGGCCTCCTTGGAGCCGTCTAACCTCTCGGTGACGGGTTCTCTGCGGTGCCCGGCGATCCGAGGCCTTGGGGCGGGCAAAGGGAGGATCTTTGCGCTCCCACGCCGCCGGGTGCTCCCAGTGGTGACTGACCATCTTCCCTTTTGGTCTCATTTTCATGGGGGTCTGCATTGTTTTCTTCCCGTGGGTAGTTCTCGTCGTATGCCATCTCTTTTCGTTGCTGTTGGCTTTTTGTGATTGGAACGTGTACGTTTTGTGGTTTTGCGATTGTTGGTTTGAGGATGGACTCTAGGAATTCCAGGAACTCCATTTGTGCGCTGACAAATTCTTGGTTGGCTGATGTGAACATGTCGACACAACAATAGCGATTAGTAGTCTGTGAGAGCGTGTATTCGATTACATTTGCGTCGCTAGCTTTCTTAGGAAGACATAAATCACGAGGTAAATCATGTGACTGCTATCACGATGATTCATGCTTGATATGTTTGCCAATCATGTGATCTTTCTTTTGTAATTCACACATGACTAATGTGTTATTCCTTTAATGGATGATCTAGGATAGATTCGTTTAGCTTTCTTCCACCTTTTTGTACTGAATATTGAAGTTGAATCGCCCCTCAAGGGTACTTCATCGACAGTGGCATGACTGGGTACCTTCTAATCTGTGGGGAAAAGATGGTTCCGATGCCTCAGAAAGCAAAAGGTTAAGAATGTCGTTGAGATCAAGGGATCTTTTTCTCTTTTTTTTTTGGTTTTTTTTGTCTGTGTGTGTGCGCATATTTTGCCTTTGGAAAATCTTGCCTTGAACGTAAGCTGCACTTTTTACGATGCAACCTAAGCAGCATAGAATTTATCTCATTTCACCTTTTCAACTTCATGCTAAGTTCAAGTTAGTGTTTTTGAAGTCCTATAAGGTTTGTCCCATTAGAATGGAGCTTCCTAGTCTAAATGGAGGATCCAAGAATTTGGCAAGTTTCCCAGTTGGCTGCTTACCTGGCATATACCTAACAAACGTAATTTTGGCATCATAATGTTTGTGAAAGGTCCCATGAGACAAGCTGCATATAGGAAATGTGTTTGTGTTCTACTTGCAGTTTAATCCTGTGTAGCCCAGGAGAAAGTTTCAACGATTGCTTAGTCTTTGAAGAGCCTATATGAAGAGGGGTGAGACAAGTTTGATGCACGGTGGATATATTGGGCATCTGTTGGCCAAAGGGTGAACTGGAATGCAATCTGCATATTTGGCACCCACCTGAGCCTTGCTAGACTATTTATGCTTGGCTATAGCTCAATCTAATCAACCTCTCCTATCCTTTTATAACGTGAGTTGATCTTGAGCAGGCAAGAGTCTCTTGATTACCACATGCTTAAATGAATGGGCAGCTTTTCTAGGAAAAAAAGGCTGAAAATTGACAAAGCCAGAATGGCTGAACCTGCCCTTTTATGCTAGGTCCAAGTATGCAGGGAACAAGTCGTGCTGGGTTGGGCAGATCTCTGGTTAAACCTTCAGGGCCCCTTTGGTAAATGGATAGGATACGAGAAGAACAACTCATCCCGACCTGGGCTTGTTCGACCTTTTTCGGTGGAACAAGCTGTCCCGATAAAATCACATAAATGCTCCCACCAATCTCAATTTAACCCAGTTAATACTGGCTCCCACCAAACCTACAAATTGAGGAAACCGGCGAATAAGAAGTAAAACCGGTCAAAACCGGCTGCAAACCCTCCCACGCTTATCCTGTTCATTTATCAAAGGGCCCCTCAGTATTTTTGACCAAACCTGAGTGGCTGAACCTGCCTCCTCTACATCCTCTCTTTCATCCTTCGGTCCTTCCCCACCCAACATGAGTCTGTGGCTCAAGTTGATCCTATTCCTTGTGTCACATCCAGCAGATCCAATCTGGGTGGCATGGACCTCTGATGTTGTACTTATCTAAGCAACTCCCCCCCCCCCAACAAAGAGAAGGAAGAAAAAAAAAGAAAATCAAAAACAGGGCGATGTGGCTTGTACTACCACTTTTTAAAAAAAATAAACAGAGGTGGTACAGACGAGGCTGGAGGGGGATTCCCTGTGCAGCAAACACCAACTCAAACTGCATAAGAATAGAAAGAGTGGCAATTACAAATTCCTTAATGCCTCTGTCACTCTTCAGTAGAAATTCTAAAGACGTACCTAATCTAGTTATACATGAAAGAAGAGGCTCTAGTACAAGTATTCTCAGTCCGAATTTTGCTCCCCTGAATAACCAATCCTTGGCATTCCCTCCATATGCTTCAGCAAATGGCATGCGGCAAGAAAAGTAGAACCCACAGTATGTAGCTGTCCTCTGTCTTCTTCATCTTCATGTTATGAAACAGACTATTCATATCCAATCCTTGGCATTCCCTCCTTAAAATTAGTAGGAGCAAGTCAGAATTTATGCACTGTAATTTTAGTAATGGGAGAGTGGTTCAGGAAGACATGGTTCTAATTGACGGACATAACATTCCGAAGAGTAGTAGCTTTCGATACTTAGGGTCTATCATACAAGAGAATGGGGAGATTTATGATGACGTTACACATAGGATTAAGGCAGGCTGGTTAAGATGGAGAAGTGCATCAGGTGTCCTTTGTGATCGTCGTATGCCTGTGAAACTCAAAGGGAGATTTTATAGAACGGCTGTGAGACCTGCTCTGTTATATGGTACCGAGTGTTGGGCAGTACGTAAGGAACACATCCACAAAATGTGTGTAGCAGAGATGAGGATGTTGAGATGGATGTGTAGCAAGACTAAGAAAGACAAGATTAGGAATGAGCGCATCCGTAAGGACTTAGGGATAGCTCCAATTGATAGTAAAATGAGAGAAAATAGACTCAGGTGGTTTGGACATGTGTTTCGTCGCCCTAACTCAGCGCCGGTTAAAAGATGTGATCAAATCTTAGTGGATGCTAGCAAAAGAGCTCGAGGAAGGCCTAAAATGAGATGGTGCGATGTTATTAGGAAGGACATTAGTTCCTTGAGTTTAAATATGAATGTTGCACTTGATAGAAATCTTTGGCGGAACAGGATTCATGTAGCCGACCCCAATTAATTGGGATAAGGCTCTGATGATGATGATGATGATGATGATGATGCTCTTCTATAGTGTATTACATATTTAAAAGCTATATTGTACATGGTTGTATTATTATGAATCATCAAACTGTCTCAAATGCATGCATATTTCTTGCATAAAATATTCATGTTTCTTTCCAGTGAATTATATGGATTCCCTGGCTTCTGGATCTTGGTCTCATTTACTTCTTATTTACCAATGCTTCAGTATAAGTTTATGGATTTGAATTTTGTATTCATTATAGCTAGTAGATGCACCATCCAGGTAGAGGTCTGATCTGCTTGTCAATCTTTCACTTGCTTGTAGTTGAAGGACTAACTACATTTTTTTCTCTCTTGTGGTAATTAGAAAAGCTATCATCTTATTGCTTGAGATGTAGGTAGCCTTCATATATTTAGATATCACATAAGATTTTACCTTTAAAAGAAGATACCATAATAAATTTGCATGTAGTCCTATATGATGAAGTTTCACATTTCTTTCTATAGATTCACTAAGTATGAGCATTTGCTTGACACAAATTTCTACTTCATCTACCATTCTACAGGTCGAAGCAATGAAACAAACATCTTCATTCGATGAATTGTTGGAAACGTCTGACAAGCCTGTTTTGGTCGATTTTTATGCACCTTGGTAAGGAGTGTATTCTGGTTGTAGATGATGTCATTTTATGTACTATTGAGTGCAACTACGTCAATACTTAGTAGACAACTATCTGCCCAATCTCCAACCTTGAACATGATTTTCTAGTTCTTCCTTTTGAAATTGTCTGTTAAGCGAATAGAAGACTCACCTCAACAGGCTGAGAAGATCACTTTGGTTGAGGTTGCTTCTTCTTATATCTAGAGAAACCACTCTATAGCTGTCCATTTCACTGAACTATTTATACTCATGCATGTTTGTGAGGGACATACGTCCACTAGAAATAAATCCTTGGATCTAATTTACAGAAAGGTAATCATTTCTCATGTGAGTAATTGTACATTGTTTATTTGCTCAAACGATCTTGCTTATGGGGCTTTTTCCACTTTTCAGTGACACTGCACTATGGTGACCCATTGTGCTTCACCAGAGATGGAGAGTCCTTCCACACGATCAGAATATCCATATATTGTTGTATACTTAAAAAGACATTAGTTCCTTTTTTGTTCTTCCTATGTGTTGATGCATCGTTTCTCAAGGTTTGAATGTTCTGTAGCATGTTCTTTTGCTTATGCAAAATCAGTAGAAAATGTTCTAAATGTCTAATTATTCTGGTTTTCTCAGAGTATTACTATGGGGCCTTACAATCCAGAAGATACTAACTCTGGGTTCTAATTCCATTATTGTATCGTTTTGCAGGTGTGGTCCATGCCAATACATGGTGCCCGTTCTTGATCAAGTCAGTGTTATTTTGCAAAACAAAATACAGATAGTGAAAATAGACACTCAGAAGGAGAAAACTATTGCAAACAAGTACCGAATAGAGGCACTGCCCACATTCATCATCTTTAGGGATGGCAAGCCTTGCGACCGTTTTGTAAGTGAAAATGAACAGTGTCTCTGCATTCAAGTTGTCTCCAGGAAACATCTTCTGCATGGGTTCTTCCCACAACCAATCCCGCAACCCCGGTTGTTATTTGTCTGCAAAGAAATAAAAATCTTCCTCCCCATGGCATATGCTGATCAGGGCCCTTTTGTTGTCCATTCTTCTATTTTCTAGTAATCTCTCTAATTCTATGAACAAATTTCAGGAAGGAGCAATGCCCACAACTCAATTTCTTGATCGCATTAAGAGTGCACTAAACATACCGTGATAGTAATGCATCGACTGCTTTTCTGGAGGTATTGACTCACAATCCGTTCAATTAGTTCTTCAAGCCTTCTGCATCCTGACAAAGTTGTTCTGCCACTTGGGAGTGAGCTACCAGTAGCCAACTCTGCCCCTCTTTATGTCATGCCTACTTTTTTCTTTTGTTGACAGGTTGGAAGAAAATCTGCTAAGCTATACGAAAGCAAAACCAATCATCTCCTTCCTGTGCAGCATTCAAACTAGGGCTCTACTCATGTATAGTGCACACCATGGCATTTAAAATCCACCGGCTATGATGTACTCTTGCCTGTATTCGTTTCTGTTTGATGATGTGACAGTTTCAAGCTCACTTTTATTTGTAATTCATGACTTAACCAAAATGATCGAAACACATTGTGCCCTAGATAATGGACATTGGCTTCGCAGGCTGTGGCATGGCAGTTTTCTTCCTTCATAGGAAATGAAGTGTGAGCATTTAAATTCTTGCTGTTGGTGAAATAATGAGCCTAGCCCTTTACCCGTCTCTTTTATATTATTTTTAATCTCAAATCCTATCTAATCTGCAAACTTATGGAGTGGAGTACGTTCTAGCTTTCTTGCTCCACCTGTTGTCGTCGCCACTTGAATGAGAAACATTACAATATGGGAAGAATGGTCCTGAGCATGCACTCAGGCACAAGCTTGAGGGAAGAGATCAATCACCATTGCTGCTGACGGCCTTGCACGAAAAGAAGGAAGCGAATAGAAAAACCAAAGCGGGTGAGAAGGAGCACCACCATGTCTGACAGGGTAGAGGATGATTCGTGTACCCTGATGTCCTTCCATGTTAGGAACCTTTTATCTTTTCCCAAAACTTATGAATGGAGGTAAGGGATTCTTTTTATTATAAGTTGGTTCAACTCTTTTTGAAAAATCTAACGTGATACTAAAGTCATCAGCAATTTTAATTCATCGAGGGTCTCACACTCTCTCCGGGTGTTCACATCATCTATCTGTAACATTACTTGTCATTTTACAAGTCCAACATCCTCGTCGGTTAGGGTGTCGATTGAAGTTATGCTCGTTCACGTGCAGTTGAGTGTCGATCAAAGTTACGTCCATTTCTGGACAACATATTGATAGGTCACATTGAACCGACGAAAGTTAGGGTTCAAATATCATTTGTTATAGAACCATTTATCTCTCCTCAAAATCTAAGCATTGAGATAGGGAATTTTTTTTTTATAAGTTGGATACAACTCTTTTGTAGAATCTAATGTGATACTTAAACCACTGACAATTCTAACTGGTCGAGAGTCTCACACTCTTGATGTTAACACCACCCACACGGAATGATCTAATATAATAATCTATCATCGCTAAAAGATGTAACATGATTAACTAATAAGAAAGAGAGAGAGAGAGAGAGAGAGAGAGTAACGACGTACCCACCAGGATGCATTGGTCCCCTTCCATTGGAAAGTCTTGCGATCTACTCTGCTCTGTCTTGTTCTTGAGTCACTTTGATAACGGGTTAAAGTGGATTAGGGTGAGTTAATTCGGGGTCGGGTGATTTATTTTCTATTTAATACTTTTTTCCTTAATTCGAGTCGGATAGAGTTAAAGTGGATTAACTCATTCCATTTAAATAGGTGGAATGAGCTACTCCACCCAAATTAGGGTCACTTTGGTAACGGGTTGAGTTAAGGGCGGGTGAGTTACCCAGTTACCCAGGGTAACTCACCCGCCCTTAACTCAACCCGTTACCAAAGTGACCCGAATTGATCCCCTGTGGGTCACATGACATACTTATCTTTTCTCTGATCAGGATCTCTTTTTACGGTCTCCATTAGTTTGAACCGGAACTAATCCACCCACAAATCCATACCCTACGTGTGTCCCAAGGAGCCTCAATCCACCATTAATATTTCGAGCATAGTTCCAAGATTATATATATATATATATATATATATATGACCATTATTAGATTGATCTTAGCATATTCCATGTGTTCACAATCGATAACAGTCATAGGATATATTAATTAGAATATAGTAAAAATTACATTAATAATAGTTACCTTTGTTCGTAAAATTTTGCAAGTATTAGTTTATGAAAGGTAGGCATTGCATGCATGTGCTAAAGTCTAGTATCTGATTGGTAATCTTGTATTAGAATGTAAATAGTTATTATCATAATAATAAAATATGGTTGTTAATTCTCACTTTTAGGCTTTTAGCACTTGCATTTCCGGCCTGAAATTTATCAAGAAAAATGCCGCCTGGGAATATATGCCTATAAAAATACTGGACTTTATTTATCATGTCACACTCTAAAAACAACTTCATCATTCGAGATTTTTTTTCTTTTACTTTCTCTCTTTGTTAAATAAATAAAATAAACTAATAATATAATTAAATGAGATCTAAAGAATTATATATAATGATAAGATTTAAAAGAAAAATAAGGGAACAACTATGATTCATCACCTCCCTTGCAAAAGGGAGGTCCCATGTTAGATAAGTTTCTCCCCACCCCCCTTACTCCTCTAGGTCCTCTCCCCAACTTCTTTTGTCTCAAGGTTTTCTAAACCAATTCGGTACAGGGCGAATCACCCGCATCGGACAGTCACATATCGGTACGATCAATCTGTGATACGTAATCGGTATGTAATTTATTTTTATTAAATATTATATATATTATTTTATATCAAACGTGATTTCATAAGTAGTTTGATTAAAAGCCTTCTTTTGGAAGGTTAGGACTTAAGTTCAAAACACAATAACATGTATTTATTAAATAACTCTTTAATCTGGACACCTTACGGTAAGGAGCGACACAATGCCGTATCATACTATGTTGACATATATAGTATCGACATAAAATCAATACGATCGGTACGATCGGGCCGACAAATTTTACTTTGTATCACAGAAAAAAAATAACTTCTAAAATTTACTCGATAGTCAATCTACTTAGATGAACTTTTGAACCTTTTATAAGAAAATCTTCCATGAACGTGTATTTGCCAGTGCATTATTTAAGGTATGTTCAGATTTAATAAATATTTTAAACTCGGGGATCCAAATTTACTTCAAAAACCCAAATAAAACAGCCACTTTGCATCCTCACACACCCTGCGTTGTGTTTAAAATTCTATTTCTAGTCTCCGGTTCCTCCACCGCCAAAACCCACATCTCCGTCCGAGGCGATCCATGGGCAGCTCGAGCGAGCTGCCGACGAAGGAGGCCAACGTGCTCCGGGGGCACGAAGGGGCCGTCCTGGCCGTACGCTTCAACGGCGACGGCAACTACTGCCTCAGCTGCGGCAAGGACCGCACCCTCCGCCTCTGGAACCCTCACCGCGGCATCCACGTCAAGACCTACAAGTCCCACGGCCGCGAGGTCCGCGACGTCCACGTTACACAGTAAGTATCTCTCCCTGTCCTTCTGAAGCCTCAGTACTATTTACGTCTCTTTTGCCCCAATCCCACGAAATATTATCGACCCATCTGAAAAGGCCGTGCAGTGAGGATGCGAAGTTTGCGTCCTTGGGCTATTTTTCTTTTTTTTTCACCCTAATCTAAAGAAATAATGTCGACCCACCTGATAAATTCTGTGCAGTGACAATGCCAAGTTGTGTTCTTGCGGTGGCGACCGGCAAATTTTCTACTGGGACGTATCAACGGCGCGCGTGATTCGTAATTCCGTGGGCATGATAGCGAGGTAGTCGATTTCCGGCCTCCCATTTTATCTTCATTGTTTTTACTCTGAAAATTGCTCTGCAGAGTGGTATTGAACTCTGGAGTGTAGATGATTTACGGAAGACTACTAACATGTTATACAATGGTGTCCTGGTATCCATGATTGTTGCAATGTAGAAGTATTTTACGTGATTATGAATATCTGCAGATATTGATGTACCCTTTTAGCTGCATTACGTAAGATTATAACGGAATATGACAATCACATTAAGACATAAAACTTCATGTTCCCGCTTCATCTACAAGCAAATTTTACCTTTTGACTCAACACCAGATACTGTTTCTAGAACTTCATTAGCAATCATCAGACATGAGCATAGATCATGCCGTGCTTCGGCCGCATCTGAAGCATGTTTGATGACGCCAAGGCTTCACTCTGTAGTACCAAATGTGTCGCTTCAACTTCATTCTTCCAGGCATCAATTAGATATGACAAAGTCCTTTTCGCCACCACAAGGGCCACATTTTTGAAGAATTCTTTCTCACCTGCCATTTTTTCTCTTCTGATCCCCCCCCCCCCAGTCATCACCTCATCCTAAGCTTAATGCATTTGGCTTTGGGAGTACAAACACTCGGAGGATCAGTAACATGCCAGGCAATTTTCCAATGTACAAGCACACTGGAATGACTGGATTGCACTGCTCTTAAGTGCCAGGGAGACCATTCTTTTAAATTTTCAGTTTCCTAAGCCTCTGAGAAAACCAATTCCTATAGCTATGCATATCTATGGCTGGGGAAGTAAGCATCTACACTTTTGCAGTAGTCATGGAGTTTCCTGGAGATTTTTTTCTAGAAATCTGCAAAATAAATTACCTTTTTTTCCAAGTACCCACTATTCCTTTAGTATCTCTTCAAAGTTCAAATGCCACCATAATCCACCATTACTTGGATACTTGATATCATTTTGCTGCAGATGTCTCTTCTCAAGCAGGTTTTTTGGTACACCTTAATGCTCAAAACTCTTTCATGTTGCAGGTGAATTCTGTGAAGTTTAATGAGTATGGATCTGTGGTAGCATCAGCAGGATATGATCGTTCAGTGCGTGTATGGGACTGCAGATCTCAAAGCACAGAGCCAATCCAGGTTGAGGCCTTATGTTTTGCAAGTCCGTATTAAGTCTAAGTAGGTTGATGATTTTAAGTCATGACTTCTTCACATGACTTAAAAGTTCTGTTGGTTCAGATTGTGGATACATTTTTAGATAGTGTAATGTCCATTTGGTTAACAAAGACTGAGATTATTGCTGGAAGTGTCGATGGAACTGTGCGTACATTTGATATTCGTATAGGCAGGTATGTTGGATCTCATCAATGAGGTTACCAGCTCAGTTGTGTTTATGAAGCATCATTCGCAGCATGTTTTGGGATACTTTTACTTATTTATTTTAATTATTTGGAATAGAGAACTGGTTGATGAACTGGGGCAGCCTGTGAACTGCATTTCACTATCAAATGATGGTAACTGTGTATTAGCCAGTTGCTTGGATTCCACCTTGCGTCTTCTAGACAGGTAAGCATTTGTTGTCTTCTCGTTTGTACCTTGAGATATTTCATCCACCTATTTATTATTTTTTGTTATGGCAGGTCAAATGGAGAACTTCTGCAAGAATACAAGGGCCATACTTGCAAGGTAAGTATATGTACGCTGCTGTTTTGGATCATATGCCATTCGATATTGCTTCTTTATTGATTGCTCAAGCTTTTAAGTCTCAAAGATATTTAGAGATCATACAATACAAGTGCCATGTCAGATTCATTTCAAAAGCTATATTAAAAAAAACTAATGCCCAGATCATTGGCGTTTTTAGGCATGTTCATTTTCAGGCTTTGTTTAGTCACCATCTGCACCTATGATGTCTAACTGATGCCAGTTTCACAGCATACTGAATTTGTAGTCAATAAGTACCAATCCCTATGTATAAAGTTGCCGCAAGTTGAAATGTAGAATTTTATTATGTGCATCACAATTTCTTTATAGAGCCTGGATACTAACTCTGTTCATACTGCCAGATTCAGTAATGAATACTCCATGAGCGTGAACATTTTTATATATCAAGCTACTCTGTGGTGTTCTTTACTTCAGTGACTTCCTAGACTGCCAAAGTCCACTTCTTTGGAACTGTAGTTTGTTGTATTCATTGGCGAATTGGACCTATGTTTCATAATGAAATTAGCATGCATCTGTGATTGTCCTTTCATGCTGTAAATTGTTAAAAGGTTTTCTGTCTCTTGTGATTTCAGTTAATAATATATTATCATCTCATCTCCATAAAGCTATGTTGTGCTGAATCATGCCGTTGCCTTTCCAACTTCTGTCAACCATGATGTGTTTATTCTCGTCTGTAGTCATTCAAGATGGATTGTTGTCTTACCAACACCGACGCACATGTAACTGCTGGATCAGAGGATGGTTACCTTTTCTTCTGGGATTTGGTGGATGCATCTGTTGTCTCAAGGTTCCGAGCACATACGTCTGTGGTAAAAGTTTTTGGTTCAACTTTGAAGAATTTGTTAAATGAGTTTGTCATATATTGTTATTAATTGTAATGGAGTGTGTAACTTAAGTTCTACATGTTACTCGTCATATCCTCTACTCTGTATTAATTGTTGAGTGATGCCTTTCTATGGAGTTTAATATCTGGGTCCAGGTTTACTTGTTTGTCCCATCTCTTGGTGTTTTATACAAGATTTAAATACTTTCTGGTTAATGGATGTGCACAAAAAAGTGGGCCAAGGCTAAGCTATTGAAGTAGCATGCATTTTAGGGATAACTGTTGATATTCCCTACTAAAATCACCGAGGATCTTAAATGAAACTTTGACATCTGCGTAGCCATTCTCTGTGACGATATGAAAATCTTGTGGAGTTTTACAGTACCGCATGATTTCAGTGGTATGCTGTCTTTATTGTGCATCATATTTATTGCTATCCATCTTCCAGTCTGCATATGATTTTGAACATCAGATTTTGGGATATGGAACTGTCTTTTCTCTTTAGGAAGCTTTTTCTGAGGAAAAGGGAATTCAGATTCTAGTTTACTGTTTGGAAGGTGTTTGATCAGATTCACAATGGAATTGTCAAATTGAACCATCCGCCACATGGCATAGGCATGCATCATGCATGTTCCTTTTCGAGTGCTCATGGAATTCCATTTGTCACTGAAATTAACCACCAAGTTAGACCCCACTTCATGTACAGGGGAAAAAGAAAAGTTAACGGTAACTTTTAATCCCTTTTCTGGAGATTTTTATTTATTAGTCCCTACAAATAAATGTATTTTCTTATTAGTCTCTCACTATTTCTTTTTTAGTCCCTACAATCTTCGTCGTTGCCCTTATTAGTCCCTACCGTTCGATCCATCCACGAGAGTGAGACCGAACTTGGGTTAACTTAACTCAAATGTGATAAAAGACGAAAATACTCTTGGTTAGACTGTCTGCCCTAAGTGAGTTGCAACCTGCTTTCCGACGTCGAGGACCTCTCCGGCGAGCAGATCTTGAGTGCTACGCCATCCTCCCCGCTAGCTCCAGCGCTTCCTTGTCGTCGGGCCCGCCGAAGAACGCCATGCACACACAGCGGATCCTGGACTTGAGCAGGGAAGGCTTCAGGGTGATGGACACGACCGGCCCCTTCTTCCCCGGCGCCGTCCCCATCACGAACCTCACTACCGTGACCTTGATTCCCATGTGCTCTGCCTTCCTCCCCACCAGCTCCAGTGCCTCCCTATCGCCGGGCCCACCAAAGACCACCACGCATACACCGCGGACCTAGTTCTACGGCTCCATCAGTGTAACACCCTCAAATATAGTTGAGTTCTATTCTATATCATCGAGGCGTCTTTTGAAGTATCTGTTCAATTCTTGTAAAGAACTTCGTGGTTAAGCGTGCTTAATGGGGAGTAGTATCGGGATGGGTGACCTCTCGGGAAGTCCCCCATTCTGGAGCCGATTACTGTTAGAATGGGACAAAAACGTGAGACCGGTAGGCCAAAGCGGACAATAGCTCGACGGTATAGAGTATGGGACGTGACAGAATGGTATTAGAGCCATACCCCAGCCAGAAGTGTGGGAACTAAGTGTCATGCGGGGCAAAGTGCTACGCTATGGGAGCCACCTCTTGAACCCTCAATGGGACAAAGTGCTACATAGTGGGAGTCATCTCTTGAGCCTGTAGGGGCCACCTCTAGAATCCTACATGTCTAGGGGTTTGATTGTGTACTATATGTGCCCAGCGACGAGGACGCCGCCTATATAAGAGAGGTAGATTGTAACACTCTCAAATATACTAAGCTCTACTCTATATCACCGAGGCGACTTTTGAAGTATCGGCTCAGTTCTTGTAAAGAACTTTGTGGTTAAGCGTGCTTAATGAGGAGTAGTATTGGGATGGGTGACCTCTCGGGAAGTCTCTCATTCTAGAGCCGATCACTGTTAGAATGGGATAAAATCGTAAGACCAGTAGGCCAAAACGGACAATATCTCGATAGTATAGAGTACGGGACGTGACAGAATGGTATCACATATCCCAGCCAGAAGTGTGAAAATTAAGTGCCATACGGGGCAAAGTGCTACGCTACAGGAGCCACCTCTTGAACCCGCAATGAGACAAAGTGGTACATAGTGGGAGCCACCTCTTGAGTCTATAGGGGCCACCTCTAAAATCCTACCTGCCTGGGGGTTTGATTGTGTACCATGTGTCCAGCAACGAGGACGTTGCCTATATAAGAGGGGTAGATTGTAACACCCTCAAATATAACTAAGTTCTACTCTATATCATCGAGGCGCTTTTTGAAGTATCGACTCAGTTCTTGTAAAGAACTCCGTGGTTAAGCGTGCTTAATGAGAAGTAGTATTGGGATGGGTGATCTCTCAAGAAGTCTCCCATTTTGGAGTCAATCACTGGTAGAATGGGACAAAACCGTGAGGCCAGTAGGTCAAAGCGAAACAATACCTCAATGGTATAGAGTACGAGGTTTGACAATCAGCGCCGCCAGTCCCCCCAGCAGCCCTATTTCACTAGAGCCTCGTTAATCTATGCCGGGCTGGGGGTTCGACTAGGTTCTGAGTCTCGGAGACGTCTATTTCCTCTCCCTCCCCATGTCCTCCTGCAGGCCTGGAGACCGGTCCCTTTCTCTCTCCCTTCCTCCCTTCCGTGGCCACTTCTTGTCGCAGAGGCCAGTTCCCTGCATCCCAGAGAGAGAGAGAGAGAGAGTAGGGGCATTTTCGGGATTTCTAATGTCCCATTACCTTAAAGATGGAATATTCTCTTTTTCTAACGTCGACGAACCACAGGGATTTTTTAATAAGAGAGCAAAGATTGTAGGGACTAAAAAAGAAATAGTTATATTTGAAAGACTAATAAAGAAATATACTTATTTTTAGGGACTAATAAATAAAAATCTTTTTTCCTGCACATCCTCTGTCCACTTCGCTGTTTGTTGGTCTTGTGAGATACTTTTAACCATGTTCCGTGTTATATCAATGAATATGGAATGAGTAACGACCAAACAAATGGATGTAGCATAAAGGTTATAGAAACGAAGACCTTTTAGTGTGTTTATCCTAACTCATAGTTTGCTTGCAAGTTTGAAACTTAACTTCTGGTCACTTGTTGACAGGCTTGCAGACTATCTTTCCTTTTACATGGCAACACATCTTCTTTTGTTTTTCTAATATCACGACCAGTCGACATGTAAAAAGGGTTTAACACTGTTTTCACCTGGCAGGTGACGAGTGTAAGTTTCCACCCAAAGGACTGTTGTATGTTAACATCATCTGTGGATGGCACTATTCGTGTCTGGAAGAAATGAGAAGGTTGAGCTCGCATTGAGCAAGAAAATAAGCGGTTTGTGCTCTTACACATTACAATGTAAGCAATCATCATGCTATAGGTGATGATTAAGAACCCAAGCAGGAGTTCGGAACAGCCTTGGATCTCTGAACTTTGGCTGGAGGCCTTTTGCAACAACTTTTACCACAATGGGGGGGGTGTTGTTTGTGGGATATTCTCAGGTACAGGAATGAGGCTGGTATGTGAAAGCGAAATCATGCTGGTGAAAGTGTTTAAAACATCAAGCTAAGTGTAGCCAAAGATGCAGTGCTGTTGATCAGAAGGGTTCACACGACACTGATGGAGTTGAGATACTTTAGATTTAAACCCTAGACAACGGCCACGGTTGTGCCTCAGACTGGGTATAGATAGACTGTTTGAACATGTTTTATGAAGTTAACATACATTTCACACTCACTGGTTTACTCCGAAGCGATAGACTGTTTGAACAGGTTTTATGAAGTTAACATACATTTCACACTTACTGGTTTATTCCAAAGTGATAACTGTTTGAACAGGTTTTATGAAGTTAGCATGCATTTCACACTAACTGGTTTTTTCCAAAGTGATACAAACACCATGGTCACTAGCAGGAGTTTTGTCCCATGAGTCTTTATACACACATCACTGTCATGGGATTGTGCGAAGTATTTAGTTAAGATAATTTTGAACAAAATAATGGCAGGAGGCTTATAAGGAAAATATGGGAAGATTAAAGAAAAACCCTAACTAGTTGTGTCATCTAAGCAACTTGTAGACGTTCCTCTACTATCTGGGAGCAGCCTAGATATGTCGTGTGATACACAGTTCGTCAGTTCCTGTGTTTGGTCAGAGCAATCTTTAGGTTTGGCTTCGTTGTTAGTTGTTTATTAATTTTTCGCTACTTAAATCTGTATAACTGCACAACCGTAGGATGACAGCATTGTTAAATAGGCAGTAATTAAGTACTTATTGTGGGGGCACTAATCATTATAGATAAGAGTAAATAATTGCAGGGTATGAAAATAGAACACGTTCAAGTTGGCACAACTGATAACCGGAAATCCTCTCTACCTGCTTGTTTGGACCAAACAAAATATCATAAAACCTATTAAACAGGTGTCACGCAGCTTTTTACTTCAAATTAAAGGACCCCTCAGAAGTGAACTGCTGAAATGTATCAAGAACCATGGAAACTGATATACCATCGACGAAAAACTCGTGCTACCCATCACCTATGAACTGTTGTTTTAAAGGCATTGGATCAACAACTCTGCTTCCAAGAAGAATAAATCGGGTATGTAGTTTTATCCTTGTCATGAAGAACAAAATTAGAATTATTTTGGTTACAACACCCACGGGACACCATTGCAGAAATAAATTACAACTTTCAAATCAGGATCATACACTGGAAGAGAAAAACAAAAAAAAAGTAAACAGAAGGCGCCCTCTCAGAATACTGTTGCTTGCCAGTGGCACATTGGACACCACCCGCAAGAGGTGAGGGCTGCCCTTCATGTGTGCCAAGTTGTGGGCAGGTATAGACCTCCCAAAAGATTCGGGCGCCCCTTAGTAGGTCCCCTCCCCCCCCCCCCCCCTCTCTCCCCTCCCCACTCCTTCCTCCACTCCGCATTCCCCCCTCTGTATCTCCATTCCTCACCCCCCCCCCCCAAACGAAACCCTCCATGAACTAACATACAGCTGAATGGCTGGAAGTTAAGACTTCTTCTGGCATGGAGTTGTTTGGCATGGCATATGAAACAGCATCAGCAGGATTACTCTTCAAAACCGCCTTCGTCACCGTCCATGTCAACATCCTCCATTTGCGCCTCTTGGTCGTCCTGATTGACAGATACATTCATTGCCGCACTATTTTCAATGATTGCCAATTGCTGCTCCACTCTGTCAACCTGGATTTCCATAGGGGTCTTCTTTTTCAGTGAGTCCAAGTTTTCCTCTCTGAAAAATGATGCATATGGTTTGGGGACCTGAGAATTTAAAAATCTTTAGTAAGGCTCCACGAGCCTGAAGAAGCGCTTGGGGTTTTGTAAATTTAAAATTAGATATGTTGATTTTTACCTCAAAATAACAATTCCGATCTTTGGCGCTGATCACTAGGTTGCTCCAGTGCTCATCTTGCATCAATGTTGATGCAGAACCCACCACCTACGGGCAACATCATTTTTCAGCATATAAACGTAGGTGAAAAAATGTAGGATTCTGTCCAAGAGAAATAAGATTTTTCATCTCTTTTCACCTCACAAGCAATGCTTACCAAGACAGAGGCCCTTGCTCTGGTAATGCCGACATTCATTCGCCGAAAGTCAGACACAAAGCCAATACCTTTTCCCTCGTTTGACCGAACACATGAAAAGATGACAACATCTTTCTCCCGCCCCTGAAAAAGATATGCTTCTACTTACTGACAACAAAAACATGGTACGTACCAGCTGGAGTTTTTTTTTCCTTTTTTGAAGTTCTTTATCTCACCTGGAAACCATCAACAGTATTTATGTCTACAAATTGATTCGACAGTTTTCCAAAAGCCAAGCGAAAACGATCTTGCAAAAGCTTCACTTGGTGTCTATATGGGGATATTACTGCTAGTTGAGAACTGGATTGCAGCTCCGGATATTGACTCACCAATTTGTGATACAAAAGCAATATAAATTCAACCTCCTCTTCATTGACCCATGAGCCACTTCCCGTTGGCTGTGATTCAACTCCATCTATATCCAAGAAAGTAAATGGACCAAAGCAGCGATAGGCATGCCAAGAACGTTTTGTTTGCTTCTCAACTAATTCTCCATCTTCCAGATATTCTGAGTAGAATTCTCTCGACGGAAAACTTCTTATCTGCCAAAGGGAAAAGTATAATACATGATCATCTTATGGAATGTGCCCGTCATCATGAGATTAGCTTATGTGATAGACGGATCATATGCAAATAGAAATCATTCCATCATATTCATTTTTGGCTTTGACCTCTGGATGCATTCGGTACTGTGTTTTAAGCATTTGCACAGGATAACCGGCCCTTTGGAATCTCTTGAACAAGCTTGTTCCATACCTATCATGTGCAAACACATTATGGTTAAGAAAGACCAGAAATTTAACGATGACATGTTGAATACTGAGCAGCCTTTTACCCAAACTTCTCCGCAGTTGAAGAAATTACAGTGGCAGGCAATTGAACTGGATCACCAACCTGAGGGATCAGTTTAGCTGTGAGGAGAAAAGGTTATCTATTGATAAAGAAGGACAACTAATAGAATAAGTTAATATCTTGAAATGATTCGACAATTCCAGCTGCTTATAGAGTCAAGAGCTCTAAAATTACTCACAAAGACTTTTATTCCTGATCGCACGGCTGGAACTACCATTGACAACAAACAATTCAAGCATCAAGAATATCAATATGTGCAGAAGATTGGATTCTCAACTCAATCATGTCTTCAATACCATGCTGGTAATGTCTGATGGGAATGTTATGATAGGCATCATCGCAAAAGAATTCCTCAAAGTGGGGAAGAGATAGGAGACAGCATATGAAAGGGATGTGGAGATCTGATGTCGAGGTAATTTTAGAAACGTGACGAAGCATTTAATCAGTTCATATCAGAATGTATACAAGCAATGTGTTATGGGAAACTTGCAACAGACATCACCGAAGAATGTGGAAATACAGGAAAGAGGCAAGAAGGGACATTAAATGACATGTATTTGTGGAGATACTGTTGTCAAACAAGTATAGAAATGTGACTGACTATTTGTGCAATTAATATCAAGATAGATGCGTGTATTATATGCTGGAACTACTCATACAGAAAAGAAAAATATGATGTTTCATACAGATCCGTACAAGTAATGTGGACATAAAACATGTGATAAGGGAAAGCATCTACAATGAATTTATGCCATGTTTGCAAGAAAAGTAAAATGAATCCAGATACCATATGCATGAGGTACCTCATGCATATAGTTGCATCTTTGGTAATAATCCGGATGAGATGTGCCAATGTGTACACTTTAAAAAGTGTCATTTCCACATTTGTATGTTCGTGTATATATATATATATATATATATATATATATATATATATATATATATATATGCAAAACTACCACCAATATATTTTTTGAAGGCAGTCAATATTATTTATTATAAGCTGGTGACTTGCATATTTATTGGAAGTAGTCTTTTTTTGATAAGATGATGACTTAGATATTTATGTAATACTGAAATAATTGACATAAGAAACATACAAGAACAAGTTTAGAAATGTGACTGACTATTTGTGCAATTAATATCAAGATAGATGCGTGTATTATATGCTGGAACTACTCACACAGAAAAGAAAAATATGATGTTTCATACAGATATCTGTACAAGTAATGTGGACATAAAACATGTGATAAGGGAAAGCATCTACAATGAATTTATGCCATGTTTGCAAGAAAAGTAAAATGAATCCAGATACCATATGCATGAGGTACCTCATGCATATAGTTGCATCTTTAGTAATAATCCGGATGAGATGTGCCAATGTGTACACTTAAAAAAGTGTCATTTCCAGATTTGTATGTTCTTGTGTGTGTGTGTGTGTGTGTGTGTGTGTGAAAAGAAAAATATGATGTTTCATACAGATATCTGTACAAGTAATGTGGACATAAAACATGTGATAAGGGAAAGCATCTACAATGAATTTATGCCATGTTTGCAAGAAAAGTAAAATGAATCCAGATACCATATGCATGAGGTACCTCATGCATATAGTTGCATCTTTAGTAATAATCCGGATGAGATGTGCCAATGTGTACACTTAAAAAAGTGTCATTTCCAGATTTGTATGTTCTTGTGTGTGTGTGTGTGTGTGTGTGTGTGTGTGTGTGTGTGTGTGTGTGTGTGTGCAAAACTACCACCAATATATTTTTTGAAGGCAGTCAATATTATTTATTATAAGCTGGTGACTTGCATATTTATTGGAAGTAGTCTTTTTTTGATAAGATGATGACTTAGATATTTATGTAATACTGAAATAATTGACATAAGAAACATACAAGAAATACTTGTTTGCATCCATGAGCCAATGGAACAAGAGTCGCTGGCTCCACCTGAAAAGAACAAATGTCAAATAAGTCAGAGGAAACAGGAAACAGAACAATTATGTTGGCATCAATGCTTAAAGACTTGGTCTACTCTTAGTATGCACAAATATGAATTGACGTCTAGTCCAAGTCTAGCGTATCAAATTCTTACATTCAGAACTGTTTTGGAAAGGAGGCAAAATGCCACAATTCATTGGAAAAAAATAAAATACATCAAAGTGTTGGGGCGTATCCCCAGAACCAACTCCCAACTTCAGATAACAAGGACCCACAATCTACAAAAACAACAGCGGTTCTTCCAAGATGATAGAATAAAAATAACAGACACAACTGGTAATAGAGGAGCAAAGATCAGGAGATACAGCTGAGTTTACATGATTGAATACCAAACATATTCTTTCACAAGAATCTTTATGCCCATGGACCTTCTCGTCATTACAAAGAATAGGTTCAGAAATATGCATAGATAACTAGCATCAAGGATTGAAGAACTGCTTTACCCCAAAACAGAATTGGGTGAACTGACAGGCACTCATAAAACAGCTTATTGGGGGAGATTCTAGTTACTCAAACTACAATTAAAACTCAGTCTCAAACTGGGCTGACAGAGGGCAAAGGTCAAAATCAGCTAGTTGCCATACATCAGCATGGGCATCAAATGTAAAATTGATAGAGGCGTCGAAACTGCCCATCTGAAGGGGGATTAGGCATCAGCTTTCCTTTGACCCATGCACAGACAAATATTGATAGCTGTTACTAGCATCTGTGGAGATTCCTAATGAAAGAGAAATTACAGGGGGAAGTTCCTTGAACTTACATGGACGATCACTGCCTATCTAAGGCAACAAGTAATGTGCATAGCCAAAATCGGTAAGAAAAATTAGTAAGCATTTCAATAAAAGATGTTTTTGGCTTTGGCTTCTTTTGCAAGCTTCATAGTGAGAGACAGAATTGTGGGACTCTACTGGAGGGTGCTCAGGTGCTCTCCAATGGGGACCTTAGATATGACCTACACACATTGAGCATCCTGTTTTCTTAAATGAGCTCTCACTGGAATGAACAGAAAATTAATATACATTTGGTAATATGGTTTCAGTATTTTTTAAGCATAAATTCTATTAATATTCAATTCCACCCTTAGTCAACAAAACTGGTTTCTCACACATCAAACATTGATGAATCATCAACAAACAGGGAACTTATCTCAGGTGAAGTATGTCATGTCATCCAAAATGAAAAATGGAAAAAACTTACAGCCTGAGCAGCTTCATCTATTATCACAACATCAAACACACGGTTCATTCGACCAAAAAGCGCTGACCCACTGAAACTGAGAGTGGAAAAAACCTGCCAATTGATGGCACTTCAAGACACATTTTTGAATAACAATAATCAAATAGCAAAAGAGAAAAAAAAATTAACACTACAATGGCTGCTTCATCCAGGATTGAAGCACGGATTTGATCACGATCCATTGGTCCTGATGTGGTATGCCTGCCAGCACCAGAACGGTCCACAGTTGCGAGTCTCTGTTCCGCCTGTGAAAGAATTTAACTTTTATAAACATAAAGAAAGCAAGAGAAGTTGATCGTTGAGACTACACTTTCAGATTGGATACATACAAGGTAATCCATTGAAACTGCTTGAACAGAGTGATGAGGCTTCAGACCAATCCTCACAATTTTGGGATTATATACATGATCATTTTCATCATGAATACCTAAAATCAACATAAAAAGTTAGTTTGATCAACTATGAGACACAGATAATGTCTAAATTGTGGGCATCCATGTTCAGGGTTTTTATTTTCATGTTCTAAATTGCAAAAAGATACATTTCAGGGATGTACAAGTATACCCTTTTTTATTTAAAACAATTGTGGTACCATCCACTTCTCAAAAAAGCAAAAAAAGATACATTTCAGGGTACAAGTATTTTGCACTTTGCATTAATGAATACATATGAACATAATAAATGGAGGAAAAAGACAACATGATGGTGATAACAAAACAGAATTCTCTTTAGTCCACATCCCCAAAAAAGGAATTCTCTTTAGTATTCCTTGAAATATTTGCCATCTCTGTTGCTTTTATGCGTATTTTTATGCTCCTCTTTGAGATACGCTCCCTAATCACCAACAGCTTCCTCTCTTTATTTAAAGCTTTAATATTCCACTGAGAATGTTCATTTGAGTTTAAAGTGAGTCACTGTGCTATTTTTCCTGTTCTGATGCAACACTTGCTTTCTTCAACAAGCCTCATTTGTGTCTGCATGATTGTGCATCACCTAAACTTTGCTTGCAAATCCACTGTGCATCACCTTCGGCAAGAGCAGTCCACTTGGCATCTACCAAGCTTTGCTTTCATTACATATTCCTACATCTCGGATTTAAACCATTTCTTGATTCTCCTTTCAACTGCTTACTCCCAAGCATAGTTGTCAAGGCGGGCGCCTAAGCGCCTAGGCGCCCAGGCGCTTTTGAACTGGCTAGGCGGTCCAGCGCCTTATTGACACTAGAAAAGGCGAGCTAGACGCCTGCCAAGGCGGGCGCCTAGGTGCCAAGGCAGGCCAACCCACCTGCAATCTTCCCTGTGGATTTGTTGTGAATCGGAGTACCTATACAAATGGACGAACAACAGAGGAGGAAGAAGAAAGGGGGGAAGAAGAGATCAAACCACAAGAACACGGAGATTTACGTGGTTCGGAGGCGATGTGCCTTCCTACATCCACGGCCGCAACAGGGTTTCCACTATATTACCACATCTAGATTCAATACAAAGAGAGTTCGCACCTTTTTATACAAGGAGATTAGGGCGCCCCAAGTCAGGGTAACAAAGACAACAATGCCCCTGCTATAAACATAAATTTCAGGTCGATCCGCGTGCGAGGGCGCACAATGGCGAGTTCGAGCTCCACACTCTAACAGGATTAACATCAAATAAGTCATTCTTAAGGATGGCACCTGTCATCTTCCCACTGGATTCAATCTACAAGCATGTATGCATATCATTGCTTTGAAATAAAAGAATAAGGATTCTACCAATGTGGATATAAAGGCAGGGAAGGTGAAACAGTTTAGCTTGTGACATGATGAGCTTCCATCTGAGATATCTAATGGTTCACATATATAAGACATTGTTAATAGAATTACTCAACAAAATAAGGACAGTGTGTGATAAACTTCAGGTTGAAAACAAGGATGAAAGGATTGGGATCCCCCTAGATGATGGCCTAGGCGTTTGAGGCGATAATTTGTTAAAATAATATATATAATTCAGAAATATAAATATATGTCTAAATATCACAAAAAATGCATACATAAAATCAATAAACTTCCTAAATTCATTCATCCTAAAATCATGCAATGAAGAAATTTCTGTAAAATACAAAAAATGTGACCGAAGCCTTTTTTCACCTTCTGTCTCATTGTACCTTCTCTCCTTTATATATTGGAGGATATATATTTTAGATTTTTTAATTAGTGGCCGAGTGTCGCCTAGGCGACGCCTAAGCGGATGTCTTGTCGCCTAAGCGCTTAGGGACCCCGTGAACGTCTTGGGTCGCATTGTCGTCTTGACAACTATGCTCCCAAGTCTTTCTCATCAAGCAATTTATCCATTCAACACAAGGGATTCAACCTGGCGACCTTTCTCTTAGATCAGCAGCACCCCTCAATGGTTCCACTCACTAAACTTCTGCCATTCTACATGTGCTCCAGACAATGGAGCAACGAGCAAGGTTCCCATTCCTCCCACTCATATGACATTAATCAAGCCACCAGGCAAAAGCAACAATGGGAACTGGAAGCAACAAATTTTCTACGAGTTTTTCCCTCCAGTACCATCTCCCACATTATTTAGTACTCTATCACTGGTTACAAGAATGTACTTTCAAAAGCCAATTCAGCTACCGTCCTGTCATGAGCCACCAGAAGAGAGACCATCTCCTCCTTCCACCTGCTGAGTCTTTTCTATTCTATTTGAAACACATTGTTTTGTCACAAAATGTTTTTCAGGAACTTATGCTAAATCTGTGCAGGCTCTTTTAAAAACTGCATAGAAGTTATATTGGGAATCACATTAGCAACTCCCATTCGGTCCAGATCCACTGGGGAAAAATCCACTTTTTATATCAACACCATCCTCAAAGGCAGATACCACTCTCATTTCCTTGTATGATATTTGGAATAAGATGGATCCTAAAGCATAGACTTTTTCTGGGACAAGCAATTCCAAATTTGTGTACACAGTCTTTTCTCATTTGCTAATCTTGTTCAACCAATGGTGAGAAAGAGGATGTGAGACATTTGATAGAGACAAGATCTTGTGAAGGTCCGGAGCTATGGAACACATCCAAGAGAGGGATGAATTGGGTGTTGACAACTTTTTATAGTTCAACGCGAAACACACAAATGACAATCACAAAGAAGGAAGGTAGGAGAGATGGAGCCAATCACATAAGGAGACAGTGTAATTTTTATAGAAGTTCAGTACAGTTAGGTGATGACCTGCATCCTCTCCCCAAGAACTCTTGGGTATCCACTGCTAGAAACCCTAGCAAACCACACGCACGCTAGATATGAAGATGCTGACTCACCTGCCACACACACACACGTGCCTTAGCACATGCACCTTTGGAGTAGGGCGCACAAACACACCCACACACTTTCTCACACACACACTACAAAAGCATAAGTTTGAATCAAGTAAAGAAAGCAAATCTGGTAGATGATCGCCGATGGAGAGCTCTCTGGGTCGCCCTTCACGTTCCAGCACAAGAGGGAGGCTTCAAGAGTTGAAGAACAGGGCGAAACAAGGCACAAAGTAGAGCAGCAGCGGCAGCCACGATTTTCTAGCCTTCAGCCCTCCAAAACTTCACAATAGGATGCTTAAAAAAATTTAGGGCACCTTAAGGTTCTCTTAGAAGAGTTTAGGAAGTCTCTAGCCCAAGGAATGGTAGAGATCCAACAAGAAAATCCATTAAAGATCGCAAATATATAACCCATATTCGCAGGGTTCCCGCAGGGTGTTGACACCCTCTTAACAAGTGTTATGTCTGCTCAGGTGGTCTGTCTGCTTGAACATGTCAACTTAGAGACGCCATAACTTCCAACACACACATCCAAGATTCATGATCTTGGACTTGTTGCGAAGAGTTAAATAAACATAACACATCATCTCAAGCATTCATCTCCAAACTCAATTCAAAACCTAGTCAAATTTCCAATCAAAAATAAGCTTTTAGTAAAAGAACACTTAGACAATTTTTCTAGAATGACCTGTTCTCTGCACATACACTTAGGAACTTGATTAGTCCAATATGAATGGATTTTGTTATCATCAAAACACGGAGGGATCACAACAACTTGAACATAGATAATAACAACATTATTTAGAGACAAATGAGGAATGATGGAAACATAATGGGAGCAAAACAGGATATCCAAAATTATAAACAAAGTCTCACAGAAACCAGATAATAATAATCCATGCCCACAAAATCTATTGCATTGGCACTATGGACCGGGTCAAAAGCGTGTGCAGGGCAAGACAACTTGTGACCTGTTTGTAGAAGCCGCAACACTATCTCATCAAGTGCAGAATTGGAAGGAGCACATACAAGCACATGGACTCGATATTTGCGATTGGAGCTGACAATTTCAGGTTTCTACATGAAGATTAAAATCAACATAATAAGCCCACTATTAAAAGATCTATAAAGAAACATAAACAAAAATAAAGGGACATACTAGCTCACTCCCAGTGGTTGGGAAAAAACCATCATCACCATCAACAGGAAAGATTAGGTCTCTGGGATTAACACCACCTAACCAAGGTGATGCCTTTGTCCAATGATAAAATCTACAAATCATAATTACCACAAATGAAGCACTGATCAGCATGAATTACCAAAAGGGAACTGACAGCATGGTGCTCACAAAAGATCAGCAATATCAATCAATCATGTAGCATGCATACATTTGAGTAATCCAGAGAATAAAGACTGGCACTCGTAGGGGGGAAAATACATGTTTGATGCAGCTGTTTGAGTTTCTTATCACACAAGTCAAAAGCTCACTCCAAAAATGACTTATGTAAGCTAAATAATGCCTAGCACAGACAATGGACAAGTATCTGCACTGAATGCAACAACCAACAACCGAGCCAAGTAACAGAAGGAAAAAGTCACAAGTTGAAACTCATAAATATGTAACTATCATATTTCAAGCATGGTGATTTTGGCAATGACTAGTACTGGATATCAGGATTCCACAGGTCAATAATAAATCAGTCAATTTGAATAATTGAATGTTTAGAAAATAGGCCAAGATGTAATATCTCCCATAGGTTCTATTTAGAAAACAGGAGTTGGGTCCACTATCACTACCAGAAAAAGGGAGTGCAAAGCCACTTCCTCATATAGCAGTATGCTTTAAGAAACTACATCCTGAGTCCTGACTAATATTTCAATGTCAACATCGACCCCTTCCATTTGCAAGTAACAGTTTGCTAATTAAACATCGGGAAAAACATGCTAGAAAGAGATGACCACAAATACCACCAAGTCAATGGTTTCAGGACCATGCTGAGAACCAGTTAAGTTACATATCCTTCCAATTCAGTCAAAATGTATCAAGTGGTAGAAATAACAGACAACGAATAAAATGTGATAAAATAAAGACATAAAAGATTGAATGACTAGTGACTGTTTCTGCATGCAACATTGTGGGCCATTTGGAGGTGAGGAATGACTGGCATTTCTAGGAGAAAGAGCCGATCAGCTGATAAGGTGGTCAATTCATCAGCAACACAATAGAAGAGTGGGCCAAGAACTTTTGTCAAGAGGAAGGGCAAAATTCTTTTATTTTAGACTGCTTGGGGATTTAGAGGTTCCACCACAATGATGATGACCTCTTATCTTTTACATAGGAGCTTTTTTGTGCATCCTTTCCTTTGTTCATTTTAATAGGTTCCTGGAATTATCCCCAAAAGGAAATGGAAATACTTATAGCACTTACATAGGCACCAAAGCCACATCACAATATCAACAAGCCAAGAACACATTAATAGAATCAAAGCATACTTGTCCTTAAGAGGTAGCTCATCCTTGTGTCTCAGAACAGAAAATCCACTCCTGCATAAAGCACAGTACACATTTAAATTTCAAATTGAAAATGAGGCCATTTTCAGTACTTCACGCAGAAACAGAAATTACTTTGAGTGTACTCTTGTTGGAGCTGAATGAAGAACAGCACTCAAGAGCCCAAGAATAGTCTGTGTTTTTCCAGTTCCTGGTGGACCCTAGAAGAAGAGGTAACTGTAAGGGATCAAAATAAACATGCTTTATCAAGAACCCAGGTAAAAATAATTTGTTGCTCAGTTTCAGTGACCCCTGGTTACATAATTGAAGACAATGAGAACTGAGAACCAAGATTGAGTTTAGCTACCATAGAAAACCAGATTTTACTTTCTTTCTGTATATTGGCAACAATATAATAGCCAGTCTAATAAGTTCTAAAGTCTTTAATGATGGTCTTGCTGTTCATCAGTGATAGGTGAAATGCTTGCATTATACACGTAACAAGATAAATCAAACATTCTAATTTCCAAAAGTTGTCATGACAGCCATGGTAACAAAAGAGACAAACAAATAGAGAGTTTAGGAAAAGAAAAGGCACATGACAAGGAATGGACAAACCTGTATTAGGACAAAAGGTTTACGTGAAAGACCTACCTGCAATAGATAAAACAATTACAGCTGACAAAAATGAATGACCATCCTCCAAAAGAAAAAAAAAAGTAACTGTCAAAAATGTCTGACCCAATAACAGAAATCCAATAAATACAGAAGCAGAACATAGTTGAAAAAAAAATGAGGTGCCCATAAAATTTAGTATGTGAGAATAGAAAGAATTAAAAAGAGAACAATGTAACTCACACGTATTGCTTGTAGCTGTGATTCATTATGAGTATTTTCCAGAAAGTCCATAAGAGGCCTAGGTACACTCCACACATCTTGTAGATTAGAATTCACCGGCTCATCTGTTGCCGACAGTATCAAATCCTTAAAAGGAAGAGAACCGACAGAATGCAGAGCAATATATTCTCGCATAATGGTTGATAAACTGCTAATCTGAAAAATGAGATTAACTCCATCAGAAGCATGCAGAGTTGTGAAACCGACTACAATCTTCACATGCATATGGTGTCTCATGATTCACTTAAGAATCTCTTCAACATGAAAAGAATGTTTCTTCAATTCTTGTGTCTTATGCTACTCTTATTGTTTACAATTGGAAGGGACAATTGGCCCCTATTTTTCTACATGAGGAGGAAGCCAAATAGATATCAAGTAACTATTTGAATCAAGGATTGTCAAATCAAGTCAGGTCCTGGGATTGGCTGGGTCTGATCCAAACCAGATAAGGACTAGGCTTAGCTCAGGATCAGCCTGGGGATCAGATGATTTCAGACCAATTCCAGCAAATTCAGGTCAAACAATATTTGTTATTTTCTTTTCGAAAGGAGGCATCAGACTTCCACCCTTGATCCAAATCAGCCGATTCCAAAAATCATTGTTATGTCTCCCCTTCCGTAGACATTTGATGCACCCATTTATTTTCTCGAAACAATCGAGGTAAACGAAGGGAGAATTAATCCCGTGAAGGCCAACGACATCACAAAACCGAAGCCGCTACGAAACCCGGGTCAAATACGGGTCTCGTGCGTCCACCCTGTGGGGTCTACCCGGTCCGGGTTGACTCCCCCTCATCCTAAACCCTATAACCCCCCCCCCCCAAGGGTCCCAAAAGAAAAGGGGAAGAAGATGGAAAAAAAAAGAATGAATGAAGAAAAAAAAGAGGAGAAGAAGAAGAAGACACCGGACGTACAACTCCGCACAACAAGTTTGTGGCTTTGGGGCCCTGTGCCTCTTTGTGACCCTGTGCCCAGAGCATAGTTTGCCATCTCTTACGAAATGTCTGATATCTCTCCGAGATCTCTGTCTCTTCAAGATTTGCGAGAAACGAAGTCCCCGAGATCGAGATCTTCTCCCCCACCCTTCCCCGTCTCTCTCCCTCCCCCTCTCCATCACAAGCGTGCGACTCTATGTGTGTGTGTGTGAGAAGAAGGGAGGGAGGGAGAGAGGGAGATCCCTTCCTCTCTTTCTCTCTCTCTGTCTCCGGTCTCTCTCTCTCTTTGCCCCTTGGTTTCCTCCTTCATCTCTCCCAGTCTCTCTCTGTCCCGCCCCCTTGAGCTCCCTCTCTGTCTATCCCTCTTCCCCGGACTCTCTCCGTCTCTCCCTTTGTGACACTCTCCCTCACACACTCTCTCTCTCCCCCCTGCCGCATGTGAATTGATTTGTTATTGTTATCATTACTCTTTGTTTCGTAAAATTGGGTTGTCAATTAGAAAAATGTTTGAAAAATTGAGTGACTAGTAGAAAAAAAATTAGGATTTTCTTAGAAATAGGCTATATATATAGAAAAAAATTTCCGAAATCACCGAAACTGATCTCCTGAGATTTTTTTGATCTCTCTCCGAGATCTCTTCTCTTCCGCCTTTCTGAGACGGAACCAATATTCGAGACGGAAAACCTTGGCCTAGGATATATTACAAAAACACCCTTGTGATGACACTTAGGCAAATGTGTCCCCCGGCCATGTGAATTCCTTGGTACTCTCATGGGGAATTTACAAAAAAACCCTCGAGAACTCGTGTAATTGCAAAAATGTTCTATGACTTATGTAAACCATGTACACAAGTTTGCGGAACCTTTGTGGCCCTCTAGTAAAACTCTTATAATCGATGAAATATTCAGAGATTACAAAAATATTTTCAGTTCATTGTAAGATTGTTCCTCTTACATGAGGCCTCTGCATGTAAGTCCTCTCTTTGAAAAGGGGCAGAGCATCCGACAACCCATTCATGGCGAAGCCTACATCCACCAGCATGTTCATGGCGAAGCCCGCATCCGTCAACCCATTCATGGCAAGACCTAGGTCGGGGCCTCCGACGACGCCCAGGTAGATCAACGAAGACAAGTCCCGTGCCATCCGATCGGGATGCGAGCCAATGTCCAAATTACAACCAAGACCCTAGCCAATGTCAACTTGGGCCAAAACCCTAGCCAGTGCCAAACTGTACCAGAACCCTAGCCAATGTCGAACTGCGCCCAAACACTAGCCAACGTTAAACTAGAACCTACGTCACAGTCATTACCAAACTACGAACAAACCTCCACCAGTTTCAAGCAGTCCTCAAATCCGCACTTGGGCCAGAAATCACCCCTGGGACCCACATTGGTGGCACAAACACCCTCACCCCTTTCAAGTGTGTTCGTTAGTGCTATCACAAATATACCCTCAACACCACGCCCATTATTGCAAACGTCGATGACTTCTTCGGCAGTTAATCAAGAGTGTTCGGACTTCGCTCCGATATAAATAAACACCGACTGCGGTCGGTGGAGAAGTGTCCAACAGTTAAACCCTAAATCGTCTGATAAACCTAATTCGCAGAATCAATAATGCACATTCTATTTAAATAGCTAATAAATGTGCACTCATATTTAACAAATGAACATTTTCTTAAAGTTTTTCCGTGTTAAACAGACTGGCACACCTGGTAAGACACTTCCCGCCTTTCTTCTTTCTATCGAAGAAGAGCCACACCTTCTTTAAGGTTGTTATGCCATTTTTCTTCGTACAGGAGAGGAGGAAAGTGCTCACGTTGCAGCAAGCGACTAAGAAGCACAAAGCAACGCTAGCAGACGTAGCAATGGCGGCAGTGACATATGGCTCCTTAATCACTGCCAACCACACCAAGTTTAAATACATGACCACCCCTATGGTGTTCGGCGACTTTCCAACTATCGTCAACTCACCATACTTTCTGGGTATCGTCCTCGTGACTGTGCCCGCACTTGTTGAGGGCACTAAACCCCAAGTTGCTACTGACCGGGTATTCTCGATCAATCACATTGGTATCGACTCCACCCCCAGCCCAGCAAAAGAAGCGCTGGAATAGTCGTAGGAGTAGAAAGCCAGCCGCGGCCATCTCTTTCGACAAGACAATTATTGTCAGTGACCTGCACGTGTAGCTCGACGGAGGCGAGCCGATTCTACCACAGGACTGGCATATCCCAACTGTTACTACTTCCAACCGCTTCAGACTTCTGCAGCAAATGCGGGAGGACAGAGCGGAGCTGAAGAAGATTGGCGCATCAATAGCAAACAGGGGGCAGTCGTGCCAGCCGATCCCTAAAGCTTCCAAGCCCGAGCGAGAGAGCAACTCTGTCGAGGAGTGTCAAGTCCATCTTAAACAAATCTGAATCACCAAAGAAGAGACTCGAGCCGTCAGAAGGGCCAAGGTAGGTAGGAATGCCCCTCCGCATGTCGGACCTGCAGCAAGCTCGAGGTTCGACAGAGCGACAACAAGTTGAGGCCCCAGTTGCTCAAGAAGTCAGCATTTCATGCCCCTACGGGTAGAAGCGGAAGGGGATTTACAAAAAGCCTTGGAGTCCCGACAACTTCGGGATCATCCCGAGTAGGTACCGATCACTCAACCGAAGCCCTTCTACACCGGATCTCTGTCTTCGATAGGTTGGGGGCACACACCCGTCCGGGAAAACATCCAAAGAAGAAAAGGATGGTGCAGATGATCAATGATGCCATCAAGAAATTCACCTACTACACCGCCGACAAAGAACCAGAAGAGCCATCGGACGACCGGAACAAGCTGCTGGTGCACCTGAAGAGGTCTTCATCCGGCCGTTGAAATCTTGGTACAACTAGGTCGCGCTACCATAGCCTCCTCGGACCCGCAAAGTCAAGGCGTTCCTAGAGAAGCACTGGGCAAAGACCGTGGTGCTCATGAAAATGAAGACCTGGCAAACAACAACGAACAGAAGATGAGGTCCAGGATGTCACATTGGAAGGGATGGTGTGTGAAAACCAACAATTGAAGAGTATCCTACAAGATTTATTTAGGGGGAGAGAGTTGTAACCTCAACTTGCAGCCAGACCACAGGCAAGGGAGCAAGCCCCTCAAAGTGGGTCAGCAGTCGTCAATGCTTCAACCACGGCCACGGGAGCACCAGTGTCAGTGGAGTTCGAGACTCCTTAAATGGAGACCAACCCTCGGTCATCAAATACGCCGACGCCAGAAAGCTTGATGGTGCAAAGACAAATGATCGAAAGATCGTAGAGACGAAGTTTGCCCAACATGGGGAGGGTATCACCACTATCAACTTATACAGTGTGTCGTACCCGCTTCGCCATCAATTCAAGAAGCTCCCTCCGAAGTACCCCAAAGTTCCCAAGCTGCAAAATTTTAACGGGAAAGAGTCTCCTCACGAGCATTTAGCCTACTACATTACGGTCATGGGCGAGCTAGCCCTAGAGGAGTCTTACCTCCTCTAGTACTTTGCCACCTCTCTGACGGGAGCTGCCTTCCAATAGTACTCCCACCTAAAGTCTAATTCGGTGGTCGAATGGGCAGATATGCAAAGGAAATTCCTCAATCGCTTTCAAACGGCCGAGCTGTCCTTGGTTGAGCTGTGCTCTCTCCGACAAAAGAAGGGAGAGACCGCTCTTGACTTCATCAAGCATTAGAGACACCTCAGTATGAGGTGTGACAACCCTCCGGCTCAAAAGGACGCCATCACCATACGTCGAAAGGGCCTAGCAGTGGAAGTCAACGAAAAGCTTCTGGGCACAAATATTAAACACTTTGATCAGCTCAACTCAGTCGTTGCCGAAATTAAAATGTTCTTTGCCGCAACCCTAACTATACTCCTGCCAAAGGTAGACCACCAAAGGAGCGCAACGCTGGCAGCAAAGAAGTTGTTTTTGCTCTTTTCAAACCAATGGAGGCAAGAAGGGTGCAGGCGCAAGCAGCTCGGGCAAGAAATCTGAGAGCAAGCCACCTGTCATCCCACTAGCAGAGTGCATGAAGACACCTTACTCCTTCAAAAAGGAGCACAAAAAAAGCACTTTGAACTGTGTCTGGCACAGAAATTCGTATGAGTTGCCAGAACCAAAAAGGCCGACATATGCGAACAAAGTGAATGAACCCAACTACTACGTGTACCACCGCGTGTTGGGTCACACCATTGAAGATTGTTATGATTTCAAGAATAAGACAGAGAAGCTGATCTGAGATGACCTGATCACTATGAAAGATTGCCTCGTCAATCCGGCGTAGCCTCATGCATGAAATAAGCCGAATCAGGCGGCTAATGTGATCCACTACCCAGTTAATGTGGTTCACACACTAGTGGCATTTGTCTTTCCCGAGCCAGGATAGCGGAGGCCAATTCCAATCAAGTTAAACCCACACCATGGTACTCAGGCTGGATACCATGGTATGATCGGGAGTCCCTCTCCTTTCCAAAGGAGAAAATCAAAAAGCTCTTCAAGATCCTTTTAGAAAGAGGCAGCCTTCTAGCATACGATATGCTGGCACACTACACCAAGGTGGAGAAGTGTCATCCCTTATATTGCGAATTTCGTGACAGGATATCTCACCCGATTGAATGATGTAAGGAGGTCCAAGACTAGATCGAGAATCAAATTCAACAAGGGCAAACCGATGTGGAGGAAAACTCCATGATATCCCTCTGCCTGAGGAAAGCCGCAGTTGAAATATTGAGCCACACCAGCTTCGCAAGAAGGCTACATGAGGAGCGTATAGAAGATGAGCCTAAGGAGCCCATTTATTATGAGTTAGAGTGATCGAAGCCTCGAACAGAAATTTAGATGGGCCCAAAAAAGCCAAAGGACAGCCAGGGACAAAACATCAGGTAAGTCCCCGAATGAAGTCATTGCTCAGTCAACGTGGTTCACACCGCGGGGGCATCCACGTCTCCTGAGCCTAGAGCAGAGGGAGCCAATCATGTCGCACCCGTATGGCAGCGCTCCAGCTGGCGACCATGGCAAGAGCTAGAGTCACTCTCTTTCCCAAAAGAAGACACTAAGAGGTTGCTCAACATCCTTATGGGAAGAGAAGACATCCTGGTGCATGATCCACCAAGAAGTCGCTCAGAAACAAACCGGGGGCATCATCCTCACCGCACATCTCCCACAAAGGCTCCCCAGACAATGGGGGACGAATCAACAACCTCGCCCAACAAGGCCAGATCAATGCAGTTGACGTCTCATCGTTAGCCAGCGCTTCCCGAGGAGTCGTTCAGAAACTACTCAGTCAAACCTCCTTGGTGAGGAATTTGTCTCGGGAACCTTTGGTGAGCAAACCCGCAAACAAGCTCCCACACGGGATGCCCGACTCGTTCCAGGTGGCAAGATGATCATCAGGATGAGAAGAATCTCGTGGCCATCTTAAGAAAAAGAAGGGGGAAGCCAAAAAGGCAAGACCAAAATGAGATACTCCGGGAATAGTCCCCAACTCGGCAGGGGGCAAGCCAATTCGCCAGTAAAGCAAAGGCGTGAAGCAACACAAACCCCTCGAGACTTTGGCTTCGACATGGTCGAACACTAGGAGTTGCCACCCGGGATAATTGAGCAGGCGATCAACACCACATTCCGAGCGCAGCAAGAGAAAGGTGCTTGGGTCAAAATTCCGACAAAAATGGGCACTCGACCCAGGCACTCCCAACCCCCAGCCCCCATGGATGGCAGTTTCGGACCTGCTCACTGTAGCATGTCTGAAACTATATATATATATATATATTATTTTATGTGTTTCGGGCGAAACCGATTTCGGGCGTTTCGTCCCGATATGCCCGAAACCGGGCGAAATCGGACGCGAACTCCCCTCCTAAGGGGAGTTCAAGTGCGCCCCACCACTCAGATCTGAGGGGCTGCCGCCAGGGGAGGTGGAGGAGGGGTGGGGGGAGCTTGGAAGGAGGTTTTACTGTCGGGAGAAGATCTTGCCGGTGCCACCACCGCCGTTTCTTGCTGTTTACAGTGCGTAGCTGCCGCCGTCGCCGTCGTTCATATCATTGGGATTGGGTTGAAAATTCTTCAAGGATCTTGTAAGTTTTTGTATTTTTTTCTTTGTTTGATAGTTTTCTTGTTGTAGATAAGATTATATATAATATATTAATTTTTATATGTTAATTATAATAAATCTCTAAATTGGGTCTAATTAATTATTTAAATTTGAGGCTTTTGTCTAATTAGGTAAGTTTAGCGTTTAGGGCAGGATCATGCTGCTAATTGTATTACACGCCGGATAATTAGGATAAATCCCCAAATTACTGCCTAATTAACGGTTTACATTTAGGGCTTTTGTCTAATTAGGTAAATTTAGCGTCAACTAAAACTCAATTAAGTTTCACTGAATGCTTTAGGGCGAGAGTATGCTACTAATTGTATTACACGTCGGGTAATTATGGCAAATCTCTAAATTAAGGCTTAATTAACGATTTAAATTTGGGGGGTTTGTCTAATTAGATAAATTTAGCGTCAATTGAAGCTCAATTAAGTTTTGTTGAATGCTTTAGGGCGAGAGCATGCTACTAATTGCATTTAATGAAGGGTAATTAGGCCAAATCCCCAAATGTGACCCTAATTAGCAGTTAGAAATTGAGATTTTTTATCTAATTATCTCAATTCAGCGTATGCTTCATTGTTTTTTTCATTATACTTACAACCATTTGTCTTTGACTGACGACTGTCTTAATACAACATCATGGGTAGACGTGAACAAGGTCAAGAGCAACAAAGACAAGAGGATCCGAGGTGGGCCCACCTCACTTTAGTTGATGCTAGAAGAAAAAAAGTCAAATATAATTCTTGTGGTAAGGAGATACATGGCGGAATTATTAGAGGAAAGCAGCATTTGGTAGGGATAAGAGGAGAGGTAAAGCAAAGCGACATATGTCCCCGACGGGTGACATAGGAAATGCGCCAGTGTCTTCTGAGCAAAAAAGAAAGGATGCAACGAAGGACTGAAGATCGAACTGAAATTTATGAGGAGATTTCAGGCAGAGTAAGCAAAAGGGGAAGGAGAGATGATGATGATGAGGAAGACACTGAGGATTCAGATCAAGAGCTGACCGAAGTAGTAGGAAGTCGAGAAGAAAGCGCCGATAGGATCAGGGACCTACTCCAGTACAGCTGGTGTAGCACGACGTCCTGACAATGGTGCAGCCCCGTAGAGAGTAGGCCCCATGGACAGCTATGTGCATAGAAGGCAAAGTGCTACACTGCCAAAAATCAAACAGGCATTGAGAGGGGTCAAAAAATCAACTGAAGTTATAGGGCATGCATTTAAAAGTGTTTGCAAATGATTTTTCCATGCATGTGTGCCTACACATGCAGCTGAATCAGAATATTGACAGCCTATGCTTGATGCCATAGCAAATGCTGGCCCCAGTTTCAAGGCTCCATCATGTCGAGACATATACGGGCGTGACCTTGAGAGAGAGGTTGAAGAGCTTCATCAGTGGGTTGAAAGCTTCGAGCATATCTAGATGAAGAGAGAATGCACCATTATGTGTAATGACTGGACTAGTACTACGAAGAAATCCATGATCAACTTTCTGATTTATTACATCGAAGATATAGTCTTTGTGAAATCAGTTAATACATCAAATTATGACAAGAATACAAATTATTTGTTTCATTTGATGGATGAGATGGTAGAACAAATTGGAGAGGAACATGTTGTGCAAGTTGTTGAAAATCAGAGTACCTTTAGAGATGGACAAACAACAGAGGAGGAAGAAGAAAGGGGGAAGAGAAGATCAAGCCACAAGAACACCAAGATTTACGCGGTTCGGAGGCGATGTGCCTTCCTACATCCACGGCCGCAGCAGGGTTTCCACTAGAATGACCACACCAAGATACAATACAAAGAAAGAGTTCACACCCCTTTTATACAAGGAGATTAGGGCGCCCAACAGTCAGAGTACAAAAGACAACAATGCCCCTACTATAAACATAAATTTTGTTCCGGGGGCGAAAATCCGCGTGCGAGGGCGCACGATGGCGAGTTCCGGCTCCACACTCTAACACAAGTAGCCACCGATAATGAAACCAGTTATAAGGCTACAGGGAGGAAGTTAATGCAGAAGCGCAAGTATTTATATTGGTTCCCATGTGCAGCACATTGTCAGGACTTGATACTTGAAGACATTGGGAAGACAAAAATGTGAAGAAGACAATTGAGAGGGCACATAATATCACTCAGTACATTTGTGGTCATCCTAAGATCTTGAACATGTTCATAGAGCATACAAGTAGGGGCCGAGATATCATCCGTGCATGGACAACAAGATTTGCTTCGAATTTCATTTCTTTGGAGTCCTTGCACAGATATAAGAATGAACTCAACTCTTTAATGTACCACAATTCCATGCGGTATTATATAGACAGATTCAATGTTGATGCTCAGATGATTATTTGGATGTGTGCCACATCGTGGAAGATAAAAATTTTGGGACAGGGTCTCACATTAAATGAAAGTAGTCACACCCCTCGTGAAGGTCCTAAGAATGATGAATGGCGATGACAAGAATGATATGGGATATCTGTACGAGACCATGGACCGTGCCAAGTTAGACTTGCAGAAATCCCTTCTCAGACAGTCTGAGAAGTGGTGGAAAACTATTGACAACAAATGCGACAACACATTATACCATGAATTGCATGCAGCTGGTGAGTGATTAATTGTACTGATATAAAGTTCATTATTTTTTATGTTAATTTACATCTTATATTTAGTTAATTATACACAAATGCAGGTTATTTCCTCAACTCTCGATTTATATACAATGCCAATGCAAACGTTGATGGCGAGGTGTTTCAAGACACATTAAAAGTCATTGGTCGTGTATCGAGGACACCAGAAAAGAGACTTTAGGCCGAGTTACAGGTTGGCCTTTATTGATTTTATCAATAAGAGGAAAAAAATTTACTTGATTACTTATGTTAATATGTTACTTTATCATTATAGATAGACAGTAATAGAATGAGGATTGAGACATTCTGACTCAAAATTGCAATACAATGTCAGAAGAGTGAGCCCAAGTATAGTAAATCTTTGTGCTTAAATTGAGTCAATATGTATTAGTACATCATGAAGAATTGATCTTCATTTACATCTTACATTTATTTGTTTATGGTTGGTGGAATAGCTGACCAGTGGATAATGGTGAACAATAGAGATTTGAACAGTAATACATTGGCTTACATTGCAATTAGGGTGCTGAGTCAAACAACATCAGCAAATCAATGTGAAAGGAATTGGAGCACATTCAATCTTATACACTCAAAGGTTCGCAATTGACTAAAGGCTGAACGGCTAGAAAAATCAGTTTACTGCCACTACAACATGATGTTGAGAAAAAAGAACATGAAGTTGAGACAACAGTTGAGGGGAAAACGTGTCGCAGGCGATACAACTGGCCAAATTGATGTGAACGTATTATTGATGATGACAATCCCTTACAGTTTTGAGTTGATTTACAAGCGCAGATTGATGAGCCCGTTTTTTATCCTGATGACAGAACATGGGCAGAGGGTATATTGGATGGAGATGAGCCAAGGGATCCAGAATTCAGAGGATCAACAAAGAGGCCAAGAGTGACTCATGAGCACCAGAGAGAGGAAAAGCTTTTGTTTATTAACGACACTGAGCAGTAACCTGAGATTGAGCTAGCTAGATACTCAGAATCATATAGCAAGGATGATCCCGCTCAGCAACCGCCGGTAGAAGGTGAATCCTCCCTTGCACCGTTGTTCCGGGAACCGTCAGATAGCCGAGAGAGAGCATATCAACACCCTGAAGGTGGGGACGAGCAGTTTGCCAAGAAGAAAATTTTTGATAATTTGCAAAAGGCCTTGGCAGATATAATGCCACCCCTGGAGAAGGCTCGTGCTCAGGCCGACTACAAAATCCTTCAACATATGAAGCGGTCTTCTGCAACAGTCACTATACAGGAGGCAATAGCCTGCAACAAAAAGCTGAGGGAGGCTCTAATCAAAATACTCCAGGAGCCAGAACTCTATGAGGCCTATGGTGCTGAGCTACATGCCCAAACCTACGAAGCATTCACAGCCAGCATCACATTCTCGGAGAAGGATATAATGTTGTCCTCTTCGTGTCACAACCGCCCTCTATATATGCGAGAAAAAATCAACGGTCACGAAATAAACCGTAACATGGTGGATGCCGGTGCAGCCGTCAACATCATGCCCTTAAAGACCTTTGAGTCTTTATATCTTATGCCTTACCTCCAAAAGGTCAAAGCGGTCAAGATCTCCATATTCAACTAAGACATCGAAGATGCTCTTGGCCGAGTGGACGTGGAGCTGGCTCTCGGTGGCTTCACTATAAAAGCGACATTTTACATCATCAATGCCAACACATCATACAAGATGCTGCTAGGAAGGACATGGCTACATGAAAACCGGGCCGTCCCCTCAACACTCCATTAGTGCATCAAGTATGCCAAAAATAGAGAGCAATATACTATCTTCGCAAACCATGCTCCACCTAATCCAAATGAATGCAACATGGCTAATGCTTCCCTCTACTTCGGGGGGCCTGGCCCATACCCATCTGTCAAGGGCAAAAGCAATGGCTAACTCTCCGAAGAGGACGAAGTAGAACTCTTCGTCGTGGACAATGAAAAAGCGGAGCTGCATAGGCTACGCCTTGAAGCCAACTCCAAATCAACCTGCCCTGAAAGATGGAGAATCAACTTCGAGGCCAATCTTATCAGCCAAGCCATTGGTAGAAGCATATGCTTGCCGTCAAAATGCATGTAACTTCCCTGTGTAAGAGAGGAACACAAGGTGGAGTAATTAAAGACATTCATAGTCACCTACCAATGGCAAAGGAAAAACAAGAAAGCCAACCGGGGTAAACCCACTATCTTCTACAAAGGAGACCCAGTGCCCCGAGGTCCGGCGAAGGATGATTTTGGCTGGTCCACTCTGACTGGCAACACTCCAAAGACAGTCCAAGAAATGGACAATATAACGCAGCATATAAGGAAATGTGCAGGACGCAGCAAATTCTAGTCCCAATAAGGAACCCAACGCTACCACAAACCCCCAAAGGGAAGAGGCAACCAAAGGCTATGATGAAGAAACCCCGTCGGCGACAACCGACAATCCAAAATATTACGAGGTGTAAGAAGCCAACACTGACGATGAAAAGAACTTCATTGACCTGCAGCTCGCTCCTCCTGAATTGGAAGACGGTGGTCGAGCAACAGTGGATGAACTGATTGAAGTCAATTTGGGGGAGGCCGAAGAACATCGGCCTATCTTCACCAGTGCCCTCCTAAATGAAACAGAAAGACAAGCCTATCGATAACACTTGCTGAAATACAAAGATTGTTTTGCCTGGACCTATAAAGAGATGCTAGGGTTGGATCCCTCTATAGCCGAGCACGAGCTGGCAATATCCCCTACTGTAAACCCAGTCAAATAGCCACAAAGGTGCATGCCTCACGAGCTAGAACTGTAAGTCATGGTAGAAGTAGACAAAATGGTTGAGGTGGACTTCATCGAGACCTGCATGTACCCGATCTGGCTTGCCAATATCGTGCTAGTGAAAAAGAAGAATAGTCAAGTTCGAGACTACGTCGACTTCAGAGACCTGAACAGGGCATGTCCAAATTCCCGATTCCAATTACCAAGACAATGGTTGACATGACCATAGGCCATGAAACCCTGTCCTTCATGGACGGGTCATCAGGTTACAATCAAATCTGTATGGAGGTCAAAGAAAAAAATCATACAGCCTTCAGATCTCCCAAGGGCATCTTCAACTATAAGAGAATGTCCTTCGGCCTGAAAAATCCTGACGCTACCTACCAAAGAGCTATGACCAAGATATTCGACGAGATGCTCCATGATCTAATCGAGTGCTACATCGATGACTTAGTCGTCAAAACAAAGAGGCGGGAAGACCATCTGGCTGACTTGCGCCGAGTATTCAAAAGGTTGCGACAATATGGGCTCAGAATGAACCTGAGGAAATACACCTTCAACGTGTCAAGCGACAAATTCCCCGGCTTCATACTCAGATACCGAGGCATAGAAATAGAGCCAACAAGATCAAAGCAATTTGGGAACTGCCGCCACCCAAGAATTTAACATAGCTCAAGTCCTTTCAAGGAAGACTTGCTTATATTAGGAGATTCATCTCCAACCTCTCATGAAGATGTGCACCTTTTGACAAACTAATGAAGAAGGGTGCCTCATTTATATGGGATCAAGAATGCCAATATACTTTTGAACAAATCAAAGAATACCTACTCACTCCCCCGATCCTAAGGGCCGGTCAAAGGAAAACTCATCATGTATATCACCGCCACAGATACCTCCCTGTGAGCCTTGCTGGCACAAACTAATGAAGAAGGCAAAGAGTAACCGCTCTACTACCTCAGCAAAAAGCTGGTCGGTTCATAGCACCGATACTCTCCCATAGAGAAAGTCTGCCTAGCGCTGGCATTTGCCGTCAAAAAGCTAAGGCACTACCTCCTATTCCACAGGGTGGAGCTCATATCTAAATGTGATCCTCTCAAATTTCTCCTCAAGCAGTCCATCCTTTCAGAAGGATTGAGAAAATGGGCACTCCACTTGAAGGAATTCGGCATTACATATGTCCTGCGAAAAGCAATCAAGAGATAAGGAATGGCAGAATTCCTAGCGGCACATTTGGTCCCAAAAAACTTACCCCTCAACACTGAGCTCCCTGATGAGGATGCTCTCATGCCCCAACAAAGAGTGGAAGAACAAACAAAAGACGTCTCACCTTACGAAGAGCATGATGTCCTCACAACCAACCTGTCGTGATGGGAGTTGTCCTTTGACGACGCTACTCGGAGGGTCAACAAGACCAACGCCATCACAAGCTTCACATCTAGTGCCGGAATTGTCTTTGTAACACCTCAGGATGGCATTCTATACAATTCATGTGCCCTCATGAAGCCCTTGACTAACAATGAGACAGAACACAAGGCTCTGATAATCGGGCCTCAAATGACCCTAGAAATGGATGTTAAATGTACTAAAGTGTATGGGGACTCACAGCTCGTGGTAAGGCAAGTCGTTGGCAACTATGATGTTCGAAAGCAATAGCTAATCCCTTACCATGCCGCAGTCATGAGGCTCAAAGAGACATTCCATCTGCTTGAAATAAATCACGTCCCAAGGAGCAACAACTCTCAAGCAAATGCTTTGGCCAAGCTAGCTTCGACCATAAAACTCCCGCCCGAAGGCGAAGTGGATATCGTCGTCAAGCACCGTAAACTGATGCTAAGCATGCTCGATGGAGAGTCCAGTCTTACTGTCTATGAGATCAACAATATCGAAGAAAACAACTCTGCAAAGGAGGAGGATTGATGAGAGCCCACCATCAAGATAAAAAATGGTTGACTTCCTCCTGAGCGGGCCCAAAAAATTCAATTACTACGCAGGGCGGCATCCTACGAGCTAATTGAGGGCTCCCTCTTCAGACTCGTCCATGAAAAAGACAGATCTATCCTTCTAAGGTGTCTCACCAACGCACGCAAAAATCATAATGCGTTAGGTCCATTCAAGGCTATGCGAGGCCCATCAACTCGGAGACAAAATGAAAAATAACATTAAGCTCAAAGGGTTCTGTTGGCCAACCATATACGCGGACTGTAATCAATACGCTCGTACAGCTGTACTTGCCATCAATGTCAAGTCTTCAGCCCCGTGCCGAGAAAGCCTCCCAATTCACTGCATCCTACGGCCCCTACGTAGCCATTTGTCGAATGGGGAATAAACATTATGGGACATTTCCCACCATACTCCAAAGGTCATAAATTCATCATGGTTGCCACCGATTACTTCTCCAGATGGGCTAAAGCTGTGCCACTCAAAGAAGTAAATGGAGAGGTTGTCGCCCGCTTTGTCAAGCACCACGTAATCTACAGATTCGGCACCCCCAACTATATCATGTCGGACAACGGCATACCTTTCAAAACAAGACCATATACCAGCTGGCGGCTAAGTTCCATATTGATTGGAGGATCTCATCAATCCATAACCCCTAGGCCAACAGCCTGGTAGAAGTCTTCAACAAAATCCTATGCAAACTCTTGGCCAAGATAGTCAACAATCGCCGACACGACTGGAGAGAAAAAAATGCAAGAAGCATTGTGGGCTTACATAACAGTCTACAAAACATCCACAGGGTGTTCGCCGTTTTCCCTAGTCTACGGGGCTGAAGCAATGGTCCCAGTAAAAATTGAATTTGCATCCGTGTGGCGGTCCATGTCGGACTACCAGGTCAAGAATAGGATGAAATCTAAAGAAGGCTAGAAGAACTCGCTAATTTAGAAAGCAAAAGACTGAAGGCTTATAAACACCCGCAAGTATATCAAGCCCGGATGACGCGAGCGTACGACAAGCTCATAAGGCAAAGAGCGATCAAAAAAGGCGACCTCATGATGATCAAAAAAAAAAGAGGTCTTGGCGGGGAGGCCGAACGGCAAGCTCCAACCCAATTGGCGTGGGTCTTACATTGTTCAAACGTCCTACGAAGGAGGAGCATACACGGTCATTGATCACAAGAGGAATAAGCCATTCCCTCCACTCAATGACAAGCACATGAAGTGTACCATGTACTAGACCAAATCATGAGTTTGTGCACAGGCCACCTCGGGATAGATCCTCTCTCGATGAGACATGATCAAAAAAAAGGAGGGGGGCTTAAAATAGAGGTGCCCTAGCAGACTCAATTGTTCCTACCATAAGGTCACTGAAGGCAAAAACGCCTTACACCAGGTTGAGGTTAAAACCCTTACATTGTTCAAACGTCCTACGAAGGAGGAGCATACACGGTCGTTGATCACAAGAGGAATAAGATGTTCCCTCCACTCAATGACAAGCGCATGAAGTGTACCATGTACCAGATCATGAGTCCATGCACAGGTCAACTCGGGATATGTCCTCTCTCGATGAGACATGATCAAAAAAAAGGAGGGGGACTTAAAATAGAGGTGCCCTGGCAGACTCAGTTGTTCCTACCATGAGGTCACTGAGGGCAAAAACGCCTTACACCAGGTTGAGGTGAAAATCCAAAAGGACACCTCAGGCAAAATTGGGTAACCCACCGGTGTGAAAACCCAAAAGGACGCACGGAAAAAAGTTAAAGGGGGCCAACCTCGGCAAAAACTGAAAAGAGTAACGAGGTTGGTAATGTGAAAAAAAATAATTTTATTGCAAGCCATTAGGCCAGGCAAGTCATGTTCAGTGGCTTTGTCCTGCCATGGCATTTGCATTACATAAATCAACCACCCGAGTTTCAAAATTCGTTGCTACACCGCCGAAACCGGCCGACAATCTTCATCCCACCGTGGCGAACACGTCGATGTCGCGAACTCAAAAGCAATATTTCAAACCCCTTGGCTTCAAACCATAGAAGGCAATTTCGATTTCGGTGTCGGTTTTGGCCGGGTCAGAAACTTCAATTTCGGCCCAAAATCAAATAAAATATTATTTTTTGCCAACTGAAGGAGTTTCAGTTTCGTCCAATTTCGGACGGTGGGTTTCGGATCGTTCCAGTCCGAAACTGATACATTTCGGCCGAAACGTTTCGGTTTCGGCCGAAACTGCCATCCATGCTTTAAACCACAAAGGTCAATTAATCGAAAACCATAATTTCAAATCCTTTGACTACAAACCACAAAGGTCAGCCAACCCAAAATCAAAATTTCAAACCCCTTGGCTACAAACCATGAAGGTCAGCCAACCCAAAACTAAAATTTCAAACCCCTTGGCTACAAACCACCAAAGTCAGACAACCCAAAAATCAATATTTCAAACCCCTCGGCTTTTAAACGGCAAAGGTCTGTTGATCAGAGCCCCAACTCTTTGGCTCGGTAAACCACAAAGGTCAGCCAATTCATATTCCCTAGCTATCAGCCTCTCAAACCACAAAGGTTGGCCCATTTCAAAGCTCAGCTTCCGACTATGCCAAACCAATAAATTCTGCCACTTGAAACCGAAAACCTGTGACTATAAACCACGAAGGTCAATCCGTCTCACCTATAGCCCTACACTACAGCCCTAAAGCCACAAAGGCTGGCCCGACCTTTCCCAGAAAAAAGAGCTATCTATGTGAAGTCGTAGTACTAAACCCACTTACCCATTTTTAAAGGGAGTTTATACCCCTTTGATCCACCACTTTTTGTTAAAAAAAAATAGGGACTTAAAATAGAAGTGCCCCGACAGACTTAATCATTCTCGCCTTGGGATGGCTGAGGGTAAAAAGATAAAAAAGAAAATCTCGACTAAGGTGAAAACTTGAAAGGGTGTCTCAAGTAAAACTAGGTAACCCCTCAACGCGAAAACTCGAAAGAGTGAGTTAGAAAAAACTAAAGGGGACCAACTTTGGCGAAAACTCGAAAGAGCGGTGGAGTTGGTAATGTGAGGAAAAAAAAAGAGAAAGAGGAAATGCAATCAATGCATCCCCCAGAACAAGAAAGGTAAAAGGAAATCCAAGCCCCAGATCGGGGGATTCTGCCATGACTCTCGCCCTACCACCTCTGATGTACTTCAACCCTAGGGTTGACTTGGTGGAGCGAGTAAGGTCACTTCTCTAAAGTGACGTGCACTCTCCTGAGTCCTCTCTTAGGGATATTCATAAAAAAAGGAGGAAGAGAGAAGAATGAAATGAAGGCGACAGCAAATCAAGATAAGTCTGTCACTTCTTTCTTTCATTCACCAGCCAAAAAGGAGCCCGAGACAACCCCTCGGGATAACTGTACAACCGATGGATGCTAACTAAACGAAATGATAGCAAAAGGCATCCAATATTTTCCAAAAAAATGTTGAATAAAAGGAAAAGTGAAAAACATGACAATCAAAGATCCTAAATGGGCAACTCAAGGAAGCCGAGGCTCACTCCTCAACTCTGCAATGTGAGCCCGTCTCGAAAGAGCGTCGCCATGAAGCATAGCTGCGTCCCGGGAGAGGGCCTTCACCTCGACCTGCGTCTGGCGTCCCTCCACCTCATACCTCTGAGAAGTAGTAAGCCGGTCTTGGACCTTCTCCGCCAAGGCCTGTGCCTCGCGCCTCAACTCTTTTGCCTTGGACAGCCTCTCCTAGCCACGAGCATAGGCAGCCTCAGCTCAGAACCCAAGTTCAGCTGCGGCCGCATCCAACTCGGCAACATTTTCCTCTTCATGCTGGATCGCAGCCAAAGTCCTCATCTTCCACTCCTGAACGGTGTAGAGATATGCAAAACAGGTTCATAAATCTGCCAAGGCAGCCGTCTAGGGCTCCCTGGGAAACCCAAGGCCATGGTAGTTGTGGGTGTAGCTCTCGAGGCTGCTCCTCAGGGCCTCAACCGAGGAAAAAATATGTCTCTGAATTTGCAACTGAAGAGCCTCAATCATTGTGGCAGCCATGCATGCGCAGACAAATGGCTCCACTGGTTGAGGGGTCTCGGGCCACTCAATACCCAGGGCGGGGAAGTCCTAAGATCCTAGCAAAATCTCGTCAATTGCAGCTGCCAATGTGGAAGCAGAAAATGAGTAAGAAATAATGATAATGCTCCCGCGAAAGGAGAGAACCAAGAAAATATACAAAGCTCAGCCCAAAGTTCATAAACTTATACCTAAAGCGGAGTAGGACTCGACCCCGGATTCTAAAGGGACTCAACCTTGAGAATCTGAGGGAGGAGCACTAGCAAGGACCGGCCCAGACCCCGTGGGCTGGCCATCCATGGCGACGCTCCCTGCAAGTAAAAGAGTCCACTCTACTCAATAAAGCACGCTCGCCAAGAAAGAAATGATGATGATAAAGATTACGGGATGAAGGGAACCTAACACCCCGATGTTCCCCTCTCCATGAACAACGGGAGGGGCCAATTCTACGGAAGCCGACGCCTCGGAAAGAATCTCCCTCTCCTCACCAATCGTCTTAAGAACACGGGACCCCGCGACCGTAAGAGTTCCCATTATCGGCTCTGACTATCTCACAGACGAAGGAGCTAAAAGAAAAGGTAACACACAAAGGGTGATTAAGGTCATAATAAGCCAAGCACCCGATGCACAAAGCAAAAAAAGGGGGAAAATGGAGGACGTTCACCTGCAGAAACACCCTCAACAGGAGGGCTTGCTGTTGGAGACACTTTTGAAGTCTGAGATCTAGGCGTTGTCTCAATGTCGGTAGCTTCGCCCCGACTCTCCGACGAGGTCTCGGGGGGGTCCCAGAGGTGCTCTCACAAGTACTAGAAGATGATGATGGCGTCCCTATCGGCATGAAAGACAACATGCATAAAGCCATAAGAAAGGAACATGAATTAAAATTAAAAAAAAGAAGATAGGAGAGACGATGTTCACCGGTAGAGGCAACCTCATTGAAGATGGCCTCAATATCCACCTCTTCCTCTATACCCTCCATAGAGGCTTGCATAGCGGATCTCTCGCCTGAAGCTACACTAGCCAAGGGAATTTGCCCATTCCCAGGGGAATCGAACACTATTGCAAGAAAAGATAGGTGCGGTAAGCGCCAGCCAAATAAAAAATTGAAGGAAAAAGAAAAGCGGCCAGCAAAGCCAAGAATAAGTCATTCACCCAAGGCGTCTCCATATCGAGGCTCCACTAAACTGACAGTGCAAGCTAGGAGCCGGGGTGGAAAATGCGGGATAATGTGACCCGTCGCTCTAGCCCTCACGGGTCTATCTTCGGCAATATTGTTGGCATCAGGCACAACACCGCTCCTAATCATTGGGTCAACATTATAGTCAGGGAGCTCAACATTTGAGCCAATTGTGACGAGCTCGGAAATCATGTCCATAACAATTGTCACGTCTGTTGTTGCGCACACAAAAAAAGGGGGGGAATCCCCAAGTGTGAGCAAAACGGATGATGAAATGAATCAGGGTGAAGAAATCACCTACATCTCAAGTGTCGGACAGACACTTACCCGAGGTGCCCCCCACTTTGCCGCTCTCCAACGAGTCGGCGGAATTGGACAAATCTTCCTCTACCATGGGAGGATCGGGGATGCTTCCTACTCGTTCACCAGAAAAGGCAAAGGCAGAACCCTGTCAGTTGCCCTCGTGAAATGAGAAAGAAAAGGAAGAAAAGAAAGAGGTTATATCAACGAAAAGTGCTATACCTAGAGGCCGAGTCATAGAAATCTCCCCCGACTCAACGACCAGAGAGGCGCCCGTCATTGGCGCAAAATCGCCAATCAGACAAATCAACTCATCGAGGTCTATATCACAATCCCCCGCTCCTGCCTATGAGGGATCCCCATCAAGGGTGGGAGAGAAGGACATCTCCGCCCAAGCCTCCGGCAGACCTAAAATAAAAAAGAGAGGGAGGGGAGAACAAATATGAGATAAAGTCGAATGTCAAGGCTGAAGACAACGAAAAAGCCCACTATCACTCGACACCTCTTGCTCCTCCAAGATCACCTCCCCGGTCTGTGCCCAGGAGGGCGGCTGGCCATCCTCGCTGCTGCCCTCGGCCCTCCGCCATTTCGGGGGGAAGGAGGAATAACCGGCGGCAATATCCACAGGCGTTCCCGCCAAAGGGGTGGTCTCCGAAGGAAGCGGTGTTGCAGGGAATGCAATGTTAGCCAAAAGAAAAAAGAAGATATATATGCAGAAATGGGACAAGAAGTCACAGAGACAATGTCTCACTGGTGGGTCTCAAAGGGACTGGTGACATCAGAACCATCTGTTCCAGCTTCACCCCAATGACCCGAGCGGCCTTCTTCACTGCCTCTTGAAGTTCTTTCAATGTGCGGGCCTGCTCCACATGCGAAATGTATTCCACAGGGCCTGCTGCCCCGATGGCGTTGATGATGTGCAGCCTCCATCAGGTGATAGCATTGTTGACAAATTTGCCATCATGCAATAAGCTCGAAGGGGAGCTCTTCTTAGTGTAGCCACAATCCGCGAAGAAGTGCTCCCACCAGGAATATGCCTTCGAAGAGCTAGCGGAGGTGCCCTTCGGAGGAAAAGAAGATGGAGTCGATGGACACTTCAAGGGCTTGATAGCCCAGGTATAAGAATGTCGCTCGACTGTGGGGGGGCAATCAACCCGCAGCCAAAGCCTGGAAATCTTCTCTACATCCTTGCGGACCCTGGGAAAATGGAGACGGACAAACTCCGGATCAAGAGGGATAGGCGGCAAGTCATCTCTCAGCAATCACTTCTCGTCGGCTTTCTTCAACACGTGTCTTTTGTCTGAAAAGACTGTTGTGGTTAAACCATCACCTAGCAAAATAAACGTCAAACTAGCCTTGACAGTCCTATGCGGGGATGGGATAGCCTATATACCCATCTCTGTACATGAAATCCCACCATGAAGCTACTACCAGGTGGGCATCCTTGTTCTTATATTGTCTCCCCGCCAACGGAAACTCAAAATTTGGCAGAATAACTTGGCCATAGCCAAAGTTTCGGGCAAACCGGCGCGGATAATATGGCTTCAGAATAGTAATATTGGCTCTGCGCAAAACAAGAACACTGGGACGAGTACTCTACACCCACCCAGTAAAAACAAGGGGAGGCAGCTCCTGATGGTGTGGCAGCGTGTGAAACCCCCCCCCCCCATCCTCTGCTTGTACAGCAAAAGGCCGGAACTACAATGAACAACAATCGAAACCCAAGCCCTCTCCACCTCTTCCAGGGAGAAAATATATCGCCTGGCGAGCACCCTCCAGTTGCACAGAGATATCTCCATCTGGCTGACTGGTGATGGAAAAGATCAATGGGGCTGCATGATTCTCCACCTCGATCTTGTTAGCTAAACCAAGAAAGCGCAAGCCGGCCTAGGCGCTCAAGTAATGCGTCGGCATCAAAATACTTTTGTCTCGAGGAGAGGCGTAGGCGGCCAAAGCCCCAAAGCATGATAAATAGTGGTCAGGGCCGCTGGGGCGATGGCCAATCTCTGTCCACAAGCAAGCAAACATGCTGGGTAGATTAGTGCGGTCCGCAAAACTTTGTCCTCTCTGTGAGGGACCACAGAGGTAGCCAGCCAATACGTCAAATAAGAGGCACAATGGGTGATATCTAGAAGATCATGTGGATTCCATTCGTCTCTTGGCACAAAAATATATCGGGCATAACACCGAAACTTGATCTCCACCTGGGTATAACGGTCCAAAGGAACCCCCTCCCAGGCAAATTCATTGTAAAAGCATAATGGACCGTCATAAAAATGGCGGACCCAAGCCTTCAAGGAGACTCTTTGTATGTGCTAGTTTGTCCTTGCCCGCATGGGCTAGCTCTCTCCAGGTCTTCGTCAAGTACATGTAGCAGTGCAGCATCCGGTACTTCCCTTCCCCGTAGGTATGGCTATGGTGTAAATCGTCGAGAACCACCTCCTCATATGCTTGGCCAACGATGGACAAATCGAAAATGCAATGGAAAGCCCACAAATCTAATGCTGTCTCACGCTCTGTGGTAACAAAAGTGTTCCAGCGACAGTTAAATTTCTCCGCCAAGGCCTACAACAGTCTAATGTAGCACGGATAACCATATAAGGCAGCAACCATAGCATGTTTGATTCCAACCTTCTCCAATGGCACACTAAAAAAATGAAGGATGCCCATCAACCATTTAGTAGCCCCACGGTGGTAGTGGTGCGAAGAAAGTACAGCCCAATCACCATACCAACTCGACACTGTCTGTCGCAAGATGTCGTCAACCAAACATTGATGGTCATAACCATCCCAAGTGAAGTCCAGGCCGAATGGAGTCAAAATCATACCATCGACTGAATCTAAAGCAGCTCGATCATGACCGTGTATATCCCATGTGGCTGGTGTCCAAGAAGTGACCCGCACTTGAAACCCTCATATTTGCTGAAGAAACCCAAACAATCTGCACTGGAAACTTGCCGCTGTCGTAAAAAGTTCACGGGTTAACTCGAGTACATAAAAGCACAAGTACTCCACATGTTGTCCCAGCCCTGCAAGATGGCCCGCTCGAGCTGACAAATCTCCTCCAAAAGTGGGTCCCCGATCTCCATACCGGTGGGGACATAACTACGGATGAAGTCAAAAAGGTACCGGTCCAAGGAGGATTCCGGAGCATATCCACCTAAACGATCATAAAAATAAATTTCGTTCTCACGAGAATTGCGAATTAAGTCCACAGCACCTTCACCATCTGCGCCCTCGCCTAGGGGCCCTTCGGCAACCAAAGTCAAGCCCCGGTCAAATGCATCAAATTTTTCAAAAGTGATCGTGGGCAGGGTAAATAAAGGCATAGGTTCTTCGTTCCTCTGACCCACGGATCCTTCTCGGAGTACGCCCATCCTCGCCAAAGCGCGCCATGATAACAAGTCCACTGCAAAAAGGAAGGATTCCAACATATAATAAATCAGCATACAAGTCAAAAATCTCCGCCATGTCAACAAGACGAGACAGAAGGCAAGAAATCGCGGAATGCACGGGCCCCCCTTCATCGTCCCCAACTCTGACGAACAACCTGTGAGGGACATTTGTTGCACCTATTTATTTTCTCAAAATTGTCGAGGTAAACGAAAGAGAATTGATCCCGTAAAGGACAAGGATGGCACAAAGTCGAGGCCGCTACGATATCGAGTCAAATACAGTCCCGGGAGTCCCGCCGTAGTAACGACATAAAGCAACGAAGCTTCACAGCAAGCGAGCGGATCATGAAGATGCTCCGTTGTACTTACGAAGTGGTCGCGCGAAGAGCGGAAGCAATCCCGACACAAGCGGCGCGAGGCGGAGCACAAAATAACCCCGGAGGTGTCATCTTCCTTTGCACGTAGCCAACACACATGAAAAAAACTAAAATAAAATAAAAAAGGGGGAGGGGCCTTTATAGGCCCCGCCCCTCTCCCTCTCTCTCCCGATCAGGTGGGACCATGTCGACCCCACATATCCAGACCCAATAGATCCCCCCAAGGGCCTACTCGGTCCAGTTAAACACCCCCCCAAGGGTCTACTCAGTCCGGGTTGACCCCCCTATTCCTAAACCCTATAAAAACCCCCACGGGGTCCCAAAAGAAAAGGGGAAGAAGAGGGGAAAAAAAGAAAGAAAGAAGAAAAAAAAGAGGACAACAACAAGAAGAAGAAGACACCAGACGTATAACTCCAAACAAGAAGTTTGACTTTGTGGCCATATGACTAGCGTATATTACAAAAACACCCTTGTGATGGCACTTAGGCAAATGTGTCCCCCCGGTCGTGTGAATTGCTTGATACTCATAGGAATTTACAAAAAATCCCTCAGGATCTCATGTAATTGCAAAAATATTCTGCGACTTATGTAAACCATGTACACAAGCCCGTTGAGCCTTTGTGACACTCTTGTAAAACTCTTATAATCGATGAAATATTTCGGGGCTTACAAAAATACCCCAAGTTTTCAATTAATTGTAAGGTTGTTCCTCTTACACAGGGCCTCTATATATACATCCTCTCTTCGAAAAGGGGCAGAGCATCTGACAACCTATTCATGGCGAAGCCCGCATCCGGCAGCCCATTCATGGCGAAACCTGCATCCGGTAGCCCGTTCATGACGAAGCCCGGGTCCGGGCCTCCCATGGATGGCAATTTCGACCGAAACCGATACGTTTTGGCCGAAACATATCGGTTTCGGCCATGGACGGTCCGAAACTAACCGGACAAAACCGGACGCCAACTCTCCTGTAAAAAAATAGTATTTTATTTAGTTTCGGGCCGAAACCGAAACTGAAATCGAAACCGAAACTGCTATCCTTGGGGCCTCCGACGACGCTCAGGCGAATCAGCAAAGCCAAGTCTCATGCCGTCCAATCGAGATACGAGCCAATGTCCAAACTACAACCAAGACACTAGCCAGTGCCAAACTGTGCCAAAACCCTAGCCAGTGCCAAACTGAGCCAAAACCCTGCCAGTGCTAAATTATGCCAGTGTCAAACTATACCAGAACTCTATCCAGTGTTGAACTACCCCCAAACCCTAGCCAGTGCTAAACTGGAACCTACCTCACAATCAGTACCAAACCGCGAACAAACCTCCACCAGTTTCAAGCACTCCTCAAATCCGCACCTTTGCCAGAAATCACGCCTGATACCCACAATGGTGATACAAACGCCCTCACCCCTTTCAAGTGTGTTCGTTAGTGCGGTCATAAATATACCCTCAACACCACGACCAATATTGCAAAGGTCGATGACTTCTTCGACAGTCAATCAAAGGTGTTCGGACTTCGCTCCGATGTAAATAAACACCAACTGCAGTCGGTGGAGAAGTGTCCAACACCAGAACCTTAAATCGTCTGATAAACCCAATTCGCGGAATCAATAATGCACATGCTATTAAAATAGCTAATAAATATGCAGTGATGTTCAACAAATGAACATTCTCTTAAAGTTTTTCCGTGTTAAACAACATTCTGACCCAAAATTATTCTGGTTGGCAAAATGTCTTGCGTGAACCCTTTAGGCATTTGGTTCCAGAAGGATCATTTGTGAAGTGACCAATCACAACATGCATCCGAAGTAAGTGACCAAGGGTCAACAGGAAGAAATGAAAACTGCATAGGTAGAAAAAATAATCCAGTAAGATATTTGGCACCATAATCACAACAGACCATCAGCCATTGACACAGGATCACAACATGCATCCTAAGTAAGTGACCAAGGGCCAATAGGAAGAGATGACAACTGCATAGGTAGAATAAAAAAGATCCAATAAGATACTTGGCAGCATAGTCTAGTCATGACTGAACATTAGCCATTGACAAAGGTTGTAGTACAAGCATTTGACTGGATAGTTTTAGAATTGGTGTAGGTTTCATTTAAACCTTCATTTAGGAATTAGGACTGATTTCTCCCAAAGGAAGCACTGTTTCGGTGGAACAAAAGGTGACATAAGCAAGTTGGTGGATGATAAGAGACATACCTTAAATCATCATCATAAGCTTCGTCACATCAATGAACAGTTAGCTAGACCTAGAGAAGGAATCACAAAGCTCTTTTGGCGATTGCATATTTAACATCAACCCTCTACAAGGTCACACAATTCCACAAACTCACCAAATACCTAGACAAGATAACTTCAGAGTAGGGATGCGAAGAAGTTGGATTCAGTGCAGATATACTGTGCATCCAATATCAATCTAACAATAAATACCCCAATGTCTATAACATGTTCAATACAGACAAGGGATAGGCTTATGTGATATTGTTATCATATCCAATAAATTATTGGTATAAGTTAGAATATTACAATCAACGAATCTTTAGAAATATTAACCAATGAATTTTAACCTGCAATAAAATATTTAATATACAATACGCATGTATAATATGATACCATTTTGATTATAACCCACAAGTTTTCGCTTGTCAGGTTCAGATGTATGTATGGCCCATATCTTGTCAGATCTAATTTCCCTTCTTAAAAATATTTTCTAGCACAAAATCAATTGAGAGATTTAGTTCTAGAAAGCTATAACAGCAAACTCGACTGAAAGTGTGAAACCTTGATCATGATGTTATTGGTTACCATTTAGACACCAACTTCGGATTAGAAAGCACCCGCAGGCTGTAAACAGTCACATAAAGGCAACTGGTGGGTAGGAAAACTACCTTCTTGGTTGTGCACCTTAAGCTCATGAAAATAAGGAGTAGCCCTCAAATGTTCCCCAAAAGGTCCCAGGCCTTCCTAAGATTAGCTATAAAAAGTGCTAGAGCCTTGTAAGCAATTTACGTGAAACAATGTGAAAAGTAGGGGCAAGGTCTGACATAGATGATGCATGATTGCAATCAACTGTACAGTACAAACAGCCACCAGCCTGGTTTCAAAGATTGGACCACTCAAATATTGATCAGATTTTAGCCCATAAGTACCAACTCAATGCCATTTTCGCAGCTTTAACTCGGTAAAATTATGAAAAGTAGGAATAGCTCAGCATTTGCACCAAGCGGCAATGCCAGCTCATAATTCACTGATCATCTCAAGATCAAACAATTAACATTGATTGTGACCCAATTCTCCCATTGCATGAAAAAAGCATTGCAACTTACCTCAATCATTTGCAGTTCAGCCCTTGGGGTTCCTAGAGGTTAGCAGTCAGACTTGTTTGGGTGTAATTTATCTGAACACCATTAGATCTCCTCAAACAACAGAAATTAGCCACATCCCCCACTTGAATGCATAGGAAAAGGAGTTTTAATCAATTATCTCTCAGAAAAAAGTTAAAAAAACAACTCCCTAGCTCAAGTACCAGGGTCAAGATTATCTAACTTCAGCCTTTTAAGTGGGTAGTCATTTCTTAAAAGGCTCCAAAATGGAGAACATATCGTTTCACTAGTTTATATAATCACATAAATTCAATCCGGGAAAGATCCCTGCATTACATCCAAGTCTAAAAATGCTCCATCTGACATTCTGAGAAAAAGATGAGCACAGGGATTTGCCTTCTGAATTCTCTCCAGATGAGAGAGCCATCTCAGCAAGAATCCAAATTCTACATCAGAATTGCAGGAAGCCAGCATAATAAAAGGGCAAAAGCAGGTGTCAAATACTACTCTTCTAGTTTCTTGTCATATAAATTGCTTTGTATAACAGAATATTAAAAAACAATCCATGGACTAATTTGCTTTACGGACAGCATTGGTGGGCATACATCATTAGAGATTAGTAATTAAGCAATTTGATCAATGCATTATCATGAAACATATTTTTGTAGCCAGAGGATGTTGTAAACATGTTTCTTTTTTTTTAAGTTGTAAACATGTTCTTGCAATGCTTTTTTAGACAAGTATGGCACCAAGGCAGTTGACAAAAATAAACTCATGTACATAAACTCAGAAGACACATCAGTTTCACGATATATTTAGTCACTAACTTCAAAGTTGCTGCATGCACTGGCATGTGTGTGCAATTGCACATCATATTTGCATGATGTGACAATTAACATGATTCCCTCCCATAAGCAAAACAAACAAGTTTTAAACAAAAGCAGAGATGTAAATAAGTGAGCTCAAAAGACAAAATACCCCAGATTACAAGGAAGCACCAAGACTAAAATTCATATCAGACAACAAAAGAAAGGTCATGTATATTCATGCATGAATGTGTGCGGAGAGAAGGAAAGATAGAAAAAACAAATCTTAACAATAAGCATGGTAACTCACTTTTAGAATCCACAAGAAACTCTCCTTCGTTTTAAGAATTGGTAAAATCTTCAGTAGCCTTGGACTGGATTCAATGTCTGGTTTGTCAGTCTGCTTAATCTCACCAAACAGAAACATCCGCAGTGTAAGTGTCTCTCTGCCACCACGATGTTCCACCAATGCAAAGGCATATGTACTTGGTGTCACCCCCTCTTCAAACTGCAGAAAAGTTGCCAAACCATAGATTCGCATAGACTATTATGCAGTCATCTGGACTGAACTTCGCTATCACTCTCATTGTCGTGCACAGGAGAAATTAGAGCAAGAGGCATGGAATAAGACTAGCAATACAGCAACAAGAACTACAGAGAAGTTCTTCCACTGTGAAAGGCGTGAAATGAGACTAGTCATGTGCTTCTAAGATAACGAAAAATATATGGAAAACGAAATTATAAAAACCCGACCAAAGCTCTTCCACTGTAAAAAAAACTAACAATCAGATCCCCGTGGAATCCACACAGTTCCACTTTTTTGGGTTTTGCAGACAACTCCCCTCCACGGAATGATCATGTAGCATCCTTTTACAGCTAAATGTCAGGTGTAAAATTGAAGTCACTTTTCACACTTCCAAGACAGTGAAGATTCTCTACAATCTACATTCCAAAACATGTTAAACATGGCACAAAACATTACAGAAAAACCTTGCTAATTGACCACTTAGATATAAGCCTTGGAGCAAGGATAAGAACAAAACAACGGAAAAAGTATCACCTTTTCCCTGGAAAGCAGCAAAAGATCGTTCTCTGACGCCCGCTCCCGGAATTCGTCGAGGACCGCCACCGTCACCGTGTGAAACCCACCGGCCTCCTCGCAGGAAACCACGGCGCCCTTCTGCCACTCCGTCACTGCCAAACACGCACGCACGTCAACAGCTGCCAACACCAAAATCCACAAAGGGAAACCAAAGACCAACCGAAAAGAAGTAACAGACCAGACCCTTCCTCGTCCTTGGCCTGGACGATGTGCGCCTTCACCTCCTCGAAGAGCAGGGGCTCGAACACGCCCAGGTACTCCTCCACGTCCGGTAGGCATCCTTCACGCTCTTTAGACCCGAGGCGGACGCCCCCCGCACCCCCTTCTTCTGCACCATATGCCGAAGGACAGATGAGGGACGTCACACGCAAGATTCCAAGACGAGGAAACGCGAGAAGAGCACGGAAGGAAAGGGGTCTCACAGTGGATTCGCGAAGAAGGCGAAGGTAGTCCCAGCCGAGGACAATCTTGTGGAATCGAGAGAGGAGGGACTCCTGTGGAGCAGAGGTGGCCTTTTCGACGGCCATGGCGCCGGAGCAGGCGCAGCGGTTCCAGGAGACCCTCCTGGAACGAGACGGGTTCGCGCCTTCGCTCTTCTTTTGACGGGAGAAGAAGGGTTTATGAGATGGGTTTTTTTTTTGCATACATTCCCTTGTAAAGTTATATTTACGATAAAATCTATCTTATATTTATATTTATTAATATGCCCTTATTAGAAAAATATAGGATTTTTTGCATATTAGTCCCTATAAACTTAGTGAATTACCGATTAGTCCCTCCATTCTGAATATTATTTTAATAGTCCTATAATCTTAGTCGTTACACGTTTAAGTCCCTACCGTTCATTCAATTAACTAAACTATAGTTACCTTATACTAAAGGTAATGAAAATACTAACTTACTCCTAGGTTAAGTGTGAGAGTGTGAGAGAGAGATAAAGAGAGGGGTGCCTCCCCCCCTCCCCTGCGACCTCCCCCTCCACTGCCGGCCGCCCTCCCCCTCCCCTGCGACCTCCCCCCTCCCCCTCCGGCCGCCCTCCCCCTCTGACCGGCGCGACCTCCCCCCTCTCCTGCGACCTCCCTCCCCCCTCCCTCTCCACCTCCGGCCTCCCCCCCCCTCTCTTGCGACCTCTCCCCTCCCCCTCCGGCCTCCCCCTCCCGGCCTCCCCCTCCCGGCCTCTCTCCCCTCCAACCGCGGCCGCCTCCCCGTCATCCTCTTCCCCTCCATGGACTCCTCGCCGCCGTTGTTGATCCCCCATCCTAGACTCCTCCCTATTGTAGTATCGCCACCGTACGGAGAGGAGGCCCAGAAGCGGTCACCGTGGTGGAGGTGGTCGGAGGTGTGTGGAGGTGGTGAGGGTGGCAGGGGGGCTGCCACGGTGGCGTGTGCGACGTGGTGTTAGAGGAGGAGAAGGCTGCCGGGGGTGGGTTGGTGGCTACGTGGCCACGGCCGGTGGCGGAGTGGAGGCCGGAGAGGAGGCTGCGGGGTGGTAGCAGGAAGAGGAGAGGCGGGCGATCGGCGACGTGGTGTGGGGTGAGAGAGAGGGAGAATGAGAGAGGGTAAGGGTGGGGAGTTGGCCGGTGACGTGGGGGGGCGACGGTGAGGGAGGTCAGCGGCGAAAGGGGGGTGCAGGGGCGGTTGCGGGTGTGGCACAGGGAGGCCGTGGGTGCGGTGGAGTGGCCGTTCGCGAAGGAGAGGGGAGGAGGGCAATCGCAGCGAGGAGGTGCAGGGGTGTGGGGAGGTGCAGGTGCAAGGGTGTGGGGAGAGGTCGACCTCTCCATCAAGGAGCATCGACACCACGGACAATCCAGTAAGCAACACCTTCTGTCTAGCCATGAAAGGTCGACCTCTCCATTAGGAGGTATCGACACCTCACAAGGGTCCTTCAACAACACGGCGACACCACTGAAAAAAACGTTAGTGGTGCTAATATTATACAATATAAATGCATTGTCAAGGCTTTCCCGATATTAACTCTGGCTTCTTCACCATCATGGTGGTAGCTGGTGATGTGAAAGCAGTGTTTGTGGATCATATGTGAAAGGCATGTAATCTCCGTTGTCCCTATTACCCGTATAACAATGGCTCATCGCAACCGGTCCTTCAGTTTCTACATCATTGGACTCAGTAGAGAAGTATACATCAGGAACTATCCTTCAAAGTTCTGCTGGGGGCTTTGTTGCTGTTTAGAATGGCTGAAGATGTAGTGAGTACTCTTTCATGCATAGACTTGAGAGATTGATTACTTTTCATCAGAAGAAACTACCATGGTTGTTTGTACCCTAGTCTGCCGTTACATTGTTTACTTTTGATGTCGTGTGGAGAGTGGATATACTGTATACAGTTATCGTGAGTTGGATCTTGTATGCATACATGCTTCCAAAGTTCAGAAATAAATATTGTAGAATGTGTCTCCTATGATGCATCTTGTGCTGTCTTCATCCAAGGCTTGAACATTTCAAGTACTTCCAATTAATGCAAAAGACTGAAATCTGATTTTTAAAATCCTTGGTTTAAAATCAGTGTAAACAAAACCCTTTTGAGTCTGTTTTAGGGTCATTTTTTATGGAAAGTAAAACAAGGGATAGATTCATTTGCAAAAGAGTGAATCATGATGTTAAACAAGTATTTTTGTCGATCTAGATACAAGGAACTCATAGTTTTCAGTATTGTACGTCAATCCAAGCAAAATGAATCCAGGGATTTCACTGAGTTTCAGTGTTTAATGTCAAGCAAACACCCAGTTTTATTCAATGGTTCATCCCTTGCAATGCTTTATATGGTGATCTTGATGGAGAGGTCGACCTCTCCCCACACCCCATCAAAGATGGTGATCTTCATGGATTTCACTAGCCCACTGCCATGAAAGGTCGACCTCTCCATCAAGGAGGGTCGACCTCTCCATCAACTTCCAAAAGCACTTCCATCAGTTCAGAGGAGAGAGAGAGAGAGTACTTTTGTTGGTAGTAAATCTTCTCCTGTTCAGAGGAGAATCAGTTTATTCGGGAAATAGATAAAATAACAGATACTGATAGTCAAAAGTTAATCATATTATAGTTATCATAATCACTTTTTTGAGATTTTTGAACGAAGTAGATATTCTGATTTATTCGGGAAGAACTCATTCTTACTCGATGTGACATAAAAATATCAAATAGAGTAGTCATGCGCATTATCAAAGAAAGCCGTGAAAGAGGGCAAAGATGGACACTTGAGGGCAGTAATGTGTTCCATTTTCATCTGGACATCCATGGAGGTATAAGTGAGACAAGAACATCTCAACACAGATGGGGGGGCGCACCCAGACAGACAGGTGAGAGGTGGGCATGATCTTCTTCGTGCTGTTGCTATAGTTATCGCCTCTGGCTCTCTCTGCATCTCGTCAGCGAATATGTAAATGCAGTGGCCAGCGGCGGTGGGGCAGAGACCAAGAGATCCGGCGGGTTGTTGTTGTAGCTGTCACAGAATGGATCTCATGATGGAGGTACCAGATTCTCAGGATTTCTTTGCGTTTTGGAACCCCTCTTATTAAAAAGAGAGCATCCCAATGGCTTTCTTTGGCTGGTAAACGCTTCCATGAAATGTAAGGGGCGTGATGGCAAGGGCCGATTTGGAAAGGTTACATGGCCTGCAATACAAATTACAGAACTTGCAGAAACTAATGTGTGTGAGAAAGGAAAAAGATTTTCACTTTCAAAATCGGAAATAGACGCGGAAAAGCACACACGGGCCAGTGCGTCTGCGGCGGGGCTCTGCGGTGGCCGGTGGGGCGTCGGCGGTGGGGCGTTTGCGTCTGCGGCTGGGGCGTATGCGGCTGGGGCAGTCCTCTAGAGGCCTTGCGGTGGGGCGTCTGCGGCGACCGGTGGGGGCAGTCCGCAGATTGCAACGACGATGGGGCGTCTGCGGCTGCATATGGGGGCGGTGGGGTGTGCGATGGCAGGTGGTGGGGTGAAGGGTTTCGTAGGGAGAGGGTTATGATAATGGTAGTTTAGGATTTTCAACTTTTTTAAACGGAAGGATGGAATATTCCATCGAATATCCAACTGTTTTAACGTCGATGAACTACATGGGCCTTTCTGCTAGAGTTACATGATTTTAAGGGCTTTTTAAACAATAGTGAGATTTTAGGGACTAAAAAGTAATTCATCATATTTGTAGGGACTAATATGCAAAACCCCAAAAAATATATCTACACAACGTGACAGCTCAACAAGATTTGCTGGATTAACCGATCTAAACGTGTTAAGTTTCACCCATCTACGACCTAACATAGTATGATATCATATCATATCGAAAATATTTCTTTTACCTTCACTGGAAAGGGAGGAGGGAGGGGGATCTAACGAGGGCTACTTCTACTCCCGGCAAAGAGAGGGAGGGGGTCCACTAGGTAGAGAGAGGAGGGAGGGGGACCCTCGAGAGCCGCTTCTCCTCTAGAGAAAGGGGGATCCACCAAGGATGATAATATCATTTTGGGAGAATTACCTATATACTCTTATAAAATTCATGAATTACCTTCATATCCTTACCTTTTTAAAAACTACCGCCATATCCCAAAAACTCTTAACCAACGTTAACCCTGAGTTTACTCGCCGTCTTGATGGACCTAACCGACTAATCGCTTGGACCGTTTTACCCCCCTACGTGTTTTCTTTTCTCTCCATCTCCGCGATCAAAGATTGTTCTTATGTCTCTCCCTCCCCTCTCATGACCTCTTCTATGTAGTGCCATTACGGTGGAGAGGATGCCGCCCTTGCAACCGTGGATCTGAAGCCGTCGCTCACCCTCTCCCGGCCTCTTCTATGCGAGAGGAGATCTGAAGCCATCGCTCGCCCTCTCCCGGCCTCTTCTCTGCCGGAGGGGAGCTCGCCCTCTCTCTCTCCCTCCACTCTCACGGCCGCTTGCCCTCTCCCTGGGGGGAGCTCGCCCTCTCCCTCTCCCTCCAATATCACAGCCTCTCCACCGTAGAGGAGACAACAGAGGGCGTCCGCGATTGAACTCCATTCTCATCCTCTTTCTCCACTCTCACGTAATCAACAATCGGTGAGCACCATTTATGGTAAAAAATGTTGCTCTGTAGCATCATTCTGTCGGAGAGGAGTTGGCCGGCCTTGCGTAGATGAGATAACAGAGGACGTCTGTGATTGAGCTTAGTATGCTAATGTGTTTTGAGCTTAGTATGATAATGGGTTTTATCGGTGAGCTTAGTATACTTATAAAGGAGTTCTCTCTCTTATGTCACTGCATCTTCTCTATAGCGCACGAGTTGTCTATACAAAAGAGAAGTTACTTTTTCACACGTCTTTGTTTGTATAGGCCTTTGGTCATAGTGGGTAACAATGAGTGAGGATACAACTGCACACTCTATTAGTCGGTGTTCGATTGCTCCAGATCACCATTGTAACAGAGCTTGTAAGACATATATCTCGTCTCAAGAATCAAGCAAGGGGAGACGATTCTATCGGTGTCCACGATGGAATGTAAACATATTGAAAATGCATGTTACATGATTGATGTTATGCCGAAGAGATTGTACGTATATTAACGAATATTTTTTTTGTAGAAAGATAATACTCGTGGGTACTTTGCATGGGTTGATGATGTGCATCATTCCACGGTAGACTTGAAGTATCAACTAATCAATATGGAGGCACTCTTGGAAAAGAAGCTTAAGGCATTGGAAAGGAAATTAGACAAGCTTGAGTCAATTGAAATGAAGATAGATAAGTTGAAAGGGCAGTTACCAAATAGAGCACTGACAGTCGAAAAAGTGATGGAAGAATCAAGAAAGATCACTTTAAACTTTGTCATTTTAATTGCTATCTATATTGTGCTGTACTATGTAATTTGATATGACAAGTGGGAGTTCACATGTGCCCATGTACTTGCACTTAAGACATGTGCTCCGTAATGTATTTTGAGTTGGAAGTTGACTAATGTAATGTGATTAGTTGGATGTGAATGTATTTAGCTTCACTTGGATGTGAATGTATTTAGCTTCACTTAGTTGGATGTGAATAACGCTAGGAGGCTCAGCTAAGCAGATATTCTTTTGAGGTTCACACTCGAACACTTAGCAAGCATCAAACTCTATGTGAAAACCAAGTGCAGCAAGATAGTGACTAGAACTAAGGACTACTGCTGTGAAACCCACTGACTCTATCTTCAGTATTCAATTAAAGGCTTGGTTGGATCACTCCTTCTTCTCACTCTTTTCTTCTCTTCCTGACACGCTCTATTCTCAGATGGGATCTTCGCACACACGAGCTCTTTCCTTTTCTCTCGATCCTTTTCTCTCCTCTCACTCTCTTCCTTGGCAAGACTCACATGTGTCGAGACTCACATGTGCTCAGACCTAGATAGGACCGCATGCACTGACCTACCAATGTCATTTGCAAACGAGCACAAACCTTACAATGACTATCATGATAATATGCACAGACTTTGAACATCGAAGCAAAAATTGCACCGACCCTGGAGACTCATGTGCACAAACTTTGCGTGAAAGAGGAAAACATGCACCGACCCTGCAACATGCATGTGCCAAACGGTGCACCGACTTTGGACGATTAAGCAGAAATGTGCACATACCATATTGGTCACTAGCACCGACCTTAGTGATATATGTGCACAGACCTAGTGTGTGGAAGAAAAAATTAGCACCGACCTTCGTTATGTGAACAGTAACTAGCGTCGACCTTCATTCTGTCAATACTCAAGTAGCATCGACCTTCATTCTATGAACAATAACTAGCGTCGACCTTCATGTGCATTTGTTCTACACTTGCGAAGGGTGCACCGACTTTATGCTGTGCTAGCTGAAATGTGCTCAGACCTCGTGTTGTGTTGGTTGAAATGTGCATCAACCTTGGTCTATGCACAGTCAGATACATCAACCTGCTCTTTTAGCTTTTGATCACTGATCCACCTTTTGATCATTCTTTAGGATTCTGCCCATCACAAACCAAAAGAAGATCTGCAAACAAACAACAAAGTACAATCATACTTTCACAAGGTAATGGAAAATAAGACATGGGGTCGGCACCATGTTCGCAATAGGGGATAGATGATGCCTCACCCCACCCCCGTCGAGAAGACTTTCAAATGAGCAATAAAAGACGTTCTTGAGTAGGACTGTGGTACTACAATCTACAACAATGCAACAAATCATTTGCTGTAGCATGTTCTATCTACTTCCCATGGATGTATATCCCCAACAGTACAAGAGAGATAGATATCAGAAGCACATTCATAAGCACCTTGCTTACCACAGTTTCTCCTACCTCCACTTTATCCTGTAATGATCCAAAATTGCTAATTTAATATTACTACAATATATCTAATAAAAATTAGAACAAGACCTGTTGGCGTTAAGAAAACCATACATACCTGAAAGTGTCGACTCTTTGAGTCAACACTTTTCAGATAACATTCTGTCTGCATACAAAACAAGGCCCAGGGCAATGAGTGTCGACTCCTTGAGTCGACACTTGTTCTATCAATCATTCACAATACCTTTCAATCATTCACAATACCTGCACATACCTTCACATACTTTCACAACACCTTCACATACATTCACATATTTCACAATACATTCACATACCTTTCAAATTTAGCAGAACCATCTGTCATGTACAATTCATTCATAATATATTCGCAGAGTAGTCACAGATGTAGCTCATTCACAACACCTTCACATATAACTGTGGGTGATGTTCTCGTTATACTGCTGTAGTAACCTTCCTTCATCCTTCCTTCACATACTTTCACAATACATTCACAATACCGTCCAAACATGTTTACACCAATTTCATAGACATTTCACATATCAAACAATCATAAAACCATAAAACTAGTCACATAAGAAATATAAAAAAGGGGATTGAAGCATCCATTGATCATAAAGTCACCGTGTGCTGACACAAAAAAGAGAGTTCGAAACACCAATTCAGTGCTCACAGAGCATACTTCACAAAGAAGAAAGTTTGAAGCACCATTTGGTTAAATTACAAAAATTTGAATGCCAAAGATAACATCTTAAATGCTACTCCCAGGTGTAGTCCTAGATGGCACAGATCTGCCTCTACCTCTTTGTCCCACCGGTGGCCGAAAAGTAGCAGGTGTTTATGTTGCAGCAGTCTTCTTTGGTCTGCCAGGAGGCCTCCTACAAGAAAGGCACTTTTAAGCAAATAACAAAAATAAATGTAAGATCGAAAAATTAAGGAGAATTACCTTCCACTTGAAGTGGGTGTGTTTTGGATTGGATTCTTGCATGTGTTGGCATAGTGACTAGGTTGACCACATCTTGTGCAATTATGCTATCTTTTTAGTCTGGCTGGCTCATCTGGATCTCAAATACGATTCTTTCTTGGCCTTCGGGGGATGTCTTGTATTTGGTGGAAACACTTCCACATCAAGCTTGACTCAACTTTCTCTGTCAGGCATAGGGCTGATGGTCTAAGCATAAGTAGCCTTATATGTGGCAACATGGTAATAGTGAGATACATAGTCCTCCCACTTCGGTGCCCTATTGGATGATAAGAAGGCACATGCATGAACACAAGGAAGCCCAGTTGTTTGCCATCTATGACAGCTGCATGTCTTTGTCTCTAAGTCCACTTCAGCCCTCTCTATAATGCCCCTGAATTTTTGGATCCTTATTCGTGAGTCCCGGATCTGGTTTCTCGGAGTGTCCGACTCCGTTGTGTCTAAAATTTCATTTCGGATATAGTTCGTATTCGGATCGGCGCCATCCGGAATTGTTTCGGAGGCCCGGAATCGTTCCGCGGCTTTTCCGCGTGTGTTTTCCGATTCTCGGTGTGTGTTTCGGTAATTCCTTCGGAATCTCGTTGCGGGTGAATCGGGCCGTTCACCAGGGCGCGAGTGGTACCGTTGTGATCGGTGCGTTCCGAGGATCGCGGAAACATGATATTCTATTTTTCGGTATTTTTTGGAATTTCTGGATTTTTATATATAAACCCCCTTTCTCTCTCTTCCCTCTCATTTCTCACTCACTCTTCTCTCACGCTCTCTTTCTCCCCTCTCTTCTCCGGCGGCCGACGGAGCGAGGTGGGGGCGAGGTGGAGGCGGCGCGGGCGAGGACGCGGGTGAGAATGGGCGAGGATCGAGGCGGTTGCGGGCGCGATCCCTCGGTGGATTCCGAGATGGCATCGTTCGCGTTCCGGACGGTTTTCGGCGTGGATTAGTCGCTTCGGCGCGCGATTTCTTTGGTGGAGGTAGGGTGATGGAACACTGCTACGTTCTGCTCGTTTTTCCTGCCATTGCACGTCATTCGGCGTGAAAACGACTGTGTTTGGGTCTGTTCTAGCGAAACCGTGGTTTTGTAGGTTTCGTAGGGTCGGTCGGGAAACGGCGACGGTTTACAGATCGGTTACTGTCAACGGATTCCTTGGGGCAAGAGCGTTCTTTTCCCCCTCATTTCGTCTCGATTTACGGTCCCGTTGGACCAGCAGAGCTTCAGGAAGCTCGGTAACCCTTTTAGGGCAACTTCGGTAGAATCGCTCGTTTCTCGCGATTCGTGCGTCGTTTTGACTCCGGTCGGAGTCCATGTGATTATCAGGGTGGTTGTGGCTGTATCCCCTTCGTTTCGGCACGAACGGGGCGTGGAAAGGCCGCGATCGGGCGCCCCCCTGGGTTTACCCGCCGTGATGGTTGGGCGGTCGAACTAGGGCCCGTCCATCGCATGGGCGGCTGCCTTTGGTCCGTTCATCTTCTCTTGGTTTTAGGGTTGTGCGGTCTGGCGATAGACCACACATGTGATGTGCGGCCAGGTGAAAACTGCATGTCTCCCCCATGGGCGGCCGGTCCCCAGCCGTCTGTCCTTCCGTGGGCTTGTGCTGCCAGGCGCTGGCCGTATATCCAGGTTGACCTTTGGTCAACAATTTAGTGTCGGTTGGGTTGGGCGGTTTGGTCAAAACCGTTTTGACCAGCACTGGAGTAGGTCAGTTGGGTTGTGCGGATGATCCTTGGTCGTACATCCCTTTGGGCGGTCCAGCCCTAACCGTCCATCCTCCGTTTGGGGTTAGTCTGATTAGGGCCTTGTGCGGCTCCTGCTTGACCGCATGTCTCTTGATCGGCTGTGCCCCAGCCGCACGTCCCTTGAGCGGCCCAGGGTGAACCGCACATGTGCCAGTCTAACCCGGTGTTTCCATTTTGACCGATTCGAGTCCCGGGTGTGTGGTTCTCGAACCACGTGCCGACCCGTGGCCTAACGGATGTTGTGCACGTCGTCGGGGCCAGGTGTCGTGGTACATTGTAGTCCCGGGTGTAGCATTCTCGACTCGTGGCACCGTGTGTGTGGCCTTAGTCCCGTGAGTTCTCTTCCCGAGGGAATGGTCTCGGCGGCTCGTGAGCTGCCTCGGTACTCGTGCTACCGTGGTTTTAGACCTAGAGATTGGACTAGATTGACGGCCTTGTGCTATTGCGTACGATGGTCTCGACCTCGAGTCTTCTGACTCAAGGACCGTTGGCTGTAGTGCATCTAGAGGACTGTCCAGAGTCCAGTGGCTTAGCGTCACTTGGGTTTTCTCGACTCTCGTGCAGGGTGCGTGCGTAGCCGTAGGCTGCGAGTCCCGTTCCTTCTCCGACTGTGGTCGCCGTGCGACGGTGCCGGTACGTGGGATGGTCCCCGTACGTCATCGGATTCGGACGTTATTTTTCGTTGACTCGAGAGTCTACTCCTTCAATGACCCTCCACTAGTCGTAGCCTGCTTACACACGTGTGGTCCCACCAGGGAGTGGTGGAGAGGCTACCCTTAAAGACGGTTTGTGAACCGATTTCCGTCGGTCCCCACATCTTGCAGCCAGAGTCCGGCTGAGGGGAAAACTGGTCAGAGGGCCAGACTAGGGACGCGGGGTCTGTGTGTTCACACGTGGTTGGGGCCGGTTGGACCCACGCTGGACGAGCGTGACCCCAGCTAGTTACTCATTTGTGGTTACTTGTGCGGTGTTCGTGCCTTTGGTAGGAGCTACCACGTCAGGCAGTTCACCGCGGTGCGGTGTAAGACGTCAGGGGACGCTACCGGCTGTGCTTTTGGTGGGAGGTACTCATGTCGAGTCGAGAGTGACCGACTGTCAGTCTCTGTGACTTTGACCTTCGGGTTTTGGTCGTGTTGGCCGTGAGTTGCGGTTGTCTCGCCGTGGCACGTGTGTCGGTTCTCGTGCCGTGAGACTAGTGCTAGTAGCTTTACCGAGGTTGTGTCTTGTCGTGCGGTACCCGTGACCAGGTGGTCGGGGTTGCACCTTGGACAACGTGTCCAGGTTGGTCGTGTCTTGGGAGACAGGCCTCTACGGTGCGATTGTCGTGGGTTTCTACTTCGGTAGGTGGTACTAGTGTGGTTCGGTAGCCTCGACTGCGAGATCGAGGTGTGCTTTCTGGTACAATAGGAGTTACTGCAGTGCTGTGTTTTGATCGGCCACCGGGTTTACTATTCCTGCTGTTACTGTTGCTCCCGTAGTTACAGCTTTCTGTGCCGCCGTTGGCTCTTGGTGGGGTTCCGCGGGATCCCTGCTGAGTCTCTGTTTTGGAGACTCATTCCCTGCTTCTCAGGTGTGGCGGTTCTTCCTCGAGGTTCGAGGGTGCTGTTCAGAGGTTCTCTGTTTCCAACTTGCCGGGCCGAGTGTTCACTCGGCATGTGGTACGCTTTACTACTTTAGACTGTACTTTCTGTTGGACTGGAATCTGTTGTAGCTGTAGTTGTTCTTTTATTTCTGTTATTTGTTGAGTTGTCCTACTTTATTTCTTATTTTTTTGTGCCTCCACACTCCTTTCAGCCCTTCCGAGCCCTCCCGGCTCGTGGGCGGCGGTTCGAGTCTCGGGTTATCGGGTCCCTCCCGGTAATTGGATTCTCGGTCGTTACACTCTCCGTCGGATTAGTCACTTGGGCTTGATTGTGGCTGGCCTTCTCAACTAAATAACCTCCCAGCCCTCTAGTTGTAGCAATAATGTGGCTCATGGCAATGGGTGTCAGTGTGTCTTTCCACCGGTATGCAAGTGTCCTCTTAGTATGGAAACTCTTCATGAACAATGGTCTAAGTGTGTCAATGCAAGCAAGAATGGGCTTTGTGCGGGCATCTCCAATGTAATTATTGAGAGACTCACTGAAGTTATTGCACACGTACATGCACTTTGTTACGGTGCTGAACTGTGACCTTGACCATTTCAATCCCTTCACCTCCGGACCTAACATAAAATGGTAAGCCTTCACATTTAGTTGTCTCATTTCATTCATGTGAAACTTAAAACTGTGCTCGTTGAAAGCTTTGGCAGATGACCACACTAGCTTCTTCAATGCTGGTCCTGGAAACTTGCTCTTGAAACTCTTGTAAAAATGTCTCAAACAAGTACGATGTTCTTGTACTCCGTACACAATTGATATGACCTCATCTAGGCATTTCACCCTATCAGATATGAATGCCAACCCTTCGAGGTGACCAATTGCCTCCTTCATATTCTGCAGAAACTATAGCCAACTGTCGGCATTCTCACTCTCCACTATGGCAGTAGCAATGGGAAACAAACAGTTGTTCCCATCCACACAAGTGGCGGCGAGAAGTGCACCACGTAAAGTGCACTTCAAATGACATCCATCTAGGTCAATCAGGGGCCAACAGTATTTGAACCCTTCAATGCAAATTTGAATGACATGAAGAACCTCTTAAATGACCTAGTACCTTCTTCCAATTCATACTTTATCACACTTCCTGGATTCCTCACTAGGAGCTCATGTTGTAAACCCGGTATCATGGCATACATGTCCTCCCATATGCCATGTATCACCTTCAATGCAACCACCTTAGTCTCATATATCCTCATGTATGGCAAAGTTATATGGTATGTATGCTCCAGCCGTCTTCCAAGTTCTCTCACTTGGAGATCTCCTTCATTCTTCAGCCATGGAAGGCATCGGTGAGCAATCCGGCTCTTTGTTGCCATGTACATGGTTCCCTCGCCTATTTTCTGACACGCATGTGTGCTGACCTTGTACTTTCTTCACTTGGAATGTGTGACCATCTTGTAGTCTTAAAGCATGTAACCTCCAGTTACAATTGGTTGCTTTACAAGTCACAGTCACCCGCAATGGCTCTGATCGGATATACTTAACATCAAACTCATGCAATATGGTAAACTGGGATAGAGCTAGTCTAAATGCTTGAACATTATCATATAGAGCTCCCTCAGTCATGTCTGGCATTATTAAGTCAACAATTTGGTCACCTACTTCATCATCATCAACTACCTCATCTACATAATCAACATCGGAGTCTGAACTGGGATTGTAGTCACTATCATCTGTTCTCACTTCCCCATCTGATACTTGATCTAAAGTAACATGTGCATCCTCTAGTGTCTCATCAATGCCAACAACATCTAAAACTTCTTCAGGTTGCTCTGCATCTAAGGGTACAGTTGGGTAGTCTTGACTAGCATAAATATTTATGATTTTGTTGTTGTTGCACTTATCAAATATTTGGATGATATGTTCATCCGTCTCTAAGTTCAAATACTTTCTATCCCTGCTGCCATTCTGCACTTCAGCCATAAAATATAACTGATCAATCTGTCCCCCCTCAGTGAATAACCCACTTGTTACCAACTATAGCTCCATTAAATTAGCATAATCCTTAGTCCATGAAAAGGACCTATGTCTGAAACCTCTCGGAGACAACCTATCCTCTCCATCATGACCATGCACCACCTTCCAATTCCCACCATAAAATAACTTAATTAAGTAGCACTTCTCCATTGTACCTGTTATAAAGCTTTGAAATATACAAAAAATCAATTCATACATTAAACCTTTGCAAAGTATCATACATAGGGTCCTACTAGGACAACAAATTGATTTTTAAAGATAATATTGTCGTGTCGGGCAAATGTGAAGAAAACCATAGTGAATAAAATAGTGGGACATGGGCACCTACTGTCGTGTCAGGCACATGTGGGACATATATCACACATTTTTTTCACAAACATCTCCTTCTCCTTCCTTCACCCTTCACGACATCTCTCACCCTTAACATCAAAAACAGAAGGCATTCCCAACCCTACATGACTAATACACATACGAGAAAGGGATGAACAACTTAATTAAGTGAAGAAAACACATCGATCAATGAGAGTCCCGCCCCGTCGCCAGTTCCCTCCCGCCTTCCGGTCTCGTCTTCCTCCTACCGGAGTTGCCGCAGATTTCTTGTCAAGTAGAGCCGAGCTTGATCGATTGCCCGTATGCAATTGCAGAGCCCTTCTACAAACGAACCACCCTTCTGCAAACGAAACGAATCGCCCTTCTGCGTTACCCTTCTAAGCGAATGGCCCTTCTGCGTTACCCTAAACCCAACACGAGGAGGAAGAGGACACCGGAACACCCTTCTGTGGGAATGGCCCTTCTGCGGAGGAGGAAGACGACACACGTTGGGGGGGGATTGATAACCATTTCATCCATAAACCCTAAACCCAACACGCGTTACCCCCGGGGTAGGTTAGTCTATTCCACCAACTCAGTTAACATCAGTCATAGACCGTTGATGGCAGGTGTAAAATAGAGAGGTATTTAAATTTTTGGGGATATGGCGGTAGTTTTTAAAAAGGTAAGGGTACGAAGATAATTCATGAATTTATAAGGGTATATAGGTAATTCTCCCTTTTAAATAACTATATCAAAGTTTTATTTGTAATATTATATGACATTTTAATGCCGACGAAGATCTGCGTTGGAAGGGTTGATCTATAAATGTGGAAAAAATAACGGTTGAAAATTAAAAATTCCTTGTTCTTTTCGTTTGTTCTCTTTCAGGCATGGTTTGCCGACCCGCCCGACCCGGCCGACCCGGTCTCGGCGCGGGACGGGTCGGGTCGGGCGGGTCGCATAGCGACCCGATCCGCCCCTCTCGAGTCTCGACGCGATTTTTTACGAATATTTTTTAAAATTTTTAATAAATTGATTTTGAAAGATTAAATGTTATATATATTTAAAAATATTAGAATGTAGAGTTTATTTATGATAATATATTCATGCTACATTATACATAATAAATTATATAAAAATTACATATTACACTGCTTAATTAAACATCATATTATATATAATACATAAAAATTTATTTCAATTACTAAATATGTAAAAGGAAACAGTGATATAATAATGGCATTCATTCATGAAGTATAAAATACAAAAACTCACTAATCCTCGTCCATGTGTGAAGCCCGAATCCCAAAACTCACTCATCCTCCTCATCTGTGTAACCCGAATCTCAAAACTCACTAATCCTCATCATCAGTGAAGCCCGAATCCCAAAACTCATCATCAGATACATGAGACTGATCACCCGTATAATCTAACTCTATCCTAGTGGGTGGAGGTACATGTGGGTGGGACTGAAAATATGTAACCATCTGCACAAATGATGGGTCGTGTGCTGCGGTGGAGGGTACATGAAAATCTGTAAAAAAAGTCCTCACTACATCTATAGCTTCAATTCTATCATGTGCGACTGGTGCTGGTGCTGGTGCTGCTCGAACTCTGGACGTGGAGGAAGATCGTGCTCCGCCCTGTGCTCGTGGTGGAGGTACCCGGGACGTAGAAGAAGATGTCCTCGGTGTGCTACGAGAACCGTATCTATCCTGTAACTGTGTCCGAAAGGAATGTCGAACATCTCCCGGAACTCGGTCGCATGCACGAACATCGCGTCCCACTCCCGCAAGGTGCTCCGCAAACCTGTGTATGCCGGTGACGCGATGTTCGCAGTATCTACAGTGCACATGTCCATCACCCTCAACAGAGTATCCATGCTCCCACGCAGGGTGACGCCGTCCGTCCATGATGACCTGCAAATGATGTAAAAGTTTACATTAGTGATTTCAATGACAAGTACAGAACTCTATATATGAAGAAATCTGCAATTGATTATTAGTTGGTTATAAATGTAACCAAATGATACATACTAATAAAGACTATGGACCCAAACTGGGCCAGTGTCCATCTCCAAACAATCTGACATTAAATGTGGTCCGCAGATAGGACAGATAGTCTTCATAGCGCATTGAACCTGAATAGTTCTCCCAGTACATGCGTACGTAGTATTCATACTGCTGCGAACCTTGTGCGTACATGACCTCTACTGGCGCAGCTGAGACATAAGGATATGGATACGATGAGAAAAATGAACTACTGCTATCTGAGTCGCCATGATACATCGGCTGCTGCGGCCATGACCGTCCATACGAGCTTCCAGATCCCTGGGAGTCATGTGTGCTCATCCTCTCAAAATCAGACAACATGCCTTGATAGCTTGTACTGTCTGCAACCGAACTTCCATAGTAGGGATCCCAATGATCAGCTGCCCGTCTCGTCCCTGCGGGTGGAGCACCGTGGTCCTCATCTTGCGTGGCATGTGTGAAGTGCTGCTCCTCTGTCCATGCGCCATGTTGACGGCCCCCACGACCTCTACTATGACCACTGCTGTACTCTCTACCACCAGCACTAGTATTCTCACGAGGACTCCGTTGGTCACCTTGAGAACCACCACCTCCATGGGATGAAGACCCTGTGGGTGTACTATCAGCATCGGAGTCATGACTCCCACTAATGCGGGGCTCAACAGAGGGCTCGGGAGTGTCGTCATCTACATTGGGATCTAATGTCTCCATGTCTGCAATATCTATCGGATTTAATGGTGGTCCCTTGTCCATGCCAATACAAGTGTGTGGTTGTAGATATATTTCGTGATTTTTTGTGCCACATCGACCACAGATTTTACCATACGAAGCTGCCCAATCTCCTTCAGCATCAGATCTACACAATGTGCTGCACAAGGGGTCCAGAAAATGTGCCGTTTTTTCTTCATTAGCTCCTCTCCAGCCTTCTTATAGTTCGACCCATTATCAGTCACCACTTGTACAATGTACTCATCCCCAATCTCAGTCACCACTTGCTCCATCAATGACAAAATATATTGGTGACTGTGAATTTGACCAGACGCATCCACTGATTTGTGAAAGAATACCTGTCTGTCACAATAAACAAGGAAGTTGATCCAGCAACCTCAGAGTATCCTGCCCCGGCTCCTCCTGCCAAATGCTTCTTCAACCGAGACACCCCTCCTCCCCGGTGTTCTATTTTACAATAGTTACAACGCCAACACCTACGGTTGCCATCCAACAAAACTCCGTGTGACCACCTAATATCATTTGTTCGTTCCTTAGGAGCCATAGAGTGTTGTCTCCTAAAATTAAGAAATTTAAAATATGAAATTATATTATTTCCCATCTACAACTAACAATGAACAGAATTTTATTATTTGCGTACCATGCAAGACTAAATTCAATATTTAATACATCTTCATATAATTTAGTTCAAAATAATATCATTATTTCTATAACATACAATTAAGGTTAATATTTATAATTAATACATATACATTAACTTACATGACATAATTAGATATTTAAAATATAACTAATTAGATATTTAAAATTACATCTCTAATTAAATTACATGACACATATAAATTATAAACATCTCTAAATAATTTACATTATATATATAAATTAACTTTAAAATTATTTAGAAAATAGTAAACACTAAATGTATATTTACATTAAAAATATATCCATACACATTATATTTTTACATTATGCAATTAAATTAACTAATAAACATTAAATATTTAAAAATATTTTACATCTATAACTAATAATGATATTAATATCATTACTTCTACAACATACAAGATTAAATTTAAAATTTAATACATCTAAATTAAATCTAATATTTAAACATGATTTGAATAACACATCAAAAAATAAATTTATATCTACAACATGAATTAAATATTGTTTATAATTAATACATATACATTAACTTACATGACATAATTAGATATTTAAAATATAACTAATTAGATATTTAAAATTACATCTCTAATTAAATTACATGACACATATAAATTATAAACATCTCTAAATAATTTACATTATATATATAAATTAACTTTAAAATTATTTAGAAAATAGTAAACACTAAATTTATATTTACATTAAAAATATATCCATACATATTATATTTTTACATTATGCAATTAAATTAACTAATATACATTAAATATTTAAAAATATTTTACATCTATAACTAATAATGATATTAATATCATTACTTCTACAACATACAAGATTAAATTTAAAATTTAATACATCTAAATTAAATCTAATATTTAAACATGATTTGAATAACACATCAAAAAATAAATTTATATCTACAACATGAATTAAATATTGTTTATAATTAATACATATACATTAACTTACATGACATAATTAGATATTTAAAATATAACTAATTAGATATTTAAAATTACATCTCTAATTAAATTACATGACACATATAAATTATAAACATCTCTAAATAATTTACATTATATATATAAATTAACTTTAAAATTATTTAGAAAATAGTAAACACTAAATTTATATTTACATTAAAAATATATCCATACACATTATATTTTTACATTATGCAATTAAATTAACTAATATACATTAAATATTTAAAAATATTTTACATCTACAACTAATAATGATATTAATATCATTACTTCTACAACATACAAGATTAAATTTAAAATTTAATACATCTAAATTAAATCTAATATTTAAACATGATTTGAATAACACATCAAAAAATAAATTTATATCTACAACATGAATTAAATATTATTTATATTAATTCTACAAAATGAATTAAATAATACATCAAATATATGATATTTATACAACATCAATTAAACAAAAATTATATTTCTTATATAACATGAATTAAATAATATATTATTATTAATATTAAATAATATAATAAAATATTTTTCTAGATTTTTTAATTTAAAAACTAAAAAAAATAAACACCCCCCCCTCACCCTCACCGCCCCCCACCGGTGGTGGGGGCGGCGGTGCAGACGTCCCCCCCCCCCCCCCTCACCCTCACCGCCCCCCCTCCGTGCAGACGCCCCCCTCCCCTCACCGCCCCCCACCTCCGTGCAGACGCCCCTCCCCCCCCCCCCCCTCACCCTCACCGGCCCCCCTCCGTGCAGACGCCCCCCTCCCCTCACCGCCCCCCACCTCCGTGCAGACGCCCCCCCCCCCCCCCCCTCACCCTCACCGGCCCCCCTCCGTGCAGACGCCCCCCTCCCCTCACCCTCACCGCCCCCCCTCCGTGCAGACGCCCCCCTCCCCTCACCGCCCCCCACCTCCGTGCAGACGCCCCCCCCCCCTCACCCTCACCGCTCCCCCTCCGTGCAGACGCCCCCCTCCCCTCACCCTCACCGCCCCCCCTCCCCTCACCGCCCCCCACCTCCGTGCAGACGCCCCCCCCCCCCACCCTCACCGCCCCCCCTCCGTGCAGACCCTCCCTCACCGCCCCCCACCTCCGTGCAGACGCCCCCCCCCTCACCCTCACCGCCCCCCCTCCCCTCACCCCCCCCACCTCCGTGCAGACGTCCCCCCCTCACCCTCACCGCCCCCCCTCCGTGCAGACCCTCCCCTCACCGCCCCCCACCTCCGTGCAAACGCCCCCCTCCCCTCACCCTCACCGCCCCCCACCTCCGTGCAGACGCCCCCCCCCCCACCCTCACCGCCCCCCCTCCGTGCAGACCCTCCCCTCACCGCCCCCCACCTCCGTGCAGACCCCCCCCCTCACCCTCACCGCCCCCCCTCCGTGCAGACGCCCCCCTCCCCTCACCCTCACCGCCCCCCACCGGAGGTGCAGACGCCCCCCCCTCCCCGCCCCCCACCGGCGGCGATGCCAGTGCGATCGCCGGTCGTCACCCCCCACCCCCCTCCTCACCCCAAAACAAAAATTTAGGGCACCTACCTCTGATCGCCGGTCGTCGCTGCCGTCCGGTGCCGTCCGCCGCCGCTCTGCACCGCCCACACTGCCGGCCACCGCCTTCCACCGCTGCACCGCCTTCCACCGCTGCGGATGCCAGACCCGCCCGCACCCGGCCCGCTATAAGGGTGACCCGGCACGTACGCCCCGTCCCGCACGAACCAGACCGGGCCCGCCTCGACCCGCTCCGGTACGCGGCGGGACGCACGGGACCATGCGGTCCAGTGCGTCCCGGCCACGACCCACGGCCCGACCGACCCGGTCCCGGCCTGGGTCGGGTCGGGTCGTGCGAGTCGGTGCGAGACGCACCGGGTCGGCAAACCCTGCTTTCAGGGCAGTCGTAAACTCGTAATTGTGATTATTATTAACTGAAGTATTATCGGATGTAAAGTAATCTTGAGTTAATTTATACTAATATATTATGTACAAAAAATTACATTGCTATATATTTTGATAATAAATAAATTCAAAATTATTTGATGACAATTGTAATTACATATGGTAATTAGTTACAATAAACCAAGGTCTTAAGACTATCGGATATGTTTACTATCTGGGACTGGGAGGCCGTCCGAATAGCTGAAGGATATGGCCCGATATCCTCTTTCAATTTATCCATTGAATAACCTTTTAACTGAAATAATTTTTATCCCAAGGGTCAAGTTCATCTTTTACTTAAAGTTAATCAGAAAAATAATTATTTTTTTAGAATGTTATTTATCACATTCTAAAAGAGTAGTAATTGTCGTCAAATTATTAATATTAACAAGAGCTTTTTTTACATAAAAACTATTGTTAGACGGGAATTTGCTAAAAATGCATTCATGGAAATATATTAGTAGACGTATCACTAGGTAAAATCAAATAGTGCATAAATGTCATCATGATTACTTTCCGTCGACATGAGAGTAAATATTAAAAAAATACCAATGTTCTCATTAGTTCAGTGTTAAATGACTAATATATCATTGGTGAGAGAGAGAGAGAGAGAGAGAGAGAGAGAGGCTCCCACCGGTGAGGAGGGGTGACTCCGATGAGGGGGCGACTTAGGGGGTGACTCCGGCGAGGTCCACACACACAAAGAGATAGATAGAGAGAGAGAGAGAGAGCGCACAAGGGAGAGGGTATGACGGCGAAGGTGGAGGGGCATTCGACCACATCAGGCGGCCAAGGGAGGGGGAGGGGGGTTCCGTCGACCAGGTGAGAGGGGGGATGTGGCGGCCACAAGAGGGGGAGGGGCTTTCCCATTTGGGAGGGGGGGGGAGGAGGGGGGGTTGGCTTTGCAGGGAGAAGGGGAGGGGATTCGATGGCTAGGGAAGGGAGAGGGGGATCCAGCATCATCCGGCGGCCAGGGGAGGGGAGAGGGTTTCCCATTTGGGCAAGGGGAGGGTGGTCAGGCTTGGCAGGGAGAAGGGGAGGGGGCTACCATGGCTAAGGGAAGGGGAGGGGGATCCAGTAGCATCTGACGGCCAGGGGAGGGGGTCCAAGTAAGAGAGGGGGGGCTCCGGCGGTCAGGGGAGGGGGGTTTGGTTTCGTAGGGAGGTGGGGAGAGGGAGCTCCGGTAGCCAAGGGAGGGGGATCCGACGGTGTCTGACGGTCACGGGAAGGGGAAGGGATTTTCGGTTTGCACAGGGGGAGGGAGGGGGGGTCTGGCTCTGCAGGGAGATGGGGAAGGGGCTCCGACAACTATGGGAGGGAAAGGGGGATCTGGTGGCATCCGGCGGCCAGGGGAGGGGGAGAGGGTACCCCGTTTATGTAGGGGGAGGGGGAGAGGGGTTTGACTTCACAAGGAGAGGGGGAGGGGTCTCAGACGGCCAGGGGGAGGGGGGTCCAACATCACAGGTGGTGGGGGAGCGGGCTCCGGCGGCCAAGGGAGGGGGCAAGTCTGGCGGCACAAGTGGAGGGGGAGGGGTTTGGGTGGGTAAAGGAGGGGAGGGGGGGGGCTCCTCCCCACTCTAGCAACCCCTCTCCTCCACCTCAATGTCAGCGTTCGACGGTCAAGGGAGGGGGAGAGGGGTCTAGTGGCCAGGTGGAGGGATAATATATTTTTTATTTTTTAAATGGAGGGTAATTTGATCTTTTTTTGTAGGTCTAATAAATTTTAACTATAGTTAAATTGACATGTTACAAAAGGTGATTACGATGATGACATTTATACACTATTTCATTTTATGTAGTGATATGCCTACTAATACACCATTGAGAATATTTTTTTTAAAAAAATTCATGTTTGACAATAGTTTTCACAGTTTTCATGTAAAAATCCCTATTAATAAAGTCAATGGATCAATCTGTCATAACTTTTATTAAACTTGCGGTGATGAAGTTGGATGTCTTTATTATATGACTAAAGTCAGCAAAAAATAGTGATTGCCCACTGCTTACTCTTTTGTTACTAAACTCATCGTAAAATAAAGCAATGTAATGATGCTATTCTTTTTGTCACTCCCAATTGTTCAATCATGAGATCAATCAATCAAGTTAAAAACTTTAAATCCGGGCATCACTTTTCTGGCCATCCGATCTTCAAATAGAATGGGCGAAAATAGGCGTGATAAGAAAAAAGATGGTAAAAATTATGAAACCACAACATTCTTCAAAAAAAATGAGCACATCAATACGATCATTTTATTTGTACTACTGAGTACTGAACATAATAGTGCAAAGGAAAGAGGGTTTCTTGCCATTATCCCCTCAATGTTTCCATATTTAACTATTTACCCCCAAGATCAGGTATTAGCCAATATACCAACGAAGCTAATGTATACCCTGCTCTATCCCCTCACCATCAATGCATGTACGTGTATCTAACTCAACCAGAGTCGAGTTAATTCTCAACCCCAGAAGGATAAAGTACAAATTTCATGATTCATTAATGCCGCTAAAGAATATTATCAAACTATGTCGAGAATATTCTTTTATCGTAGACTGCAGTTAATTATGGGAACATACACCGATATACGTAGCTTTGTTTTAAATTTCAGAGGTACACTGGTAAATATGATGATCTTAGGGGTGCAGAGTTAAATACAGAAGGCTTTTGGGGTATATTGACAAAAATCCTGTAAAAGGAAAGGCGCACCAACGTGAATACGTGATACACAATTTATTGACAACAAAAGAGAAAACTATACTTCCTCAACATAACCAAGCCATCACGATCAACCACACAAACATACATATGTAAATATCATAAGTCACCGCTGCTGCCTCATAACATAACCAAGCTTAAACAGATGCAGAAGCTTCAAAAGGCGATGGAGGCCTTCAGCTTCTCTCTCACGCTCTGTGCGTATTGTATCACTCTGCCTTGGTCAGGTAGCACTCCCCTGGCCACTTCAAAGCCTTCCAACTTCACAAGGCTCGAGCACATAAATGGTGCCTTCCCTTTGTTCACCAGTTCCACACCTGCAATCTCTCCCAGGGCCCTGAGCCAGAAGCAGAATGTTCCCATGGCTATGTCAAGAAGGTCAAGCCTCTCGCCATTGGCAAGAGGATCCCTGTCGGAAAGCTCCTTCTCCATTCTCGTTATGAGCTCGGCCATTTCCTCGGTTGCCTTCTCTCTTTCTTCACCTTCAGACAAGAAAATAGTCCTGCTCATGGGACCCAGCTGCAAACATTAAGGCCCGGTTTGATGTTAGAATAGGATTTGCGATCTCATGAAAGAGAAAATATAGGGTCCACTTCTCATCTCACACACATATGGCTTAACCGATCTCGAGTAAGGTATTCGACTCTCATGAGTCGAATATCTTAACTCTACCCGGTTTTCAAATAGGGCCTAAGGCAATTTAGGATCAGGTGTATTATTCAAGACAGGGTCCGGTGACTCGTTGGAATGGACATGCCCAGATCTATCTTAGTACGGCATGGGTTGACTGGACTCTGCCCAACTTGAACTGAGTCGTCTAATTGATCGTACCAGCTTAAATGACTACGCCAGCTTGTACCGTATCACGACCTAAATTCGCCATGGTACAAAACGAGTTCTTTAACTCACAAGTCACAATGATCTGGTACTGAGTTACCTGACTCACACTGATTTAGAACAAGTATAACCAACCTTGATTCAAAGGAACCATATATTTGCAATTATAGAAGGCAATCATGGGATATGATAGGGTAGTCAACTTACCTTACTGTATAGGAAGTCAACTAAGAGGCACACCCTGGCTTTCTCATTTGGACCCTCGGGCAGAAGAGCAGGCTCCTTCCAGGGTTCCATCTATGTACTGCGCTATGATGAGTGTTTCGGCCAGTGGATTACCCTTGTGCACCAGGACAGGCACCTTCTTGTGCATGGGGTTGTACCTGAGGAGTGCCTCACTCTTGTCCGCAAGGTCTTCTTGGACGTACTCATAGTCCCTGCCCTTGAGCTTCAGTGCAAGTTCAACTGCCATGCAGAGAGGGCTCGCCAATCCGTACAACTTCAGCTCTTCTGCTTGGGCCATGTCTTTCTCCTTCTCTTCGTAGAACTGTATGTATGTTAGCAAAACGGACTGCAAGTACAGCTGTTGGTTTAAGCTTGTGTGAAAGACCTCCCATGGCTGTGGGGTTTTTTTTATAGGGCTCCTTAGGTTTCCTGTTTGTTTGGCACGTCAAACTTGTAGCCATGCATAGGGTCAGTAAGCTTGGAGTAGAAGAATATATGAAGAATATATGCGTTGAAAACTTAAGGAGGGTCCAACAAGCTTGGAGAAGAAGAGAAAGATCGAACTCATGACTGCTGAAGGTAATGCATGCCAAAGGGGAGATTAATTAGACTAGTCTGCGTGCCATTCTTGGAGCTTAAGTTTTAGTAAATATCAAATGATAGTTTGGGGGGATTGGCCTATGTTTAGATAAAGAAGAATTTAAATTTCTTCTTTTTCTTCATCTTTCTTCGATGCTCTTTTCTTTTATTGTGAGAACTCGAAAGTTCTCTTGTATGGTGCCCATTTTCAAAACATCCTCACGTAAGAGAATTGTTACCAATTTGGGGAGTAAGTCATTAGCTTTATGTTATGTCATAAAACTGATGAATATGCTTCTGAGGATTTTTTTTTATTTTTTTTCTGAGCATAGCGATTAGGCATCTGAGATGGATAAATAGGTTTCTACTACTATAAATTTACTTGCCGCAAAAATACATGTTTATGGTTGTCATAAAGGCTGAGCTATCCCAACTCAACTTAAACACTCGTGTAGTTTGTAAAAAGAGGGTTGAGAATAATATATCTGAATTGGATAATCTAACTTAAAATCTCAAGATGTTGAGGGGAGAAGGATATCATAATTATATTTTAACTCATTTTTAATACGAAATTATTCTAACATGTTGACCCCTCACTTACAGGTCGATTTAGATTCTATCATGTAGATCATTACAAACACGTGATGCGTAATCTGGATTATAACCACAACCATGGACTCCAATATAATATTAATAATTATTAGAATGGGTCATCCAACTCAAAATCTTAAGGTGTTGAGTGAAGCGGACTTCATTATTATAAATAAAATATATTTTAACATGTTTTCAATACGATACTATTCTAACGGCATCTTTATTTTCAATTTCCATTTTTCAAGTTTGAAAGTGTATTTGACATTGAGATGAGGCGGAGATAAAAATTTTTATTAACTAAAAAAGATAAATTATCTATTTTCTTTTATATGTACTCTCCTCCGTCAACCGAGACGGGACAGGGCGAACCGTCCGTTCCGTCCCGTCCCAGTCACATATTGGGACGATCGATTTGTGGGACGCAACTGGGACGCTTTATATAGTATGTTAATTTTTTAATATTGAACGAGATTTGTAGGTTAGTTGGTTGATTAATTGCCCTCACGTCTCGAATGTGAGGCCTTTGATTCGAAATGTGTGATTTACATTATTTTTATTCTATTTTTTGATTTTTATTTTTTAAAAAATATTTTAAAAGGTGACAAAGATGAGATTCCAACCGTGAACGGATCCTATTTAAACCACATGTAATTCACCCCAACCGAGCTATGAAAATATTTAAGTTGTATTATATTAGAATATACACGTATAATAGTATTTTTTATCTCGATACGCAACGGTATCGACTTGTATCGTCCCGTCCCAGTGAAAAATCAAGATAGACGGTACGCACATATTGTCAAACCCGAGTTGCATATGCTATTTTAGCTTTTTTCCTGAGAATGTTACCAGATATATGCACGTCCTATTCTTACGAAACCCATTATTTCTCAGGGACCCTCCTCTTGTCCTTAAATTAACATTAAAATAGTAATAGAATGTTTATGTAAGGTCTCTTTATTAATTATGATAAGGGTAATGCTATAATATCATTACCATAGTTTTTTTACCACTCTTGGCAGTGGCGGAGCCAGGGGCCCCCACTTGATTTATTTATATTTGCCCCCCCCCCCCCGGCCAATCGTATGAGATGGAAGGAGGCGTAGATTTTTTTGGAAAATATATTTATTTAGTGGGTTAGAAGTTAAAAAGGAGGGGTGAGGTGTATTATACCCCCACCATATCTTAAACTAATACATTAATACCCTAAAAATATGAAAAGACTTCTCATCTTCTACCGTTCTGTTATGCACACTTGAACACGTGAAAAGTGAAAACGCAGCAGCGGCACACCGGCGGCGATACTCTCTTTGCGTGAATGCGTCTTGCTTGAAGGAAGGGAGAGAGAGAGAGATTGAAAAAGAAAGAAGAAGCAAGAGAGAAAGATGAAGAGAAGGAGCTCGATCTTGTGAGTCCTATTTTTGTTGTTGTTTGTTCTCGTGAATCTGAAGTTTTTGATTTGGAGATTTATTCTGTGTAAGGTAATCTCATATTCTTCTACTTTCTTATTCGTATTCCTCAAGATTTGGGCACATCTTGAGAGATGAAATACATACTACTATTTTTCATAGTATAGTATTGTCAGTTTGTCCCGTGATTTTTCCCCTCCATGTCCTGAGGGTTTTTTGACGCTAAAAATCTAGTTCATTTTATGTGTGATTGTGCTTGTGTTGGTTTGGTGATTTTTCGACTCGAGTACTTGCATATAGATGGCATACAAATTATTGTGGTTGTGCATGGACGTCAAAAAGTGTACGGATAAATTTATTTCCGTGCTGATTCTTCGATTACACATGTTTTATGTTTAGATTTATTTTTTTAATTCCCCAACAAGTAGAACCGTAAAAAGGTATTACAGCTGCTTGTTGAAAAACGTTGTCTGCAGCCGTGCAAGTTTGATTCGCAAAAATAAAAAAGGTCTATCGAGCTGTGCACAGAAATAAAAAAGGCTATCGGGCATTTCATTGAGGACTATTTTTCTTCCCACTTGATCAATAGATGAATGATAATTTAGTGACATATATTGAGAAAGAGATATTCGATAACATTGATAATGAGGTAATAAATATCTTCTACTTGAATGAAAATGAATGAATTTTATTATAATAATTTTATTTTGGCCCCCCTTTCAAATATTCCTAGTTCCGCCAATGACTCTTGGTTTCATGGGCTATCCGATCTCTTACCGATAACTTAAATTTAGTACTTTGAAACTCACGCAATTCACTTTCTTTACCTTTTGATTTTCAAATTTAACTAATTAAAGATGTGGCATACAGAAATGCAGATTTGCCGTATTATGGGTTCTAACCATGTCGATTCTTCGGTTGTACCGTAAGACATTATGTAGTACAGTAACAAATGATAAGTAATTGATTTTATAAAGATTATTTTATAAAGTATCTTATTCATTTGTGATCTACTAGTCAAATGAACGTGCTACGCGCGTGAATTTATTTAATTTTTTTTTCAATATCTCAAGAATCTTCCCTATGCCTGCAGAATCACCCAAAAATGTAATCGTAGTCTGGCTACTCCAAATAAAGATATGGATAAAACACTACGGAAGTTATAGTTATAGAATAGCAGTGTCATGAATAGTTGTCCCCTTCCAGACAAGTAATTTACACAAAATCCAAAGGTAGGAGTATTTTTACCTTTGACAAAGATAAAAAAAATGAAAACAAATGAAAAGTTGACCCTTTTGTTGCCGGTGACCATCTACTCGAGATCCCACTCTATGTGGGGTCCCTGCATGGCCCGGTTGGTGACTACAGCGTGCTCATGCACGCTCGGTGCCTGGCCAATGAGTCACAGGTCCAAATGCTAACACAATTTAAATTTCAAACCTAACCTGTGTGCAGAAGACATACGAACCAAATCAGATTAACTCAAAATATTTTAAACCGACAGAAAAAAAACCTACAATTCTTTTTAAGTTAAAAACAATAAAAAGAGTGCAACCTGAAAAACAATGGAGTTCCCTCAAATATGACTCTCAACTTATATAGATGATCAGCCTACAAAAACCATGTAGTGACTGACATCATACAAGGCCTTAATAAGAAGAGAAACCTCTCCCGCCATGCACCGAGATCTCACTCTACATGGGGTCCCTGTATGGCCCGGCTGGTGACTGCAACGTGCTCATGCACACTCGGTGCCTAGCCAATGAGTCGCAAGTCCAAATGCTAAAATAATTTAAATTTCAAACCCAACTTGTGTGCGGAAGACATACGAACCGAACAATCGAACTGGATTAACCCAAAATATTTTAATCGGCGAGAAAAAACATACAATTCTTTTTAAGTTAAAACAAAAATAAAAATAGTGCAACCTGAAAAACAATAGAGTTCCCTCGAACAGGACTCTCAACCTATATAGATGATAAGCCTACAAAAACTATGTAGTGACTGACATCAAACAAGGCCTTAATAAGAAGAGAAACCTCTCTCGCCATGCACCGAGATCCCACTCTATGTGGGGTCGTTGCATGGCCTTGTTGGCTGGTGACTGCATCGTGCTCATGCACGTTCGGTGCCTGGCCAATGAGTCGCAGGTCCAAATGTTAACACAATTTAAATTTCAAACCCAACCTGTGTGCGGAAGACATATGAACCGAACAATCGAACCAGATTAACTCAAAATATTTTAACCGATGAAAAAAACCTACAATTCTTTTTAAGTTAAAAAAAATAAAATGAGTGCAACCTGAAAAACAATGGAGTTCCCTCAAACAAGACTCTCAACCTATATAGATGATCAGCCTACAAAAATCATGTAGTGACTGACATCAGATAAGGCCTTAATAAGAAGAGAAACCTCTCCCGCCATACACCGAGATCTCACTCTATGTGGGGTGCCTACATGGTCCGGCTGGTGACTGCAACGTGCTCATGCACACTCGGTGCCTGGCCAATGAGTCACAGGTCCAAATGCTAACACAAATTAAATTTCAAATCCAACCTGTGTGCGAAAGACATACGAACCGAACAACTGAACCGGATTAACCCAAAATATTTTAACCGGCGGAAAAAAAACCTACAATTATTTTCAAGTTAATAAAAAAACAAAAAGAGTGCAACCTGAAAAATAACATAGTTCCCTCAAACATGACTCTCAACCTATATAGATGATCGGCTTACAAAAATTATGTAGTGATTGACATCGGACAAGGTCTTAATAAGAAGAGAAATCTCTCCCGCCATGCACCGAGATCCCACACTATGTGGGGTCCCTGCATGACCTGGCTGGTGGCTGCAGCGTGCTCATGCACGCTCGATGCCCGGTCAATAAGTCGCAGATTCAAATACTAACACAATTTAAATTTCAAACCCAACATGTGTGCGGAAGACATACGAATCGATCAATCGAATCGGATTAACCCAAAATATTTGAACCGGCGGAAAAAAACCCTACAATTCTTTTATAGTATATGTTATAAATTTTCTTAGACCTTAACCCTAGTCTCCATAACTGGATCGAAGAAGCCGCTGCCCGTTGCTTTCATCCACGTCACCTCCCTCTCTCGCCCTCTGCACCTCTACGTATCATCATCGCTCATCGGCCTATTTGCACGTCAGAGAGCGCCATAGTTGTGAGGGAACACCTCTTTATGCTCCACCGCGCTCCCCATTTCTTCTTCTTTCCACCTCCGTCTCCACCCAATTCACCGTTGGATGAAGCCGACCATCCACTTAAAATCCTCGCTTTCGCCCCCCCCCCCTCCTTCGTGAGCCTGCCCAACTATGTCGCCACTGACTCCACCTTGTTGCGTCATCAGATTGCATAGGGGCATCTCGCCTTGTCACTCCCACATCTCTTTATGTAAGATCGACCTTCCTCTTAGCTATCGCCACTATTGTTGCCGTTGACCGTCGACAACCTGGTATCAAATCAAAGACGTGCCGAAATGTCGACGTGCTGACTGTGTATTGCCACCATCTGACTTAGCGGTACATGCGTATAAGTTGGGATCTGGCAATCCTTTGACTAGATTGGAAAAATAAAATATTTACAGCACGACTCCCGTCCTTACACTAAGGCAGCGTTTGAAAATCCAATAGATTATATATTTTGAGATTTTAATCATTGAAATCCCTGACATCTCCATGAATCTAACTAAACAAGCAAGACTTACCTAGACTTCCACGTCCTGCACTAATTTTGGCACGAGAGATAAACTAGACTCAAAGAATCTTGGTTTCATTGAATCCTCTGGGAACTCCTTTTGGGGGGCTTTTGATGGATTATGAAAGTAATTAAAGGCATTAACCTCTCATTTAGACATTAACCCTTCCCCACTTACCCGTAAATACCAACTTTTACATTAAATACTATTATATTAATATGATAGGGAGATGAAGTGATATATATATATTAAATATTTTTATATTTTAATTAAAACATATACTTTTAATTATAATAATTAATATAAAATAAAATTTAAAAAGTTCATTGAAATCTTTATTTTTTTCAAAGATTCGTTAGGTCTAATAGAACTAGCCAATTAAAAAATGCCACGTAACTATCACTGTTCAGTTTAAAATTGAATATTTTTGTAAATATTTTAAGTATATTTTATAGATTTTATAAAATAAATATGTCATCAACATAATACAAATATAGAAAAAAGTTATTAATATTATTAATTAAAATTTGAGAATGATAAAAGATTTAAAGTTAGGCAACGTCGCTACTTACAAATTTTCATCACTATTCATTTTTATTTCTTTTTAAAATATTTTCATTTATTTTTTTAAAATGAATATATGGTTAAAATAATAAAATTTTGATAAAAGTATTATTAATATTATTAATTAAAATTTAAAAGTGACAAAAAATTATACTTTGTTTAACCTTACTAGTTATAATTTATTGTCACTATTCACTTTAAATTTATTTATCTTTTATTTTTTTATGTTTAATATGTCGTATAAAATAAGTATGTTATCAAAATAATATTTTTTTGATAAAAATATCATTACCAATACTCATTAAAATTTAAAAGTGACATTTTTTTACAATTTACAGGTCACTATTCACTTTTAACTTATGTATATATATTTTTATTTTAAATATTTTTTTATAAATTATATAAAATAAATATATCCTCAAAATAATATTTTTTTGAAAAATGTATCTTTAACACTACTCATTAAAATTTAAAAGGGACAAATCATTTTACTATGTTACTATTTATAATTTGTCGGCTCACTCTAAGTTTATTTATTTTTTAAGTTTTAAATATTTTAATAATTTTAATAAATATTAATATATTATTAAAATAATAAAATTTTAATAAAAATAATAATACTAATTAAGAATTAAAAGTGACAAAATAATTTAAGTCAGTTAAGTTGGTGTGTTTAATAAAATTAAACAATTAATTAGTTGGAATTTTTAATCTCCCCCCTCACATTGACGCTAAACCCATACGAAATATAATTATAAATTTATTAAAAATAGTCATGACAATCGTGAAGCCAAGTCCGGCAGCAGGCGAGCCGCGACAGCCACGTCAGCAACCTCCAAATAAAATCCGAAGGAAACGCAGGGTGGGTTCTACAGCTCCTAGGTCTAGGTCGAGCAGAGCAGACTGGCTTCTTCCTCTCTCTCCCCCCTCAACTTCTCTCTAGCTCCTCTTCTTCTCCCTTCTCCCTGCGTCCCTTCTTCCAATCCATCTCCTCCTCCTATCTCCCTGCTAACCGAAGATTAGGGCAGGAAGATCAGGGGTGGCAGCGGAAACGGCAACCCTTGCTCGTCTTTAACCCAGTAGCTCTGCTCGTTTCTGTTAATATCTCCCCGTGGACCAGGCATTCCGCTTCTTCTGTTTTCGACTGCTCCTTCTAGTTAGCGGGGTTTGTTTTTAGGGTTCCGCGCCTTCTCCATCAGAAAGGGAGGTTTTTCCGAAGGTTCTTGTGAAGATGTCGGAGCCGTCCAAAGTTATCCACGTTCGCAATGTTGGGCATGAGATCTCTGAGGTAGCTTGATTCTTTTCTTCCCTCATGGCTAAGGTTCTTGTTCAATTGAAGCGTTTGTAGCATCAGTCGGTTCCCATTTTGTTGTTGTTGTTTTTTCAGAATGATCTGCTCCAGCTTGTGCAGCCCTTTGGCGCCGTCACAAAGCTCGTGATGCTGCGTGCGAAGAACCAGGTTCATCACTCCCTTGTCCTTTCCATGATTCGGTCCTCCCCCCTTTTTCCTCCGGTTCCGTGTTGCATAATGTCCGCTTGTAGCATATTTAGATATCTTTCTATCATTACAGGCTCTTATACAGATGCATGATGTGGCCTCCGCGGCGACAGCTCTGCAATATTACACGAACTTGCAGCCTAATATCAGGTTATGCTCTTGTTTGGTAATGCATAAGTCTGTGTGCTTGCACATTGTTTGCATTTATGATGAAATTGTGGATTATCCGATAAAATATAGATTGCCCAATTGATATATGTGAAGCAACATTGAAGATTGCCCAATTAAGGCATAGTTAGTTGTTGTTTGTGAACATCTGACTTATTTTTTCGTTATATCTGCCATGCTGGGCTGTGTGTTATGATAGTGCCGAACAGATGCAAAGAAAAGAAAGTTTTGACCAGGCGTAAAATGTTGAGCATTTGGAAACCCATTCTCATTTCTGTAGTTACTTAGTGCGCTTGATCTAGTTGATATCACTTGGTGGCTTTGGCAGCATCATGGTTATGTGAAAAATGAAGAGTAATGCTAGCCTTACTCCCTCAAGGCACTCTCTTATGATGTCACAAACGTCTCCTCTGCCTGTCGCATACTTCAATCTTTCATGAGGTGGGCATCATTGTTGCGCATACAGATCCTTGGTAGAGCTGCAAGTAACTTAAGGGAGCACATTACACATTAGCAATCAGTTGCATTTTCTTGAGAGAACGAGGTTGTGCTGTACCCTGAAATCCTGTCGATATACTGAACTTGATTTGTTTCTTTTCAGGGGAAGAAATGTATACATGCAATTTTCTTCTCACCAGGAACTCACAACAGTGGATCAGAACTCTCAAGGAAGCAAAGATCAGGTTGGTAACTAGATCGATTGTTCACTATTTCTAGTTTGCAGTGTTGTTATGTCTGAGCAGAAGTTAATTCCATGTTCAGCAGCTTGATTAATTGGACAATTGATCTTCTTATATGTATGTGTATTTATCAAATATTTCAATTGTCAAACTGATGGTAAGCTAGGAGAAAAAAAAGGGGATTTTTGCATATACCCCTGTAAATATGGGTATTGTCAAATACCCCCTCATTTAGACCTATTATCAAAAATATCCTTGATATATCTTGAAGGCTTGTGGTTATACCCTCTGCTTAACTAAGGTGAAATGCGAGTTAAAAAAGAGAATGATTAACCTACCCTCAGGTTAGCATTCTCTCTCTGCTCTATGCTCTCTTTCGTTGGTTGGTTCCCCATTGAGGAATAACAGGAGGAAGAGGAAGGGGCTCTCTTTTTGCGTTTTTGGTGGGGGAGGGGAGGTGGAACCGGTGACGGGGGTGCACTGTGTCGTTGTTGGTCGTGTCGGAGGTGGCAGTGGCGGACGCAGCGACCACGATGGCGGCGGTGGCGGGGAAGGGGCCGACAGAGGGGGAGGGGAGGTGGGGGCTGCAGAGGTGGCTTTCGTACACGGTGATGATGTACATGGGGACGCCGAGGGACTACGATTTCTATGTGGTGATGCTGAGGTCCCTCGCCAAACTCAAGGCCGACGCCGATCTCGTCATCATCGCGCCCACTGCTGTCCCGACATGTTGTCAGCGGCAGCTGTACGCTACCCCTTGAGGAACAATAAGAGGAGGGAGGGCCGCTGGGGTGGGGTGCGCACCGGAAAGAAGGGAGCAGAGAGAGGGAGAAGAAGATGGGAGGAGGGGGGAATGTGAGTGGCGCTGGGAGGGGTGGGGGAGAGGCGGGCCTGCAAGCGGCTCCGGGGTGTGAGGAGAAGGGGGTTGCTGGGGTGGGCGGTTTGCGAGCAGTGCTGGGAGGGGTGGGGGAGGGGGGGTCTGCGAATGCCGCCAGGAGGGGGCCTGCCGCGGTAGGGGGGTCACCAGAGTGGGGAGAGGGGGTCAGGAGGGGTGGGGGAAGGGGGGGTCTACGAATGCCGCTGGGAGGGGTGGGAGAGGGTGTGACACCCCCTTCCCCGATATCTTGCATCCTGGTTCGGGGACAGCCACCTTCATACACAGTCACTGTGAACTGGGAGATTCGCAAGACATTAAAGGCCAAACCATCTACATATCTCATAAAACACAACCATACCATTTTCATAAAATAACAAACTATCATCCATATTACTTATACCACTGTACACATTTCTGTTCACAATATCATTTGACATGCTAACATCATTCAAAAGAACTTAGACCTACTTATGCAACGGGCTTCAAAATCCTCCCACGATCTCTTCCCGACTACCTCTACGTCGGAGTCAATATCACACTTTCTAATTCTCTGAAAAATAGTTGAATAAAGCACGTGAGTCTTAAGACTCAGTAGGCATTAGAACCAATTGCATGCATGCTATGTAATAAACTTTTGTAGATTGTGTCATAATTCTCATTTAATCACAATTCTTTGCATATTCTAAACATATAACATAAACTCAAGGGATACAACATAGTTGTCAAGGCGACAAGGCGACCAAGGCGAGCTTGGGGTCTTCGAGTGCCTAAGCGCTTAGGCACCTGCCTAAGCGGCGCTTAGGCGCCTGTCTAAGCGGCGCTTAGGCGTCAAGTTTATAAAAATATCATCATTAATATATACGTAATTTTATATATATAAAGTAATCATGATTATTACAAATATGGGAAACAACACTAGTATGAACATAGAAATAAAAATTAACAGAAATGACATTGCAATAAAATATCAAAATATATTTTGAGATAAAATTAACAATAAAAATTGGACTTTCAGAATAAATAAAATACTAACCAAATGTTTGCCAATTTCTTCCAAAAATATGCAAATCATACTCGAAATAACATACATATAATATAAAGCAGATACGAAAAGAAAAAGACATCTCCCATTATCACATACAATCAATAATAAAGTAAACAAGCACGTAACTAGGGAAGTACCATACATGACCACTGTAAAAAAATAAGACATACAAAATTTAAATTAAAATTTAAAATACTTTATTAACAAATTAACCCCATCAAGAAATTGAAAAGGGGAGAAGGCAGGATAGAGAGAGAGGGACTGAGAGAGATAGTTGTGAACTGTGTGTGTGTGTGAGAGAGAGAGAGAAAGAGGAGGAAGGGTGGGGGAAAGAGAGAGAAGGGGGCAAGGGGAGAGAAGAGATAGACAGACAGAGAGAGGGGGCATGAGAGAGAGAGGGTGGGTCTCACTGTGAGTCAGTGAGTGTGAGAGAGAAATAGAGAGAGATTGTTAGAGTGTGGAGCCCGAACTCGTCATCGTGCGCTCTCGCACGCGGATCGACCTGCGCGGTCAGGTCGCGGGGTTCGAAGAGGAAGACGAAGCTAGCAGGGGGCCGCCTAGGCGCTGCTTTGGGCGCCTAGGCCGCCCAAGCGGCGCCTAGGCGGCGCCTTTTTCCCCCTCAACAAGGCGTGGAGGTGCGTAGGCCTAAAAAAAACGCCTGTCCGCCTAGGCGCCGCTTAGGCAGGCGCCTTAACAACTATGGGATACAGTAATGAATCAAAATAGTCATCAATTATAAGACAAACTATTCTCAGTCATTCAATTTAACAATAAATCAATTCAACATTACAATCGGCTTGTCAATCAATTCAATATTCATCCAGACTCAACTCGGATTTTATCATATCAATCAATTAAATATGCAAGCCTTACAATCAATTTCACAGTATGTGCTTTTATTTCTTAAAGTCAATTTCAATTCAATCAGTCTTGATTACATGTAATATTATTATAGTAATCGGACATGCATCCAAACCACAACATAAGAGGCCAATCAATATCGAGGTTCCATACGATAGACATATAGACTAATCTGCAGTGAACACTTGCTATAGATTGCCAAGTTCTCCTTAAGATGATATTGTCCGTGTACTCAATTTTATATAAATCTCTCTCTGTCAACTTTTATCTGAACAATCTTTAGTTAAACTGAATATACAGATTACAGATACATCAACTAAGGTTGATGGTGATCTGGAAAAACAAACATAATTAATCAGGTTACGTATATAATAATTTTATATACAATTCATGGGATCCTAACCCTGCATGATTTCCTTAACAAATGCAATCAATTTTCAGATGGCTTAATCGATCTTTTGAACACGTACAATTTCGAACTAAGATTAAAACAATCATACACATAAAGAATAACATGCGTTCAATTCATCACGTGCCTACCTTTATTTTCTCAGTCACCATCGCTTAAGGAGAATAATGGTTAATTTTTCTATGGATGATAGTCTCAATAAGGGTAGTTTTATCTTTTATAAGTTCTGCACAAGTTCTAATGCTAAGACATAAGTCAATGCGCAAGTTCTAATGCTAAGAGATAAGTATTCCACGTTAGCTCTCTTGAATCTCCTAGAACAGTCACTTGTTAACATATACTAGATACTTGCATTATTGAGTGGCAGAATCAAAATTTTATTCGCTACTTAATTTTATTTTTCTCATTTTTGACATAGTAAATGAAATAATTAACAAAAGTACTCAACACGTGATTTAAAGATAATAAAATTATTTTTTTAATGAGTGTAATATCGACCCATTTTGATATTTTTACATGTAATTAGTCTTAATAAGGACAGTTTTGTAATTTATATAAGTTCTTAATCCCATTCTTGCAAGTAATTATTATCTATCTTTTATTAATTATCTTTCATATCGTCTATTTCTTCAATTTATCGTATATCTCCCCAATATATCATCTAATCTTTCAATATATCGTCTCTCTTTAATATGTCTATCGTCTAATATCGTCTATCTCTTCAATATATCATCTATTCTTTCTTTATTTAGATGATGTTCTATCTAACTCATCTAGATCCTCATTTAGATGATGTTCCAACTTAGATGTTCTATCTAACTCATCTAGATCTCCATTTAGACGATATTCTATCTAATTCACCTTCCGATTAGGGATGTCAATGGGTCGGATACGGTGCGGATAGTGAATTATCTGTATCCGTATCCGATAAGAAAGAACCGTATCCGTTTGCTGTTCGTTAAGTATTCGGAAAGTGGTGTATCCAAAAATCGTTATCGAGTATCCGAAAAATACGGTTAACGGACGGTTAGCGGATAGTTACCGGACATAAAAGTACATATAAGATTAAAATTTAAGATGTAAATTAACTCAATTAGAAAAAATTTTAAATTGAAAAGAACAATCCATATGATAAACAACCATATTTCAATTTAGTTCTTATATCATCATTATTCATGAGTCAACATATAATGCAATTAAAAGTATACAAATATATAATATTACAATATCCCCAAAGATAATATGAAGCATATGAAGTTTAAATAATAAAATAAACTAACCCTTTTGGACTTTAATCTCCATCGTATTCTCATTCTTTACCTACCTTTCATGAAAATAAAGAATATATTAACTTGATAATTTAAAAAAATAAAAAAATATCTTATAATTTAAAAATATTTTACCATCATGAAATAGAAATGACTTAAATTATACACATATCTCATCTTCAATATCATTTTCTTCAAGACACTAAATTATTTGAGTCAAATACAAACTTGTTTAACGGTAACGGACAAATACGGATTCGGAATGAGGCGTATCCGTATCCGCATCCGCTAAGAAACCAGATATATCCGTATTTGTATCCGTTAATTTATCGGAAAGAAAAATACTATCCATTTGTTGTTCGTTAAGTTAGCGAAACGGACGGTTATCGGATTATCGGTTACCATTGACATCCCTACTTCCGATGTTTCATCTAACTCAACTCCTTCCACTTAGACGATGTTCCATCTAACTCACCATTTAAAGTCTAAAATTATCATTTAAGGCTACACCTCATTATTTGGCATTTTTGACTTATTGAATGATAGAATCATAAAAAATACTTAATATGAAAGTTGTAGATAATCGAGTTATCTTTGTAATGAGTCTAATTTTACCTCATTTAGATATTTCTACGCAAAATTATGCTAAACATAATGGGATACTATCTTAAAATTACGAATTACTCTTCACGGGCTCAAATCCACTAAATGGGATGACTTTTTTGGGCTTTTATCATGGGAAATCTAACACCCTATTAAACTTACGGAAATCAGGGTGTTACAGAGGGGGGTTGCCGGGGTGGGGGGAGACGGGGGCCACCAGGGGTCTCTCTCTCTCTCTCTATAGCAGTGGGAGCATTTTGGATGTTTTGCATACCCTAACGTGTTCCGTGACATATTCCTCCGAATATTCGCCTTGCGTTGACGGCTTGGAACTACAGAGGTATAATTGCAAGCATTCGATATATATCAAAGATATTTTTGATAATAGGTCTAAATGAGGGTTTCGTTTGACAATACCAATATTTACAGGGGTTTATATGCAAATCCCCCCCAAAAAGCATTAATGTATGTAAAATAGGTATTAGCTTATCCTCTGAGGCCCTATTTTCATTTATGGAGAGCCTATTTTCATTTATGATATAAATTTGAGGTCTATGTAGCTCGACATAACATGGTTTATTTGTTCTATATTCTTCTCTCATCCATGCAAAAGATGGAGGAGAGCAGTGTGCTGAATGAGACAACTCCAGATTTATTTGTGTACGACATTTCAATCACCTTACAGGGAATACACTTGCCATTCCTTTCCCCTCTTTGGCTTTGATGGACCATACAAAAAACACTAATTTGTGAACCATCAAAACATAGAGTTTGGCTTGCTGCACACCTTGGGTGTGCAGTGCTTTTAAATTTTTTATTTTTGATTTTTTTTTGAAGTGGCTCCTAAGGTATCCTAACTTGGGGTGCAAGTCACGTCACCTTCCGATTATCTAAAAAAATAAAAAATGAAACATACCGATTTTTAAAAGAATGGATCCAACACTATTCATATGATATAGTTTCTTTTTTTTATATTTTTTTTGGGTAATCCAATGGTGACATGGCTTGCACCCCAAGTTAGGGTACTTTGGGGGCCACTTCAAAAAATTTCAAAAAAAATTAAAGGCACTGCACACCGAGGGTGTGCAGCACACCCTGGGTGCGGTGAGCCTTACTCCAAAACATATGGCATATGATCTTTTTCTTTTTGTAAATGCATGATGTGGGAATGGAATTCCAATGACACCTTCCTGTAATTCGCAAATTATCCTCCTGAGGGGCTACATCAACATGGACTGACTGCACAAGGGCAAGCCACCAAGACTCTTGGCTGTCTGCCAAAAATTTGAAGTTGTATAATGTCTGGAAATTAAGAAATCAAGTTAGAATAGCAGAAAGAAGAAATAGAAAGAAAATGTTTCTTGAGATCATACTGTTGAATTATCTACACAACGGTAATACTTAGTTGATTCTCCTGCTGTTCTGGATTTCACAAAAAAAGAAAAATCAGATGTTAGTTTTTCTGTTTTTTTGTCCTTTTTTTGGGTCTTAATCAAGTATGAAATCTTCCATGTATATGTGACACTATATGGTTAACTGATCTCATAGAATAAGAAAAAAAGGAAAATTCTCTATCCTTTATTTGTTTTTCAATTTGAGTCTCATAAACACTTTCATAAAGAATGGGGTTTAGAAATTGTAATAGGGTGGTAGTTTCCGGTTCATTGTGTAACACTTAAATAGCATGAGCTGTTGTTACACCGTTGCACCATTTTCCCCCATCAGCATCATGTAATTAGTCTGCTATGCACTAACTGAAAAAATACTCTTTAACTGAAACAAAATAGTCTGCTATGCACTATCAACTTGTTAATGATTCAATGACTATGGAATATGGAGCACCCTATTTTCTTCTATCCTTTGTTGATTTTGTATGTTATGCATTTCATAGATATCACATATCTAATGTGTTTTAAAAGAAGAAACCGGTCACTTACATAGAGCAGATGGTTTATACTCCTGCATAGGGGAGAAGAGAGATGAATAGGTGACAGAACATGGCTATAGGTACAGCCGCAGGCAGCAGCCATAAATGAATGCTATTTGGCACTGTAATGCCATCTTCACATGTTAAAACTTCGATAGTTAAATGTGCAAGTGTGATGCAATCCTTGTGATTGCATGCCTATGTTGCATCCTTAATGCTTCATTCAAGAGAAGAGCCCAAGATGCATCCAGACTCTGGCTTCTTGAACAACCAACGACATAGAGATAATCATGTTAGATTCATCCATGCTCATATGACTAAGCAATAATTTGTCCACTTCTCTCTTCATTTCTTCTAATATGCCAGAAGGAATAAGGGTAAAGCCACAGAAATGTTATTGGAGAGCAATGTTTTGCCAGCATACCTTGATTAATTTATATATGTTGAGAAGAGCGCTTAAAATGAACTAAAATTTGAGTCTTTCTGTAGCAAATAGATTTTCTTAAGTTTCATGGTACGCTATATATCCAACACTGATTAACTTAATTTTTTCAACTTTGCACCCAACTCTGTCATCGTCTTCTTGATATTCTTCCATATGTAACTAGTGGTTTCTATGTTTTGCCCTCTTTCTATTATGTTCTTTTATTCATTCTTCTCTCTTCTGTTTCTATGCTTGACTGCTGTTGGGCACTCAGGATTCACAACCCAACCGAATCCTCTTAGTTACAATTCATCATATGCTCTATCCAATGACAGTGGAAGTGCTGCATCAAGTGTTCTCTCCTCATGGGTTTGTGGAGAAGATTGTCACATTTCAGAAGTCTGCTGGTCAGCTACTTCTTCCCTCTGTCTCTCAGTAATTGCTAAATTTTTTTATTTCAGAATTTGGTTGTTCTATTTCTCTCTCTGCTTATGTTTTAGGCTCCATACTATGCCTGTATAACATTCTTCTGTAGTCTTCTGCTTCTCCCTCTAGCGTTCTTCCATTTCTCAGTAAATGCTGTGAGACTTCAGTGGGTTTCATTATTCATTTATGACTGATTGTTCATGGTACAAGTCCTGCAGTTTGTTTATTTTGTAATTTTGTTCTTCTTCTGCAGGATTTCAAGCTCTTATACAGTACCAATCACGACATAGTGCTGTTCAAGCAAGAAGTGCTTTACAGGTTTGCACAATACTTTTTCTATGAAGTTTCTGTGAACTTGACAGTTCATTAGACTGAACTCTGACTGGAGAGTGCCTTCCTATGTAGGGTCGAAACATTTATGATGGTTGCTGTCAACTTGATATACAGTTCTCCAAGTATGTCCCAAAGACAACATTCTTCGTACTTGCATTGATTTGAATTTTCATTTACTTAAACTGTCTTACTGGTTCGTTTCTCTTGTTCAGCCTTAGTGAGTTACAAGTGAATTACAACAATGAAAGGTCTAGGTAAGTTCAAAGTTTGTTCTACATGTTGAATTTTCAAGAGCAACCGGAGCAACACGAGCTATTTTCTTTTTCTTTTCCCAGAGATTTCACAAACCCCTCTTTGCCTTCGGAGCAGAAAGGCAGATCCTCACAAGTAAATATCATTTTCACTCCACCTTTTTCATTAAATTTGTTGGCCATTGTTATTACCGTTAGCATGTCTAGCTCCATCCCTTGCATGTTCAACAAGAAATCATCAGATATTCTGATAGTTTAGTTTTCTTGACACAAGTTCTGCATATTTTTAACAGTCAAGTTATGGTGATGCTGGGGGTCTTTACGCACTTCAACCTCCGGGGGCAAGGGGAGGTAATCCTATACCTGAAACCTTTTCCCTCTTTCTTGTTGCAACATTTTCCCTCATCAACTTGCTGATGGTTGCTTCCTTTATTTCCTGTCTGTTTGGGGTTCCAGTTGCATTTCCACAGGTGAGCATTGCTCAGCCAATGGGACTGAGCCTTGTTCAGGTTTCTCTTTTATTTTTGTTATTTCTTTTCCCTCTCTAGGGAGAGGTCTGTGCTGTAAGATGTTTTATTACATCTTGGTTTCCACTTGATCTTTTAGAAGTCTTTTGTTCAGTGGTCTAACACTCGCTCTTGTATTAATTTTCTCATCATTAGATGGGTAATGCTGCAGCAATTGCTGCTGCCTTTGGTGGGGGCTTGCCTCCTGGAGTTACTGGCACTAATGATAGGTGTACTATCCTTGTCTCCAATTTAAATTCTGATGTAAGACCATTCTCCCTGTCCTACATCCTTTAGTTATTACATGAGAGATTATGCTTTAGCACGCTTTTTTTCCCCTCCTCAGACAGTTGATGAGGACAGGCTTTTTAATCTGTTCTCTCTTTATGGCAACATCATAAGAATCAAACTACTACACAACAAACCAGATCATGCACTCATTCAGATGGGAGATGGGTTGCAAGCTGAACTGGCAGTGCATTTCTTGAAGGTTTGGTGGCTTCAGACCTTTCCTTTTATTGATTATGTATGTTGTCAATATTTTCCATTGCAGAATCGATTGAAAGTTGCAAATTTATTGCTGTGTTCTTCTTAAACCCTATATGAGAGTAGAATAAGATCATTTTCAGGGGAAGGTTGTTTCTTTCCTAGTTACATTGGGCCAAAATGTGTCACTCCAATATTCATCTTCATAATATTGTGACTTCAATCTGAGATGGGATAGATCCAATAAAAGTCTTAAAAGTGGATCCTTCAAAGATTTGGCAAATTTTTCCTTAACAGCTGCGACTCTCATCCCAGCTCTCTGCAAGGCTCGGTAGAGGGCCATCATCAGTTCTCTGTGACTGGTTGGCAGGTAGGAAATGCTATATTATTGCTTGTGTAGTCCAACCTTATGCAACCAGAACCGCCTAAGTAGAACGTGGAGTGAATTTAAAAAAGGAGAGGAGAGCTCCTACATGTTCTCCATTTTAATCATCTCCTTTCCAAGCTTTGTGAGCTATTATTTTTTGTAGGCATCATTTTCAGCTTTGTGAGGCCTGAGAACTTTTGAGATTGTTTATGAATCCATACTTGGCTAACCTTTTGCTGGCTTCGGATATGGCCCACCCTGTTTTGCAATGTTAGTTTCAGGGACTTGCGGTCTGTCTATAATTTAGATACTGAAGACAAGATCAATACCATATCATGAATCTTTATCCATGATTTTCATCGTTGCTGGGTTCTGTTTAAGAAGAGGGAAAGTTGATTTTATCAAGTGGCATTTCAACCTCGCATTATATCTTTTTGGATTATCCAATATTAATTAATTACATATTGCCATCAAACTAGGTGCAGAACAATGTGACAAGACTGAGGCAGGATGGCACCAACACTGAGTCCGTTGGTGTAGCTAGTCTAGGTGCCTTGACTCTTTAGTAGCCAAGAACACTTTATTACCTTAGAACTACCTTGAAAGCCATGATTGTCTTGTCTCCAACATTCATTTGAGAGCATTTGATTATAAGGTAGGATACAGTATGTTGCTCGGTTAACCGTGAAATGTACTCCTGCTGTTCTTTGCATTATTTCACTAAGATTCTTTCCTCTTTACATTCTGTTACTATTGCTACTATAGAATCACAGTTGTAGTTTTCATCCAATTTTTTGCACTGTGATGTGATAATGACTTTTTTTTGTGGTCTTTAAACTTCAGGGAGCGGTGCTGTTTGGGAAGAGATTGGAGGTGAACTTCTCAAAGCATCCAAACATCACTGCAGCACAGGATGCCCACGAGTACGCGGGTTCGAGCCTCAACCGTTTCAACCGAAATGCCATTAAAAACTACCGATATTGTTGTGCTCCAACAAAGATGATCCATCTGTCCTCACTCCCCCAAGACATCTCTGAGGATGAGATCGTGACCCATCTGGAGGAGCATGGTACCATCATAAACACCAAACTCTTTGAGGCCAATGGCAAGAAGCAAGCGTTGGCCCTCTTTGAGAATGAAGAGCAAGCCACCGAAGCCCTCGTGTGCAAGCATGCTACTTCCATCGACGGCTCTACTGTCCGGATCTCCTTTTCTCAGTTGCAGAGCATCTAGGTCTTGTTGAAGGACCCACTCTTACTCCATTCCACTCCACATGCTGTTGTACTTTTATGCTAACCTTCCATCCGTGCATCTTGCTTCTGTTTCTGGACCCGTGTCTCTATTTATCTCTAGTTTTAAGCTCATATAACATCATCTTCTTTGTTTTTTTTTCCAGTGTCATCTGTGAGATAATGAACTGTTGTTTCCTACTTTGTTGGAAGTGTAATTTTCTTCCAGAAGTACCTTTTGTTGATAAAAAACGGTGTAGCGGGGTAATATCATGGCAACAATCGGACATAAACATATAAATGACAAATCATAGCAGAAGTATATACGGGATTGATTAAATCAAGGATGACTATGACATAAGATTTAAAAATATGATTACATAATAAAGCATGATTATAAAATAATCAATATGAAATATATACACAATACGAAGTAGAAGTGTCTTAACGAGAGTCTCTTTAGAGAAGATATCGTCTCCACTAGAATGGTGCGATGGGTATGACGATCTTCTCTCTATTAACACGAAATTTTTAAGTGTACTCTCAAGGATCTTGTAAATATGTTACGTGAGAAATCTAGATCTCTTCTTAAAGAAAAAAAATTGCGAAAGTTGAAGAGCATGCACTGAACAATGCATAAAGAGGGCCGCTAGAGAATAGTAGTATTGGACGACGTCTGTGTGTGCGTACAGGGATGAGGTAGACGACGTTCTACGTACAGCAAGTGGCGAGAACTGCGGCGAGGGTGAGGACGATGGAGAATCATGGTTGCGACAGGGAGACGAGAGAGAGTCAACACGCAAGCGATTCCTCTAGGAAGTAAAAAATAGCATAGACATGATAATCCGTAATTAGGAAAATGTTAATCACCCCTTTTGTGCTCACGCCTGCGACGGTTCGCCTCCAAACTGTCAGTTCAGAGACCCCTCTTTCTCTCTAGGAAAGGGTAAAATAGCAAAAAGAAATCTAAAAATATGCCAGGGCAAAGCCGGCTGGATCCATCTCTCACACGCGCGTGCCCGCCCCGCACAGCTCGGCGCATGTGTGTGTGATGGGATCTAACTTACCTCCACTATTGTCTATAAAGTATAGTTTAGAGAACCCTAAGAATTATAGGGTCCCCCCACCTCTTTGTGTTTTCCAATACAATATTAAAATTCCCCATACAAAATACAACAATTGAGTAACATCCTGTGAAAAAACTTGTGAATATCTCTTTTTTATGTGTGTTCTCAAATATCTTCAACCCAACATCTTTCTTATTTCTTTTTAATTTGTTGATAAGCTGAATTGTACTTTTGTTTACTTCACGTAGATAAATGTGGCAATAACGGCATCGATCCTCTGTGTTTGTGCGGAAGTCCGCATTGGGAATAGGAGGTTCATATCATAGAATGCCGAGAGGTGAAGGCCAAGTGATTATTATTTCGAGCAGGGTCGCTGCGCGCCGAGCGTCTCTCCCCCTCCGAGGTCGCGGGGGTTCTTCCCCGGCGGAACTCCGGTGGGGGGAGCCCCCTTCGGGGACTCCCCCCCACCCCACATTCTCCCCCACGGGAGGCTTCTGCCGGGTGGCCTCCGGGTCCACCTTGGGTTTTGTCAGGTAGGGTTCCTCCCCTTCCTGGAACGGTCAGGGGCGCCGGGATTTTGCCCCGATCCCCCCTGGTTTTTGCTCCGCCCCTCCCTCCGTCCCCCCCTTCCCACTCTTGGCCCCGCCCCCTCTCCTCCCCGGCGACCACCCCCTCTCTCCCCCCCCTTCCTTGTCTCTCCTGCCTCTTCCCCTGGACTTCCTCCCCGCCCCAGGCGCCACCCCCTTCCACTCCACACTCCCGCCCCCCCTCCTTCTCGTTTCCCTGTCCCCTGCGCTCCCAGCCCGCCGCCGCCGCCGCCTCCATCACCTCCCCCCTCGCCGCCGATCCTCATGTCTGGCCTCCCCTCACCATATCCACCCCCTCTTCTCCACCTCCTTTGCCTCTGGCTGTCCTCGGACCACCCATTCCCCTCCGTCCCTCTATCCTCCACCTCCACGCCTTCGGCCGTCCCTCCGTCCCCCACCCCTCTCCGTTTTTGGCACCGAGCATTCCTACCCCCTTGGTCTCGGCCCTTGTACTTCCTCCCACCTTCCCGTCCGGTCCGCCCACCCCTCATCGTCCCCCGCCTCCCTTCCACCTGTCCCTCTCCCCAATGTCTCGTCCCTTTCTTCCGTTCCCCCTCCACCCTCTTCCTCTCACCCCCATTCCGATCTTCCCCTCTTGGATGGGTGCTCCCTTGTGGCCTCGGAAATGTTTGGTTCTGTTCCGTGTTGCAGGTATCGGGTTCTGAACCTCGTCTTTGAAGTGCCTCGGAGATCCTGAGCTTATCCCCCATGCATCCATTGTGGTGCTGGCCACCCGAGACTCTCTTCGTCACCGCCAGAAGTCAGTGCGGATTGGAAGCCATGTGCTCCTCGTGGAAGGTTCCTGTATCCTTCAATTGCTGTAGACCCTTTTCCGGCGCCTCCAGGCCTCCTCATCCTCGGCGTCCGTCTACCCCCTTCCTGTTCCACGCTATGTTCTCTTGTTTTCTTATTGGAAGTCTTTGGGTTGTGTATTTGGCAGTTGCTCTCGCTCGGGTGTAGTGTGTTGTCTTGTATGTTCTTCTTTCTATGAATAATATGAATCACTGTTATGCTTCCAAAAAAAAGTTTATGGTAGGGTTTAGGTTGTGCTTAATGTCTCCGTGTATATAAAGGAAATTTTCATTTCCCAACTAATTTTCACATGTCTTGCAAAAGTGTACGAATGGCAGTTTGGAAAATTTTCTTATTTCCTCGGGAACTATTCTCTCACCTCTCCCGTACGAAAAATATCTGAGATTTTTATATAAAGATTATTATTATAGATGAGTTTGTAAAAAAAATATTCGTAAAAATATATTAATACACGTATCAATGGGTTAATTTAAAAATAGTGTATAAATATTATTTAATTATAATTTGTAAATAAATTTTTAATAGAAAGAAGTGATATGTCTATAAATAGATATGATATTTTTGTACAATTCAAATGTATACGGTGATATTTTTGTTAATGTATTTTTAAGAATAATTTTTTTATAAATTAATCTCTGACAATAAATATTTCCATCTCTCTCTCTCCCTCACCACCGATTCACTTAGATCCATTGGACACTGGATCCTTTAACTCGTCGTGGGCAGCTCTCTATCCATGTCAGTCGGATGTGGGGATGAATTATCTCCTTCATCTATTCGGTAATCCTAAAAACTTATTACTAACAAGTGAAAACAATTGAGATAAGAAGGGATTAAGTCTATTCAATTAATGTTATCATCATCTTGTAGGTCAAAAGTAGGAATAAACCATTCTACCAAGAAAGCTAATTAAAACACTTATCCTCAACTTATTTCCTTGTTTTTTTAATTTTCTATATCATACATATTCTTCATGAATAGGGATGTCCCATGTCAAGAAAAATCAAAATATACTACCCTGATCCCACACATGATATGAGGATCTCTAGCAGTTCGATCAGGTTCATCGTTTGGATGTCTATGCGGTAATACGTCTGGAATCAGTCGCCCGAGCCGACGTCGTAGGGGACATCTTCTCTTAATTGTCTTCTCTTCCGAAGAGATTAATCCTTCCACGTCTCATTTCACCGATCACCTGTTTGGGCCTCACTTAGCAGCAAACCTCCCTTCAACTAATAAATCATATTTCATCGAACTATCGTTTCATCCGCTTGGAACTATGCGAACACTTATGAGTAATGTTTATGCACCGAATTCGGTACACAAAGTCACGTTAAAATATAACACTCGATTTTATTGAAGGAAAATAAAAGGTGAAAAGATTCTTTTTACGCCCGTGTCATATCCGTACGATGTATTTTTGAACATTTAATACATAATGCATTCTAACGAGAAAACGTAGGAATAAAATATTTTGTGGAAGAGTAAAATATTTTGTTACACAGATAAAATATTTGATATAGAATTGAAATATTTTGTTAAATTTCGTTCTTATAATAAAATATTTCATTTCTTAATCTGTAATATTTTATCATTACAACAAATGTTACGTTCACGTAATAAAATGTTTCATTCGTACAAAATATTTTATTAATTTATTTTTAAAGTCAAATAAAAAGTTTCATTATTATAATAAAATATTTCATTCATATACAAAATATTTTAGTATTTCATAAAATATTTTATTCTTATATTTTTTTAATGAGTATGATCTATATTTAATATTCAAAAATACGTCTTATACACGAATATGATACGGACATCTTTTTCTACACAAAAAGGGTTCTTCCGTATTTTGTTTAGACCAATAAAATCAAATGTTATATTTATAACATGGCCTCGTGCACAAATCATTACTCAACACTTACATTCTTCGGACAAAAACATATATGTACCAGAGTTCGCCGACTCGGTGATCCATACCGGATCGGTTCTTCCCTGATCCGGTACGGTACACCTAAAATATATTAATTTTTTTTGTGACTCGACCTGACTCGACCCGAGTCGACACGAGTCGGCCTGACTCGTTTCTTTCCTGATCCGGTACGATACGCCCGAGTCAGACGAGTCAAAACCGACTCGTCGAACCGTGATATGTACAACCGATGAAATTTAATTCACCCGACTCGTGCACGCATCTTCTAGAGAAGGCAATTGAAGACCGCATCAGCATAAATTAAGACCCCGGAATGGGAACTGCATGGCGACCACTCTCAGTCACGTCGCTGACCTGTGGTCAACGTAGTCTGTCGACTTCATATCCTATTCTCAATTCCTCTCTAAAGATTTGCATAGTGTAATATTCTTCAAGGAAAGCAGCTGGAGTTCAAACACTCCTCAGCTTATCGCCCGTGCATGCACCTTCTAGAGAAGATATCAAGATATGGAGCTGAAGCTCACAGAACAAGACCCGCAAATTAATGAGAAGACGTGACACCACTTCCCTGCAACTGTGGTCCTCCATGGCCGTATATATCCCTTTGAAGGTGCCGAGAAGGATCAGACCCCCAGCGAGTGAGAAGAACCTACCCCTCACCCACTTTCACGTACGTAGTCGCCTTACTTCTCTTCATAATTCGTCTCTCAACATCTCCCATCTGTAGCTGTTCACTTTGTTCATGCACGTTGGCCTGCAGTCGTGTACGGTGTACGTGCAAACGTACAGGTTTTGGGTCAGTAAAGAACAGGGGGTGATCAGAAAGAGAGGAGGGTTTAAGGAGATCATATGGGCATGCAGCACATGTAGATTCTTCTTGGCGTGGCAGCCGACTAGCAATTAATCTCCCGGAGTGGTGATCAGGAAGGAAGGAAGGAGATTCCTCACGTCTCATATCGTGCAATGCATCCGGCCGGGCGCTACATATGTATACTCGTTATGTAAGGCATGGAAATTATGTTTGGATGCGATTGAGACCAGATTGTTGGATAAGATGGTGTCAAAAGTCTGGTCAAATGAGACCGACCGACCATAATAATTAAGTAGGAGTGTTATTCATCAAGAATTAAAGTTGACTTTGATGTCATAATAAGGGATGAATAGATGAGTTATATATTCTGTCTAATCACCTTTAACGGAGTTTGATATTAGGACTAAATTATCTGAGGTCGATTAGATTTAAGACACTTATTCTAAGAATAACTCATTCTACCATTTCACGTAGAACAAGAAATAAGAGTAAGAGTAAATTATCAAATTCAAAAAAAGAGAAAATCTAGGGAATAACTCGTCGGTACCCATCTTAGATAATTTGTTCTAATCTGTTATCAAAATAGCCTTAAAATTTTTTTAAAAAATGAATATTATAATAAATAGGCATCGATCGCGTCATGGGTAAATTTATTTGTGGATGACGTAGATATGAATTTTCTTTTTTGTTTCCTTTTTAAAGATTAACGGGTTAACTAATGCCCTTTGTTTGGGGGCAATGTTACGATATCCGATCATAGGATCACGATGATTCTAACAGTCCATTCGACAAAACTTTTACCCGGAAGGCACTCGCGGTTTCCACATCCAACGTAGAAAATATTGGGAACAAACAGATATTTAATTAGCTTATCCTTCTCTTACAACTTCAGTTAATTAATCCTTCTTCCCCTTGCCCTTTTTTAATCAATCTAGAAAAACTCTAATTATGTGGGATTTTCGATTAAAAACTGAAAAAAATCACTGAAACAGCCTCGAGGTTCAAATGTGTATTCTATACACACAATACTAAGTTACAAAATACGAAAATTCAAAAATGCTTTCCATGGAAATTAAGGGGTGTTAAACACAGCTCAAAAGTTACATAAAGAGATGTATAGCATGGTTGAATTACTCGTATCGTATCGGTGCGAGTCGATCCACACACATCATATGTTGGGGGAACTTAGGTTGGTTCGGATAAGCCTAGTTAAATAGTTTGAGACTTCGAGTCAACCCAAGACGTATATCAAAGTCTTCACTGGACGACTCGTATCGTACCCAGATGGAACTAAGTCAGTTCTGTAGAGACCTAAGAAGGAGGCTTAAAAGATCTCATATTGGAAACTACAAAGATGAGCCTGTGCTTATAAATAAGACCCAAGTCATCTACTTTGAGGGCTCTTTTACCAACAAAAAAGATAAAACCCTAGTCGCCTCCGAACGTAGCGGAGATAATACATCAAAAGAGACACCCCAAATTTGTACATCTTTATTGACGTCAAAGCCCACCTTTGATGGGGGACTAACGTAGAGACCTAAAAAGGGGACTCAAAAATTATCATATTGGAAATTATAAAGATGGATATGGTCTTATAAATAAGACCCAAGTGGTCATCTTATAAATAAGACCCAAGTGATCATCTCCTTTGAAGGTCTTTTTACCAATAAAAAAAGATAAAATCTTAACCGTCCGCTCAACGTAACGGGAATAATATCTTAAAGTAGACATCTCAAATTTATACGTTTTTAAGTTCATCCCGACGAACTGATTAACTTTTTATGTATGGTATTCCCATAGCTCAAGAGTTGTTTGATTTAACATAAAATGCTATAAAACTCCTGCCTAGTATACTGTCTTATTTCCTATTTCATGAACCCAACAATCCCTACTGTATAAGCATTTCAGTCATGGAGGTAGAAGGCCACCATACCCTCTCCCCACTCTGCTGCAGTCTGCACACCAACCCCGTCGTACGACCGCCACACGTACTGCGCCTGGGCTGTTCAGACTCTTCACGTACGTACCTTCACACGGCCTCCGGCACTGTCAGACGACGACCTTAAACAGAGCCAACGGAGGCCACAAACACATGCCTCAATTCTCTCTGTGCCTTCAGTACTGTCTGCATGTCACTGGCAAGTTAAACCCCCACGGCATGCGCGCGGATCGTTGTCATCATGATCACTCTTTTCTCAGTCGGTAAACACGTTGTGAATGATTGGCACAGAGATGGAGGAAGATCTGTGTTGGATGTGGAGAACAGTTCAGTTGAAACTCCTCCACTATCCTTGGACTAACCTGGGCTCTTCGTTGGAAGACTACTGACGGTGGGTTGCCGTGTCATTCTCACCGGACTAGTATAATATTTAGGTCGACTTCTCTATAGTTTGAGTCGTGAGAAGAGTTAATCTTGGGAGCAATCAAAGAGGACAAAGAAGACTGACCTTAGATGATGTTGACAGTGTGTACATGGAGAGAGAAGTAAGGGCCATCTCACGTTAAGTGTTGAAAATGGCAACAAATAAGAAGAGAGGAATAATACAAAGCCAATCAAAATATATCATAGTGCTAATACTGATGATTTTATCATGCAACATTTTTCAATTGGTCTGGTGTGTTAAGAAACACAAACAAGTACGTGCGGATATATAAACTCTGATCATCGCTGCTTAAGGAAATTAATGGAGTGTCGTCTTACAAGTATCATGTGAGGAATCATGTTAAGAAAGCACTTTCAAATTAACTACAAGTGCAAGAAGGGTGTTACCTTTTCATCAATTAAAGCCCATTAGAGTCCAATAGAGCTGCCAAACAAATGTGCCTGTTAGAGTTTGAACTTTTGATTTTGAATAAAGAACCAGATTTCTCAGGCTCATCTCAAGTTGTGGCTGATTATACGAAGTGGACCAACTTTTCAAATCCTAGGAAGAAGCAATTCCAAGTCTCCGATGCTGTTGTAGTGGAGGGAGCGCTAAGGAGTGGGGATGGGGGTGGGGGATTTTCGGTTCGAACCGGTTAGACCGTTCAATCGAACCGGTTTAAATCGTGATGCCATCATAATATTGATATATAGTCCGATACGATTTTATAATCCGAGACAATAAGAAATAAGATATAATGGTTAAAATAAAATAACATACATATATAATTATTAGTCATGATTATTTAACTATACAAGTATAATAATAATAATAACATGGTTAAATAATTTGACTTTAAAATTTTGTAATATTCTATTGGTCATCACTCTTCACAATTGACACGTATGTTCATTTAAACTTTTAAATTTCAAATATGTCTAAAATAAAGTGATAAATAATAACAGATCAAATGATAATTAGATAATTTAGTTCACATATAAATATCATTATGAATATCTAAATATTTTTGTGTTTATTTTTTTTATTTTAAAGGGTGAATTGGGTCAGACCGGTTCACTGGTTGAATCACGATTCGTCCGATTCGTCTGATTTTTTAACATCAGACCGAACCGACCTTAATCAGACCGGTTTCTGTACCAGTTCACGGTCGAACCGATCTGACTGATAAATCCGATCCGACCGATCGATCCAATCCGATTTTAATAACACTGACATCCGCCACGTCACGTCATGTAATGTACCGCTAGCCCAAAGCAAATGCGAGTTTGTAAAATGAATGGGTCTTGCTGCACACCCTTACTCCTTTCTCCAACTATTTCATCAAGAGAGTAAATCAATACACATGGACTAAAAAAAGATAGTAACTAGATCCACATGAGTATAGTAGTTGGGCCCGAGGAGACCTCTTTTGACCGTCGTAATCTATTTGGAACTAATTATGAAAAAAGTAATCTCTCATCCATCTATTCCTCCTAATCTAGTCTGACTCTCCATTGTCCTATCAGGACCAGCCACATATTCTCCGCCACGTCACCCCGGGCAATTTAGATTGGCCAAACCCATCATCTCTGACGTCTTCCTTTTCCTTCGTAAAAGTAGCCAGTTGGCGTTGAATGCACCGGCAGCAAGGCGACACCTTTCTTCGACTCTGACCTTCCAAGTTTGGTTGGATAATGGATAATGTTATTATTATTTTATATATATATTGAAATTGTGTAAAAAACTATCGCAGATTTATTTTTGTATGTATACCTTCCTTGCATGAATTAAATATCACCACGTGTCATGACCTAACCGTTGCTTTTTCTATTAAAAGATTATTAAAAATTAAAGTTGTCAATGGACCGGGCTAATTCGATAGGACTGTGGGCTTGACCGGATTTCAGGTCTAAGTCACAAAGTCTTTTTCGGCCCGTGAACTCTTAGTCGGGCCTAAAAACTCGGCCCGACTAGGCTCACGGGTAGGGCTCGGGCTTTAAGTTAGACCCGCAGACCAGTCCGACCCGTTCTCTTTTTTTTCCTTCCTTCAAATTTTAAAAATTACTTAATTAAAATTATATTATTTTACTTAATTATAAATTTTAAAACTCTATTTGTATACCAGCTATGTAATTAATATCAAAACTTTAGTTAATTTAGTGAGATTAGAAATTTTATATTATTAAATATATTAATTTTTTATTAATTTTTATTTAAGTTGTCGGACTTGACCGGACCTTAATCGGACTTTATAATTTTTTAATGGTATCTGGCCCGGCCCGACATAACTCGGGCTCAAGCCGGGCTCGGGCTTTAATATCGAGGATTTCGTAGGAGGAACGGAGCGGTCGGAGTAGGGAGAAGACTGCCGCTTTCCCGAGACGGTGCGACGTCCCAGGCGAGGCAGGGCGAGATGACTGACGAGACGAGAGCAGAAAGGGCAAAAGGCTCGTCCGATCATCGAAACCCATCTCAGGCGGTGGATTTTGAAAACGAGTATTAACACGAGTTTAATACCCGATTAACCCAAATCCAAAGGACTTGCCAATCAAAGCATTTTTTAGGTTAGTCTTGGGTTAATTTTGAGCTAACCCAGGATTAAACCCATACCAAATCGGCGCTTAAGCAGTGAAGAAACTAGGAGTGGAATATTTTATGACAATTTTGATAGAGTTTTTTTGAAAAGGTGTACATGACATTAAATCAGGGTAAAGAAGGTATACATACAAATTTCACATAAACTTATTTTTAAGAGAGGTCATGCAAAAAATCATACTATAAAACGTTCAAAATTTTAAAATATGTTCTTCTCCCTCCTTTTGCCAGTGTGATCGCACGACTTACAAACCATACAATAAAAAAAACAAATACAAAAAAAGTTCTTCTCCCTCCTTTTGCCAGTGTGATCGCACGACTTACATAACATACAATAAAAAAAACAAATACAAAAAAAGTACATCAGCACGGATTTATTTATTGTAAATTAATACGGTAGGAGTCGACGTGGCAGTACTCGGGAGCCTCCGGTACGTTGAACCAAATTCTGACCCAATCGGAACTGTGGCGGCTCCCCACTCCACAAGTAAATTAATCATCGTGGTGGAGCCACCCTTTGTTGACGCCGCATCCAACGGTACACCAGACCGCTTCCTTGTTCTCCAGGAAGAACAACTTGTCGGCGACCAAATCCTACTGCGGTTAGCACATGGGCGATGTTATACTTCGTGGAGCTGTTCAACCTTTTCGGGGATGGAGAATGGAGACTTTAATTCGCGAGCATATTCCGAAAACAAAAGGAACCAAAGATTTTGAAACTATCTTGTACATTAATCTTTACTTTCTTCCTGTTTTTCTCTTGTATTTAAAAGATTTGCAAGCCACAAATCCTAGAAGGAGACAGATTCTATCCCGACGAGGATGGTGGGTGGCTGCCGGATCCCGGCCAAGTGTGACCCGGATGCCTCTGTTGCTGTCGGACTGCGTGCTGCTGCGGTTGCTGCCGTTCTTGGTGCTCTGTTCTCCCCATGGCGTGGCGCAGAGGGAAGGGATTGGAAGTAGACGAAGCAGGCGAGTTAGCATAACCGGTGTTGGGAGTAGCAGGAGGCCCCTGCAGAGGAGTCCATGAGGAAACCGTGGAAGGCGAGGGCGGAGAGGAATGGAAGAGGTGGTTCTGAAGGTTGGCTGCAGGCTGCCTCTGGAGCTCATCACCGGCGGCGTCATGCGGCAGCCTCCAATGCTGCAGGTAGTTTTGCATGTCTGACGCGGAGAAGCGCCCGTACGGCTGGGTCGCCATGTGGGACGCCGCCAGGAGGGTCGACATGTCGGCGTGAGGGGGCAACTGGGCCGCCGCCGGAGGCAGCGGCAGGAGGCGGACGTCCTCGGGGAAGTTGAGCTTGGCCCTGCTCCCGCGGAAGCGGAGGGCGGCGGCGTCGTAGGCTCGGGCGGCGTCCTCGGCCGTGTCGAAGGTGCCGAGCCAGACGCGGGCAGCCCTGTGGGGGTCCCTGATCTCCGCCGCCCACTTGCCCCAGGGCCGCTGGCGGACGCCCCTGTACCGCCGCCTGGTGGGCTCCGGCTCCTGGTACGGCGAGTGGGAGGGGAGCTCCACAGGCGTCGCAGTGGGCGGAACCAACGATGCTGCTGCAGTTGTTGGTGATGCCGTGCTCAGCAGGGTGGCCTGGTTCGGCTCTGTGGCTGTGAAACATAGATGAAAGAATTAGTGGGAGAAGCCATGGCCGGTAATTGGTGTTAACAAGGTTCTGCCTCTGGGTTGAAGGCTCTAACAACAAACAGAGAGGACAATTCATGCAGTTTAATGAGCAGAACTCCATTAGTGAATAACAGTCGTATAAACGATAAGACTGACTTGGAAGTTACAGCTTCCAAAATGGAAGGCTCAGAGAGAGAGAGAGAGAGACCCTTATTGTATTATTTCATGCAGGCTTCTTTGTGTGTACAGACCTCGACGTTCATATAGACAAGGAGAGAGGGAAGGAACGGAGGTCCACCCTCAAATCATAAGCCTGGATCCTCCAAAGAGAACCAGCTGTCTCCAATCACAACAACACACAAAGGATCTGGACACTACTCTAATACCCTTCGTTGTCATTGCAAGAAGCATACATAGATCATGTTCATTATAACATGAGTATTCAAGAAATGAAAAATTAAGAAACGATCGAAAACAAGATCCTAAAATGGTGGCCTGATATCAAAGAGAAACCTTGCAGAGAAAGCACATAATAAATGCTACACAAAACACAAAAGACACGCTACCTGCAGCTGCCATGGTGGAGGACGACCCCCCCAGCTGGAACCCCCTGTAACTTCGGTAGAACTCCAGCATGGCCTCCCCCGGCCACCTCCTCCCTCTCCCTCTTCACCCCACCCCCGCCTCCTCCGCCGCTTCCACGTCCCCACCCCGCCGCCGCCGCCTCCGACACACCGCCGCCGCCCCTGCCCGCATTCTCCCCCGACACGACGTAGGCCAGGGCAGACACCATGGCCTCCATCTCCCTCCCCCCGCCGTACCCAGCAGAGGACATCACGGAGGAGGCGGCCGCCGACGTCGCCATCGCCACTGGGGTCGACGCGGAGGCCTGCAGCCACGATACCCCGTCACCCGCCGCCACATCCCCGGACCCCGCCGACGTCGTGGCCCCGGAGGACACGTCGGAGCCGTCCCTGCCGCCTGAGTTGGCCACCGTGAAGCACATGCAAGCCAGGGAGGGTGATCCCGCAGAGAAGAAGAAGGCAACCTTTTGAATTCTTGAGGAGGCGGCGGAGTACTTATAGAGGCCTCGCACACATGCATGGTGTAGGCAAGAGAGTCATAAGACGATCTCTTAATTTACAGGTCAAAAAAAAATGGCACGTGTTCTCAGATAGGGATCAGGAAAGATCTTTTCTTTGCTCCGAGGGCTAGAAAATTAAAGAGCCCGCTTGAATTGACACAAAGATAATGTTTTTTTACTAATAATATATAATATTTTTACGTCAAACCAAACGACCCATACGAGATGGACTCCCATGTTCTTTATTTAATGGCTATGGAAGGTCCAAACGCAATACATTCTCCTTCGAACACCGCTAAATTAATTATATATTTAGCAAAGTTCAAGATTGCTAATTAAATATTAAAATCAAGATGGGGGCGGTGGGGTGGCGCCTTGGACCGGAGTTTAGGATTCACACTGGCGGCAGGCCTGTCGGTGCGGGCCACGTGCAAGGGGGGCCCAATGAGGTGGGGATGGTGGGCCCACGGGGCAGCAACAGGAGCCCCTCCTCGGCCCTGCCTTGGACGGGGAAGGTGAGAATTTACGTTTGAATTCTTCTCCGCTTACTTCGATCCCTTCCCATTTGGGTTTGGTCTTAATTAATCGGGCCCGGGGCCCACCGTTGTTGTGAAAGGAAGCCCATGAGTGAAAAGCAGCCCATGTGGGGTAGGTCTTAACTAATCGGGCCTGGAGCCCACCGGGTCTTAATTAATATTTCAGAGTTACAGTGTAGAGTGTTAATGTTTGTGGTTTACCTACGAGAAATGCAGAAAAGGGCAACCGAAGTACAGACAAGGAGAAATTAAGTTAGGATGTGGCGGAGGCAGGGTGATCAGAAAAGAGAGTTCAATTAGAGATCCTTCGAAGGTTGAATTGTAACGTTTTTAATATAGCTCCTAAGATATGAAATTTGTTACGACTAGGGCCGTCAATGGGTCGGGTCGGCCCGACAGATCCGCAGACTTGGTCTGATTTTGGGCCGGGTCATAAGGTCTTTTTTGACTTGCGAGTTTTTAGTCGGGCCTAAAAATCCGGCTCGACTAGACCCGCGGGTCGGGCTTTGAGTTCGGACCGCGGGCCGGCCTGACCCGTTCTTTTTTTATTCTCACTTTAAATTATATTATTTTATAAATTTAGTTAAAATTATATTATTTTACTTAATTAGAAATTTTAAAACTCTCTTTTCACACAAATTATGTAATTAATATCAAAATTTTAATTAATTCAACGAGATTATATATTTTATAATATTAAATATATTAATTATTATTATTATTATTTTTTATTTAAATTATCGGGCCGGGCCGGATCTTAGTCGGACTTTGTATTTTTTAAATAATGTCGGACCCGGCCCGGCCCGATATACGTCGGGCCCGGGCCGACTCGGGCCTTAATTAATCTTGATAAGTCGGGCCCGGGCCGAGCTGACTCAAGTCAGATCCGGGCCCGATCCATTGACAGCCCTAATTATGACCTCGATGAACTCTTTTAACGTACGTATGGATATTAAAATTAATAGAACATTAATGTTAACTAAATACTTGTCACTAATTAATTATAATATATAGTTAATTAGTTGCTGTTTAAAAAGGCCGATCGGAGACTGCCCGCTACTTAACTAGCTCAAGTTTGGCATGGCTAGCTGGTGCTCGATCCCCTCCCTCTCGTGTGGATCGGGTTTCATTTCCATTTGTAGTTTGATGACTTCAGCTTCACTCTCAACGTTTCGTTTCCATTTGTAGCTTGATGACTTCAGCTTCAGTACTCTTCACGGGACGTTGACAGTTTGAAATTTTGCTTGGACGACGTATACCGACAGAGAGTTCCGGCAGCCCATTTCAAACATCTCCTTGTGACTCGTGAGTAACTTTGCAACACCATATGTCCAACGGTAGCTCATTCTCAACTTCCCTGAGTGGGACCTCCTACTCTCCAAGCACTTGTAGTACCATGCATGCATACTCATGCATGTGAGAGAGAGAGAGAGAGAGAGAGAGAGAGAGAGAGAGTACATAGTTCAGTTTTAAACAACGGTTTGTCGACTCGTGTTGTACCGATGTTAGATCTTACCAAGAGAAATTTGGTATGTTAGGTCACCGATTCGGTATGGTCGTGGAAGGAGAAGGTTGGATATATAGACGGTCGACGGGGACGGCGACTATGGATATGAGATAGAAGCCGTCCGATAGGGGAGAAAGCCAGCGTAGGCCAAGAAGAGGTCTAGGCCAAAAAAAAAAAAAATCATGGTCGAGTCGGATTAACACGGTATCAGGCCGTACTATACTGTCAATGAACATAGTTGACCCAACTTAGACTAACCCTAGTTTCTACTTCTCCTTGTGAGTGGGACTTGTGCGTGCATATGAGAGAGAGAGAGAGACTCCTCACCTTAGGCCTAGTAAAGTTACATCTCTCTCGTCCAGCAAGGCTTGCAGGAGAGAGAGAGAGAGAGAGAGAGAGAGAGAGAGAGAGAGAGAGAGAGAGAGAGAGAGAGAGAGAGAGAGAGAGAGAGCTTTATGCCACACATCAACGAGCAGTAACAGGTACACAATTGGCTTAAACATGCACTCTTCCTGCCTTGTTACGTGCTAATGCTCATCATTGTCCCCACGAATTTTCTTGAAGTATACCTATTTACCTTGCCATATGTATGCTTGGATTCATGTGTTGGATATGATAGATTCGTGAAAACATTATTCTTTATGTATGATAAAAGAAGGAAAACATTATGATTTATCGATCGACAACATTGTTAGAAGGTGATACCAGTTGGATTTCGTGTAAACGGTAGCGGCTTCTCTCTTCTAGAACGATGTGTTTTCTTTTATAAAACACCTTTTTTTTCTCTGTAATGGGAATGCTATCTAACTTTGAAGTAATGGATCTGCACCCTCAGAAATTTTTTTTTTGGTTACTTTGACTATCATAAAAAAAAAAGATGAAAGAAAATACGATATCCCATTTTGCATGATCTTGCTCTAATTAGTGTTCACAAGACAGAAGTCCAGGGCCATCTTTATAGAGGGGCGGCTCATGCGACTAAGTCTCCCCCATCTTCTTCGAGCGGATGGTCGCTTTGGCCATCGAATCTGGCGTAAGAAACAAGACAAGTTGGGAGGCACAGAACTTCTTTCTTTCTTTCTTGTTTTTTATTTCTAAAATTTTCCCTCCCGATAGATTCCGAGGTCAAATAATAATCAGACCCTGTTCCATTTAACCTCTCAAATTTAGAAACAAACGTTAATCCACCCGGTGATAGGGTGTGGGGATCAAGTAAATTTGAGGTGAAGATCACTAATTTTTTTTTAAAAATTAAATATTACACTAATTACGTCGAGGAGTGTAATTAATGCACTAGGTGTATTTATGAGTTGTCTTTATTATTCGAACACGGTACCCGATCTCGAGTAAGTCTCTTGTGTGTGAGGGGAGCGATAGGCTCCGCATTTTTTTCTCTGGTCAATTTGTTAACCCAACAATAAGTTTATCAAATCGAGTCATAAGTGTTTCTCCTTCCCCTTAAGTAATCCTGTACGGCAGAGCTCAAGAAATGTACGTACGGTGAGATTGACATGCCGTCGTCGTTGTCGTCGTCGTTATTATTAATATTAATATTATTATTATTATTATTAATATTATTATTATTGAAGTCAAATTCACCTCGACTTTTAGTTAACTTAATACTCACTTCAACCCCAACCATGTGCAATCTGAGTTATGAATCCTGTTGTGCTAAAGAAAAGATCAAAGTCAAAACTCATCCCGATAATCCAACCACAAAAAAACGAGTGGACTGCAATGTGTTAACGATGTCCGAAGGGGAGGTCGGGGGGTGTCTAGCAATAGCTCTCGCAAGGTGCTGCAGCTTTCAAGGCGTCATAAGGTGACGTCTGAATTAACCCCGGCCACCGCAACGGGTCGACTCGTCCACCGTCGACATCTCACTGGTTAACCACAACTACAACTTTGATCCCCCCCCCCTCCCGGCCACCGCAACGGTTCGAATCGTCCACCGTCGACAACTTACTGGTTAACCACAACTACAACTTTGATCCCGCCCCCCCCCCCCCCCCCACCCACACACACACACACACAAAAGACTGCAACTACGTACCAGTGCTAATGTCATAAATGTAGATATTTCTTTCAAAAAAAAAAACAGTTCAATTGTCTTTTCTTCATCTAAGTATATTCTTACAATCTAGCACATTTATAAAATTATAGTTCATTCGTGGTTCACTAGCACAATGACAGAATAATGTTGTTTCAATAAGTACTTTGCTAATTTCCAAGGTTTTATGGGCTTTTATGTACTCTTCTGAGTTGTAATTTTTTTTAATGACCATTGGGTGTCTGTATGGAATTAGGAAAATTTTTTCAATAGTGGATATAACTACAACCCAAGCGATAAGAGTTTGACTTATTGCACACTCCGATACACCGTACACTCTGGAATCCTGGATGTGTAGCGTTTTTAAAATTTTTATTTTTTGATTTTTTTAAGTGGCCTCCAAAATATATTAATTTGGGGTGCGCATAAACCATATCATCATCTGATTAGTTAAAAAATTAAAAATAAAATATGTTAGTTTTCAAAAAATAAGTCAAATACTATTCATTTGATCTGATTTTTTTAATTTAATTTTGAATAATCTAATGATGACGTGAGTTGTACCTCAAGTTAAGATATTTTTAGAATCACCTCAAAAAAATTTCAAAAAAAAAAATTAAAACTCCTGCACATCGAAGGCGTGCAGCGAACCTTACTCAAATCACAATGTCACATATGAGTCATCCTATATATGTCACGGACCTAGTAAAATCGCATTCGAATTATCATCAAACTCATCTAGATTTTTAGAAAAGAAACTTAAAGTCATAATTTTTAAAGATCGAACCAAACTTAATTTCGAATCAGATCATCGTGTCCTCAATTTTTGGTCAAAGCCGCGACTCATTTTTAAGACTTTAAACCCCACCTAAAGCATAATATGTTGTACATTAATTCAAGTGCCCGATATCAAAACAAGGAACAACCTCGATTAATAAGGTTGCTCGTTGGTACTACTAGAATGAGCCAATGATCATAAAAAAAACTAGTAAGAAAGATTTTTAGTCTTTCTACATCAGCACCCTACAACAAATTAATAGTCAATATTTCAGGATAAACCTTTTTGATTTGGCTACTAATTCGCAGGCTCCGAATGTCTTAAACCTGCCGGGGTCCCTCTCTTCCCCACATGCGGGCCGGCACACGTGTAGACGCCTCCCGAAGGGGATGGAAGGCTAAGATTGGGATCGCCGATTTCAATCTCTCGACCCCCTTATCCTCTCCCCGTTATCCCCCCCGGTCCCATACCACTGGGTCATGCATGACTTAAAAAGAAAAATTGTACACGCTTCCCAAGAAAAGAAAAACGGGGAAGGCCCTATAGATTTTGGAAAGAAAATTGTTCTAAACTTTTTTTTATAAATTAGTTAATGATTTTTATACGAAAATTATTGCTAGAAGTGAATTTGTAAAAAAAAAATTATTCACACGTCATGAAACTTGTGTCTCATGAGATGTTAATTATAGTTGATAAATAGTCCTACGTAATATTTATTTAATATGAATTTTATTCTTTTTTAGACTAGTTTAGAGGTTGTTTAATACACTTGTTTTAATTTTTACAATATATGTTTAAATGTTTGTTTCATAATTCTAATTCAAGATATCTTAAAATCTTATGATAATTTATAATATTAATATAAATGGTTCTAGTTTTACGGGTCACGGGTCAACCCGAACAATTAAACTATTAACTCGTGACCCACTAACTTAACTGGGTCAAACTCCGGGTCAAATTTTAAAACAGTGATAGTGATCCCTACACATTACATTGCAACAACGAGGATGCTTCCCTCTGGGGTTGGCAGGCAGGAGCTTGGTGAATAAATGCATGTTTCATGCGTCATTTATTAGCATTTTTAGTAGGGAGACCAGATGTAAAAGAATGACCATTTCTACACTGCGAACCAGCCATATTTTTATGTAGATTTCTCATTTCTGTTGCATATGCACCCCCTACAAACGGTTGTATTTGCATATATATATATATATATATATATATATTACCCCTGATTTTCACATATCGATAGAGGGGTATAACTGCATCCTTCTTTAATATATCAGAGATATTTATGATGACAATATGTGAAAATCAACAGTATATATGTAAATATATAGTTTGTAGGGCTATAGATGTTAAAGAAATGCTTTTCTGTATTACAAATAATTTACAGCAGCCCAATTACTATTTATATTTTAGTGGAAGAATATTGCCCATTGGTTGAGGTATGTGATTCTAGGACAGAAAGGCAACAGCAAAAGACGAACAGGAGGACTAATCAGACACAAAATCATGATTTAAACATTAAAAAACTTCATCGAAGAAGGGTCAGACATGTCAAAAAGTGTGTTAATATAAGTAATAACTAAGGTTCGACAAATCGGTACGATACGGTTACGGTTCATATCACACGTATCAGATCATATCAATCGATAAATAATATAGTCGATGTGTGATACGTAATTGATACGTTACTCGTATTCTTATAAATATTATATATGTTATTTTATGTCAAATATTTTTTCATAAATGATTTGATTTGAAATCTTTTAACAGAGATAAGGTTTCAAGTTCAAAACTCACGGGGTGCAAATTTTTTTATTTTTTTATTATTTTTCATAAATTAAATTAAAAAATCACTCGACCTCGTTCTCAGATCACAAACACTTTAAGTAATTGTGTTATATATAATTTTTATTATATTTTATTTTATTAAATATTTATAAAATAATATTTATTTATGAATATATTAATACGATATGATATCGTATCGTACCAATAAAAGATTACGAGTCGGATAAACTCTACGGATAAATATCGTAAATTTATCCCCGAAAAGGAGCGAAAAACAGGCGCCCAAAAGTGGTGTTGGATTTGGTCGCGTCATGGGCAGAGGGTCAACTTGTCATAGTCAAATCTTTTGAACTCATAATGAGAGAAGTTTGATTTGGTCCGTGAGAACCGCACCTGCGAAGACTTTCCGAGAAGTCTCACGGTCAACGAGGTTGGCTGTCGGTGGGTGAGGACTTGCTGGTGTAAAAATTGTTCTGCTTTGGGTTGCCAACTTGCACACGGAGGGCAACATCAGGTCAAGCATTCCTTGTAATAAAATCGGATGCCAGGGGTGGACTACAAAGTCTAACTTTCGGTACAAGCATCTAAGACTGTCAATGGTTTGGGTCGATTTTGTAGTCCCAATGACTCTGAGTTAATTTTAGGTTGAGTCATAAGATCTTTTTCGGTCCGTAGACTTTTAATCGAATCTAAAAATTTGACCCGACTAAATCCACGGGTCAGACTAGAACTTTGAATTCGACCCACGAGCCGACTCGATCCGTTATCTTTTTTCTTTCTCTATTCAAATTTTAAAAACTACGTAATTAAAATTACGTTATTTTATTTAATTAAAAAATTTAAAACTCTATTTTCACATAAATTCTGTAATTAATATCAAAAAAATCAATTAATTTAATAAGATTATAAATTTTTATATTATTAAATATATTATTTTTATTATTTATTATTTAAGTTATCGAACCGGACCGAATCTCAGTCTGACTTTATAATTTTTTAATCGTGTCGAGTCTGACCCAACCCGGTCTGCCATAACTCGAGTCCGAGTCAGACTCAAACTTTAATATTGATAAGTCAAATCTGAATCGAGTCGATCTAAGCGTAACTCATATCCGACTCGTTGACAAACCCTACGAGCATTGATCCATGAGAGATAAATTGCGACTCAGCGAAGTCAAACCCCCCCCCCCCCCCCAAACGCCTGAAATCACCGTTTGGTACTAGATCTCTCGTGCCTTCCAATGCATCGAGTAACTACACACCCAATGAACTTGCACACCTCTGAGTGTACAATAATTTTATTTTTTATTTTTTTTTAAAAAAATATTCCGACCTACAAACCCACCCAGTCTACATGTCAGTACACGGTGCATCTTGATCAAACGACTCAAAAATTTGCAAGCCGTCTGATCTAGTTTAGCGTTGCACGAACGATCGGTTGGGCCCAGAATTCAAGATAATTTTGTTAAAATAAAAAAAATAAAAAAAATCACTGCACATCTGATGTGTGCAATCACAGCAGGTTTGCAACAAGTACAACTCTCTATTTTTTTAAATATTCCGTGCACAATCACAGTCCTGAAGCTCGAACCTGACTAGTTGAGTAGCCCCAGACAACCGAACATCTTCCATGTTGCACAGTTCACCGCAACAACTCCATAAGAAATAAAAGATAACGAGTATACATACTACGGTCAATTCACAATGCCAAACGAAAGGAAGGAAACTAAAAATATATTACAGAATCCATGATAGTACTTTACAGAAAAGAATTATAATACCAGAAACTCACAACCATGGTGAAACAGAAGGTTACCCGAAAACGAACCTTGTCAAAGAGAGGTCCTCATCTCAGCATCATCCCCACCCCATGGCACCCCAAAAGAGTAGCCAATAGATACACCCTATCACCCTCCAAGCAGTTGGGAACAACAAAGGAACAGGAAACAGAGAATGACCTAAGTTTTCCAAATTGAAGCAACCCTGCTCTAAACCCCTAAAACCTCTGGACACAAATAAATAATTGGCTCATGTCATTGATGAGCCTCTCTCTCGGTGGGGACGCCGCTCTCTGTAGCCGAGTTCAAGGCCAGAATCTCGGGTGAGATGTCCCAGTTACTGCTTCTCCTACCCCAGCTGCTTGAGTTTCGCACTTCTGATCGGCCAACAGGAAGCTGGACATCAGAACTTATGCCAAGCTCAGAGTCTGGGATAACACTGGGCAACCCGTGGCTGTTCCTGCCACCTGTATCTTCATCGATCTCGTAATTACGGCGTTGAGAGATCTTCAAAAGGTCGCTGCCAATCTCAAGGTCATCCTCGACTTTTGCACGTGGATTTCCTGCTGAATCATCCTCAGTTTCCTGGGCACGGGCCACAGCAGCAGGTCTCACAGGCTCCTCTTGCACATAAGCCCGGAACTTGTTCCGAGATGGTTTTATCCTTGTGCAGAAAACTTCCAGGAAGTTATTCAAACAACCTTGGTCAAAGACGTTGGGCCTGTTGTCAGCTCTATAGCGAAAGTTCTCGTAGGTAGTCTGCATGAGAAATCCATAATTCAGCAGGTAGAAACAAATTTTGGGTGTCACTCAGCAAGTAGAACCAAGAGAAGTTGAAACCCAGACTTTCTTGAAAGTATAATAATTACTAAGACTCAAAAAAAAAGTACAAAGAAAACTTCCCCCAAGGGATGTAACGGAATCAAAATTATGATACTTGTCCTAAAAACAAATAGGGAAAAAATAGATGCCACTCTAAACCGAGGTTTGCAGGGATCAAAATAACATTAGCTTGCACAGGATCATTAGTTACACATTTTTAATTTAATACAGTTATATATACAGATTTGGCATACCATGGTAAACAAAAGGATGGAGAGCCAACCTTCCAAATGCAACTTAAATGAGAAAGGATGCCAGTTTCAAAACTGATATCCTGGACCAACGATGTGAAGTATATTTACATTTTTCTTGAAATTGGATGGTAGCTATGCAGCATACGTAATTAAACTTCAATTTCCAGACCTGCATGCATGACTTGTATGGAGTGACCAGCCCTCCAACATATAAACTGTGAATGCATAGGAAACACAAGTGCAAGCTACATATGCGTACATGGCCAGCAAACAGACCAAGCCCAACCAACAAGATGCTGAGTTGGGACAGGTCCAATTATTCATGTCCTAGTTGTGCCAAAACCAAGTCCTCGGTGTCTGCTCCTGCTCTCATTACCCAGTGTTAAAATAAATAAGAGTAGGGACTTATTTGTTATTGTCCTCATCTTGTACCCCGGGTATTAATACCCCTCTTTCGATTAATGAAATTAATCTTTTCCCAAAAAGTCATCACGGTATCAGAGCCGGATTAGGGCTCCAGCCGCCCCATCCTGCTCCTCTGGTGTTCACGAAGGATTCACGCCAGCGCACTGGCTCCCCCCTTCTGCCCCGCGTTCCTCCTTCCGCCCGCAGCCTCGCCGAGCCCGCCTCCTCCGCCAGCAACCCGCCGGACGCGCGGCTCTTGCACGCGGGGCGAGAGGCCGTCCAGCTGCGGTCGCCGTCTACACGCGTCCGCCGTCTGAAGCCTCGCGGCCTCCTTCCCCGCTTGCCGCCGCCGCCCATGACTGCGGCCACCACGAGCCATCCCAGTCGGCCGCCACCGGTCGTCTGCAGTGGCCTCTCTTCTTCCAGACAGGGGTGCCAACAACCTATTGTGGTCTTCATCCGGTTAGGGGAGAGCGTCTTGTCATCAACTATGGTCTGTGTGTAGAGGACCTTATCTAGTTTCTATATTCTTATGCATTGACAACTCTCAACTCTCTGGCGACGTTCTTGTTTTCTATACTCCATCATCTGCTTCTTGTCCGATATGGAGGACTCCTCGTCTTCGTCAACCAGACAGGCTTCTATCTCCAATCACATTTTGACAATTTCTGTAAAGCTGAATGGTACTATCATCAGTGATCAAGAGCCCTTCGGTTCTTATTAATGTCTATGAAAAAGTTACGTCATATTGAGGAAGATGCTTCCAGATAAATCAGATTTGAAGGCATATGAAGCTTGGCAAGCAGATGATGGAACTGTTATTTCAGTGATTGGAAATAGTTGAGCCACACATCTTCAATAATGTTCTTTTCTTAGATACTGCAAAAGAAATGTGAGTCTTTGAAGCGAACATACTCTGGTGAAACCAATGTCTCACACATCTATAATCTTTATTTCATACTATTTGCAATCAAATAAGATGGGAGGCACATAGCACAATATTTCTCAGGAGTGCAGAGATTGTGGAATGAACTTCAACTATATCACCCTTCTACCACAGATACAGCGAAAATACAAAAACAACGTGATGAATTCATTGTTGCAAAATTTCTCTCTGGTCTCGATGATAGTCTCCGACATGTTCGGGATAATCTGTTGGCTGATACAGCTATTCTGAAATTGGCCGATGCCTTTTCACGTGTTTTACGGGCCAGCACAACATCTCTATCTAATATTGGTCTTTCTACAACTAGACCAACAGTTGCAAACAATGACTTAGGGAATGCATCTGCCCTTGTTGCTGGTGGCCGTGATCGGGTATGCGACGTGGTCGTCAACCATGCTCGCACTATGGGCGGTTAAATCATCATTCAGATTTTTGTTGGAAGAAGTACGGAAGGGGACGAAGTAAGCTGAATCCGCTAACCTTGGTGTGGCTTCAGATACCACTATAGAGACTGCCCAAAGTACACAGCAGCCGCAAATTGACTCTACTCCTACATCCTCACCACAGGAAGGGAGAGTAACTTTATCTCGAGAGGAGTATGAGGCAATTCAACGAATTATAAAAGGCTCTGCAACATCTTCATCCTCTTTTCATATTGTCTCCCACTCAGGTAGTGCCTTTGCGGTTTCTAATTCCTCATGGATTGTGGACTCGGGAGCCTCTTGTCATATGACAGGTGATCGCTCCCTATTCTCCTCACTTGACTCCACTAATTCTCATGCACCTGTTGCTGTAGCAGATGGCTCTAAATCGCCTGTTGTAGGAAAAGACATTGTTTCATTGTCTCATCTCACTTTAAATGATGTTCTCTATGTTCCAAAATTTCTTGTTAGTCTTCTGTCTATCAGCATGTTGACTCATTCTTTGAATTGTTCAGTGACATTCTATCCTTCTTATTGTGTATTTCAGGACCTCCAAACGAGGAAGACGATTGGGGGGGGCATGAATCTGGTGGTCTCTACTATTTTACTGCAGATAGACCTTTCCAGCCTCATCATGCTTTGCCGGCTAGTGACACTTCTTATCAGTGGCATTGCAGATTGGGTCACCCTTCTATCTCGAAGCTTAGACATGTTGTGTCTGTTCCATCTACAATCAATAAGTTTCATTGTGATGCCTGTGAATTAGGCAAACGTCATAGAGTGTCTTTTCCTTTGAGTCAAAATAAAAGAAGCACTGCTCCCTTCCATCTTGTTCACTCAGATATCTGGGGACCTTCTCCAGTTATCTCTAGACTTGGTTTTCGATATTATGTTACCTTCATAGATGATTTTTCTCGTATGACTTGGGTGTTTCTACTCAAATCAAGGTCTGATGTACTTCATATTTTTGAAAATTTTTATACTGAAATAAAAACCCAATATTCTGCCTCTATCAAAGTTGTGTGTACTGACAATGCATTGGAGTATGTTCAGACATCTTTTGCCACTTTTTGTTCTTCTCGGGGGATTATCCATCAAACCTCGTGTTCTTATACATTAACAGAACGGTGTGGCGGAGAGAAAGAACCGTCATCTTCTAGATGTTACTCGTACCTTGATGTTCCACATGAATGTTCCCAAACAATATTGGGGTGATGCGATTCTTACTTCGTGTTACCTTATAAATCGTGTTTCCAGCAAGGTCCTTAATGGGCAATCGCCCTTTTCATGTCTACATCCTGATGGTACACCCTTTCCCTTGGTTCCTCGTGTGTTTGCATGCAAATGCTTTGTTCATTCTCTTGGGCCAGGCCATGATAAATTTTCTCCCAGGTCAGTTCCCTACATTTTTCTTGGATACTCAAGAACACAAAAGGGTTACCATTGTTTTGAACCCCGATCTAGGAAGACTTTTGTTTCTGCCGATGTTACTTTCTATGAGTTTGTACCTTTTTTTGTCACACCCGATGTACAAACTTCTCCTATTGCTCCTGATGTTCCTATTCCATCTCTTTTATTTCCTTCTGACTCAACTGTTGTCACTAATGATGAAGTCTCTGAGCCACCTACTACAGATCACATGTATGGACTGATCTATAAGCGACGCGCGCTACAGCCAGGTGATGACCACCCACCATCATCTGTCTCGTTGGAGGAACCTACCCCTTCTGGTGAGACATCTTCTCCACCTGTTTTGGATCTCGATCTTCCTATTACTGTTCGAAAAGGTGTGAGATCTTGTAAGAGCATTTATCAACACCCCATTGGTAATTTTGTTTCCTATACATCCTTGACTCCATCCTATCGTCAGTTTGCTTTGGCTATTTCAGCAATTCCTATTCCCAAGATTGTATCTGAGGCCCTCACTAAACCAGAGTGGAAAGCTGCTATGGATGAAGAAATGCATGCCTTGCTTTCTCGTAACACATAGACCCTTGTACACCGTCCGACTAATGTTACTCATGTTTCCTGTCGCTGGGTGTTCACTGTGAAATACTCTCCAGATGGCACTATTGACAAATACAAAGCGAGATTGGTGGCAAAAGGGTTCACACAAACTTATGGGGTAGACTATTTTGAAACTTTCTCCCCTGTGGCACGCTTGAATTCTGTTCGAATCCTATTCTCTCTTGCTATTAATCAAGGATGGTCAATGGTTCAAATGGATGTGAAAATGTCTTCTTATATGGAGATCTAAATGAGGAGGTGTACATGGAGCAACCTCCAGGATATGTGACTCAGGGGGAGTTGGTATGTAAGTTAAGAAAGGCTATCTATGGCTTGAAACAAAGTCCACGTGCTTGGTTTGATAAATTCAGCAAAATTGCATCTGGCATTGGGCTGAAGAGAAGTCAGGCTGACCATTCTGTTTTTGTTCGTCATTTATCTGCTGGCATAATTATTTTGATTGTTTATGTAGATGACATGTTACTTACTGGTAGTGACACGGAAGGTGTTAAAGAGGTTCAAAAGTACTTGAAAAGCATTTTATTACCGAGAACTTGGGTAGACCACGTTACTTTTGGGTATTGAGATAGCTCATGGTCAAACAGGTGTCTCTCTCTCACAAAGGAAGTATGCTATGGACCTACTTCAAGAGATGGGTTTGCTTGGGTGTAAACCAGCTGACATACCCACTGTTCCACAACAGGATCTTGATAATGAGGATAGCCCCGAGTTTGCAAATGTTGAAAGATATAGGAGATTGTGTGGGAAGCTTCTTTACTTGACTGTTACTAGACCTGACATCTCTTTTGCAGTGGGAGTAATTAGTCAATTTATGCAAAAGCCTAAGGTGTGCCATTAGGAAGCTGCTCTGAAGATTTTACATTATATTAAGGCCGCTCCAGGAAAAGGTTTGCTTTACAAAAAAAAATGGTCATGTGAGAATTGAAGCTTTTTCTGATGCTGATTATACAGATCAAAGTTTGACAGAAGGTCCACTACAGGATTTTGTACCTATGTTGGAGGGAATCTAGTCACTTGGAGAAGCAAGAAACAAAGTGTGGTTGCCCGATCTAGCGCTGAGGCTGAATATAGGGCTATGGCACAAGCTGCATGTGAGATGATGTGGTTACGGAGTTTGATGTCTGATTTTGGGGTTACTTATACTGAGCCGTTGGAGATGCATTGTGACAATCAAGCCGCTATCCATATTGCTAAAAATCCTATTTTTCATGAACGTACCAAGCATATTGAGGTTGATTGTCACTTTGTGCGCGATGCGGTTATGTCACAACAGATTTGTACTCCCTTCACTCCTTCAGATGATCAGTTAGCAGATTTATTTACAAAAGCACTTGGAGTTTCTCGTTTTAAGGCACTCTGTAACAAGCTGGGCATGTTTGATATACATGCTCCAACTTGAGGGGGAGTGTTAAAATAAATAAGAGTAGGGACTTATTTGTTATTGTTCTCATCTTGTACCCTAGGTACTAATACCCCTCTTTCGATTAATGAAATTAATCTTTTCCCAAAAAGTCATCACCCAGAATTCTTTATCCCAGTGTTACGTAATAGCAGACCATTCTGCATTAAATCAACCATGGATGGCAATTTCGGCCGAAACCGAAACGTTTCAATCGAAACGTATTGGTTTCGGACCGGAACGATCCGTAGTCGGACCTTCTCATTGCAGCAGGTCCGAAACTAAAATAAAATTAATATTTTAATTTTTTCAGGCGAAACCGGAATTGGTTTCATCCGGTTTCAGGCGTTTCGGCCCGATATGCCCGAAACCGGGCGAAATCGGACGAGTACTCCCCTCTTAAGGGGAGTTAAAGTCCACCCCTCAGATCTGAGGGGCTGCCGGCCAGAAGAGGTGGAGGAAGGGTAGGGGGGAGCTTGGGACTGCATATGTGATGAGCGAACCTACTGCTGAGGGGCTCCGAGCTCCATGGCCGCCATCGAATAGGTTGCATGCAAGAACAGGGGATCATCGGCAGAAAACAGAGTATCATTTTTCCTCCAAGATCAGCACTGATTGCCCTCAGAAATTAGAACATATGAAGAACAAACAGAACATGGAGGATGGTAAAAGCATAGTAGAGAAACTTACACTCTGTAAGAACTGATCTAAGCTAAGAACAAGGAAGAAGATAACCTAACAGAGCTATCCTAAGACTCTGAGAACTAAGAAGGAACAAGTACAAGAGACTAGACAGCAAGACAATTGTTTGGGTTAAGTCGGATGATGATCCCACTTGATCACACCATCCCTTTTATAATGCTTCATAGCCAAGGTCTGTTACAAACTATTGGTGGGAATTGAGCCAAATTTCCTCCGTCAATTTCCTACAAAACTGTTTAACAAATATAACAAACTGTAAACTACCACTAACAGATCAGCTATCCTAACTAACTATCGAGTATAACTCCAACTATCTCAGCTAACCATCAACTATCACTCCAGCTATCCCAGCTACTATCGACTACTATAACTCCAGCTATCCCAGCTAACCATCGACTATCACTCCAACAATCCCAACTACTATCGACTATAACATCAGCTATCTCAGCTACTATCGACTATCACACCTGTCATCAGCTATCTCCAGCTGACTAATCGACTATCACTGCTGTCGAAAAAGAAGAAAAGAAGAAAAGAAAAAAGAGAAAAAAAGAGAGAAAAAAAGAAAACAGTGAAGAAAACATAGGCGCATTCCAAAGTCAACATAGATGCAAACATAGGTGCCTCAATTTCACATTGACGCAAACTGAGCTAAGTTAACATAGACGCACAATGATAACATAGGCGCATTCCAAAGTTAATATAGGGAGGGTGAGATAGGCGCAAGAGAGACAAAGGGAGAGTTAGATAGGCGCAAAAGGGAGAGAGGAAGAGTGAGATAGACGCAAGAGAGAGAGGGAGATTGAGATAAGTGCAAGTGAGATAGATGCAAGAGGGAGAGAGGGAGAGGGAGATAGGCGAGAGAGGGAGAGAGAGAGAGGGGTAAGAGGGAGCTTTTGACTGTGCACTTTTTGACAACCTTTTGACTGTGCACTTCTTGACCGGGCAAAACCGGACGAGAGTTCAAGTCCGACAATCTTTTGACTGTGCGCTTTTTGACCAGGATAAACCGGACGCGAACTCCCCTCTTAAGGGGAGTTGAAGTCCAACAACCTTTCGACTGTGCGCTTTTTGACCAGGCGAAACCGGACGCGAACTCCCCTCTTAGGGGGAGTTCAAGTCTGCCCCACTGCTCAGATCTGATGGAGAGAGGGAGATTGATGAGACTGCTGAGAAGTGTGGGAGTGTGAAGAGGGGTGGTGACATGCAGTAGGGGGCAGCAGCGGTACTAGTCAGGCGGTGACAGCCTGACGAGAATCGCAAAAAAAAAGGGATGCCAAAGAGAGTGGGGCCCCTCCACTAGTCCATGTCCGACAACTTGTCGGCGACAAGGCGGCAACCTTTTGACTGTCAGATTGTGTGCTTTTTGACAGCGGAGAAATCGGGCGAAACCGGACGCGAACTCCCCTCTTAAGGGGAGTTCAAGTCTGCCCCACCTCTCAGATCTGAGATATGAGGGGCTACCAGCCAGGAGAGGTGGAGGAGGGGTAGGGGGAGCTTGGGATTGTCGGGAGGAGATCTTGCCACAGCCGCCGATGTTTCTTGTTGTTTACAGTGCGTAACTGCCGCCGCCACCACCGCCGCCGTTCACATCATTGGGTCGAAGATTTTTCAAGGATCTTGTAAGTTTTTATTTTTTTATTTGTTTGATAGTTTTCTTGTTGTAGGTAAGGTTATCTACGAGGTTAAAAGCATGGGTAGACATGAACAAGGTCAGGAGACTGTTGAGGAGGACGATCCGGGGTGGGTCCACCTAACCTTAGTTGATGTTGGAAGAAAAAAAGTCAAATGTAATTATTGTGATAAGAAGATACATGACGGAATTACTTGAGAAAAATAGCATTTGACAGAGATAAGAGGAGAGGTCAAGCAATGTGATAGAATATAGATGTCCCCGACAGGTGGCAGAAGAAATGTGTCATTGCCTCTGGACAAAAAAGACATGATGCAATGAAGGGCTGAAGATCAAGCTGAAATTGCTGAGGAGATTTCAGACAGAGTAAACAGAAGGGGAAGGAGAAGTGATGATGATGAGGAAGGCACTGAGAATTCAGATCCAGAGCTAACCGAAACAATAGAACATGAGCGTACGGCTCGAAGGAGGGGAAAAGCACCGATAAGATTAGGATCAGGGACAAGGACCTACTCCAGTACAGCTGGTATTACATGATGTCCTGACACTGGTGCAGCCCCGTAGAAAATAGGCCCCATGGACAACTATGTGCACAGAAGACAAAGTGCTACACAGTTAAAAATCAAGCAGGCATTGAGAGGGGTCAAAAAATCAGTTGAAGCTGCAGGGCATACATTTAAACGTATTTGCAAATGATTTTTCCATACAGGTGTGTAGGCGCACACGCAGCTGAATCATAATATTGGCAGCCTATGCTTTTAATTACTTATGTTAATATGTTACTTTATCCTTATAGATGAACAATTATAGAACGAGGATTGTGACATATTCTGACTCATAATTGTAATATGTTATGGGAAGAGTAAGCCCAGGTATATTAAATCTTTGTGCTTAAATTGAGTCAATATGTATTACTACATCATGAAAAATTGATCTTCATTTACATCTTACATTTATTTGTTTATGCTTGGTGGAACAACTGACTGGTAGATAATGGTGAACAATAGGGATTTGGGTAGTAATGCATTGGCTTACATTGCAATTAAGGTGCTGAGTCAAATAATATCAGCAAATCAATGTCAAAGGAATGGGAGCACGTTCAACATTATACACTCAAAGGTTCGCAATCGACTAAAGGTTGAACGGTTAGAAAAATTGGTTTACTGCCACTACAATATGAGGTTGAAAATAAAGAACATAAAACTGAGACACAAACGCATCGCAAACGATACAACTGGCCATATTGATGTGGATGCATTATTTGATGATAACAATCCCTTGCAATCTTGGGTTGAGGTACGAGCGCCAGTTGATGAGCCCGTTTTTGAACCTCATGATAGAACATGGGCAGAGGATATATTGGATGGAGATGAGCCAAGGGATCCAAAATTCATAGGATCAACAAAGGGGCCAAGAGTGACTCATGAGCACTAGAGAGAGGAAAAGCCTTTGTTTGTTGACGACATTGCGCAGTAGCTTGAGATTGAGTCAGCTAGATACTCAGAACAGATAGCAGGCCAATCACTCCTAGAATGATCAAGCCACCTCCATCCTTAAGAAGAAGTACATCAGTGCAAGAGATGACTAAGAGGGCTACTGCTACTGCTCGAGAGGACCCGACAATTGAGCAGATCAAGTAAATTTATGTGAAACACACGCCACCGGGAAAGTGATTGATTTCAAAGATGAACGAGATGGTCACACCAAAAGGAAAAAAAACAGAGCCAAAGGCTAGAAGGCGATTAATTTCTTATGGTTCTGATGATGATGATGATGCATCGAGTGATGATCCCAGTGTAACTGTAGGTGCTACTACTGGTGGTGGCATGTATGCACCTACTTCCTCCTTCCACGCTGACACGGGCAGAGGATACAATCATAGTGAAGAATGATATAATTCACAGAGCCAATATGGACATCCATCAGGTTATGGAGGCGGCCAACATGAAGCAAACATATATGGGTGAGGTCATCAACTAAAATTTCAATTCCATTCAGTTCCAACCAGTAGTAGTTATGGATCAACATTCTCTTCTAATCTCAATGTTCTGCTTATAATGCTGATTTTGGATTCCAATCAAGCCAACAACCTTATATTCCAAAAGGGATCTAAAGAGGGATGCACGACTTGACTGCATCATTGTTTGGTTACAGTGAATATACAGAATATATCCAGCCTTTTTATAGGTATCAACAGCAGAAACCAGACGATGAGGGAGAAGGTTCTTGTAACTATTATAGATATTAGTGCATCATTATTTGGATAAAGATCAATTAATTTCTGTAACATTTACTGTGTTTGTTGTCGTACTCTCTTCATTGACCTTGAACGATGATGATGGAGATGGCATGTAATAAGGGGGTTTATAATTTATAAGTGGCTAAGTGCTCCGTTTGTTGTGGGAGCTTTGACTGTGCTTTAAAGTTGCTGTAAAACTTTGCTCTGTATGCAGAAGAACTATCGTAATTTCAATATCAAAGTTTGTAATGACAGTATTTTGGATTTGATGGGTGATATTCCCAGATTGTAGTGCCCTATTTTTCAATGAATAGAGCGTGTTGAGACTTGCTTTCCATGTTTTCAGCTACCAGTTGTTGTCCATCAAAAAAAAAAAAAAGAAAGAAGAAAAGGAAAAAGAAAAAAGAGAGAGAGAGAAAAAGAAGGAAAAAGTGAAGAAAAAATAATATAACCAAAAACTGAGAAACAACAACAAGAAGAAGTAGTCTGAAAATCGTCTAAGTGTAATATAGGCATAACAGAACATAACTATCTTCACTTAGGTGCTACAAAACTTCACATAGGCGCACAAACAGTTAACATAGGCGTACAATGATAACATAGGCGCATTCCAAAGTTAACATAGGTGCATCAATTTCATAAAGGTGCAAACTGAGCTAAGTTAATTAACATAGGTGCACTAAAAGTTAACACATGCACAAACATAGGCGCACAAACTTCACATAGTGCACAAACAGTTAACATAAGCGCAAGTGAGACTTGCGCCTATCTCCCTCTTACGCCTATGTTAACTTAGGTCAGTTTGCAACTATGTGAACTTTTAGTGTGTCTATGTTACCTTAGCTCAGATTGTGCCTACCTCAGCTCAGTTTGCACCTATGTGAACTGATTGTGCGTCTATCTCACTTTAAGTGTGCCTATGTTACCTTTCTGCACCTATGTTAACTTAATACAAAGGTATTAATCAGTATAAAATCTCTGTGTTCTATTGTGAGATCGCTGTTGTGTTCATATTTTGTAATGTAACCTTTGTAAGCTCGTTGGGTTAACAGTAGTAGCTGGGATAGCTAGTGTCACCAAGTGGGATCATCATCCGACTTAACCCAATTGTGGTCTGTGGAGTTCCGTAGTTCTAGTCTCTGTAGTTCTTAGTTCTTCCATTTCTCAGCATTCTTCGAACTAGTTCTTCCTGATCTTAGCTAGTTTAATTCTAGTTATGCTCAATCCAGAGCTTGGGGCGATTCCTTTCAGAGTTCTTCCCTGATCAGATCTCATCCTCTCTTCTTCTTTAGTCCACCAAAACAGTTAGAACGATACTCTGTTTCTGCCTGCAACCCATTCGACTGCAGCAGGTTCGTCCGTAACATATTTCCATTTGCACCGGTTTCTAAGCGCTATTTTTTCTAATTCTTTATAATTTTCTGATTTGTTTCCAGATTTTTCAGATTTTTTCAGGTTTTTTTTAATTACCTAAACGAGTTTCGGCCGGTTTCGACTGAAACCGAAACCGAAGCTGCCATCCTTGAAATCAACATATTAGATCCATTTTGAATCAGTGCCCTGTAATCAACGCATTTTGACAGAAAAATCAATCCACCATTTTCTTAATTGATCCATTCTTGAAGTGCATCCCAAATTGCAGTTGCCCCAAGGCATATTGAGCAATTATTCTGAAGTTATTTGGATAAACATATCTATGAAAACAATACAAATACAAGTCATACCAGAAAACAATGCTATGTTAGCACTCAGTCATGCAACTTAAGATAAACAGAATCAAACATAACGGAAGCACAAGCAACCAACATTAAAATCTAAGCAGATGGTAACATAATGCATATATCATTATCTGTCAAGGAAACTTTCTCGTTACCTGATTTCAATGTCACACCTTTTTGGAAAGAAAAGAAAAAAAAAGAACATGTGCAACATTAAATATGAAAAGCTTATTTCTTTTTGCAAATCATGCCTGGACCCAAAGGACTAATGGTTTTTTTCTGAGCAGGGAGTCAGGGACTCTGTTCCTGTTCAAGTCGTGAGGAACGCCAAGATGGACAGACTGGGTTTCCCTTGGGTCCCTTATATACAACCCTGATTTGCTCATTTGTTTCTTATTCCATGATTTCTCTAGTTTACGCCCTTTTTCTTTCCATTCATCACGTGAGTGCAGGGGTATGCCCCGGTGAAGTTGTATTTATTCTATTAATATTCAACAAAACTCTGGCCTAAATTTATCTTGATGGAGCGGGAACATGCCACTTCACTGAAGTTGGTGTGTGCTCTCCCAAGATTGATATCAGGCCTTTTTTTATTTAAAAATAAATAAATAGCCCTACATCTTCACGAGCTGGCAACCAGTTTAACTGACCACAATTCTGAGAGGAAGCTATTTAAAACATATTTTTCACCCCGACACATCCAAAACATAGAAGCACAAAGAAATTAAAAATAAAAGCAATCACGAGCTGGACAGGGGGATACAAGAAACAAAGATTCACAATAAGCCGCAACAACTAACCTGGTTGGTGCCTATAAGGTATAAATGAAATCCAGTGAGACCACCAACAAACCAGAGACAGATAAAACAATAGGCCATGAGTATAACTGAAGCTGGAGATTGTCTCATTGCCTTCCAAACTGTTGGATAATCCCCATCCATGAGAAACTTGATATACAATGCCGACATGGCAAACACGTAGATGCACAGAAGGGTTGATGAAGATATAAACACGAAGAAGTAACGGTAGTTTCGCTGCACATAATGCAAACGGCTGAAATATAGTTAACAGAAGTGTTATGCAGAATTTCAAAGCAAATCAAACAAACAGAAAAAATGTTACAGCCTTCTCGACAAAAATTCTACACAAATGATTTATAACTACATAAAAACTTTAATCTACCTGTCTTGGGATTTCTTTTTCCTTTTTTTTGGGGGGGGGGGGGTGGATGGTACCACAATTCTGTAAAATCAATGAAGCTTAATGAAGCATAAGAACATTGATTGATCTTACAACTCCTGAAAGCAACAATCCAAAATTTTACTCCTGGTCTGCTGCCCTTGTCTTCATCCCAAAAACCTTCCAAGACGACCTCAATTGCCAAAATGCAAAGATGTATCCCAAGCCCCCACAACCCCTCAACATCTTAGCCTATCACTGCTAAATCAGAACTGAATGGTAGTCCATTGACAGGAAGGACCACGAGAGACAATCTTGTTCTGCATCTCGGTACTCTGAGATTGAGGATGGACACTGCTTTTCTCTAGGGCATTGCCGGGCTAGGTGGACTTCTGCATTCGCAGCACACCTCAGGCCCATGCATCTGCATAATAATGCTCCTGGACAACACCTGAAGTATAGCTCCCTCACCATCGGACTAACATTCAATGGATCTTCTCTCTTGTCCTCGTTGGAGCATCCAACTCAACCAATTGGCAGTGAGTAGACAGGACCAGGACCATATAATCTGTGGCTCAGCCATACACAACTGATGCAGGATCAATCAAACTAACATCCCACAACCAAACCAACAGCCCTCTCCCCCTCACATTCAGCCTAATTTATGAATTGGGCCAAAGCAAGACAGAAGCCCAATGGATTGGCTCTTTGGACCAAAGAGACAAATGAGGCCAGAAAGAGAGAGAAGAATGTTGCATTGTTTACAAGCTCTGACACCATGTCAGAACATTCCATCTGATTCCACTATTTTTGACATGTTATCAGAGCCACCCCATGCCCGCCACGGCATATCTGATTCTGTCTTGTTCAAATCCCATCTGTTGTGTCCCACGTGCCAGGTCATCCGTCTCGCCCTGGACACGAGGGATGGCATTAAGTTCCACATTGATTTTGTATGGGTAACCTATGAGCTTATAAGCGGGCCTCTCCATTCACAACCAATTCATTTTGAGGTAAATGCCCCAACGCCCTTCTTTCCTGCTCCTCACATTTCCTCAATTCTCAGATAAAGCATCTCCACATCTGTCGACTGTGCAAGAGTAATCTTCCAGGGTATTCGACTAATAATTATCCCTTCTCTAAGTTTTCTTGTAACTTTCTGAGTTTTCTTCTTGGGTTCTTGGAGGTATTTCAGGAACAACGCCTTCTTATTGGAGAGGTTGGGTGCCTTTGTGTTGGGAAGTGTGACCATAGCTCATTTTTCATGAGTTGAGCAACATTTTTGAGTGATTATCCTTTTCAGGGATATCAAGCTAGGATATCCTTCAATACCCTTAAACCATTGTATAAAGATATGCAGAAGCAAGCACTTCCGAAAGGGAAACTACAAAAGCTAAGTTCTTAATTTTCTCTCATCCTTCTTTGAAAACTTTTAAGCCTAACAAGTGATCCTAAAGCCACTCATCCACTAACCAGCGAGAACAAACAGTCCTTCTCATCATGCATCATGCATCAATATTTTTCATAGGAACCAAAGATTTGATGTTCTGGTGTTTGGACAGGAGTGTGTATATAATGTCCAACTGTATCAGGAAACGGAAGCCATAGTGTTTCCCCCCCCCCTTTTTTCAGTTTTGGTTGTCTTCCTGTTGGGAAAAAAAACAGACATATTATAGGAATCATAAAGTACTGGATGCAGAGTTAGCAGTGACCCAATGGCTCAAGGCATGGCCTGCAACTGGAACCACATAGCAACACCAAGTATACACATCACCAGGCTCTTCTTGGTCCCATGAAGTATACAAACACATGGAGTTTGCACATAATTCTTTCATCAATATAGGGCCAGGGTTTCTTGTCATAAGCCCAAAGAAACAAGATCTATAGGGTATGTTAACAGTGGAGACTCCAACACACAAACTTATGATTAAATGATAGAAGCATCGGAGTTCATCCAAAAAGATACAAGATAGGCCAGGATTTCTTGTCATAAACCAAAGAAGCAAGATTTCAGGGTATGTTAAGAGTGGATACTCCAATTCATGAACTTAGTCCTATACAATAGAAGCATCAGAGTTCATCCAGAAGCAAGCATTCACCACCAATCTGATGAAGTGTCATGCAGGTACATATCATCAGTTCTCTCCTGAAATTATGGATCGTCTATAAGCCAAAGAATCAAGGAAGTGAATTCCGTTCCGGTTTTACCTTGGTCTGCAACTGTGATATTCTTTCCCCCAACAAGTGACCCTAGACCTAGTCATTAGATAATTCGCTAGACCAATTCCTTGTGACCATCTATTGAAACACATTGATGAACTTCTAAAAAAAGACACTGGCATCTAGACATGACATTTGGACTCCTAAAAGCCCTCGGACAGAGGGACGTTTCTCGGTCAGGCCTGCCTATTCACTCATCTCAGACGGAGGACTGCGTCACCATTTTGCCCCACACATTTTGAGTCCTAAAAGCCCTCTTCAAGTGAAGCTATTGATCTAAAGGATATCTCATGGCCGGTTGCCCACATGTGATAGGATTGCCCTGTTCCAACAGGATATTTCCACCCTGTGCTGCCTCTGGGAGAAAAGGAGGGGGAGTGGTGGGGGGAGGAAAATCTGAACTACCTCTTCACAGGCTGCTCTTATACCAGGGAGGTCTGAACCAAGGCCGGCAGTAAGATTCACTGCACACTTGGTCCCTATGAGGACATGGATCAGCTGCTCGGGAAATGGCAAAGGAATTGGAGCCGGAAGGAAGATAGGTTAATCTGGTGGCTCATCCTACATGCCAGTTATGGGTATTGTGGGGAGAAAGGAACAACATAATCTTTAGGCATGAAACAAGAATTGGGGAGAGGATTGTTTCTTCTATTTTTGAGAGAGTGAGAGAATGGGCTGAGCACCTATGTAAGATGCAACCACACAACTCTCTTTTCATTTTGTTGGATGGTTAGAGAGGTAGGCACCATCAAGGTGCGATGTTTTTGTATAGGGATCTTTTGAGAGCACATTACTTATACTTGTACATCCCGCTCTTTTATACTTAAGGGTTTTTTGCATGAAAACCATTGTTAGACGTGAATTTGCAAAAAGAAACTATTCCTGAAAATACATTAGTAAGCATATCACTGCGTAAAATCAAATAGTGAATAAATGCCACCGCCGTAACCACCTGCTATCACCTGTCAACTTAACTATAGTTAATTTTAACCAAACCTGTGAAAAGATCAAATTACCCTCAGTTTAAAAAATAAAAAAATGTTATCCCCTCCCTCTCCACCTGGCCGCCAGACCCCTCTCCCCCTCCCCTGGCTGTTGGACGCAGGGGTGGGGCTGCCGGTGTGGGGAGTAGCCCCCCCCCCCCCCCCCGGGGCACAAATCCCCCTCCACCTGTGCCGCCGGCCCCCCTGGCCACCGAAGCCCCCTCCACCTATGAAGCCGGACCCCCCTACTCCCCCTCCCCCTGGCCGCCCCCCCTTCCACCTAGCGGCCAACCCCCCCACTCTCCCTCCCCCTAGCCGCACCCCCCCCCCCCGCTCACCGAATCCCACCCCCCCACTTGGCCGCTAGACCCCCCCCTCCCCAAACCGCCAAACGCCGTCGAATCCCCCTCCCCTGGCCGCCGGAGACCCCTACCCATCTCCCTGCAAAGCCAGATCCCTCTCCCCCTGCGCAAACCAGAAACCCCCTCCACCTTTGCCGTCAGACCCCCCCCCCCCCGGTGCACTCTCTCTCTCTTTGTGGCCCCCTTGCCGGAGTCGTCCCTCCTCACCGGTGGGAGCCCACCTCTCTCTCTCGCTCGCTCGGGTATATTTGTCATTTAACACCTAACGAGAATATTGGCATCTTTTCCAAATATTCGCTCTCCTATCGACGAAAGTTAACCACGATGACATTTATGCACTACTTGATTTTACACAATGATATGCATGTTAATATATTTCTAGGAATGATTTTTTTTGCAAATTCATGTCTGACAATGATTTTCATGCAAAAGACCCTATACTTAATACAGTTGTAGTACTACCCGCTCTTTTGTTCAAAAAAAAATCTAGACATGACACATGTTCTCTATCTCTCAAATGTACATGCACATGGTCATTCATGAACACAAAACTATCTCAGACACAACAAAAGTTGTAAACAGGTTGATGAATGTACCAGTCCAATGCACTGTCCAACCCAGGGGCAATGATGATCAAATCGCTCCACACAGTTATTGCATATTGAGCAATGAGAGCAGCGAGGAGGTCGATAGAGCATGCAAGTATCACAATATTTGACTTTTACAGGCTTGCCATTAACCATAACTTCTTTAAAACGTGGAAATTGTAGACTTGGTGTACGTATTCCTCCAATCTCAGCTGCATTAGAAGAATCAAAGTAGAACTCTTCTTCTGGAGGATGTGGTGAACGCGGTATGATACCTGGGTCCCGGGCTGATGTAATGAGCAGCAGCACCAAAACCTACATGGAAATGCAGGCAAAACCAATATAAGAAATTAGATTTGCATATATCTTGATCTTAATAGGAATCCAAAGATGAAATGAGATGATCTAAGTAAAATAAATAATTTAGCTAGTGACACTATCATCATGAGATGGCTACAGAGTACAGCAAATATGCAAGCAATGGTGAATCAGCATGCATTCTATCGAAAGGGAGAGCCTTCCCGCTATTCTATAATTAAACAATTTGCATAAGAGTGTCGAAGGTTGATGGTTTATTTAATACTCATGGGTACAGGATCCCGTCAAAAATCTTAAGCAATCAAAGATTCAATAGTCAGATTTTACCAAACTATTACTGAATAAATACACAAAAGTAAATATTTCATTTAATCTAACAAGTTATCTGTTTTTAGGACTGTATCGGACAAAATGGGACCATTTTTTTCCTTTTCAATTCCTTAGTAAACATCCAAAATAAGATTTTTGTTGGGCTGACCCAAGCCCTTCTGCGCTACCCCAGCCCATTAACTTGACCAAAGGTCGGATCAGGTTGGATTCATGTTGGGCACTTACTCAGGTCGGGCTGGATGAAGTTGACTCTTCCCAAACTAACCCAAACTGGCACCTTTTGAAAGAGACTGCCTCTTTCTCAAACACAAACATGTAGGGATAGGGTTCTTTTGGGTTGAACGATCAGGTTGGGTCAGGCTAGGGTTGAGGCCAGGCCCCAAACTTGGACTAGGGGTAGGGTTGGCTACAAACCACCACAGCACAACAGAGTTGCAGCCCTAATGCACAGAGAGCAGACCATGAGATAGAAAACCGACAAGAAAAGTGTGGCAAGATTTGGTTTCCTCTTATCATATCCAAAGGAGATCAAGCAGCTTTATGGGGGATAACTGATGATGAGGTAGAAATACAGTGTACACTGTATGCAGCATCAATCAAAATCAGTACAGGGAGTTTGTCATCAAATATGAGATATTAAAAAAAGGAAAAAGGAGGCAGCATATGGTTTGAATGATAGCATCTCCTTGACATGGTACAAAAGAAAATGGCAGGATTATATTACTAAAATCATGATAGTTATGATAGTGAAGATAATTCCCATTTAGAATCATCTAAGTTCGAAAGAAAATTGAATAAGGCTAGAGTGAGAACCTTGATCCTGCAATAGTAGAATAATAACACCCATGAAATGCCAAGCATAACACATTAGTTTTATTCTCATGTTCTCGTGTTGATGGAAACTTGATGCTCACCATGAAAATTAAGGGCTATTATTTAAATCAAACAATGCTTTGTATAACCAACTTCATTTTGCAGGAGGAAAAAGCCAATAAAGGAAAAAAAGAACAAGTAGCATCACAGGTGGAGCACAAAAAGATGGTATTCATATTAAGAAGAGGCAACACATCACTTAACCATACAAATATCCACTAACATCAGCAGACCTAAAGGTTCAACAATTCCAATTAGAAACTTGTGTAAGATAGTATCCCATATTTATAGATGAACTAGAACTTGATCGACCAAGGGACCTGTGACACTTACATAGATCGTAAAGGCAATTGTTACTGCAAGAACTGCATATCCTGCATTATATGCAGGAAACTTGTGAAGAAGATGTCTTGCGACAAACACGCAAAAGATCGCAACAGGCACAACAATGAGTGATATAGTGATAAGTAGTGACTTTGCATCTGGTCCAAATATAAATCTCCCGCCAAAGATAAATCTCTGGGAAAAAGAAAAGAATGTTATGTTATTTTCATCTCAGTTTTGCCAAATCAGGTAGAGAAATGATATGGTGCCACCCTTTTACCACAGCCCTTTCCTGTAGCGGCGGGAAAAGTGCACTTAAGTTTGGTGCTCTTGAGCTCGGGAGCACTGAACTTATGTTATTCACCTTGGTTGTCCGATCATGAGATCGGACGGCTGAGGTGAGTGGTAAAAATGGTGGCACAAAGTGTGGCACAGTAGCATTTCTCAATCAGGTATTGAAAGGAATGTCAGAATCAAAACATCAGAGTGGCAAAAATGGTGGCACACAGTGTGGCACAGTATCATTTCTCAATCAGGTATTGACAAGATTGTCAGAATCAAAACATCACACTGCTTACTGTCCTAACAGCAGAAGAAATAAAGGCAATATGAAGATCTGGCAAACCTAAATGCATCGACATATAAATCCTAGCTTAAGAATAAAATAATTGCAGATGACAAGCAAACAGCATCAAACCCTTCTTGTTGGTACATTTTATTAATGCAAATTGCCAAATAAAGACAATACAAGCACACATTAGTAACGGTAAAAACATAATGATAAAAAGGAATTTCAGAATTCTGTAATTCCCGACTGCTGCAGGTACAATTTGATAGGGATTACCAAAGACAAGGTTCTGAAGGACAAAATCCAATACTTGAAATAGGCAGCCCAAATCTAATCATGCAGTGATCTTCACCATAGAAGCACGGAGTGGGCGTGAGTGGGTGATCTCTAGTTTAATATTCAGATGGCAGCAAGTGGTGTGGAACCAAATGGAAACCCAATTTCCCCGGACAACAAAACATGGTCCAAGAAATGCCCAGCCACACCTATCTGCCAGAAACCATACATCCGTAAAATAAACAAACAGAAAACCTACACAGCGAGCGGCCAAGCAGTTCCGCCAATTTTTTAAGCACGGGCCAAGAAATCTACTGACTGAATCAACTGAAACTTCCAAATTCTACACAGATCGTCTAAAATAGAAAAGGCAGAATCCGATCCTTAGCTCTCAAGGTCCACTCCCCCCCCCATGCCGGTGGAAAAGTAGTTAGCCAAAAAGAGCGCCAACAACACAAATCAAAAGCCAGCAGTAATTTTCCAGCGAACCACAAAACGCAGCCGACACACCAGACTGCCGCAAAATGCCCGAACAAGAGTCCACCGCCGCCCAATTCAGAACAAACCCCACTCCTACCCATCAAAACCCCCGCCATTCCTCCGGTTTCCTCGGCACAACCCCGCGCGCCCACTTGCTAAAACCCACGGAAACACTGAAATACCCACTACATCGTCAGAGAAAACGAAAAGGAGGAGGAAGAACAGCAAGCGAGTGGGAAGAGGGGATGGGGAAATCATAAACGAGGAGCGGAAACAATCGCCTTACGTTATTCCCTTTCCAGGCCCGGTAGATGCGCTTGGCCATGAGGACCACTCACTCCCCTGCTCACACTACGCCGGCAGGGAGTCACAGATGTGCAACTCGCTCATCTTCTTCCCCCCACCCCCCCCACCGCCCTGCTCCTCGGTTAGAGAGACAGGAGAGAGCATGTAGCAAGTGTTCGCCCTTTTGGAGGCCCCTTAGAGAGAGAGAGGGTGTGTGTGTGTGTGTATGTCAGCGTGTGTGCGCGCGCGAGAGAGAGAGAGTGTGTGTGTGTGTGTCTGTGTGTTCTCCCGTATTCCCTTTTCCTCCACCTGATAAATGGAGGACCGAAAACTCTTTCCCCTCGACGGAAGTGACGTTCCCCAAAGAAACCAGTCTCGGTGGGCCTCTATTTGCACCGAGTATACGCCCACTTGACTCAAAATAATCTCTTAGGGGGCAGGTTTGGTAAGCGGTAGGTTTGATAAGTTGTTGGTTATCTAACCCAACGAGAGAGTGACGGTCCTCACTCGCTCTCTTCACACTCATCCCTCTTTAATCGGGCTCGAGTGACTTACTCGTGCAGTGGGACATGAGTAATTCATCTCACCCCATTTTTAAACTGACCTTCGTTTATATTTTTTTAGATATTTTCTCTTTCAAAATTTATTTTGAGGAAATAACATGGACTAAATCATGTTTGGAACATCTCTCCTAATTGTTAGGGAGAGAGTTAAATCTTCATTAAAATTTTTTAAATAAAAATAATTCTTTTCTTATTTTTTTCAAAAAAATTATCTCTCTCATAACTACCTCTTTCTCTCTCACACACATATTTCACCTCTCTTTCTCTCCCTCTCATAACCACATCTCTCTCACTCACACACAGACGATTATCACATATCTCTCTCTTCGGTCACCTCCTAATAGGGTTGTCAATGGGCCGGGCCCGGGCCGGACTTAGGTCGGCCCGGCCCGTGCCCGACTTATCAATATTAAAACCCGAGCCCGGCCCGGACCCGAGTTATGTCGGGTCGGGTCGCGCAGGACCCGATACTATTAAAAAATTGTAAAACCCGACTAAGACCCGGCCCGGCTTGACAACTTAACTAAAAAATAAAAATTAATATATTTAATAATATAAAATGTATAATCTCACTAAATTAAGTAAAGTTTTGATATTAATTACATAGTTTATATGAAAATAGAGTTTTAAAATTTTTTTAATTAAGTAAAATAATATAATTTTTAAAATTTGAAGGAAGAAACAAAAAGAGAATGGGCCGGGTCAACCCGCGAGCCAGAACTTAAAATCCAAGTCTGGCCCGTGGGACTAGTTGGATCGGACTTTTAGGCTCGACTAAGAGCCCACGGGCCGAAAAAGACATTGCATCCCGGCTCGAAATCAGCCAGGCCCGCGGGCACGTCGGGCCGGCCCGGCCTGGCCCATTGACAGCCCTACCTCCTAATGAGTAAACTCCGTACTCTCTTAAATATTACTTAAAATTTTTAAATATATCTAAAGTTAAATTTTATAAATTTAAATTTTTAATAAAAATTATAATAAAATATTTTTTAAAATAAAAATAATCTTTAAAAAATTACTCCCGAACACCTTATAAACGGATTACGTGACAGGTGTGCGTGGGGACGGGATCTCATAGTCAGTCACTAGTATCTCCACCAACTTATAAGAGTAAGGTTAGGTGCTCGTCATCTACAAAAATATCAATTTTAAAAATCATTGCAAAATTATTGTTGTACAATCTAATGAATGCTAATGTTTGTGGAACCGTATTTATATTGGTTTGCATCAAGTGAGTTTACCACAAGAAATTCCATACTGGGTACAATAATGAGTTTGTCTGGGTCATTCTGCAAAAAAAATATAAAAAATGGTCAATTGGTTGGCTTGGCCAGAGTTAACTTGCACGTAATAGTGATTGTTAAGGTTTGTGGAACCGTATTTAGAATGGTCTTAATCAAGAGTTTGTCCGAGTCATTTTGCAAAAATCAAAAAAAATAAAACAATGCTAAATTGGTTGACTTGGCCAGAGGTAACTCGAGTCTAGATGACCAATACCATATTAGGATATTAGGATAGATATGTGTTGTTTCATCTAACCATAAAATCTTAGTAAAGACTAAATAATATTTGGAAATATTTTGGCCATTGTGAAAAATCGCCACCACCTTACACTTCTGCAAAAATTACAAATAAAAAAAATCATTTGAACTTCCAACTTTTTTTCACCTGTGGGCATGGTTCGTCGACTTGGTATGACTCGGGTCGACTCAAGCGTGCAATACCAGATCCATGAGAAATCGGGACATGATCCAACCCGGTCAGACCGAGTCTCTCCTCTCTATTTCTCTACCCTTCTCTGTGACATTCCAGATGTCCTCCGGTGAGGATTCGGCTGTAGAAGACGAGATCGGGTGGTGGCAGTGATGATCCGGTCAGGAGGGGCATTGTCAACCGCAGTGGGGGACTGTCAGGGGTAGGTAGGGCCACCAGGGTGAGCTGCCCGGGTGGGGGAAAAAAGGCTCGTAGAGTGGAAGGGGGCCGGAGTGAAGGAAGAAATGACTGTCAGGGTGGAGTGAGACACATCTAGTCCGTATCGGATCAAGACGATCCTGATCCGACACAGATCATCGAGTCGGCAAATCTTGCGTGTGGGTGAGGGTGAACATTTAATAACGATCTTGCCCCTCTTTTACCCTAGGCAAATGACAATCCTATCGTCTTCCCATTGGAGGTGAGGGTTTGCACTGGACTCTCTTAGACGAGGGCAAGGGGGGGGGGGGGGTTCGGTGCTGCTACATGAGACGGCTGTTGATGCTGCTCTCGCTGATCCGACTCTGCTCCGACTTCAATAGTGTTATTACGCAAGGGTGTTGTTGTTGTTGTTGCTCTAGCTCCGGCTCTGACTCTGGATCCGACTATGATTGTTGCGAGGAGGGAGACGAAGAAGGCAACTGCTGAAAGTAAAATTTGTAATTTCGGTGAAACATATGGATTAGACGGTCATTTTACTGTCAAAATTCACACTCGCCTTTCGAAAAATCGTCTCTAGACCGCTTTTTCGAATTTGATTGGGAGCGAATCTCTTGTATCTCATCTCTATCACCCTCGAAAAATCTGCATTGCACGTAAGTTGAGGCCCTCTTGTGACATTTGAAAATGCTTTGGCTTTAAAAAAGTAATAATGATTAGAATCCTTATAGACAACGTTTTCAAACGATTCCTAAGATATATAGAAGATCTCATCCTGTATGTACGCGTGATTTGGCATTTAACAATACATACCTTCTCCCACATGCACTACATTGCTCGTTAACACCTCTTTCTAGAGTATTTTCTAGTGAGTTAGTTGCGAGCAATGTAATAAGAGTGGGTTACTTATGAGAAAAGACTATTGAGACGCGAAGGCATAAGCTATACGTGAGTTAAGAGTTAAGCTATCGCGGTGTGCTGCTATTTGGATGAAGATTGAGATAGGAATGTATTAGATTAAAAAAAAAGAAATCCTGGAATATGGAAGGTTAGAAATTCTAACTTGTGAGGCATTGTTTTGGGACAAAATCATGTAAGTTTAAGCCAAAAGGGAAAATAATTCACAGGAGTTAGATTAAACTATGACATTAAGATATCATAATGATATCGACATAGTGCGACGAGGGTTAGTTCGAGGACAAATTAGGTAGAAGTTAGCGGACTTATAATGATCTAGTTGCGAGTCATATAAGAGGAGAGAGTTATCCATAGAAAAATATTACCAAAATATAAGGATGTAATTAAGACCAAAGTGGAGCTATCATAGCGTAGAGTTATCATCGTGGATGGGAGTTAGTAAGAACGACTAAGTTTAATCTCATATCAAAATATGAGAAAAGTTATTATATTATATTATATAGGGTGCCGCTCCGGTGGCGCCGGCACCATGGCATGGTGACGGCGCCACCGGCTCAATGCCCTATTATATATATAAGGTCGGTGTCCATGATTTGTGAGGTAATTTTTACAGATAAAATCACGTGAATTTAACTCAAAAGAGGTAATATCTCCGGTAGTGACACTTTCTCTTCTCTCCCTAGTCACTTATTTAATTACTTTCTATTGTCTCCCTACTCACTTCTTCTCTAAGGGTCAGTTTGTTAATCGGGTAGGAGACATGTTGGCCGGTGCCCTCCCAATTTTCATTTTTATTCATCGATTTCTCACGTAATCAACTTTGGCAACTTCATATGTAACTCGATTTCACATGAAGGTTGGTGTATGTTTTGGTCTTATTCCTTGGATAAGTAAGGGTGGCTATCTTCCACACCATTAACAAACTGGGCCTAAGAATAATAGAGGAATGCTCGTTGCACATCTATACTTAATTACACATCTCGAGTATGTATCAAGTAAATTTATTTATTTTTATAACGTGAGACTTAAGTCATCCTAATTTGTGATATAAGACACCCTTATCTGATGACCCTAAAAAATCTAAAATAAAAATAACTGATTCAAGATAAATTGGGCTAAACATTATTTACTGAATATGAATTTTTTTTAAATTTTGTGAGTTATCAAATGGGGTGTGTCTCGCACCACAAATTAGGGTGATTTGTGTACCAAGTGAGGTAATAAATTTAAAAAATAAAATTTAGTTAGTGCACGTAGAAGGTGAAAAATAATATGAATGTACACTAAATATTACTCAAGAATAGTAGTAGTGTCATCTCCACGGGAGACTTTGCTAATCGGTTGCGGTTAACGCACTCGACTCCGTTGCGGTTAGCGCACTCTATCCCGGGGGGGTCGAGTGTGCTAACCGGCCCCGGTTAACAGAGTTGTGTGTGAGGGAGAGGCGGGGCTCACCGCTCTCTCTCTCATTCGCTCCCCTATCTTAATCGGACGTAAAACATGCCCTCTATGTCTTCATTTTTTATAGTGGTCTCTCTCTCAGGGTGGAGTGCATTAATCGACCCCGATTAACGGGGTTGTGTGTGAGGGAGAGACGGGATCCATCGCTCTCTCTCTCTCATTCACTTTCCTATCCTAATCTGGCGCCAAACATGCCCTATATATCTTCATTTTTTATAGTGGTCTCTCACTCCGTAATAAAAGAATGCATCACTAATTTTGAGTGTCATAAATGGAAGAACATAGAGCGGAGGTGCCGCCAATGTCACCCCATGGAGGAAGAGCTACTGACTCTTAACGGGTTGACCTCACAAATTGGAGAGTGAATGCTAAGGAAGTAAGGACATGTCACCTGCAGATGATGACAAAGTGCGGCGGCAAATGTGTACTGGACGCGTGTGCCTTTATCATTGGTACGCGTCCCTTCTATGTGCGCTGCGATGCATACAATGTCCAGGTCAAAATCCTCTGGCCACGACTCCGCGGCTGCCTCCCCCGCTTTGAATGGCGAGTTTGACCTTGCAACTTGAACTGATTTACTCGTGTCTTGGCGCGGCGGGCCTGCCAAGTGCCATACGCCAAAGGACCCTGATGCCGGCTCAGATTTAAATTCCAATTGCTTGGTCGCACAGCGGAATTAGAGTTTCCATTGCTTCCTGTTTATCCCGTTTGCTTCCTCGCAAAATCCCTGTTTGTCCCGTTTGTTTCCTCGCAAAATCCAGGATCTTGGATCTCTCTCTCTCTCTCCCCGTAGGTTTTTCATACTTTTCTGGGTGGGGTTTTTCAGATTATAGTCCCTCTAATCTAATCAATTGTAGGGAAACCTTATACGCTACAATCAGTTTTACAAAATGGGAATTCTAGGAACTTCGAATTTCTACACGCCTTTTGTCTCCATAACTGTAAGTTGTCTAGCCTGGAAAATCACATTCTATTGGGTCTTTTTGCCGAGATCCTCTAATAAGTTATGTGCACGTGGCGTTACATGCTCAATCGCATCAAATTAACTACCGTACTTTTAATTTTGAAATAATAAAATATGCAATTATAATTAAAAAAGAATATTCTCCAGTAGTGTTACCATTTTTTTGTTTCGGATACTAAGAAAAGATTTATAGCGTGTTTGGGAGCACTTTTTTCTTTAAGACTATTTCTCCCTAAAAAATTATGATAAGGTGATTTTTAATCTAACTTTTAAAATTGATGAAAATCACACTGGACTGTTTGTCAAAAATATCACAATTTTTAAATTTTAGATAGGCCTGTTTGGAAGCATGCCGCATGGGGGAGCCGTCGCCGGGAGGGGGGGGGGGGAACCGGAGAGAGGGGGGGAGGAGCCGGCGTCGGGGAAGGGGGGGCCGCAGGGGCCTGCAGGGGGGGGGGGACCGGAGAGAGGGGGGGCACCGCACGGGGGGGAAGAACCGGAGAGAGGGGGGGGGAACCGGCGCCGGGGAAGGGGGGCCGCAGGGGGGCCTGCGCACGGGGGGGGGGGGGGGGAACCGGAGAGAGGGGGGGAGCCGGCGCCGGGGAAGGGGGGGCCGCAGGGGACCTGCGCGGGGGGGGGGGGGGACCGGAGAGAGGGGGGGGCACCGCACGGGGGGAAGAACCGGAGAGAGGGGGGGAGCCGGCGCCGGGGAAGGGGGAGCCGGCGCCGGGGAAGGGGGGCTGCAGGGGGGCCTGCGCACGGGGGGGAAGAACCGGAGAGAGGGGGGGGGAGCCGACGCCGGGGAAGGGGGAGCCGGCGCCGAGGAAGGGGGGCTGCAGGGGGGCCTGCGCACGGGGGGGGGACCGGAGAGAGGGGGGGAGCCGGCGCCGGGGAAGGGGGGGCCGCAGGGGGCCTGCGGGGGGGGGGAACCAAAGAGGGGGGGGCTGCGCACGGGGGGGGGGGGGAACCGGAGAGAGGGGGGGGAGCCGGCGCCGGGGAAGGGGGGGAGCTGCCGAGGGAGGGGAGGGGGACGCCGTCGGGGGGAGGGGAGGGGGCCGCAGGGGGCGCCAGGGAGGGAGGGGGCCGCCGTCGGGAGGAGGGGAGGGGGCCGCAGGGGCCGCAGGGGGGGGAGCCGGTGCCGGAGGGGGCTGCGCAGGGGGGGGAAGCCCGAGGGAAGGAGAGACGCGGGGGAGGGGAGAGATCGCGAGTGGGAGAGAATTTTTTTAAAAAAAATTGGTCCGATGTTTTTTTTTAAGGAAGATTTACACGGGAGTAAAGTATCTCCCTAAAAGTTAGGAGAGGCATACCAAACAGGGTTATATGTCCTCTTCCTCTCTTTTTTAAAATTGAGAGAAAAAAGAGGTAAAAAAGAGCAACCAAACACCCTGTTATAGTTTTCTCTTCTTTATATGTCTCTTAATTAGACGTTTAACTATTATTTTGCATTAACATCAGGGTTTGCCGTCTCGATCGATCCGCTCGTCCCGATCACGGGTTGGGACAGGTCGGGTCGGTCTCGACTCGGTCCGTCTCGATCCATCTCGTTCCAAGTGTGAATAAAAAAAGGCTATATATATATAACATATATAAAATATAAGAATAAAATAAAAAAAGAAAATATATATAATATAATATTAAATTAATGGGATGACCCGGTGACGACCGACGACCCGGGCGTCTCGCCCACAGCCTGGCTCGGGTGAGGTCGTGCGGGTCGACAAACTCTGATTAACATTAAATATCAACTCGAGATTTTAGAGAGATGGACGCAGATAATAAGGACATGGAGGTAAAGACATGGACTGCCTTTTATGAGTATAATGACGAACATAGTCACCTCAGAGGTACGACACGAGAAACACAAATATTATAGGGTATAAACACAAAAAATCCGTTTTCTTTATCTTGGTTCTGGAAGGCAGGGTTTGCCGGCCCGGTCGACCCGCCCGACCCGGTCTCGGCTTGGGTCGGGTCGGGTCGGTCCCGTCTCGGTCCGACTCGATCCGTCCCGCTCCAAAACACCACTATATATATATATAATATATATAAAATAATATAATAAAATAGAAAAGGACACATTATATATATAATATAATATAATATAATATTAAAATAATGGGCCGACCCGGTGGCGACCCACGGCCCGACCGACCCGGTCCCGGCCTGGGTCGGGTCGGGTCGTGCGAGTCGGTGCGAGACGCACCGGGTCGGCAAACCCTGCTGGAAGGAGCTCCCCCGCGACGGTTTATGGTTAGGATGCGGTGCAAAAGCGACGGTCAAACTAAATAAATCTTATGTAAAAAATTCTTAAAATTCACCGAATTAAAATTTTTTTTTGGCGATTCTCGTCTATTTGATTATAAAATAGGTTAAGTGGATAAATTAAATGATAAATAAAATATTTTATAAAATATATTAAAATATTTTAATTGATAGATAAGATAATTTAAAATATCTTCTTAAGAATTGTAAAAAGTTTAACCCTTCTTGTTCTATCTTTTTGATAGACCAACTTATCCCGAGATAAATCAAGATAATAATCTATATATATTAACTCAATTGGAATATTTTTTACGACCAATTAAAATGAATATGATAATTTTTAGTGAGATATCCCAATTTATCCCAGGTACAAATAGGGCGTAGATATTATGACGGATTATGACTAGGGTTATCAATGGGTCGGGTCGACCCGACAGGCCCGCGGATCGAGCCCGATTTCGGGTCGGGTCGCAATACCTTTTCCGGTCCGTGGGCTCTTAATTGAGCTTAAAAGTCTTGCCCGATTAGGCCCACGGGCCGGGCTCGGATTTGGAGTTTGGCCCGTGGACTGATCCGACCCGTTCTCTTTTTTTTTCTATCTTCAAAGTTTAAAAAATACTTAGTTAAAATTATGTTATTTTATTTGATTAGAAATTTTAAAACTCTATTTTCACACCAATTATGTAATTAAGATCAAAATTTTAATTAGTTTAGTGAGATTATAAGTTTTATATTATTAAATATATTAATTTTTTATTTTTTATTTAAATTGTCAGATTGAGTCGAATCGGACCTTAGTCAGACTTTATAATTTTTTAATAGTGTCGAGCCCAGTTAAACCCGACCCGACATAACTATAGCTCAGGCCAGGTTTAAATTTTAATATCGATAAATCATACCTGGATCGGATTGATCTAAGTCCTACCTAGATCCGGGCTATTGACCGCCCTAATTAGAACGAGACTAATAAGTGAGTTCGTAGGTTTACACGGGAACGAGATAAATTAAAGTGAGATTAAAGGAGAGTTTATAAAGATGGCACAGGCGACCAGGTGGTTTAAAGGCGAATGTGAATTCAAAATCAAATGGCAAGCATAGATGGCGAGGTAGGAGGCGAATGCAAATGAGTACTTTTTAAATGCAAATTTTTTTTTTTTGAACAAGAAGAAAGCAACTTTCCATTAACCATCGGAAATGCAAACTTCTCACCCAAACAACGGGCGGAGTAGCATCAGCGAAACATCGGGGCTCAGACTCCGTACAGATAAACGAAGAGGAACTACAGTAGAGCCCGAAGTCTATCAAAAGCCCCTGACATCCATGTCACTTGTACGGTGTAGGGATTTTAAAAGAAATCCCACAATGACAAATCCCAAACAAACGCCACCTTAAAATCCTGCCAATTTTTCACTCCCAACAATATTTCTAAACTCCTTTTCTACTTCTCACAAACTCGAGATAGAAAAATCTTATTATATTACATCAGTTCCATTTTCACGTGCACTGCTCACACTTACAACACTTGGGTGGGGGTAGATTTTTCAATTCTCGTGGAAACTTTTGCCTGTGGCTGATGGGCAGTACATGTACACAGAAAGAGATAAAAGAAAATTGAGGGAGAGAAAAAAAAAAGGCAAGATTTGATGGACACTCCATTGTGTTCAACAAGTCACATAGACGTGGATCGATTTGATGTGTCGCCTAGCACTGTAAGTAATTCTATATCCAGCTTCATATTTGTATAGTCTGATTGATGATCAGACAATTTAAAAAATAAATAAATATCACACATTCTAATTCATCTTAAATAATAGGTTGACCATGCGTTTTTTTGACCTATTTAAGATGCCTTATGTTTATTTTTTTAACTATCGAATCGTCGATCGGATTGTACGAACATATAACTCAAATTAAAATTCACCTTTTCTCCCCTTGTTTATAATATAGAGCAGTGCATCAAATTAAGGGCGCGTTTGGAATAGATCCAGAGTGGAGATATTTTTTTTCAAAATCTCTTAGGCCTTGTTTGAAAACCCAATAAGATTATGATTTTTTTCATAATCTTTTAGAGTGAAAATAATTTAATAAAAATGAGCTTTTGAGAGATTATGGAAAGTTGAGTCTTTTCATCCTATCTCTCCCTAAAAAGTTAGATTATGACTTTTGAATAATTTGATGCGACATTTAGACATCTGGTAGAATTTTAGATAGACGAAGATTCTTAAGTAATAATCTATGGCCCATTTAGTTACCAAACAAGGTCTTAGAGAGAGAAGAAACATCTTTTAAGTGTGCGTTTGGAAAGGATCGAGGAGAGGGATTTTGAGCTCTCCAATCATTGGAGTCCCTCCTCCAATTTTTTTTCAAATGTCCCAATGTCCTATCAACTTTTACTTTATGACGGATTTCGAGGTTTAGAGAGAGATAAAGAGAAATGGAAGAGAATTAGAAAATCTCTAAAAGTTACTTAAAAGGTGATTCTTCTCTCTCTAATGAATTTTGAAAAAATCTCTCCACCCTCAATCTGTTTCAAACGCACCATAAGTAACTTTTGGAGATTTTCAATTCTATTCCCTATCTCTTTCTAAATATCGAAATCTACCATAAAATAAAAGATGATGAGACATTAGGACATTTAAAAATAATTTTGAAAGATGAGAGATTATAATGATCGGAGAGTCTAAAATATCTCTCCTCCATCCGTTTCAAATGCGCCCTAAAGATGTAACAAGTAAAACTCATCCCCTTTTACCTCCAAGATGGATGGGATGGAGGAGAGAGGAGCATACACACTGACCCAAGGAGGTGAGGGTCTTGAGAGAAAAAATAATGAGATATGACGGTGGTGAGCTCCTAATTATCATATTCTAACTTTGGAAACCCAATCTTCACCACCTTGCCATGTTCCAGCTTGTATCGAATGGCCCAGTGCGCCGTCTTGAGTAAGGTGGGGAATTTTTTTTTACATTTTATTTTCTTACAAAGAGAGATAGAAAAATATTCTCTATAGGAGAGGTAGAAATAAAAATTAAAATAAAAATAAAAAGGCACTAGAGTCATGAAATATAGGGATGCCAACGAATCGGATACGGTGTGGATAGTGGACTATCCATATCCGTATCCGATAAGGAATAAATGTATTCGTTTGCTGTTCGTTAAATATTTGGAAAGTGGTGTATCCGAAACCGTTATCGAGTATCCGAAAAATACGGTTAACGGACGGTTAGCAGATGATTACCAGACATAAAAATACATATAATATTAAAATTTAAGATATAAATTAACTCAATTAGAAAAAAATTTAAATTGAAAAGAACAATCCATATTATAAACAAACATATTTCAATTTAGTTATCATATTATCATTATTCATGAGTCAACATATAATGCAATTAAAAGTATACAAATATATAATATTACAATATCTCCAAAGATAATATGAAACATATAAAGTTTAAATAATAAAATAAACTAACTATTTTGGACTTTAATCTCCATCGTATTCTCATTCTTTACATATCTTTCATGAAAATAAAGAATATATTAAGTTGATAATTTAAAAAATTATAAAGATATCTTAGAATTTAGAAATCTTTTACCATCATGAAACTAGAAATGACTTAAATTATACACATATCTCATCTTCAATATCATTTTCTTTAAGACACTAAATTATTTGAGTCAAATACAAACTTGTTTAACGATAATAGACGGATACGGATTCAGAATGAGGTGTATCTGTATCCGTATCCGCTAAGAAATCGGATATATCCGTATTCATATCCGTTAATTTATGAGAAGAAAAAATATTATCCGTTTGCTGTTCGTTAAGCTAACGAAACGGACGATTATCGGATTATCGGTTATCATTGACATCCCTAATGAAATAAGAGTATAGAAAAATTTGTGTCGCAAATATCTTAAAACCATGTTAAAAGTCAACACAATAGTTACTGCACACTCGTCCTGATAATTATCCGTTTAAAATTTAAATTAAATTTGAATTTGTATTCGTTTAATCAGATAATTATCTGAATAAAATATCCGACGGATAATTTAATCGAATATCAGATATCTGATTATTAATCGGATACGAATTCAGATATTGAGATATCCATGTCGGATATTATCCGACCGAATATGAACCCTTTGATAAAAGTCCAATGATACACATATTCTATATATAATTAACTTAAATCTTAATATATTATTTGATTACTCTTTTTATCTTTTTTTATCTCAAAATATAATTTAAAAATATAAAATTCACTTACACCCACTTAGTAAGTTATCTCCTATTTTTTAGGACGAAGTCTAATCTTTTGATAACATCTCCTAAAATAAAAATAACTTTCACTCTTTTTTTTTTTTTTGAGAAAACAATATACGATGCTCTCACACGACTAACACAACTCACCCCTAAGTATGTCTAGTAATTATCCGTTTAAAATTCGAATCGGATTCAAATTCGTATTTATCCGATCATTATCCGAATAAAGTATCCGACAGATAACTCGATTATTAATTGGATACGAATTCGGATATCATACTATCCGTTCCGTATCTGATCCGTTTACAAGTCTACTGCACACCAATGGTGCAGGTCTAATCGGCAAACCCAATGGTCCAAAGGAGCGGAAAAACTGATGAGTCATATGAGACAAAAAAAAAAGCATGACTATTTTGCATGAATGATCTATAATACATGTGCATAGTGAACGTTATTTTAAGTGACGTTCGAGCTGAGATATTCTATTAGATCTAAGTAATAAAATCAAAAGAAATTAATCGATCGAGAAATGCAAATTCAGATAGCAAAGATCGCAAACACGTAGTCATTTGTTTAGAGTTATTTCACCTCTCTTTCGGTGTAAATAAATTTCACGACAAAATTTCTCTCAAAATAAGATGATCCAGACCGATGGTGATACGAAATTATACTCTAACTAGCGTTGTCAGGAGTGAATACCATTATGACTGTAGACTATTACAGGAAGAAAATTGGGAAAGAAGAGTTTGAGAGAGATAAACAGCGGGTGTGAGAAAAATCTTAAGTCGTAACTCACACAAAATCGGCTCTACTCAACAACCCTTCAAGGAAGTGACTGTTGACCGAGAAGATATTTTTTTCCTCCTCCGATGCAGATCATCTCCTTCTAACGAAATGGGCTTATGGACTCCACGAATGTATTTGTTTAATAAATTAATTTTTAAATTGACGAATAAATAGAGCCGACATTATTTATCACTATTCCTAATTTCTTACCTCATGTCATGTAGACCTGATAATTATCCGTTTAAAATTTGAACCGAATTCGAATTTGTATTCATTTAATCAGATAATTATCTTAATAAAATATTCGATGGATAATTTATGCGGATATCGAATATTCGATTATTAATCGGATACGAATTCGGATATTAAGATATCCGTGTCAAATATTGTCCGACCGAATATAAATATGAGTTTTTTTGATATTATACATGAATCACATATTTTTCAGTTAATAATCATATTTTATATTTATTATATTTTAATTCATTATATATATTTATATATTTAAAAACTAAAAAATTATGAACATATAACATATTTTTATATCTACTCAGATAGCCAGATATATTCGAATCCGGATGATATTCGACTATTCGATTACACCTAATTGGATAGTCGAATATATCCGAATCTGGATAATATCCGTCGAATTCGAAATCGGACAGTGACAAAAATACACCCTAATAGAATGTGTCGGATTCGGATATCCGACCGATTATAATTAGATACGAATTCGGATATCAGACTATCCGCTCCGTTTACATGTCTAATGCCATGTCGACGGAGATCCAGCACCTCCACCGCCCCACCAGGTACCTCCTCCTCCGTGGAGGTCCAACGCCAAAATAATACCTCCCTCCTCCATCGCCGCTACTATGTTGCCGTAGATCCAGCGCCTCATCACCTCGCCGGAGCACCTTGCCTCCTCCACGGTGATTTACCGCCAGACCCATGCTTCCCTCCTCCACCATCACTGTTGTGCCACTAGAGATCCACTGCCTTCGTCACCCCGCCATAGCACCTTGCCTCCTCCACAGTGATCCATTGCCATACGTTGTGTCTCTCTCCTCCCTCTCCATGGTGACCAACCTTGCCTTGCGGCTCCCACACCTCTCTCTCTCTCTCTCTCTTACACCAGACCCCCTGCCCGCCCCCGCCTTCGCTAGGCCGCAGACGACCTGACACTGGACTGAGCCCGGACCGGCATGCTGATCACCCGTTGGCACCATCTAGCATGACCGACACGCCGCAATCCGATATGATCCGGCAAACTCTGATCTCCACCTGGCAATAAGCTCAGTGGAAAACACTAGGGTATAGTAATTCCTGCATTGATCATGCTCGTGTTGATGGGGGTGTGGGACATGAGCCCCGCACGCACGTTGTTTGTCTGAGAGTTTCCCTTCATGATATAGAAAGACACTTACAAGACAGGATGTATAACAAAGTGACACCAAATATGGGAGCACTGTGAAGAGGAGGAGGCGAGGATGCCCCTCAAGAAATCTGTACCCACAGCAGCCTTTCCACCTCTTAAATTATTTGCAGACAATACATGAATGCCTGTTCTTTTATTAATCTTTAACTTGAAGAGGCCGAGTAAAAGGTACATGCTGGGTTTCTGCTTGCATGGAAAAGAATGGCCGGTCACAGTGACTGAATTGCCCATATCTAACTGATACCTCCCACTCAATCATGCAGCAGCAAGCGCCTTCTCCCCCGTCGGAGAAGCCATTGCTGCCTCCAACTCCTCTTCCGTCAGTAGCCTGGTTGAGAGGGCACCTGTTGCTTCCTCGGAAGCATCAGCAATTGCATCAAATTGCACAGGACTGAGTGAGAAGTGGTCTTGGATAGAAACGATTGTCCTCTCAATAAATTCAGAGCTTGAAGCAATGTATTCCTTCATGGGGCACAAGAAGTCAGCATGGTTCCTTGCCTGAAACAGAGAAAGTAGGATCAGTTAACATTTGATAGCTTCAATTGTTGCAAGAAAAAAAAAATTCAAATGCCCCAAAAGTACTAGAATTAACCTATAACGAGCATAAACACATGGCCTTCAGCTCCATATCTCCTATACCTAAGAGGAGCTAACAAGTATTTTGAGTAATAATCATGTTTCAACCTAGTAAGCTACTGCCTAAATGTTTTGTGCACCGGGATGTTCCTGCTGAAAGATATATCACAAGAGGAATTCCTCCTCGTCTCCCAGATAATCATAAGGGCATGACATTTTAATAAAACTATAAACTGAGAACATACTGATCGATACTTGGGAGCACGTGAAGGATGTTTCAGGTATTCCATGTTCCTGGCATCATAATCCCACAGAAAGGACGTATGATGAATCCATCGTTTTCTTGTTATGGATTGAGCATTCCCACCAAATTTACGGTTGCCAAACACATAATCTGGAAACAGAGAACAGCCTGGTTAATGCATGGCATGCACCAAGAAAGTTGTCTGACGCTGACAGTCAAAAGAAGCGACACATTTATCAAGTTATAATTATATGACTTCATACAATATCGTCACAAATCATAATTTGCCTTCCTACTTGTTGGGGTATTGACAGTTGAGGATATGGAAAGCCGAAAACAAACTCTTGGTTTTTTGTTCATTAAAAAAAAATGTCCCATGTGAAACCAGTACTTCTTGACTCCTGTCACTAATATTATTGGGAGGGTGGGGGGAGAAAGAAAACTTAAGTTGTACTGACCATTTTCACGTAAACTGAAATCACCGACACCCTGCAGCGCTTTCTGATACAACTGGCCTGTCCAAGACATGATGGGGTGAGGATAAGGTTGCAAGCCAGGAATTGCATCCTTATTGCAGACAAAAGTGACAAAAACTGTTCCTTTGTCTACAATGACAGTTCCTCCACCACTAAACCGTCTGAGAACGGGTATGCGATCTCGAAGTACGGATTTAAGTTCAATAAGTTCTGAAGGTTTCCTGAGAGTAAATGATTTAGTCATGGTCATTGATCTCTTGTTAAATCCCAAATGCAGAACCCTGGCTCTATACGTTTGAATTAACAAAAAAAAAAGATTTACAGAAGATAATGCAGAAAACATACAAATTTACAGAAAAACATGCCTAATCTAACATGATAATATAGATCAGTCACTAAAAGGATACATGAATTTAACTGGAAAGAGGATGAAGTAAAGACTTACCCAGATACGCCCATGACTACAGTGGTAGTATTAGTTCCATCATTGATGATGCACCAATTATCAGAAGATGTTCTAAGCAGCCTCTCTTCCAAATGTAGTTGTTGAATAATGGGAATTGCTCTTGTTCTCACAAGATTCATTATGGGTAAACCAACAGTTTTAGCATGAGACAGGGCCATGACTTTATTATAAACCAGAACAAACACAGCCTTCAAATCCTGCATGTGCAAAATCGATTATACAGATTGACGAACAAATAATGCTCTATTTAACCAGAAGTTCTCCATATGTGCTTCTGAAAACTAGTAATTTAAAGAAATCAGCTGCTACACCATGAAAAGAAAAAAAGGCAGAATTGCAGAACAAATTTAGAATATGAATCTTAATGACCACCAGAGTGTGTACTCCTTTCCCCCCACTCTGAATTATGACTTCCCAAAAACATACACTCGCATACAAAGACATCTCAACCCTGAAGTATTCCCACACGAGAGAAAAATAAACACCATGGTGATCAATGGCTGAATTATACGACCACGCCAGAATTGATAACTTTGGCATCACTGGAAATTGCCTAAGATGCTAGGAGCAACCTGATTTTGGAAAGGGAAAAAGCTCCCTTGTGTTACTGTTGGTAACACGTACTTATTACAAAAAATGAACACTGCTGCATGATCAATAAAAAGAATACAATTTATTTTAATGCCTCAAGATTCCTAGAGCAAACAAAGAAATCCTTGGGATATATAAGGTGCTCTTTCAGAATTCAACCGACAAAAAGGTCGATTCCAGCAATTTTTTGTTCATCATAAGAGAACATAAGTGGGTGATTATTACTAGGCTCATGGTGATGAGACCTCGAATCGGCAATGGGCTGCCCTCTGTGCTCGGCCCATAGAAGGAGCATGGGTCAAGACATTCGAAGGGGTTATTCTGCCCTGGCACTTGGACCCAGGAGACGTGACATACGGAAGTCAGATCCTCCACAATGGATGGGCTGCTGATGAAGGAGACTTAGTGCCATTCAAAAATACAAATAAATCCCCAAGGGAGAATCACTCTACAAGAAGGAAAACAACCAAGGTATGGAACTCATACTCTCAACTCTTAGTTACCACTCTTGACTGGACACATGCATCTCATGTGGCTGGTCCCCTTTCCAGTTCAATTTTGCTGACTTGAGAATTGAACGGTTATTCCCCAACCTCAGTTGGTCGGTGGCCCACTGACATCCCTTCTCATGCTTGCAAGCAGTCCGAGCACCCTACTCGGTCTCGGATGAGTAGCTCCCACTCCCACCCCGGGCATTTCGGGTCTCCATGAGGCCTAGCTACTTTGGGCGACTCCCATTGAGAGGCTTTTTGGTCCAACAACACCATTTAAGATTTCACAGACCTCTTCATGTAGCATGTTTTCGCTTGAGTTTTACTTGCTGCACCACTTGCAGTGCAGCAAATCCTACGTGGAATGTGCCAGCCAATCATGCAGTGCGATTTGCCCTGCCCCCACATGAGCCCACTAACATCCTTAAGTGCATTCTACTGACATTTAATGCGCTCCAATGTCATGTGCACATCAGCGCACATTGTAAAAAAAAATTGCTTGCCTTTTTTTAATATCATTTTTGGGTGCTCCGAAGAGCATGAATTTTGGGTGCCCCGGAGCACATTCGTGCTCTTCGGAGCATGTTCGTGCTCTAGAGATCACAAACATAGGTTTTCTCTGGAGTATGAACATACTCTCGAGAGTGTGGGTACTCCTGAGAGCTCGAGCATGCTGCGGAGCACCTAGAAATGCTAAAAGAAAAAAAGTGGGCATTTTATTTTAAATTGTACACACCATGTGCGCTGATGCGTGTGTGATGTTAGGGCACATTAAATGGTGCCGGAATACATTTAAGGATGTCAATGTTCTCATAAGGGACAGGAACAAATGGCACTGTTGCAGCAAGTAAAGTTCTTTCTGCTTTCAAGAAACCTAGTTCCCAAATTTCCATGCTTTTAGAACTTGGCGTCTTGGAGATGCATAATTCACTTTGTTGATCTTTTCTTTCTCCAATCGTCTATAATGAATGTTCTCTGTTACAGTTAAATTCCCTCCTACTTTATATCATAATTCGTCCGTCACTGAAGATCTCTCTTTGCTAATCAGTAAACAACGCATGCTGCAATCTCTTGGAAATTGCCCTTTTTCTTCTAGGTGTCATCAATCTTTTCTTATGATGAGAACTTTTGGGTTCTTTCGGATTTTCTAGTCAACGGCAGTTCACATCCACGTTGTGGTAGGTTATGCTGACACGTCGAACGCTGAAGCATGGATCGATCCTGAACGGCGAATCCCCTCTTCGGTAGGAAATCGGCGCGAGTATCGCAAGCACCCAGACAGGAAGTCCTCATGTCTTGGAGTGCATCAGAATAAGAGGATGAAGATGGATGAAGCGACCACCCCAATCCCCCAGCCCATACCTATACACCTATCTAATTCTCCGCCAGATAAGAAAGGTGAAAATTTGTTCACGTCTACGCAGATCTTTTTTTTTTAGAGAAACTTCAGGTTTAGGCAGATTTGACTGGAAGGCCGTGATTTCATAGCATGCAAGAGAGATATTAATGGGGAGGGGTGAAAAGTTCTTACAGGGGTGCCCGGCGGCGGCGCACCTCGTACGCCTTCACAGCGGCAGCAGCTCAATGGCCGTTGACCTCCTATTGCAGCAACAGAACAGGGCGAAGCAAGGGGAGAGCAAGGGTTGTCGGCAGCGGACGTCCTCGGCAGTGAACTCCCGGCTGCGTCGTTATCTCCCCGGCCGCCGCGGCGGCACCACCGCCCCGGCGCAGATACAGATACAGAGAGAGAGAGAGAGATGGATCGATCGGTACGGGGGAATGTGTGTGCGGGAACGCTTCATGAGGGTAGAAACATAATATCAAATATCTGAAGGGTATGTATAAAAATCCTCCGTCTCTTTTCTTCCTCCGCTCTCTGCTGTTTCCTGATTCAAAAAGCCGTGCCTCTTCTTGCTCCTCTCCAACTCCCCCCTCCTCCCTATCCCTCCCTTCTCTCATACTTACGAAGAGCATTTGCTCACTCGCCATGGCTTCTAATCGCCTTCCTCCTGACGTCCTAGGGTTTGTGGAGCTTCCGCCCGCTGGCCCCCTTGAGGAGCAGTTTCTCGGCATGGCTTCATATTTTATTCCTCGACATCTCTAGGGTTACGAAGCGTCCGCCCGATTCTGCCTTCCGAGTGGGAATTCTCGATCTGATTGGGTTGCGCCTTGGCGAGTGGCTCGTGGTAGCTTACCCGTCACTATGGTATAATTTCCCAACCTGCATACTCTTGCTACTCTATCCGGTCCAGCATTGAGTATGGTCTTGCTTTGATGTACTCGATGGGATGGAAGCTTCTGGGCTGTTGATTTTTTTCCTTTTTTCTTGGACTGATACTGTTTTTTATTGTGATGTGTCAAAGTTCTTGGCGTGCATCCACATTGACTCTGGGATGGTTCAGATGATATCTTCAACGTTTGCTATATCCTTGAAGTTATCTTGACGGACGTCTATATGTGACCCAATAATAGATGCAGTGTTAGTCTGGAATGGCAGGAATTTCCTAGTGAAATAACGCTGGCCTTCCAAGGAACCTGTTTTATCAGCCCTGGTTAGGTTTCGGTTAGCCATAATGATAATGATTTGAGTTGATTCTATCACAGTATAGATGACATTATATGATCATCTCAGGTGACATGAACTGGTCATAGTTTTCATGCAGCTGCAATAACATAAAAGAAAAATAACGTTTATCTTTCTTTTGTTCCTTCAGAATTGTAGTGCCTGTTGAGCAATTTTAACAGCTTCACATTAAGAGTTTTCACTTGGGAAGTATGCATATAATGTTGAACTGTTTTGTCAATTGTTCAATATGAAGGCTGTTCTCTATTTACTTGACATTTGTGAATAATTGTGAGTCTGTGACTTGTTGTATATTTATAATTATGTGGCAAGTACTCCATTTACAGGATATTGGAGTTGATCTTATGATATTCATTTTTGGCAGCTCAGCAGTCCTTAGACGTATCTTAGCTAGTCTATAGTCAGTTTATTTTATTATTCTTGAATTCTTCTGTTATTTCAGAATTCAGATATTCAGAGAATGGTATGTGATTGACTTATATTATGTAGGAAGTAACATTATCCTGCATGATTCTAGTCTTGGCTAAGTGTCAAGGAGGAAGACTGACAGAAGGAACTTTGGTTTTGTAGGATCAACAAAGTGAAGGACCACCACCACCATACAAGCATATTGAAAGAAATGAATTTGTATATCGAAAGTATGTTTTCTTTGTAACATCCTCTATTTTTAGATGCTCAAAATTTTAAATTGTAGATTGAAAGAAGTTACATACAGTGTTAGAGTGATCATAACTTTGCAGAAACTTGGTTTCCCTTTTCTGACTGTAACATTTTGAAAAAATTGACAGACTCTTATTGAAAGGAAATTTTAGACTGGTAATGTAAGATTCTTGTCCCTCTCTTTTTTGAGCCCATTGCTGGCACACAGTAATTGCTAATGTATCTGGTTCTATGCAGAGAAATTACTTTCAGGGCTATTGAGATAATGGAAAATGGTAGTTTTTTCCATTTTAGAGCAAGTTAACCTTTTGGCTTGTTGTGATTGGAGAAAAAACAGGATTCCTTCATTGTTCTGGTCAACTGATAAGTTGACACTATTTTTTTGAAAGTGATAAGTTGACACTATTGAGGCACCAAAAGAATGAATGAGATGTGAACACCTCTATTATATGGCAATTTGATGTGGCAAAGCCTGAAAACTGACACAAGGACATGCCATGTTTATCAATATTTACCTGCACATCGTAGTGGTCAAGGAGACAAGGCAACCCAAGGCATAGGGTCCTTGAGTGCCTATGAGCTTGGGCTGCTGCCTGAGCGGCACCTTCATAAAAACCAACATAAATGACACTAGGTCACTAACATAAAAAGATTGTATGAAGCAGAGGTTCATCAACATAAAAACTATAAGTAGCATTAATATGACACTAACATTAGAACTAATAAGGAGTACTGATGTAGTGAAATGCCAAATTAAGTATGTAGAAATAAAAAAAACATTAAGAGAGAACTTTCAGAATGAGAAAACAGTAAGCAAGGGATAAGTCAGACAAGAGGGTAACAAGAGTTCAATGGGAGGAAACGACAGCCAAGCTAGTGGGGTGGGGGGGGGGAGGAGGGGAGAGAAGGCAATGAATACTCACATTTGAGTAGCATGTATGGGGAGGGGAGGGGAAGGTGCACACAGGATGTAGGTGGTGGGGGGTTAGGTTTAACCTATGACAGGAGGACTTAACAGCATGGAAAATTCAGTGGTGGTATTGGACAGGCATGTTGCTGGTGTCATACATGCCTGAGTGGTTCATTGTGGGGATGCCACTGGCCATGAGGGGACAATCATGTTGGGATTCACTAGCATCAGTAAGAGGAGCTTGTTGCATTTTTTATTGACATTGTAGTCAGAGGAGCACTTCATCATCATTGTCAACATCATCAGAGTGGCTCGCTGAGGGAAGGAGGAAGCTGGAGACGGTGAAGAAGGCAAGACAAGCATCACTAATGAAAAGGCCAAGACAAAGGCATGACAGGAAGATGAATTACAAACTGAGGATGAGCCACTCTCATGCCCTCTTTATAAATGTGGCGTGTGTGGCTCAGAGGCACTAGTTTGGTTGGCTGGCAATCAGGTCAAATGGCGCCAGGTGCCACTTACTCATGCCTAGGCATGCCTGATACACTTAAGCAGCACTCAGGCTTATCTTTTCAAGGCCAGGAAAGTGTTCAGCATTCAAATATCTAAATGTTGATGTATGTGCAAAAACATTTGGCCTTTGTTTCAATTTTAAATATTACATAAGTGTAGGTCAAATCAATAAGCTGTAGCATTTCAATCAATTGCAGAAAATCTTATGTTTTGAAAACATAGAGTTGGAGCATCCATGCATGTCCATGAACCATTGTCTTGTCTTGTTCCTCTTTTCACCAATTACAACTTTTCCTTGTCACCGATAGTCATGATCCCATTATGCAGTAGAAGCTAGAGCAATTATGTGCTGCCCATGTATTTGGATGGTGTTAGTACCTTCACAAGACTGATGCATTATCAGAGTGCCATACAATAGCTTACAATGTGGTATTTTAGTTCTCATTGAAACTACTCATGGATTTCATAGCATAAGCACACTTTCATATAAATACTTGGAAATCATATAAGCATAAAGCGTCTATTACACCATATTTACACAATCTGCCATCAATCATGCATTATTTTTGGAAGATTCAGTTTACAGTTCAAGGTAGACAAATGATTAATAAAACAGAGGTAATTCAAAATTTGTTGTCAGGTGGCTTTCTTGTATGGTCTTTAGTTTTCCTCTGCAGACAATCATAAAATTTTAGATGCTTTGTTTTCCTTTTTTTCCATTTGAATTTTGAAATGGTTAATTATTGTTCAGAAAGATTCCATGAAAGCTTTAACTTAGTTACAAGAAAAGGAAAATTGAGGTCAGATCAGAAGAATTCACATTAGATCCTAAATTATGTAGAAATCATGGGGGTAATATCAATTGAAATAATTGTAGAACTATTGTTTTATTAGATGTAGTTAAAATAAGTTACTGTATTTTATGAATACAACACATGGATCATCTGGATAAAGAAGAAAAATGGGCATTTAGAAATATTGCATAGAAGTAGTTTGGAGAGAAGTCTTACATGTTGCAAAGAAGTGGACCTGTGGTCTGGCCAGTAACAAAGTGGGAGGGATTATCATTCTCAGAAAAATGTGATCTTCGTGCTCCATGATTGTGGAAACATGTAAGGTCCTCTTTCTTGTCTGTCTTCCATGTATATTGTGGGTTATCTGGGGAGAGGTGTTGTATAAATATTGTAGAAATTCCATGCTCACATGCTGCTGCAGTAGAGACAAGAGAGGAGGAAGAAGAGAGAGGACAAGAGAGGTGACACCAAGAGGAGGTGGCTGCACTATGTGCAGGCTGCACACATCCCAATAGGTTTTATATAATTAACCTAACATAAACATGACTGAAATGCCCCTGTTACAGTGACTTAAACCAGGGGTATTTCTAACGAAAAGAATACACAAGATTTAAGTTAAATGGATCCAACTAATGGGTCTGGCGATGAACTCGCATGACAAAATACACAAACAGTGTCCCAGAACTGCCCAGTAAGCCCTGAACCAGGCTCTTTATCCTCTACAAATATTAGATACTATGTATTTACTTTATGCTTTTGATGTGCATGCTTGAAAGGGGGTGTCTTATGTTTTCAGTGCGTATCATTTTATCTTGTCCAGGCACAGGAAGCAGAAAGAGGAGGATATTGCTGTGTGTGTATGCCAATTTGATGTTGATGATCCTGATAGTGCATGTGGGGAGAGGTGTTTGAATGTGCTGACTAGCACGGAGTGCACTCCTGGCTACTGTCCTTGTGGTGTCTATTGCAAGAATCAGGTCAGTGAGGGATGTTCATTCAACTTGTTTTTAACAGTCTTTTGCACTTTTTATTGTAAAATCATGGTAAGATCAATGCCTGATGATTAAGTAGCTATTCTATGCGAATACTGGTTGCATGATGAGAGTCATGAGATATAACAATCATGTGCTTTAAACATAACATGGGAGTATAGTTGGATTGCAGATAACATCATGAATGGACATCCGTATCATCTTGAATTTGGCATGCTAGTTACAATTTTAACTTTTGTACAGAAATTGAGACTGCAAATAACAAGTAGTGCTTTCTTATTACAAACTTGACATGTGAGCTGAAAATCACTATATATGTATGTATATATATATGTATGTATATATATGTATATGTATCCCCAAACAAATCAGTGTTCTATCATATGTTTGACACATATACGGAAAAAATGAAGTATATATAACCAACATTTGATCATGTTCATTTTTTTGTTGGCAGAAATTTCAGAAATGCGAATATCCAATGTTAAGGCTGTTTAAGACTGAAGGCCGTGGTTGGGGTCTTCTCGCTGATGAAGATACCAATGTAACTAACTATGTTACTTTTTGTCACCTATGATGATTAAAGAGATTTTTTCTGTCTGGTGATTAAAAATATTATTTCTTGTTTGCATTTTTTGAGAAACTAGTATTTCAAATGTGGTTAACTTGGCCCAAGGGAGTTTTTATTTTTTTATGACGGGGAACCTATCAAGGCTAGCAAGTCCCTGGCTCACATTCCTCGAGGATTAAATGTGAGCCACGTAAGCCCCCCTGAGATTCGAACTCGGAGATCCTTTACCATTCGACCCACTGAGGGTCCTCATTTTTATTTCTATCATTTATTATGGTTGTTGAACCTAAGGTGTAGACATACTGTTGGATGTGCCAGCCATCGATTTACCGTTCTACTATTTTTTTACTTAGAGGGTTGTCTTATATGCTAATTTATTTGCTTTCCTCAGAATGCCAATTTATAGAGTAGCAATGTCAGGCTTCAGCGTACTTTGTTATAAGATATTCCTGTTGTTTATGATTTAGCTGGTAATGTGACTTCTTTCTTCACTTTCAAAAAATGTGACTTCTTCACTTTCAAAAAAAATGTGACTTCTCTCTTGCATCGCCATCATCATCTCATGAATATGGGGTTGGTTTGTACCAATCAAGGATCCCTGGAATTGGCGAAGTTTCTGATTGGCTGACCAACTTTTTCAGATGTTTTTCGAATAGGGTATATTCTTATATGTTTATTTGTTGACTAGGGGGGGTTGCATTCCCAAGATTTTCCAGGAAATGAAGAATCACGAGAAATACTTTCCTGGAAAGTAAAAACTCGTGGTAAATTATTTCTAGTAAAATAGAAACACATGTTTGCAATTTTTGTGGAAAACTCCATGAAAATGAAATTTCATGTTCGCATTCAGTTATGGGAGAGAAGTGGGTGGACAAATTTTCCCTGGATCTATTTCCCCACCTCCCCCCACGGGGAAATAGATCCCAGTGAAAAAGGGAATATTCTAAACATTTGGGGAAAAGTTTTCCCAACTACCTTTGCAAATTTGTGAAAGCTGGTTAGGAAAACAAAAGCTCAGGCAATTTGGCAAATGCAACCTCCGTGAAATTTTTAATTCTTTCTGTCAAATGATATCTCTATAGATTTTTTACTTTTTCTACTTGGAATTTGTATTTTTTGGCTTCTTTATATGCACTTTAGGACCTCCACAGATTTCAGCCTAGTTATTTTAGGGAAGTGTACTATGTCTTTGAAGCCACTTATGCAGTTTTTTGTTTTTTGTTTTTTTTTGCGCTTTCAATCAAAAGCTCCAAATTGCAGCTTCCTAAACCAGGGCAAAGATGGGGTTGTTAGGGAAGGTTTCACTTACATAACTACCCAAAATTAGCTATTTCTATACAACACTTTTCATATTTTAAAATGCAAGTCAAAAGTGGCTTTCTACTAAAAAAATTGATGTCCTAAATTTTGAAATTGATTATGGGCATGCACTTATGTTTTGCTCATCAAATACTTTCTTTTGAGTGTTCCATTCTTGCACAGGGTTGACTTTGATGATTGGACTACATCAAGGAGAATAGAAGAGCCAGAAGAGAGGAGGTGCTGTGCAGATGAGGGGAGTGAGGTGGAGAGAAGAAGAGGAATGGGATTTCTTTCCTTTTTTTAGACATTTTTTATTTTCTGTATTTTCCTTTTTGCCAAATTTTCTTCATTTCCATTATTTGTCATTTCCCCTATTTTTGGTTTTTTAAGGCTGATGTTGGGTCCTTGGAATGGGCTTGGCAAGTCATGGTTGTGATTACCTTAATTTCCTGTTAACCAGGCCATTGACAGTCCTACATTTTTATGTGTGGTCAAAGAGAAGGATTTCTTACACAAGCAGCATGTTTTTGTGGCTTTTGTCTTTATTTTCATTCATTCAGCATATGCGGAAATGTGTTGCTATTTGCAATGTTCTAATGCTTGTGTTCCTTTTACATTTGTTAAATTGGTATGCTTCTTAAATAACCATATGTAATTGTTCCAGGCTGGGCAGTTTATTATTGAGTACTGTGGGGAAGTAATTTCATGGAAAGAAGCCAAGCGAAGATCCCAAGTTTATGAAGCCGAAGGTGTGAAACAATCCTCTGAGATATAACAGCAAACCTTATTTCCTGAAACTGAAATGAATTTCATGCCTGAATCATGAATGGCCTATTGTAGGTCAGAAGGATGCTTATATCATATCTCTCAATGCTAGTGAGTCGATTGATGCCTCCAAGAAAGGAAGCCTTGCTAGGTTCATTAACCATTCTTGGTAGGCCTCTACTTCACAGTTCATTGATTGTATCCTTGTTCCTATCAATTTCTTTTTCCATTTATATCTTTCTGTGAGATGCCTCTTCTTTTTGACAGTCTCTAATATTTCTGTTTGTCATCCTAATTTATTTCTCCTTAAGAATGCAGTCAACCTAACTGTGAAACAAGGAAATGGACAGTTTTAGGCGAAATAAGGGTTGGAATATTTGCAAATCAAGACATTCCTGCTGGAACAGAGTTAGCCTATGACTATAACTTTGAATGGTATGGTGGTGTTAAGGTCCGCTGCCTTTGTGGTGCAGCTTGCTGTTCAGGGTTTCTTGGAGCTAAATCTCGCGGTTTCCAGGTGAAATAATTGTCTCACTTCAACCATTTATTGATTTTCCAGATTATAGTCTTTGCTGTCTTGGGTTCAGTGTGATTTAGAGATGCTGTTTTTCTTGCCTTTTTTTTGAAATATGATATTTTCGTGCTCCTATGGAAGAAAATAAAGCATGCATGCTTAATTTATTTTGCAAGAGCCATCATTATGTGTAATCACTGCTTCTAGGGACATATACAACAGCAATAGCCTATTAAATGCATCTGTTTCTTTTGACTTTAGATGTTGTGTTTGTTTTTTATCTTTCTGCAGCCTTTTACTGTCCAAATGTTCATTCACACACACAGATATATATATATATATATATATATATATGTGTGTGTGTGTGTGTGTGTGTGTGTGTGTGTGTGTAGAGCGGCGTTCACATGGTGCCGGCACCATGCAAACGTTACCATGGGACCTTTATCAACACCGCTTATTTCTCTCTAAACAAATCTAACCATCCACATATTTCACAAAGTAAACCAGCGCAACTGGTCTTCTAGTTGCTCCAATGACCTCCGCATCTCTCCCTCTTCCCCGCCCTCCTCATCACGTATTGTTTGCCTGGAAGGAGGAAGCACCGGCATGTTAGAGAGAGAGAGAGAGAGAGAGAGAGAGAGAGAGACGTGGTGGGGTGAGAGGAAGAATGCCGGCTAGGGAGACGCGGTGGGGTGTGAGGAAGAATGCCAGCACCACCGGCGTGTTAGAGAGAGAGAGACACGGTGGGGTGAGAGGGAGAACGGAAACACCCACCGGCGTGTTAGAGAGAGAGAGACGCAGTGGGGTGAGAGGAAGAACGCCGGCACCATGCGAACGCCACGCCCCTCCCTGTGAACACCTCCAGCGACCTCACTGCGTCTTGAAGTATCAGCTCAGTTCTTGAAAAGAACTCCGAAGTTAAACGTGCTTAATGGGGAGTAGTACTGGGATGGGTGACCTGCCCGGGAAGTCTCTCATTCTGGAGCCGATCACTATTAGAAAATGACAAAATCGTGAGGCCGGTAGGCCAAAGCGGACAATACCTCAACGGTATAGAGTACGGGACGTGATAGTAGTGCTCTTGTTCTGTATTTCGATTCATCACGTTTCTCTTTCTATGCTTCACTTGGATCTGTGGTTTACTTGTATCTTTGTTTTTTCTCCCTGTGTGTTTACTTCTTGCACTGCTTCAGCGGTCGCCGAAGTTTAAATCTTAGGGCACAAGCACACTGTTTTCTTTCGGGTTTCATATGTTTTCATTCGTAAATGACCCACTTTGCTCATAGATTTGAATTCAAAGTTCCATCCGAAGAGCACCGCCGAGGATCTGCAGAAGGTTGCCGCCAACCTGAGGGCGTCCATCTGGAAGCAGATGTCTGTAGCTGGGATCAAATACATCCCCAGCAACACCACCTCCTACTACAACCAGGTGCTCGACACAACGGGAGGAGAGAGAGAGAGGAGGGGAGGGCGTCTAGACATTCTCGATCGCCCACCTTGTTTCTTTTTGAATTATCTGGCCTTTTACAGTCTGCTGCCACCTTCAATGCACTGGCAGCAGACAGTATCACAGCTTGATTGGGCGGCTCAGTTTCAAAACCCAAAAAAGGTAAAAGGGGATGCATTGTGTGGGCTGGGGGTTAAAAAATTTGTACAACACAACTTGGGGGGGGAGGGGGGTAAATGCAAAAAAAAAAATGTTTCAAGGCGCCTAGGCGCTCTTCAATCGCCTAGATGGGTGATCAAAGGGCACCCATAATGACCCAGTGCCTTGACCTTTTTTTTTTGGTTTTTTTTTGGGTACAGTCCACTGCCTGTTATATATTTTCTAGCATCTGTTTTCATCCTTTTTATCAGGAGCTAGTCATCATAGCAAATTGACATTGATAATAAAGTTATATGGTGTGACAGTAAAAATGTTTAATTATGTTGCCTTTATTCCCATATTTGATATAGGTTGTGAGCATTAGTGATGTGTTAAAGTACATGAAATCCATGCTTGGCGGGGTTGAATACCTGTGGATACATGTAATATGTGTGCTGATTGTCTGCAGAAAATTAACAAATATATCAACAAAGAACATAATCTTTAGCTTGCAAGCTATTGCCTTGCTGTAACCAGGTTAATGTGGTGCATTATTGGAAAGTGGAGTTAGCCTTTTGAAGTTATTCTTAAATTAAGTAGCTGTGTACATATGCCATCTTGTAGTATGCCATTGCCCTAGGCGTCTGCATCTTGCAATTATGATGATGTTTCTTCACTAACGTGCTATGGCTATTTTTTTTTTTACCATATGCTGTGTAATTCTTATCCTTTTCAATGCTAACCTTTTGACGATGCGACATTTTTTGTAGGAGGCCTTTTACCTATGGGAAGATGATGATTCAAGGTAATTATTATGTTCTTGAGGTTTCTGTGCTGTTGAACAGGAGGGTTTTCCCATTCTTGAGCAAAAACAGATCTTTATGTTGCATTAGAAAAATGGGCACTCCTCTATTGGTGGAGCGTTTCCATAATTTAATGTTGTTGCCTTATATATGTTGATATTTCTTGGACATCTCTTGTTGAGTGAAAAAAAGTCTATGAATCTATTGTTTCATTTGTTGGTAGTAAATGGGTTTGACATTAGCAGTCAGGAAAGCAAGCACTGTCACATCAGTGTTTGTTAGAACTTAGTAGTCACATACAAAACTGCTTTATTTATGTCGACCATGAAACTGATTCCTTTTGGCAGGTTTTCTGTTGATGATATCCCACTCTATGATTCTGGGGAGGATGAGCCATCGCCAAAGTTCCTCAAGCCAATTGATTTATCAACAGACATGCCAACTGGTGAAAGAGATGATTATTACATGAGACGTGATGATGGTGGTGATTATGGTGATTCTCACTCCGCACCAATTGCTGTTGAGCCTCTTAATTCCATGAGACTGGGGGATGTAGTGTCAGACGAAGTTCAAACTGAGACTGAAGATAAACTTTTATACTCTCAGGAGACTAATCAGTTTACTCGTAATGCAATGATATCACGCATACGGAGTAATAGTGCTTGCAGAAATTATCACATCGAACCTAGCCCTTCATCCAAAAGGTTTCCACGTTATTCTAATGGAAAAACAAAAAATATTGCACGGAAGCAACTAAACATGAAGCTCATCGCCAAAGGGTTAGGATCACCAGATGCATGCCAGGAGCTTTTAGCTATTGAGGTAAGACTGTTTCTTTCTTCTTACCTGGTATCTTTGTGCGCTTATCTGTGTATTTTTTTATCTTTAGTTATATTGCACTACTAGGTCACAGGTGGACTTATGAGATGGCTGGTTCATGGGCTTGACAGAATTTAAATGTCGACTGTTGAAACTCTTGGTCATTTTCCACTAGAGTAATGTTTTAGTTGAATGGTTGTGTGACAGTTGCAAGGAAAATCATGACGTTTTTCTTGCTTGAAGCATACCTTAAGCACCTAACATATCCTTTTTTTTTCTGTTAACTGCCCAGAAGATGACCCTTTCTTTTTTAGACTTCCAAAAAGTTTCCAAAAAGTTGAGCTGGAGTCATCGTTCCAGTATGTTATGTTAACATGTAGTTGATTTCCTGGTGTGAGATTACCATGCAGGAAATGAAGAATGCGGCCACCACACAGCTTGACTCCTTGTATGATGAAATTAGACCGGCAATAGAAGAGCACGAGAGGGACAGTCAAGATAGTGTTTCAACTAGCGTTGCTGAGAAGTGGATTGAAGCTAGCTGCCGCAAATTGAAGGCCGATTTTGATCTCTATTCAGCTATCATCAAGAACGTTTCCTGCATTCCTAGGCCAAGCAGAAACAAACTGGTCACTGTAGGTGACGGTGATGAGAATGGAATCAAGTACTTAGAAATGGATCTGCAATAGTAGAGTACGAGGGTCAGTCAAGATAGTGTTCCAACAGGTGTTACTGCGGAGCTGCCGCAAGTTGAAGGCCAGTCTCGGTCTCTATTCAGCAATCATTAAGAATAGCTCCTGCATTCCCACTTCCCAGGCGAAGCAGAAACAAACTGGTTACTGTAGGTGAGGTTAATGAGAATGGAATCAAGTACTTAGAAATGAATCGGTGAGATTTGAAAATGTCAAGAGTTTTGTTTCCCCACTGAAGAATACAGAGGACCTAGAGGTTGGATGTACATAACAGAGAAGATCTCCTAAATATGCCCAAGGCTAAGATGTTACAAAAAATGGGATTTTTGCAAATAAATTATTATTAAATATGAATTTGTAAAAAAATCACTTCTGGAAATGCATCAGTAGACAACATTGCTTAGCATTATATTATGTAAATATGTCTTTTTTATTTACATGCATATTATTTTTTAGTCAAAAAATTACAAAAAATCACTTTTCTATGATCTTACACGGCATAGTATTTATGTACTATTTAGTTTTATGCAGTGATGTATCTGTTAATATATTTTTAAAAACAATCTTTTTATAAATTCACTTATAATAATAGTTTATTTACAAAATTTTTAAAATTTTAACAGCAATAAGATTCCTTTGTAGCAGTTACATTGTTGACTCTTTCGAAACCCAGCTGAGCAAGTGAAGATGCTGGATTATTCATCAAAATTCTTTCTTCCTATTTCTTTGGCTAAAACATTTTCTGGTTTTTAACTGCACATTATGGAGATGCTCGTCACCTGTACACAATTTTCTAATGGCATATAACGTTTCATTTATGCAGCCTGTTAGTTATTCATCCTCTGATGTTTAACTAATATACCAGAGGGCAGCTTTTCTCTTCTACAAGATGAGAGACCCAAGTTGTTAGCATGGTGGACAGTTGATCATCCCTGCCCTCGTATCATGCTTTGTTCTAGCATGTGCTTGTGTATGTTTTTGGAAGACTCGGAGGCGTCATGTGGCAGCATGGTTGAGGCCATTCTAGCTGAGGGGAATGTTATGGTGCCATGCCCCCATCCATCAGTTCAGCCGTCCGATCTGAAGATCGGGCGGCCGAGCTGATTCTTGCCTTATTTCAAAGGCCGACTTTTAAGTTTGGTTCTCTCAATCTAAGTTTGACCTCCCATGCTGGTTGATCATCAGATCAGATGGCTGAGAGGGCATGTGCAAGTCGATACTCTTCTGGGCGTGGTATCGTAGCATCTCTCTCTTAGCTAATGAACCGGTTGATCGGACGACTGTGAGGGAGTCTGGCATGACTCTCTCTTTTGGGTGTGACTCTAGCATTTCTCTTCTAGCCAATGAATTGGACGTTTAAACTTTCAAGTTTGATTCCTCCACGGCCGATAACGTACGTGTCAGAGGAATCTGTCTCTAATCATGGTTCGTCGACTCGATCTAACTCGGGCCGACCCTAATGTGCCGTACCAAATCCATGAGAAACTAGGACGTGATCCGGTCGACATGGACCGAGTTATTCCTCCCTGCTTCTCTACCCTTGGTTGCAACACTTCAGGTGTGCTTCGGTGATTATCCAGCGAAAGCGATGAGGATCCGACGATGGAAGACGAGATCCAGTGGCGGCGACGATGATCCGGTCGGGAGAGGAGTTGCCAACCGCAGTGGAGGGATGCCGGGGTTGGGGCGGGGGCGCTGGGGTGGGTTGCCAAGGTGGGGGGAGCGTCGGGGTGGGGGAAGAAAGAGCTGTCGGGGTGAAAGGGCATCGAGGTGAAGGAATAAACGACCGTAGAGATGAACTCGAACGTACCATACCAGATCAAGACGATCTCGATCTGACACGAATCATCGAGTCGACGAATTTTACCTCTAAACTACTAGGTATTGTTGTATTCCGTTATATATCATGTCGTTGTTGCCGTAGTAGTAGTCGAAGTGGTTCGACAGACTCCCGTCTAGAAATCTCATAATGTACGGAAAATCAACACTAAACTCAAAAACAAATGTTTAATTAAATGTTACATCTTCATTGTTGAGTATGATACAACTTGTTCTATCATCGTACTCTTTTGACAATTCATAAGCAAATGTCAGGAGTCTCACTCTTTCATGGTTGCCCGACTCCCCTATGCTTATTGAGACCGTTCTTGTGCTCGAGCTCAACTCCCATGGACCAGAAGTTGTCATAGACTTTCAGAATAACTAAACCAAGTTTTTAGCTCACGGCTTAATTCCTTTTTTTTTTGGAATAGGGGTTGGGTTCTATCTCAGATTCCCCCCTCCTCTTAATAAAAATTATCTACGGAGAAAAACTAAATCGAATTTTCACGTGCAGACACTCGCGTTCTATGACATTACGTTCAACAAATTCATAAACAAATGCGTGGTCGATTGTTGGCTCTTCGTTGTGCCAATTTTCTATCGCCTATATTTTAACATAAATGGATTTATATCGGATAATCAAATTAATTAAATAATTATTTCAGTCATCAAATCTTCTTGTTGATCTTGACTAAGGAAAATAGATGTTAATATGACTCAGTTTAATATAGGTCCCATCAAACTAGAGCCTTACAGTGGCCCTTTATTGCTTCTGGCAGTCATGGCTGGCTTCCTCCTTGCAACCCTTTCGCTCCGTTTTGTTATGGGATCAAAGGTAACCTTATTAAATTTAAGTGGATTTATTTTATGTATTTTTATTTTTTTTATTTTGATATGGCATCAGATTAAATTATCTCACCTGTGGATGTGAGATATGTTAATCTGACTTAAGTCAGATTAAGTCACTTTTAAATAGATTATCTAAATCTACTCTCGCTAAAATAAAATGATTTAAATTTAGATTAAAATGGAGATAATCTTGAGATAAATCCCAAACAAAGCGGGATTTAAAATTCGGACTATTTTCAGCACGTCAGATAAATCCGACATAGGAAGCCCTTATGTCAACTTTTGCAACCTGTTTTCACATTCTAGCAAATATTCTATTTCGAAGAAGAGGAAGAAAGCCCCACGAGAGTGGAAATACCAATTCAAATGCACTCAAGATCATGGTTTATCCACTCAGTCTGACTCGAAAGGACTGTATTATATCTGAAAAATTTTGATACATGATTCGCCTATAAATTAGTTAAATAATAATATAATATCTAAAAATTAATTTATTTTTAAAATTAAAAAATATAATAATCATATAATGATATAATACAAATCGCATATCTTACATTTCATAATTGAAAAACACTAAATACATTTTGATAGATGAAAAACACTAAATTCTATTATCTATTTTATTCATTTATTGATTATCTAATAATGATATTATATTTAAAAATAGCTAAAAATAAAAAAGACTTATTAATGCATGCATATTTTAGATTAATGATATAATAATTCTATAATTTAAAATATAGAATAAACAATCGACGAAATTTAAATTTTATGAGAAAAATAACAAAATATTTAAACGTGTGATTTGACCGAGTCGTACGGATTCAATCATGACTCGAAACGTATGGTACCGGATCAAGAATTTTTCAGATCCGGGACAAACCCTGCTCAAGATAATCCCGGTCAAAGTATGGTGGCGCCTCTGAGAAGCTGAAAAGAGTTGCTTATGGGCCCGCATGAGTTGCTTTGTGGAGCTGCTCCTTTCCTTTGTCTGCCACGAACGATAGATCGAACTTTGTGGACACAACAACAACTTTAAGGAGGCCCCAGTTTGGGGGCTTTTTTTGTCTTCTTCTGCCGGGTGGGTCCACTTTGGGTGGAACCAAGACGTTTCCTGTCTTGGACCATCGCTATAAAAGCATGATAAGTATGCATACACATCGAAAAATGGTTACCCACTTCTCAGCCGACACCTCTAATAGTTGGTGAAATCGGAGCTCGAGTCTCGCCGGGAGAAAGATTTACAAAACCACCGAGGAGGGCGTCATAAGGAACCCTGGGCGATATCCAGGGAACAACCCTCCGACGATCGAGTCAGCTAATTGTGGAGCGAAGGGGTGAGTACTAGAGGGAGAGTTTCGTAACTCGAAAAGGAATGCTTTCTCTTTTATACCGTCGCCGAGAGGGGTATCCGTAGGGTTACCGGAGTGGGGAAAGCGTGAGCCGCCTAACTCATGTGCCCAACGGAACAGGAGGTAGTGTGGGCGTTGACTTACCGTTCCTGTCGAGGCGGCTGCTCCGTCATCGATGCGACAGGGGCACCGACCATTAATGCGACAGAGACCGGTCGGAGAGGGAGTGGACTGGTGTCGTCACGAGGGATGGCGCATGTGACGTACTAGTACTATGACCGGAGTGGGACGGCGTTCACTATTAATAGATAGATGTAGCTTACAGGCATATGCTCGGATATGGCGTTAGTCATGACGGGATAAGTGACGTGGCGGGCCGCTCGGATGGTGAGCCTAGAGAGTGGGGCTCGAGTTTCGAACAGATTACGTGATACTTATTGGGCCGGCCAGATTGACCCTTCTCACACTCCAAATCAAAAGAGTCTCTTGCTGACCAAAAGTATCCATCCATGTCGGTCCACCGAGAGTGGAGGGGGAAGTGAAGAAGATTTTAAAAGCGTTTTGTTTGGGTCCTAATAAGGCTCTCTCAAGGTGGAGGAAGCATCCCTCCTCTTTCCTACGTCACTCCAATTCCAAGTCTTCTCCCTTCCCTTCACTCCCCTCACCCCCCCCCCATAATTCCAGGTCAAACCGTCTCCTTCCCCATCAAAATCCCACCTCACACACACACAAACAAAAACACCATGTCCCCTTCCAACCCCATCTTCGCCGTGCTCAACGAGCCAACCCCCCTCCTCCCCACCCACCCCACCAAGCTCCTCCCCCTTTGCCGCCTGCCATGGCAATGGATCACCGTTTCCAGGCCTTCGTCGCCGCCGGCGCCAGCTTCGTCGCCGTCTCCCTGCTCTTCGGCCTCATGGTCCTCCTCTGCGGCCGCTCCTCCAAGCTCCGCCACCGCCCCCGGGCCCTCGGCCGCCCGCCGCCCCCTCCCCACCACCACCCCCTGACGTCGATCTCCGTCCACCGCGGCCCCGAGGAGAGCGCCTCCTTCGACCCCTCCGTCCCCCGCGTCTCCATGGCCGACCTCGCCGCCGCCACCGCCAACTTCGCGCCCGACCGCATCGTCGGCGACGGCGGCTTCGGGTTCGTCTACCGGGCCCAGCTCCCAGACGGCAGCACCGTCGCCGTCAAGCGGCTCGCCCCCGACGCCTTCCACGGCTTCCGCGAGTTCCGCGCCGAGGTGGAAACGCTGGGCCGGATCCGCCACCGGAACCTGGCCCGGATCCTCGGCTACTGCGCCGACGGCGTCGACCGCCTCCTTATCTACGAGTTCCTGGAGCGGGGCAGCCTCGACGCGTGGCTGCACGAGCCGTCGCCGCCGGCGCGCGACCCGCTGCCCTGGGCGACCCGGCTGCGGGTCGTCCGCGGCGTCGCCGCGGGGCTCCTCTTCCTCCACGGCGAATGCAAGCCCTGCATCATCCACCGCGACATCAAGGCCAGCAACGTGCTGCTCGACGCCGACTTCGAGTCCCGGATCACCGACTTCGGCCTCGCGCGCCGGGTCGACTCGTCCCACTCCCACGTCTCCACCCAGGTGGCCGGCACCATGGGGTACATGCCCCCCGAGTACCGGGAGGGGTACACGGCGGCCACGGCCAAGGCGGACGTGTACAGCTTCGGGGTGCTCATGTTCGAGGTGGTGGCGGGGCACCGTCCCAACCTGCCGGTGAAGGTGGCCCCCGGGAAGGAGGCGCCGCTGGTGTGGTGGGCGAGGGAGGCGGTGCAGGCGGGGAGGTGGGACAAGGTCCTGGATCCCCTGATGGGGAAGGAAGGGGTAAGGGAGGAGGAAGTGAAGGGGTACCTGGGAGTGGCCTGCCGGTGCACCTGCGACAGCTCCAAGGAGAGGCCGTCCATGGCGGAGGTGGCGGCGCTGCTGAACCAGCTGTGAAGAAGTAGTAGTCCGAGGCCTCACACCTCTCAAATGTGTCAGAAATTGCAGGTTTATTTTATTGTTAGTATTATTATTATTATTTTTGCGGTGGGGATTTTGGTTGTACGAGTAAATGGTTGCAAGTGTATAGACTATAGATGAAGCTCACGAGGTGTTCATTTTTCTTTTTTTGCAAGTTTATTACCACGCATATGATATTTGAATAAAAAAATGAAACCTATGATTGGGTTTTGCTAAGTTTGATTCGTTATTGCCCATTTATTTAAAGTACCACTCTTGATGTGGTATTATTCTATGTGATTGTTATTAAAAGACTGTAGAGGGCAGTAATCGAAGGGAAAATGAGAGTTACTGGGAGGGGAGCGAGATGTGGAATCTTTGGAATCTCAAAGCTTCGAGGGTACGGTAAATATATAAAATTAACTCTAACTGTGGATGTTTTTCTATTATATGAATATCACAAATGAGAGTTGAGGATGCTCGGCCGGTTGGCCCTTCAACAAGTCCAAAGGTCGATCTCCTGTCGACCTACGCCCAAGGCCCAATAACAACCAACTGATGCTTCAGTGGGTGACCTGCTAAGACCTGCAGAAGTATTGGTCTGATGCCCAGACCCCCCCCCCCTACGTCGCATGTGCCTCAATCCTACGATAGGAGCAGCGTACTTCTCTGGTAACCATCATCGTATTAACGACGGAGAGACCACCAGACGGCAAAAGAACGGCGGGTCGACGCCATGTCTCTTTTGCCTTGTCATGCGCGGAGACGGGCGACCCACGTCTCCGCAGGTCAGGACAACCCCAACATCACCAAGTCATGAGGCAAGGGTCAACGGATGAACTTCACGAAAACCCTATAAATAAGACACTAGACATAGGTCTAGGGAGATATGCAACACTCACCACTCTCCAGTTTTCTCTCTTCTCTCTTTAACTGATCTCTCCTCCACCCCTTCGAGGACTCGGTCTTCGCCTCTCGAGCGCTCGTCCTCTGTTTAATTGGTTGCCTGACTTCGTCATCGGAGAGTTGTCCTCTAAGATATCTCACGGGACACCTTCTAACGCTTGTTCGTGACTGTAAGATCCCTTGAGTGGCATTAACCTCCACCCTCACCTAAACAAATTTTGGGGGTTAACTCGTGGATTTAAATGACAAATCTTGACCTTACACTTCTTAACGCCATATGTGAGAATCAAGAAGCAGAAGCCATGGTATCCCGAACGGGCAACAACAATGTCATCAATCAAGCATCCCGAACGGGCAACAACAATGTCAGCAACTGACACGGAACAGTTGGCTCTCGCCAAGCATCCCGAACGGGCAACAACAATGTCAGCAACTGACACGGAACAGTTGGCTCTCGCCAAGTGTCCCATGACGCCCCAACAAACGATCACTTTTCCTAGGGGGATCATCTCCAGCCCTCTACCCACTCGATGACAGAGGAGCTGGCCGATATGTGTCGCCAGCTCCATATGTTGACGAAGGCTACCAGGGCCTCCTTGATCAGTAGGCGTAGCAAGATTGCACCTCGACGATCCCCCCACCCAGGAGCTGAGATCAGTCGACGATCGGCGGCTGAGCGCCCTCGGTCGCCTCCGTGACATGCATCTACTGGTCCACAGATTAGTGTGCGGGCCTCACCAATAGGCTCCTTAAATGTTCCTGTGTGATTTACTGTAAAGTTAAAGGTGACAAATAATTATTTAAGAGTGACAAATAAATATCTGAAGAAGACAAATAGTTAACTCATAAATTCACTCGGCAATCTCCAAGATGACAAATAGTATAATAAGATAGATAAAATGTTATCTAATTGTGACAAATAGATATCTAAGAAATATAAATAGTCAAATAAAGAGGTCAATCATGTTCACAGACGGTCTCCAATTAAGGGTGATAACTAATTATTTAAGAGTGATAAATAAATATTTAAGATAATAAGAGTGATAAATAACTTAATAAAGATAATAAAGATGACAAATAACATGATAAAAAGATATATTTTTAAATTTTATTAGATGTCATAACAACGGTACAATCCCATCTCAAAATTACGTACAATCTGACGGACCTTTATCTGACAAACCTATGGCTCTACACGAATCATTGTGATTTCAAGTGATAGTTCTAATAAGATATTATTACCCTGCTACCGGATTAAATCATTTCTCTTGTGAAATACTTGACGGCGAGAGTGAACATAGTTCGATTTGAGATCATTTTCTTTCGAATTGAATCGAACTCGATTTATTCATCAAATTAAATCGAATCAAATCAAAAAAATTCGATTTGATTCGATTTTAAATTGAATTTTTATATTTTATTATAATATATATATAATAACTTATATATATATAATAAAAATAAAATAAAATATTTATATTTTGTATGTTTTATGTGTATATAATTAAATTTTTAAATATTTTTAATATACTTATAATATATAATATTAATAAAAATTTATGAATAATAAATTTAATTTATTCAATTTAATTTAATTTTAAATATTATAAAATTAAATCAAATTAAATTTAACTTCAAATCGAACTGCCCAATTTGATTTTTTGATTTGAACTGAATTACGAACAACCCTACATGATGGATGCATATATGCCCAACGCAATGGTTTCCTCACTGGAAGGTCTCCCGTGGGGGAGCGAGCGAGTGCCTCCCAAGGAATCGTCCCCACGAGAAAGCAACGAAGGTAATCTTTACGTTCGAAAAAGAAGAACAAGAGGTGCAACAGGCTAGCTTTTCCAGAGTTTCTCTATAATTAATTATTGAAAGAGAATACATTGAGTCCGACCTCTTTAGCCCCCCTCCTCCCTGCTATCGAAAAACATTAGAAAAAAGAAAAGCTAATGGAAGCATGAGGGGGGAACAGCCATTGATTGACCTACAACTCATTGCAATTAATGGATTGATACACCGTGTTTCCAACTAAAAGATGAGATGCGGTGGGTAATTCTGGCATACTTGGCCACCACTTGGAAGTTCCAACGATCAGTTCATGCGGCCGAAATCACCAGCAACGAAAAGACCTGGTCTGGAGTAGTACCTGAACTGGTTGCCACCGTTGCTGGTCACCTACTCAACGAAGGAAAACCAAAAAAGAGCGGCGAGCAGCGGAGCTGTTGTGCAAAACCATCGCCAGATCAAGAGCTCGCTGGCTGACGACGAAGCTCCGGGTGCCGTACGAGACACCGAGGCTGGCGCGGGGCTCGTTGTGGGGGGTTTGGTGACGGCCACGGCAGGAACGTCGCACGTGCCGAAGGTGGCATTGTTACCCTGTGAAAAATAAGCGAAGGGGCGATCGAGGGAACGCCGTGAGTGATGAAAGATTCCGTCATCTCTACAAATTGCCTCCAAGTTTTTTTGTAATTTGTTCGAGGGAACATCATATAAACAATATGAGCAACAATTGATGCTCCGGTTGCACTCTCTATTCTTTACCTTCGGCCAACGAGACAGCAGGGATGAAAGAGATGCAGGGTCTCTTTGATAACATAACGCGGGTGAAATAAAGAAGAGATTTTTACATATATACTCCTATAAAATTTAATCTTATCAAATATATCTCTTATTTTAGTATATTATCATGAGTATCTTTCGTTTAGACGAAAATAATACAGTTATATCTCTCTAATTTACTGTCATTGATAGAGGAGAAAATTATGTAAAATATATCATCCACGGCCGTTAGATCTAAGATATATTTACAAGGATATATATACAAAAAATCATTCTCTTTAACTTACACTTAACTCGACTTAAATAGATGAGAGTTACGACAGGTACATAATCGTGACGTTTCTCAAATTTCTAAGATATTCATGATAATATATTCTGATGAAAGATATATTCTACAAAACTAAACTTTGTAAGGATATATATGAAAAAAATCTCAATAAAGAATCTTAACTCAAAGAATAAGTAAAAATATAATTTGATAAGACGAGTAAATTTTTTCACCCCTAATCTGAATTTTCTTAGAATAACTCGTCGTAGCAAAAAGGTAGAATGAGTTATTTCACCTTAACTCGGATAAATTTTAAATAAAAAAATAAGAATAACTTACCTAAATTTAAGTTAACTCAATTTTCTTTATTCCTTTATCAAAGATGGCCATATTATTTGTTGCACATCGTGGAGATGTCACACTGAGTGTTGCTCAAACAACATGTGCGACTTTAATACATGTTAGAATATATTATTCGGAATGAGTCTGAATAAATTATTTCTTGAATTATTTCTTTTTGAGTTTGATAAATTACTCTTACTCTAAGGTTAAGTCATTCTATATGAAAGGGTCCAAAGAGTTAATCTCGGAATAAAGACTTTAACCCTAACCAACCTCGAGTAACTTAACTCTACCAATCAAACTCGATTAAGGATGAGTATACGCCCCATTAGTACACGTAATGGCTAAAATACACTCGTCATACCACACATCGATCGATCATGAGCTTTACTCTAGATATAGAACTTCCTGTGAATCAGAAATAAAGCATGAGAAAGAATGTGTACGTACTCACCTTGCAATAGGCTATATTGTCACAGCCACAGGTTAGGTGCCCGTTCGCAATGTCCACGGCTTCTGGAGCTCCTCCGCCATCGCTTCTCTGATGTTAAGAATGCGACGGACAAACAGAAGTAAGAACAGGTTACAAGTTATAAATTTGAATTTTAGAGTCTCGACGACTTTCAGTGGCATCTCTTATTCCCAATCCAGTTTTCAGTCTAAAACAATTTAAGATTGAAGACTAAGAATTTTAAAACTGAGATTACAACACTTAACAGCAAACCAAATGACATCTGAATTGACCAACGAATTGGAAGGGCAGTGCAGTACCTTATAGTAGTCGACGGCTATAAAATTTGGCCACCGGTTGGCTGAGAGGTTGTGGCATGTGTTGAGCATGCCAACCAGCGGGGCCGAGTTGTCTTTGCAAGCGCTCGACGGATCGGGGTTGTCAGGGAAGTAATTCATCAGAACCAGCGACTCCTTCACCGAGTTCATTGGCGATGACTCGGCCCGGCTCGGACAGGCACCCGCCTTCTTCCCGCCATCCCCATCTGCAGTAGGATATACCCTCACAACGCGTTATTCTCGAGGCGACTCTGATTCGCCCTGACGTGTGAAGGGCACGGTCTCTTACACTGGTTTTCTACCACGTATCGCCATTCGTAGGCGATGCCCTCCGAGCCCTCCTTGGCGGACTTGGACGTGAAGACCAACAGACGCTGGTTCTGACGGATCATGTCACTGACCAACGGCCAGTCACCGCCGTTCTTCGGCATGCGGGACACGGGGAACCAGTACTTCCGTAGCCCGGCAGCGTCGAACACCTTGGTCAGGCCCTTAGGGGCCATCACATAGTCTTCGATGAAGATGGTGATGATCTCAGTGGGGTTCGCTTCCAGGAAGGCTTGTATCTCCTTGAGCACGTTGACGGCAGGTTGCTGATCCGTATCAAAACATCAGTGGAAATATATTCGAAGTTTTCTTTGACCCGTTGCACTGGTGATGATGTACATCTATGAAAATGAGAAGGTTTAGGAACTTACAAATGCCGTGAAGTTGTAGCACATCCCCTGGAATGAGTGGCACAACCAGACGTCCCCCTCGAAGTCATACATATCCAGCATCAGGCCCCTGACACCGTTCTGCAACACATCCCAACTCGGGGTTTAGGTAGGCAATGAAAAGCTCTCGGTTATCTGGGTGTCTCTGCATGTGGGCAGACTGGCCAGACAGAAACCTACTACCACATGGCGGAATCTACCAAACGTCAACAGGTCACTCTAAAAGGCTCAACTTTTGGTTAATTAAAACCAAGATTTACCGGCTAAGACAGACCCGGGGTCGGCCCGATACAGTACTAGTTGACCCAACTTGGACTGACTCGGGCTAAGTCATCCAATTAGGGTCAATGGGTAAGCCAGGTTAGGGTGGGTTATCTGGGGTGAGCTGACTTAATCTTGGTTTGGCTCTTTTTGTCTTAATCGGGGTCGGTTAGAGATAAATTTGGATTTTTTCACTCCAACTAAAAGGGTAGAATAAGTCACCCAGAGTGGATTAGGTTTGAAACTTTTGATAGCTTAGGCTTACTCAGATTGACTGGGCTGATTGGAACCGACTCAATTTCTCCATAGTATGTTGAGAGTTAACCGACTCACATTAGTATAGTACGAATCGGCCAACCATGGTTCTAACAATGGTTCTCTACATTTTGTCATGTTATTGAAGGGAGAATATCAGATCATGCATATCCTTCATGAGCACTTGTAACTCTATTAAGCTTTTAAATTGGAATTTCTTACATTAGAAGAAGAATAGCGCAGTTATGGGAGAAGACACCTTCAAGTTATCCTCTGTTTGTCACAGTGAGATTTCATTGTAGTGAAAAACATGCGAATGATCAGCGATGAAAAGAGAGCTACTTACATTCCAAAGATATACTATATATGTCCTAAACTCTTTCTCCAACTCATTCGTGTTTTTTCCAAAAACTACAGGCATAGGCAAAGGTGACCACAAAATATCTTAGAATAGATGACTACCAATAGGAGGCCATCTGCTAAAAACCCTCTATTGACAGGAAATATATTTTAAGCACATTCAAGGGGTATGTGTCACGTGAAAAGGGTACTTAATACTAACAAACAATTAATCATGCTATTTCAATTTTGATAAGCATGTATGAGTAAAAGCATGAAAATTTCTTTCTAGACAAACCAATTAAACACGACAGCATAATGTCCCAAGAAAGAGAAGTCCCAAAGTCTACTACCCACATCAGGTAAGCAGTGTGAAAGCCGCGGAAACACAAACCCAAAAGAGGGCGTCCGGGAAAAGAAACTAAAAAGAACCCTGAAACCCCATCCTAAAAAACAAAAGATACTCTTCCATTTCAAAATGTAAACTGGTCTTTATACCTCCTTTCCCCCTATGATCAGACATTTGTCAAAGACGAGGCTTTCTTTTTGTTTCCTTTTTTTTTTGGAACAGGAAAAGACCAGGCCTTTCGGTGGCTGGAGAACGAGGAAAAGTAATGGTCACATTAGGGTCGGATTAGACACAGCGCAAGCAATGGGAGGACCCGGAGTGGGTCGAACTGTCAAGATCTTTGCCTCTTGCATAGGAGATCCTGGGTTCTATTTCTTTGGGGGGGAGGGGTAATTATTTAATTTTACACTCAATCCTCCGACGGTGAAAGGCCCGAGATTTACTGATCGTAGAATGGTTAAGCAAAGATTTGGGAGCGGAGATCTTCTGATATTCCAACTGCCGATTGTCCGGCTCCGCCTTGCGCTGCCACTCCTCCCGATTCCTTGACGATCGCTACAACGCCGTCTGGCCCATTGCGCCGAGGCGCGGTAGATACCGAGCCTAGGAGGCTCCGGTACTCTGGGGGCAGTGTTCCACAGCCGTCCTCCCCGACTCCGGTGAACAATCCGATGACACATCAAGAGGGGAATCGTGGAAGCATGCGGGAAGTTACAGGAAATCTAGAAGAGAGCGTCGTGCGTACGTACATTGAGCTGGGCGGTGACGGTGTCCTCCTGGTTGGTGGGGGCGACCACGGCGGCGCCGGTGGCCGACGCCTGCCCCCGGAGCGCGAACGAGTTGTGCGTCGTCAGCCACGAGTACTTGTTGAACGGCAGCCCCTTCACCTGCCCTCCTCCAAAGTACGGGATCAGATAAAGCAGAAGGACTCGCAGAACCAAGGAGAACGGCCGGGGATTCCGGATCGCAGACCGCGGAAAAAATAGAACAGCAATTGAAGGGAAGCACAAGAGAATAAAAACCACCACCGCACCTTAGATTGGGAATCGGAGGGCTTGATCCGTGTGCACCGCCGGGCGCTGCCGCTGGCGGCGCACGGGTCGCAATGCAGCCCCGCGTCGCAGTCCCGATCCGCCGAGCACGTCTCCCCCACCTGGAGAACAGAATTATCCAGACAGGACCCAATCACCCAGAGGACCGAACAGGGAGACCATTGGCGCAGGAGAGGAGTGGCAAGAGAGAGAGAGAGAGCGCGCGACAGACCTTGGCAGCCGCGGTTGCGGCGATGAAGAGAGGGGACGCCGCCACCAGCAATAGCAGCAAGACTGCTCCGGTGGTTCCCTGCAGAAGCCATGGGGACGCCAGTGGTGAGATGGAGGGAGGAAGGGAGAAGAGCCAGGGGGGGGGGGTCATACGCACCTTCATCTCCGTCGTCTCGCTCGCGCGCGAGCGAGGAAACGCGGGGGAAGAAGGCAGGGAGGGAGGAAGTGGTGGGAACGGGAAAACGGAGAAGAAATTATGGTGTTTTCCTTTTAAAATGGCAAATATGGAGCGGCGTCTGTCAGATGTTTAATTATATATATATATAAGATTTTTTAGTTTTTAACCCTAAAATATTTCTTACTTACGAATTACTCCCTCTAATCTAGATGTCTATTTATAAGCCGTCATATTTAGACATTTATTTATCAAACATCTTTTTAGGGGCCTTTTCGTAAATATGTGCGGACCTTTTTCATACTAAATTACTAATAAGTGATAAGAAGTTTTTTACTAAATATTAAATAATTTGATATTTTAAGGTGTTAAAAGAAGTATCTAGACTGAAACATTGAAATGCCTAATTGGTAAATATAAAAAAATTGTAGAGCGTAAACCTTAAAAATCTCGGATACATATATCATGGAGTTGAGTTGATTTGACTCAAAGTTTGTAGGCCGATTATAATGGTCGTACCAATTTTATGTCGATACGGTATAATACGACACCGTATCACCGCATCGGTCCGTATCACAATATACCAATATTAAAAATTATTTAATAAATATATATTATTAAAAATATAACAAAATACTATATGTTATTTAGTGGTTAATAGATGTGTTGGTTGTGTGTGAGATCAGGGTTTGTCGACCCGGTGCGTCTCGCCTCGACCCGCACGACCCGACCCGACCCAGGTCAGGACCGGGTCAACCGGGCTGTGGGTCGCCACCGGGTCGGCCCATTATTTTAATATTATATTATATTATTATATATATAATATGTCTTTTTCTATTTTATTATATTATTTTATATTTTATATATATATATATATATATGTATATATATATATATATATATTGGTTTTTTAGAACGGGACGGACCGGGTCGGACCGAGACGGGAGCGACCCGACCCAAGCCGAGACCAGGTCGGCCGGGTCGACCGGGCCGGCAAACCCTGTGTGAGATAAAAGATTCAGATCTCACAAATGCCATGTATTTTTTGACTTATTTTTCTTAAAAAATAATAAACAAGTAAAAAAATAATGTCACTAGTGTATTTTGAACCCAAAGTCTAATCTTTCAAATGAAGACTCTTAACTAAATTATCTATAAAATTATATTTAATATAAAATGATACATATAATATTTAAAAAAATATACGTTGTGTATCAGTAGCGTATTACATACTGGTCGTATCGGTCTATGGCTGGTACATACGGATGGTACATCCCGTATCGGACCAATTTGACACGGGGTTTACCATCTCAATCGACCCGCCCGTCTCGGTCACGGCCCGAGACGGGTCGGGTTGGTCCCGTCTCGCTCCGTCTCGGTCCATCTCGTAAAATATTAAAATAAAAAGAGACTATATATATATATATATAAGATTAAATTAATGAAGCGTCCCGGTAACGACTCACGACCCGGGCGTCCCCGCCCACCGCCTGGGTCGAGTCGGGTCGGGACGTGCGTGTCGAGACGTCAAACTCTTGTTTGGCAAACCTTGATTTGACTCACGAATTTAATTCAATTCAAATCAAAAAATCTTGTGATTCGATTTGAATTCGAATTTGATTCGGTTCAATTTCATAATGCGTGAAATCAAATCGAATTGAATAAGTCAAATTTATTAGTTTTATATTTTTATTAATACTATATATTATAAATATAATTAAAATATTTAAAATTTTAATTATATATATTAATATAGATATAATATAAACACTTTACTTTTATTATATAAAATTAAATAAATATATATTATAATAAAATATAAAAATCAATTTAAAATCGAACCGATTAACGAGCAAATTTGATTCGCTTCAATTCCATCATGTCCTCCAAGTGGAACCGAATCCCAACTGGAGGACCCAGAGTCCCACTTAGGCTTTAAATGAAGCTAGAAATTTGGGTCCTTCGCCCTGCTCCTCTCAATCGGCCAATTCTTCCTCACATTCATCAGGCCGTTAGAAGTCTTGTCCTAACCAGTAAGGTGGTGTCTGAATCCGCCTATCGGTTCTCCTGGCTCGCTCTTCAAGCCCTCCTTGCATTAATCCTCCACGAGCTGCTGCAAATGATTGTATGACTGCTTCAGCAACAAATTCTTGGAGCCTAATGTTAAAGGACCCTGCTGCCTCCAACTGTCTCCAGGCAGATGCGCTATTTGAACAGGGTTGCGTCGTCCCCGTTGCAGCTGGCCCAACCAGAGGTTCAAATGACAAAACAAAAGGTCCTTTAGATGGTATTTTGGCCGCCAAACGGACTCTTCCCTCTGTTCATGGTCACTTGGGCGGCTCCTCTATTTCAGATCTATCTAAATATGAAACTATATTCATGCCCGATAATTATCTTTCTGCTGTGCCAATAGCTCATCTGCGACCATCATTATCTCAAACACAAGAGGCATGAGTTGGTGAATATTTGTCAGAGGAGGATGATGAAGAATGTGAGCAAAAGGTAAAAATAGCCGGTGAGAAATTGAGAGAGAGGGAAAGCAGCAGTGTGTCGTGTGCCACCACCGTGAGAAAAAGGTAGAAAACGGGAACGGGTAATAAGGAGAGAACGTCGGCTCTCATCTCTCACGAAGGGAGTAAAGATATTGAACTAAGCTCCGGAGGCACGTCACCTTCGACCTTGATCTTGGAGTGTGGACGTTTGGAATTGACTCTAGTAGTCACTTCTTGACTCTGCGAGTTATAGATTTATTAATATATATATCTATTTCGCTGCGTGGCTAAAGTATATCCTTACACCAAAAATCTCATGTTTATTTTTGTGTTCATTTTGTGTTAATTATATTTCGGGGCTAACCAACATTGGTATCAGAGTCAAGTTCTTCACTTGTATTTTTATTTCTTACCGAGTTAGTCCCGAATAATTCATTTCATGTCGAAATGCTGTCCGTTTATTTTTAAATTATTACGGGTTAACCTAAAATATGTCAGATTAGTTTTGGTTAATTTTATTACATACCAAAATGCTGCCAGCTTATTTTTAATTTATTCCGGGTTAGTCCGATTAACTTTATTACATGCCGAAATGCTGCCTGCTTATTTTTAATTTATTTCGGGTTAGTCTGATTAATTTTATTTCATGCCGAAATGCTGCCCGTTCAATTTTAAATTATTTTGGGTTAGTCCCAAATGTGTCGGATTAGTTCCGGTTAATTTATTTCGTACTGAAATATTATCTGTTCAATTTTTAATTATTCCGAGTTTGTCCCGGATATCTCGGATTAATTCTGATCAATTTTATTTCCAGCCGCATGCAGCCTGTTTATTTTTCTGGGTTTGTCCTAGATGTGTCCATATGATTTTGTTTATTTTTATGTAAGCTCGTGTAATTTATTTTGCTATTAAGTTATTGCAACAGGACTGTATAAAGATGGCGGCTCCGTCCTTTCCACCTCACTATGACGATGCCCTTACTGATCACTCCGAGGAGTCATCCCCGGAGCGTGGCTCTCTCCCATCTTTTCCTCATGCGAGGGCTTTAGCACCCAGACGTGCAGCGCTGGGTATACCTAGAGGTCCTTTGGTGCAGCCCTTACAAGCGGAAAGAGAGAGAGAGCCACCGTCGTCATCGTTTGGTGAAAACGACGTTGAGCCTGGTCCCTCTGTGCGCGCTCCTGCGGAGGAGTTGTCGCATCGACGACGTCTTCTTACTGCCCGCGAGTACCGGCAGAGCTTTACTGGTGCGCTTCGGGGATCGACCCTGGAGGGTGCAGCGAGTACGACCGCTGCACCACTTGTACGAGCACGACGAGAGCAGAGGCGTGGCGGGAGTAGACACGCGGACGGCGCGAGGGTGTTCGCGCATCATCGGGCGAGCTCTCTTCCCTTACCAGTGAGAGATAGAGCGCCTCGACCACCAGGGACCGCGACTTCCCCCAGAGTGGGGAGAGCTGGAGTAGGGAGTTGGCAGGCCGCTGTTCGGTCCGCAGCCAGAGGAGCCCCCTCGTGTCCACAGACGCGACTGCAGTCTCCAGACCCCATCCAGGTCGAGTGGGAGCCTGGGCCTCCTGGTCAGCGTGTGTCGCCACTAGCTGAGCCTCCGGAAGTACCACCTCCACCGATTATTCCGACTATTCCGATTGTGACCCTGGATGGGGTGTTGGTAATACTTCACGGATATGTACAGTTGTTATGACTTATAGTGCGGTCCGACAACCTTACGCTCCTCGAGGATGGTTCCCATCTCCTACAACATCGGCAACCTCTTCCTCGGCGTCTCCAAGTCCCCCCATTCTTGAGGGGTGTTCAAGTCCTCTACTGTTCTTCTCCGTTTTCCCGTCTCTTCGTCTGGACGGTATGGATCAATTGTGACTGTGTATGTTCTATGAGTTGTCAATGTCGTGTGTCCGTAACTTCTGTCTGCTTTGAATGAACGAATATCATATGCTTCCAAAAAAAAACCATAGATTCTCTTTTCTTTATTAGGGCAGACTACTTAAGTCTTATCATGCCAATGCCCCATCTGGCTTAGGGGTCCTCTGTCTTTGCTTTCATCTCTTAATAAAGTTGTATTTTATCAAAAGAATATCCAAATTGATCGGTCCTAATAAATCCAACAACCGTACCGGCATCCTCGGCGAAGACTATGTCAACACATAGAAGTATCCATCGCACGCGACGTCCAGCCTTGCTTTGCCCTTTCTTTTCTCCGCAAACCACCTTCTCCCTTGTGTGTTCTCTCTCAGCTAACGATTCTCCCTCGTGTGTTCTCACCTAACGCCATCGTTACGTGCATTCCTCCCCTCGTCACGTAACACCCTTATCTTTCTGCTAATAACATTTTTATTTAATCACTAGTTACCTGGCAAGCGGTGTCAACGTATTTGTATAAATAAATAAATAAATAACAACATTACTCAGGTGACACTATTTTGCATTTCACTGTTGATGACATGACACCGTTCAACGCTGATCTTTAACCCCTCAGGGCCACTTTGATAATGGGTTAAGGTGAGTTAAGATGGGTTAACCGGGGTCGGGTGACTTATTCCCTGTTTGATATTTTTTCCCTTAACCCGAGTCGGATAAGGTTAAAGTGGATTAACTCGTTCCACTTAAATAGGTGGAATGAGTTACTCCACCCGGGTTAGGGACACTTTGGTAACGGGTTGGGTTAAGGGATGAGTGGGCCAACCCGGGTAGACCACCTCCCTTAACCCAACCCATTATCAAAGTGGCCCTCATTATTTTTTTTCGATGCCACGGTTAAAAAAGATGTTAAACACACCACTCTTCTTAATTAATTATCATCCGATCTGAAAGTTGAACGGTCAAGATAAATGGAGAAGTAGATTTAAGTTCGATGTGCAATGTTCCTCTGTTGGGGAACACCAAATGTAAGTTCCACGTGTGAGATCTCTAGATCAAACGGTGAAGGAATGGAGTGGTGCGAGCGTCGTCTCATTTTTCTCGCGTGTCATTTGATCAAATATTTGTAAATTATTATTTTAAAAATATTTAATTTAAAATTTTTAAATATTTATTTTTGTTTGAAATATTTTCTAGTTCAACATCGTAATCATTTTTTAAGATTTTTACACGAAATTATTGTTAGAGATAAATTTATAAAAAATAATCCTACAAATATATTATAAAACATATCATTATGTTAACTCAAATAATATATAAATATCATTTAAACATGATTTTTTGTAAAATTTTGACAAGTGGAAGTGACGTGTCTGTAAATAAAAAATAATATTTTTACATAATTCAGATTTACATAATGATATATCTATTAATATATTTTTAATGATATTTTTTTATAAATTTTCATGTAACAGTAATTTCATGTAAAAATCCTTCTTCCTCACCTAGAGATCGAGATGGACACGAGGAGAGTCGAAGGTACCAATTTCCGTAGGTAATTTAGAGTTCGTGTGTCCCATTCTTAACGTGGTTTTAAATATTTTGGTTAACAAAAAATTTACTGGTCAGATATTGGTATACGGGCAAAAATTTCTAATATCCCATTTTTCAAAATTATTAGTATAGTTGTTTTCTAAAACCTAATTATGATTATGCATTATATATATATATGTATATATATATTTCATTACATGAAAGATCTCCTTTTAGACGATGACTTTTTTGGGGGGGATTTTGTGAGTTTTTTTTTGGCACGCGTCAGCTTATTTTTTGTCTTTAATACGCTGCTTCTTATATATTATGCTAATCTATTAATGATCATGAAAGCTAAAATAATTTCTCTGGAAAATAAAAGGTACTGAAGTTGTTGGTTGTTGTATCAAATATCCCAAATTTTTGATATCGATATTGAGAGATGAGGTTTAGTCAACTTCTATCAATTTTAATATTATTATTATGTCTTGAGAGTTTAATAATGTCTCCAACTAAACATGATATATACTATGACTTAAAACTAGCAAGTGACTTGTATTTGATGGATGAGAGTTAGCTGATTCATACGGCATTGAGAAAAAATCAATATGTCTGATCACTGATACGCACGATTTATCGTACCGGTAGTATTGGTTTCGACTTGATACGATCCGATACAGCACTGTACGTTGACCAATCGTCGCGTGCAGAGAAGGAACTTTTTTTGTATGCACTAAACATATTTTTAATGAAAACTTATCATTTTTATAAGATTAACTTCAAACTTTTAATAATATGTAGTGGGTTTAACATATTTAATTACACATAATTAAATATATTATGTAAATAAATAAGAATATATAAGTACAAGAGTGCACACGCATCATTGATACTGAGTTAATGAAAACATACAAGATCAATCATCTGATTCATTTGACTCCTTTTTCTAATCAGAATCAGATGCACGTGACTCATGACCTCTGAAATTTATCTATATCCTAGTGGGTGGATATACATATGGGTGAATCTGAAAAGCTCTAAACATCTGCACAAAATAATGGGTCATATGCAATGATAGAGAGTACATGAACCTGTCTAAAGAAAACTCTCGTCACATCCACTAGTGCATCTCTATCATCTTCTCATGCTCATACTAGTGCTAGTGGACCTCTGGACCTAGAGTAGGATGCATCCTCACGTCTTCTACATTTGAGATAGCTATCCTGTAACATCGTTTGAAAGTAATCTCAGACATCCTGTGAAAATGAAAGATATAAAGGACAATCTCGGCTCACTCCAATAAGGTGTTCATCAAACCTGTGTATCCCGGTGACGCGATGTGAGTAATACTTACAATGTACGTGTTTATCTCCCTTAACATTGTACCTGTGATCCCACGCAAGATGACAATGTCAATCTATGATGATCTACAAATTTTGAATGGTTATAGATTAGCAAATTTAAGAGTAAGTCCAAAAGCCAAGTGTTGAATAAATAAATAATGACGAAAAATAGGATATAAATATATGCAGAAAATCTCTCTTCCTGATCATATTGTCTTAAAATCGGCCAACTCTCGTTTGAAAATAGTACATTATACATGGTCTCCAGGTAGGATAAGAAATCCTCATGACACATGGAAGAGCTATAGGAAGTGATATACATCCATAAGTAGCACTTGTACTCATGTCGGAGTAGCGTTAAGATCTGGGCGGATTGACGGCCCATCGGCTGATTATGATGGTGAGGAGGCTGGATCGAGCCGTCCTGTGCACAGATTCAGTTGACAGATGGTGGAGGGGGCTAGACCTGCGCAGAGGGTGGCCCCATCTATTTGTTGGGAAAAATTAAGGGAATATGCTAGTCCGGAAGGATAAGAACAGACCAATTAACACAGTAATATACTATAACAACAGAAAGGGAAACGAGTTTAGAATCACCTATTTAGGAGAGAAACGTGTCGTAGATGACACTGTCTTTGAAACGAAAGACGCCCCCTCCTCTAGCACAGGGTTCACTGGCGCTTCGTCCCCGAGATATGACTCCCCACTGACTGCTCCAGGTGCAAGGCCAGAGTAGTCCTAATCCGATCACTTGTTGATGTAGAATGCCCAGAGCAAAAAGAAATTTCAGAAGCACAGTTCGCAAAGAGAAGAAGAAGAAGTCCCCTTCTGTCTCTGAAACACGCCCCCTTATAGAAGTCTTGGGCAGTTAGAATCTCAACCGTTGCGATTCTAACGGTAGGCCCATAACTGGCCAAAGCCCAACAGGTGTGACCCAACGGTAACCGGCCGACACAGCACAGCACAGCACAGCACAGCACAGCGCGGCACGACACGACACGGCTCGGCTCGGCACGGCACGGCACAAATAAATAAATAAATAAATAAATAATATATATATATATTTATTTCTATTCGATCAAACCACTTAATTCGACACACTATTCGAGCCCACATCCTATGCCCCTTGGATCTCGACCCAAGGGTGAGCTCTCCAATACATAAATAAAAGAAAGTCTTTCCAACTTTTAATACGGGACTAAACATTAAATGAGGAATTTGAATCAACATAAGGACCATAAATTCTAACATTCCCCCACTTGATTCAAATTCTAAAATCAACGATATAAACACAATAAAACAAAGTTCTGGGCAAAAACTACTATGTCATGGGTGAAGGTGTCTTCCGGACTTGAACCTTCACTTAGTGAAATTAAGTCATCATCTGAAAGAAACTGTAGTGGACTAGGCCTTGAACTAAGCCCTTTTACTCAGACTGTTACTTAATTCACAACATAGCACATCAGTGATCAGATTCTTTATATGGTAGTGCTATAGGCCATGCAATGATATCTCGTCTCATGAGTGCTCAAGAGAATACCCAATTCCCATAGATCGCGGCCCCACGATCACACTCACGTAGGTGGGTCTCCAAGGGTACCTGCCACGGTCCATACCCTGCCTTATAAAGCCTTGATCCCATTAAGAGCATAGCTCATCCTGGTGCCGTTACAGTAGAGCACTGATCATCATTCACGGGGATAGGTTTACAAAGTAAGTAGTGCTCTCCAATTACCCAATAGCTCGTATTCCACATTGAACCTACTTCATGGGATCTCCAATCACATAGGTTGGGTATCTGCTATGGTAATTGAGTGTGGGATTTCAATCCCATCCCCCTTGATGATTCAAATACTAGCCTCCTCGCTAGACCTTTTGCAAAAGGATCTGCCAAATTATCCAATGATTTTACAAATTCTAATGAGATTACACCTTGTGAAATCTTCTCTCTCACAGAATTCCATCTAATACTAAGATGTCTCCTCTTTTCATTAACTGTCGTTTGTTTTACTTTATCTATCACAGAACGACTATCACAATGCATAGAGATTGCATGTAAAGGTTTATTTACAATAGGAATATCAGATAAAAGATTTTTAAGCCATTCAGCTTCAGAACATGCAATATCTAATGCAATTGTTCTTGACTAGGGTTACTAGTGAATCTACTTAGTACCCCCACAGAAGAAGCTAAATCAGGTCTAGAACTGTTTGTTAAATACATGAGACTACCTATGATTTGTGCATATTTTTCTTGAGAAACAGGGTTACTTAAATTTTTTGTTAAATTTGTACCAGGAGTAAAAGGTGTAGAAACAGGAGTACAATCCAAATAATTGAATCTTTCTAAACTTTTATGCACATAATGAGATTGAGACAAGGAGATTCCATTAGATGTTCTATTGAGTTTAATTCCTAAAATCACATCAGCAAGACCTAAATCTTTCATATCAAATTTAGAAGATAAAAATGACTTAGTTTCATTAATAATTTCTATGTTGGTTCCAAATATCAAAATATCATCAACATAAAGACATAATATCACACAAGAATAACCAACAATTTTACTATAAACACATTTATCAGAATCATTTATGACAAAGCCATTCTCTAAGATAACTTTGTTGAATTTTTCATTCCATTGTTTAGGAGCTTGTTTTAAACCATACAAGGATTTAATTAATTTACAAACTTTATTCTCCTGTCCACACACCACAAAATCTTCTGGCTGATCCATATAGATCTCCTCTTCTAAATCTCCATTAAGGAAAGTAGTTTTAACGTCCATTTGATGGACCTCGAGTCTATATATAGCAGCCAAGGCAATTAATATACGTATGGTGGCAAATCTAGAAACAGGAGAGTATGTATCAAAATAATCCATGCCTTTCTTTTGTGTATATCCTTTTGCAACTAATCTTGCCTTAAATTTATCAATGGAACCATCAGGTTTAAGTTTCCTTTTAAAGATCCATTTGCAACCAATTGGTTTACATCCAGGAGGTAAATCACATAAAATCCATGTATGATTATTCATGATTGAATCCATTTCACTATTAATGGCTTCTTTCCAAAAACTAGAATCAACAGAACTCATAGCATCATGAAAAGTCTGAGGATCATCCTCAGCCAAATAGATTAAAAAATCATCACCAAAGTTCTTTTCTTTTCTTATTCTTTTAGGCCTTTCTACAACAGATTCAGGTTCTATGATATGAGTATCATGTTGAGAGTGATTAAAAGATGATGTTCCTTCTTCAATATGTCTTGTGACATTATTTTTCATAGGAAAAATATTTTCATAATAAACAGCATCAGATGCTCTTATTTCAATAATAGTGTTAACACTTATATCACTAATGTCAGATTTTATCACAAGGAACCTGTTTGCAGCACTATTTTCAGCATATCCAATAAAAATAGCATCTACTGTTTTAGGACCTATTTTTCTCTTTTTATTTTCAGGGATTTTAACTTTAGCAAAACAGCCCCAAACCTTAAGATTATTTAAGTTGGGTTTTCTTTTGCACCATAACTCATAAGGTGATGTGTCAACATTCTTATGAGGTATCATATTCAAAATATAGCATGCAGATAACAAAGCTTCCCCCCACATATTATTAGGTAAACCAGAATATGTTAACATTGAATTTACTGCATCTAATAAAGTTCGATTTTTCCTTTCAGCTATACCATTAGATTGAGCAGAATAAGGGGCAGTTGTTTCATGTATGATACCACAATCTTCACAAAAAAGAGCAAAATCATTAGAAGTATATTCTCCACCTCTGTCAGACCTAACCCTTTTGATGGTTTTCCCTATTTGATTTTCTGCTAAGTTCTTATAGATTTAAAATTTTTCTAAAGCTTCATCTTTAGATCTCAAAAGATATATATAGTAGAATCTAGAGTGATCATCTATGAAGGTTATAAAATATCTCTTGCTATTTCTAGTTAATACACCATTTGAATCACATACATCAGTATGAATTAAATTTAGAAGATCACTGTGAGCGACGTCACGCGGTTCGGAGTAGCGGAGAGAGGACGCGGAGCGCGCGGGCTCCTCTTTTCTTTTGTTTTGGTGTTTGTTTGCTGCAACACAGAAATAAGAGAAGAGAGAGAAGGGGCCACCACGGGAGATTACTCCGGCGGGGCAAGCGGGAGAAGTGTGATATAGCAAAATATGGGGTTTAAACGGCCATAGCGGGAAGTGACTCGCCGCGGCCTCGGGGGGACGGGAATGGTGCAAAAATTAAATAACAAGAATTGAAACGGCCATTGGGGAAGTGACTCGCCGCGGCCTCGAGAATATGAGCAGAATATAGCAGAATATAAAAGAGAATATAAGAACAGAGATTTAAACGGCCATTGGGGAAGTGACTCGCCGCGGCCTCGAGAATATGAGCAGAATATAACAGAATATAGAGAGAGTATAAGAACGGAAATTTAAACGGCCATTGGGGAAGTGACTCGCCGCGACCTCGATGATATGAGCAGAATATAGCAGAATATAGAGAGAATGTAAGAACGGAAATTTAAACGGCCATTGGGGAAGTGACTCGCCGCGGCCTCGATGATATGAACGAAATATAACAGGATATAAAGAGAATATGAGAACAGAAATTTAAACGGCCATTGGGGAAGTGACTCGCCGCGGCCTCGATGAAAAGATGTGATCGCCAGGGGCCGAAAGACCCTAAAATAAGAAAGTGATCGCGCCTACCTCAAGAGCGGGAGATGGCGGGTTGCTTCTTCCTCTCCTTCCGGCCGGCCGACGGAGAGGGCTTTCCTCGGCTACCCTTGCAAAACAACGACAAACAAATGACAAGTGGCTTAGAAAGATGAATGTGTAGTATTCATATCCTTGCAATAAAAATGATGAAATAACGGGAAGACACACACCTGGTTGGTGTTATCTTTTAAACCCCTCTCGGACTCGAGTAGGAGGAAAATGAGATGATGGATGCGAGATGATGAATGCAAAGAACTACGAAGAAAAGGAAAGAGTTGACTTATTGGATGTGCCGGTGGTGAAATTCGGCGGAGCTCCGGCAGCGTGGGGACGACGTAGAAGCGCGGTGGATGAAGACGACCTTCCTCTCGCGAGCGTGGGCACCCGAGAAGCCGGCAGAACCTCCACCTACAAAAGACCCCACGGGTTAGAAAAATGACTCCGTAGCCTCTGGGCTCCGGCAGCCTATCGGATCACTGCTTAGCTCCCCTAGAACTGAGGGGGGGGCCTCTATTTATAGAGCTCCGGAAGGTGGAGGCGTCCAGGACCCTGGACACCTCCATCAGGGCCGAAATAATATTTTATTCTATTTTTATTGATTTTTTTAGAATACTTTTATGGGGGCGTCCAGGGTCCCGGACGCCTCTAACAGGTCCACCGAAAACCGACGACGGTCGCACGCGGTTTGGCACAACGCGTGGTTTTGTGAGCGGCGCCTCGTGATTCAGAAATGGGCGCGTCCAGTCAGCTGGACGTCTCTAAATTTGGCTTTTTTCACACACGACAAACCGTCGTTCGGTGGGCGGCGCCCGTGAGGGAATTTATGGAGGCGTCCAGGGTCCTGGACGCCTCAAAATATATATTATTTTTATTGTTTTTTGTCTTTTATGCCAGGGCTAGATTTTTGATTTTTTTATAATTTGTTTTATGGAGGCGTCCAGGGGCCTGGACGCCTCCAATAATATATATTGATTTTTTTTGTTTTTAATGCCAAGTGGCATTTTAATCATATTTTATTTTTATTTTAATGGAGGCGTCCAGGGGCCTGGACGCCTCCATTAATATATATATATTTTATTTATTTTTAGGGCCCTGAGAAAAAATTAAAATAAATTAAAAAGATGGGGGCGTCCAGGGGCCTGGACGCCCCCATTAAGACCCACCCGGGTCTTTAAATCAGGCGTCGGCGGGCGCTCGGCAGACACCCTTCTTGGTCCCGGAACCTCTTGATGCGTCTGACTGGTGTTGATGCCGTCCGAATGCCGTGACGAGATGATTCCGGATGCCGAAAAAGGCGGAAGAAGACTCAGGAAAAGGAAGCACTCGAGCGATTCGAAATGCGTAGGCCATCGCGGGGCGTCGTATAGTAATATGAGACTTTCTATGAGACGTCAAGAATGGCGTGTCTACAGCTGCCCCGCCTTGGCGTCTGCTTTGCAAGGGAGCGACACGTAGTGGAATGGTATCGAAGTGGACTGAAATGAAGTGGGAGCGGACTGATAAGTTGAGGCCAAGGTGTGATGAGACACGCTTGTGACGTTACTGTTTGGAATCTTTCCTGAAGTTTCAATGAGGCGACCTTGAAGGAGGTCTTTCAAATATTGACGATTGCTTGGACGGAGATCAAATAAGGGAGGGTGAGATGTGCACTCAGGCACGAAACAAAAGAAGACCAACTTCTCGGTGTGGAAGTACCTGGGTCATAAACCGGAGGTTTCACCTTTGGGGAGCGGTTACCAGCCAATGTGGAAGTGCTGCGGCCAAGGTGGGTCAAAAAGGTAAAGGAATATCTGAGGGTCTGTCCAAACAAGGGTCTCCTTTGGAAGAGCAGCGTAGGGCTGTCTCAAAGAAACTCAGTATTTCATTCAGAGTGGAATATCTCATATTTGTAGGAATTGAAACACAACGGCTTTCACAATCGAATCGCTTGAATGATCTTCCGCAATAAATCAAAGTCCTATATGAATGCATGCTGGGTTTAAAGAAAAATTCAAAACAAACTAAAATAGAAAATAGCCAAGGATAATATTGTCAACTTGTGAAGAACGGGTCAGGATACCGACCCGATGAGCTGATACTGGGCTGGGGCCCGTTTATCCGCGCACCAACTCACTGAATGGAACCGTCGTCCCCATGCTACCACAAGTTAACGGCCTATCCGTACAACCCAAATTCATCCGGGATCATCACTGTTTTTGTTGAAGGGGAACTCAAATCCCAGATTTGTTCGGGTCGCAAGGTCCTTGACATGTTCTAGTAGCGTAGGTATCGTATACTATGATGCATGACATGGTGGGACCAACCATTGAAAGGTGGGACAGGAGACAGGACAAAGACGTCCGTTAGTAAAACCTGCACAGATTAGCAAAGGTTAGCAACATCAGAAAGTAGCAGAATCACAGCAGAATCGCACCACAGTACAAAGGAGATTCAGACAAAATCTTGACAATGACAACTGATGTGACACGTTTTGTCCTGTAGCGATCTTCCCTTCCTACACTTCTTCTCTTACACCAAGTTGTTTCGAGACACGCTTCACGAGACCTTGCCCTAAACAGCAGGGAACTACGCTTTGCACGGGGGGGATTCTGTTTGCTTTCTCCTCCTTTTGGGGGCGTCCAGGCGCGAGGACGCGTCTTAGTCCTTGAATTCAAATTTAAAGCGTCGGGTGGCCTTTCTTCTCCCGTGCCTTACCCGCAAACGAGCCCGCCTTCCGCCGAAACTCGCTTGCCCCTTTTTCGTCTTCCTCCTCTTTTGATCGATGGAGTTCGGTGGGCCCGACCGTGGTGAAGGTGGAGAGGGACGAGGAAATCCTCGCCCAAGGAGGGACGCGCCCGAGCACGGAACGGCGTCCATGGAGGAGGAAGGGCCGCTTCGGGCCCCCGAGGGACCCGAGGGGCCCGAGGGCGTGGGAGGAGGTGAACACGGTCCGGTAGGTCCTCCGATCTCTTCCTCTTTTAATTCATTTTGGGTTTTGAAGCGAGCCGGGCGAGGAGGAAAGGGTTCGGAGAGTGTTGCACTCAAATGATGGACGCGTCCTAGACAGGGGACGCGTTCCTTTTGACTGATATGGGACCCCTTTCTTGGTGCAGGACATGGCAAGGACCCTGGGCCTGGCCGATGAGTGGGCGAGTGCAGACGAGCCGAGCCGCGTCAGGAGGGAGAGTCGCGGCAAGGCGAGGCTCGAGGACTGGCCCGTACGTCTCCCTGGACAGCAAGGGGGTGTACTGGTGCAGGACAGTGCCGACTTCCTGCGGCGGCAGAGAGAAAGTTACGCGGGGCTTCCCCAAGCTGGGGACACGCGTGGCATCGGCGGCTCGCGCGCCCAGCTGTCAGAGACTAGGCGGCAACTGGCCGTCGCTCAACATGAGCTGTCGCTCCTGGTAAGTTACGTGCCGCCCTTTTAACTTCAGATTTCGGAGTTTCACTGACGGCCGTTGTTTATTTTGTTCCAGCGTGCCCAGCAGACAGCGACGGTGGGAGCAGCTGGCGGATCTTCTAGCTCCTCGGCCCCTTTTCTCGAGATTGCTTCCCTCCGGGAGCAACTTGCCTGTGCGGTGGCCCGTGCGACCCGGGCGGAAGAGGAGCGTGATGCCTGGGTGGCGACTGTAGCGGAGCTGCGGCATCGTGGTGAGGAGAGACCTTCTCCAGACATCCTGGAGTTAAGGGTTCTTCTGCAGATGATGAGGAGAGAGGTAGAGAGAGAGAAGGCCGAGAGAAGGTCCGAGCGACAGCGTGATCTGACCGAGAGGAGGGCCTTGGAGGCCCAAGTGAGGGAGCTCCAGCTGGGCCTTCAGACCGTCGTGCAGAGGCTAGGAGGGATGGAGACGCGCTACGAGAGAGCGCGAGAGTTCGGGGAGCGACTCCGCCAGTCCGGTCGCTTTGCCGCCAGTGGCTTCTTCGCCACGCCAGGGGAGGAGCAGCGAGTCACTGCTGCGGAGCAGGCGCCAAGAGGCGAGGCAGGTGCTACTGCACGGGGATCCCGGAGGCTTCTGAGGGACCCTCACCTCGGGGGAGAGGAGGAGAGTGCCCGGAGAGATGAGTGATGGTGAGGATTGGCGGGCTAGCGGACCCGTCACCTCTTTATGTTTATGATGTTTTTGACAACTTATGTAGAATTATGAATGGAGTGATTTGATTTTCTGATGCTTGTTCGTCCTCTTGTGCATTCCTTCTTCCCTACACTTCTTCTCCTTTGCACTGTTCCCATGTGACGGATCTGTCGAGACTCCGCCTCGAGCGGAGAATCACGTCTTGTTGTGACCATTTTCCACGGGAATCTGCCGTCGAAGTCAATACTGACGGCCCTAGTTCCTTTTCCCGGATGTTGTGCCAAATTTTTCGGGCGTCCTCCAAAACATGATAGGGTATCCCTAGACAACATAGGGGCTATTCGTCCTATTCTTCGTCCAGTCAATCACCCTGTGTGAGCGGTGAAGCGACACATGGGGTCGCTTGGCCAGTGTCTCATTGCGAGGGCTATCATCGACAGGTGATGGAGGCAATCTTGGCCCGCACTCCTTCCATTTCTATAAATTCTTGTCCCTTTTATCCTCCCAGGTATATCGAGAGCTAACTCGAGGAGCACAAGTTCTTACGGGAGAAGAGGAGTTCAAAATTCCGAGAGTTGGATGGAGGGCGAATCTTCCCATTCCTCGAAGAGAAGCAGGTCCAGTGGTAGTAGTTCCAGAAGGCTTTCAGACCTTGAAGGGCACTTCAGCGAAAGGGCCCAATCACAACTCGTAAGCCAAGTTTTCTTGCCCTTTTCTCATTTTTTCTTCCTTTCTTGTGACCAAACCTCACCCCCATTCCTTGTATGTGTAGGTTGTGATGAAATCGCAAATCTTGTGGGAGTTGGTAGTAGCGGCGTACAGGGGCCTCCCAGATTTTCAGAAGGCGAGGCTAGACGTGATGGGATTTGGTACCTTTCTTCGGATCGAGCCGATCAAGCCCGACCCGGTTCTGATCCAAGCCTTATGTGAGAGATGGGACCCAGTGAGCCGGGCATTCCTGATGCCCTGGGGGCACATGGTGCCCAGCTTGGAGGATGTGGTCCGGATCACAAGCCTGAAGGTAGAGGGCGAGGCAGTGACCGGAGTCACTTACGCGGACTACAGAGAAGGTGCCCAGAAGTTACTGGGTCTGGACCTGGATGGTCGGAAAAACAGGTCGGTAGCTAGGGCGTCCCTCATGGATGCATTAGGGCTCACCGACACTCGTCGGCGGGACGATGAATCCTCAGAAGAGTTCATGGAAAGGATGGAAATAGGATGCCGTGCCGTGTACTGCACAGATTTCGGCAACTGGGAAAGATGTGACATAGATTTGAGGAGATTTCTCCTCTTCCTTTTGGGGAGATTGGTACTGAGCTCGAAAGGGGATGGTATCCAATGTTGCTTCCTGGAGCTGCTGTCAGACCTTGGAAGAGTAGGGTATTATGCCTGGGGAGCCGCCATGCTGGCACACTTGTTTGCAGGCCTATTCCAAGAAACGGATCGTGAGATGACTGTGAGTGGTTTCACGCCATTCATCCAGGTATTTTTTTGGTTTTACTTGTTTTGTATTTTTTTTTTTTTTGTGTTTTTGCATGGTACTGATGACCTGCGCCGAGCAGTTATGGAGCTATTATTACCTCCCCATGGGGAGAGCTCGACATTGGCGACCTGCGATGGTGCCGCTAGCCAGGCGGTGGGAACCCATCATGAGTGCGGCACCCCTAACCTACCAACTGATGGTGCTGAGGCGAGAGCTACAGGAGTTCCCTGCAGCGATGGTAAACTGGAGACCCTACTCAGACATGGTCGATGCCGACCAGCCGTGGGTTCTAGCAAGTCGTGCCCGGTTCGGACGTGAACTGTGGATGCACTGCCTGAATGAAATCGAGCCGCTCCGGCTACGATTGGTTATGAGAACCTTAGGACTGGCTCAGGAATGGGTGGATACGGCCGCGCCACCTCGTGTCGGGAGAAAGACGCGAGGACCGACGACCTGCATTGACTGGCGCGTGCGGTTCCCTGAACAGTACGAAGACTGGCAACGGGGTGGCACGATTGTAGAATCGCAGGCGCGGGACAGCGAAGACTATTTGCGTCTATATAGAACAAAGTACGCAGAACGGTTCCAACCTCGGGGACTTGTGGAGGTAGGTTTCCCCTTTTCTCTTCTCTTCTTTCTCTTTTCCTTGGTTTTCTGGTGAAAATGCTGACTTGTAAGGCCGCAGGATGTCCGGGATGCCATGATAGCGAATTTACGAACTCGCTTGGCAGAGATGGAACAACAGTTGGGCGATACGCGCGGAGCTACGAGCGCCTTGGTAGGTGTACAGTACGTTCCTAGTTAAAACCCCAGATTCCAGATGTTGGCTGCTAATTCACATGGTCGCAGCATGCCCAGATTGGCGCAGCCTCCCCAGCGATGGGAGTAGGTGGTGCCTCTTCCAGCTTGTGGATTCCCACCTCAGAACTTGACTCGCTTCATGAGCAACTTGCTCACGCCACGCAGCGTGCTGCGGAGGCAGAAGGAATGCTTCGTATACAGGTAAAAGTTTCAGCGTTGAGTTCTCTTTGTTTACGCCTTATCGCGTATCTGAGATGGTACACTCGACAGGAAAAGGAGACGGAAGAAGCGCTTGCCCAAGCTGCGCAGAAGGAGGCTAGGATAGCAGAACTGGAGAGGGAACTGCGGCGTCATCCTGATGACGACTCATCCAGGGATGCTATGGAACTGAGGATCACTCTCCAGTTGGAGAGGGAAGACCGTGAGAGAGAACGGACAGAGAGAGAAAGAGACGCAGAGAGAGAAAGAGCCAACAGATTGACTGAAAGGGAGGAACGAAGGGCCATGGAGGCCCAACTATTCGAACTCCGAATCAGCCTTGGTCTTGCTGAACAGTGGCTGAGAGAAGGTGAGGAGCGCTACCGAAGAGCACGAGAGCGTGGCTTTCGTGTTGGTAGCTTCTCTGCTGCTTCCGCGGATCAACGCCGGGATGTGGGAATAGGAAGAGGAGTACAGAGCGGCAGGAGTACCGCTTTTCGTAGTTGGGTAGCACCTTTGAGAGTGTTTTGCCCGGAGAGTAGTGGGACGAGTAATGCAGAGAGAGAGGGCGGAACTTGATGTAAATTTTTTGGTTTTTTGGAATAAAACACAAGGTTTGATTTGTTTGTTTTTTACCTTTGCTTCAGTTACCTGAATCCCTGCACATATCACTGAAACAAACAAATCAGAATTTCTGTTCTGACTTGGCCCCTTGCTCAATAGGCAAATGGTCACTGTGGCTGTAACGACCCGAGAATCCGATTACCGGGAAGGCCCGATAACCCGAGACTCGCACCGCCGCCCACGAGCCAGGAGGGCTCGGAAGGGCTAAAAGGAGTGTGGAGGCACAAAGAAATAGGAAATAAAGCAGGACAACCAACAACAACAAGCTGAAAGAAAGAACAGCAACAGCTACAACAGAGTCCAGTCCAACCGAAAGTACAGTCTAAAGCAGTGAAACGTACCACGTGCCAAGATAAGGAGCACGTCTCGCACGGACTTCATGGCACACAAGGCCAACCAATCCGGGCACACAATGCAAGACGGCAAACCTTAACCCAACACAATCTCTCCAACCAAAGGGGAGACCAAACGCACTTCCGACCAACGGAAGAACTCCACGCTCGACCTGACCTCGAACCTCGCGCACGCTGGAAACAGCACCATCCAGCACCAAGGAAAACCATCGCTTCCATCAGGTCAGCGCCTCCGACACACTCGACGAGTGTCACGTCGGACCACCATCACAGCATCTCTCGATGCACCACCGCTGCAATTCCTCGAACTGCAACACGGCATGCCAAGAGCCGCCACACGAGCCATAACCGACAACCGCCGATGCTCACCCTCGAGTCCCGAAACTCACCGCGGAGCCTTCACATCTCAAGCCAACTCCAGGGCGAACACAACCCATCCACTGACAGAAGCACAGGAGCAAAGACTTAACGGGACATCTCTGCCAAATCCTGCCTCGAAATCAGCAGAACGATCAGGACCGACACGTCATTTCTGACGCAACAGAGCACGACAAAACATCAGGCTCGACGAAACAGCAACCCACCGAGAAGATCCTCCGCTCACCCGAGCACACTTCTCGATCAAAACACCTCAGGAGCTGGACAAACCTCAAGCTGGAGTGACCAAAAACCGACAGCAGCTCCCTCAGAGCACGCTCACGGCCACTTAACCAAGAACAGTCCGCACCAGCCACCTGACCACGCTGCAGGTTCCTCGAACGCAGCACCGCGAACTCACGCCTGCCAGCAACCTCTGCCCAACGCAGCACAACCAGGGCCACCACCGATGAGGGAGAAGGCTCTCGACCTCGATCCTTAGACCCTACGCTGGCACGAAAGCCGCGGACAGCGACCACCTTCACAGCGCCGCACAGCGCACCCAAGCGAGAAACAAGGCGGGAAGCGAACACAAAACCCTAAGCCAGCTGCCGACTGTACTGGACCTTATGGACTCTGATCACTGCAACATTTCGAATTCCTATGCACGCCCACAACCACCGCTCTGATACCAGCTGTAACGACCCGAGAATCCGATTACCGGGAAGGCCCGATAACCCGAGACTCGCACCGCCGCCCACGAGCCAGGAGGGCTCGGAAGGGCTAAAAGGAGTGTGGAGGCACAAAGAAATAGGAAATAAAGCAGGACAACCAACAACAACAAGCTGAAAGAAAGAACAGCAACAGCTACAACAGAGTCCAGTCCAACCGAAAGTACAGTCTAAAGCAGTGAAACGTACCACGTGATACCAGCTGTAACGACCCGAGAATCCGATTACCGGGAAGGCCCGATAACCCGAGACTCGCACCGCCGCCCACGAGCCGGGAGGGCTCGGAAGGGCTAGAAGGAGTGTGGAGGCACAAAGAAATAGGAAATAAAGCAGGACAACTCAACAATTAACAGAAATAAATAAACAACTACAACAGAGTCCAGTCCAACCGAAAGTACAGTCTAAAGCAGTAAAACGTACCACGTGCCAAGTGAACACTCGGCCCGGCAAGCTGGCAACAGAGAACCTCCGCTCCGCACCCTCGAACCACGAGGAAGAACCGCCACACCTGAAAAGCAGGGAATGAGTCTCCAAAACAGAGACTCAGCAGGGATCCCGCGGAACCCCAACCGGAAACAACGGCGGTAGCGGAAAGGAGAGCTACAACTACAGCAGGAACAGCAAACCGGTGGCCGGTCAAAAACTCGGCACTACAGCTACTCCTACTGTACCAGAAGGCACACCTCGATCACGCAGTCGAAGCTACCGAATCACACTAGTACCACCTACCGAAGCAAGAACACACGGCAACCACGCCGTAGAGGCCTGTCCCTCGGATACAGCCGACCTGGACACGCTGTCCAAGGTGCGACCCCGACCATCCGATCGCGGGTACCGCACAACAAGACCCAACCTCGGTAAAGCCACTAGCATTAGACCCTTGGCGCGAAAACCAACACACGCGCCACGGCGAAACAACCGAACTCAACGGTCAACACGACCGAAAACCCGAAGGTCGAAATCACGGAAACTGATAGTCTGTCACTCCGTACTCGACAGGAGTACCACCCACTAGAAGCACAGCCGGTAGCGTCCCCTGACGTCTTACACCGCACCGCAGGTGAACCGCCTGACGTGGTAGGTCCTACCCGAGGCGCGAACACCGTACAAGTAACCACAAACAAGTGACTAGCTGGGGTCACGCCCGTCGACGTGGGTCCAACCGCCCCCAACCACGTGTGCACACACAGACCGCGCGTCCCTGGTCTGGTCCTCTGACCGGTTTTCCCCTCAGCCGGACTCTGGCTGCAAGACGTGGGGCCCGACGGCAACCGGTCCACAAACCGCCTCTAAGGGTAAGCCCGTACACCACTCCCTGGTGCGACTAGCCTCCCCGAGGCACGAGTGGTACCGTTGCGATCGGTGCGTTCCGAGGATTCCGGAAATGTATTTTTCTAATTTTCGGTATTTTTCCGAAAAATCGGATTTTCTATATATTCCCATTTTCTTTTCTTTTCTTTTTCTTCTTTTCTCTTTTCTTCTTCTTCCTCTCTCTCCCTCACGCGACCGTGGCCGGCTCTCTCCCTCCTTCTCTCCCGTTCGACCGTGCCGACCCCCGTTCCGGCTGCAGACGGCGGCGGTGCGACGGCGCGAGGACGTGGGTGACGTGGTGGCGATCGTGCGGGCATACGGCGAGCGTGGGAGGCGTGGAGAGGCGAGATTCTAGCGGCGTTCTTCGCGACTTCGAGCTCGGATCGGAGCGTTTCGTCGCGGACCGGAGGTAGGGTGACGTTCCTTAGCCTCATGTCTTCCTTCCCCGTGAGTTTCAGCTCGAGACGAGGTCGTTCACCAGGGCGCGAGTGGTGCCGTTGCGATCGGTGCGTTCCGAGGATCGCGAGGGTGTGATTTTCTATTTTTCTGGATTTTTCCGATTTTCCGGATTTCCCTATAAATAGCTTTTCTCTCTCTCTCCCCTCTCATTTCTCATTTCTCTCCCTCTCTCTTCTCACGCTCTCTCCTCTCTCCCTCTCTCTCCGGCGGCCGACGGGGCGGAGTACGGGCGAGGCGGGGACGGCGCGGGCGAGGCGCGGGCGAGGATGGATGAGGATCGAGGCGGTGGAGGCGCGTGGAAGCTCGGCCGTGGGTTCGTGGAACGGCGAGGCTTCAACGGCGTTTTCGGCGTGGATTAGTCGCTTCGGCGCACGGTTTCTTCGGTGGAGGTAGGGTGACGGAACACCACTGCGTTCTGCTCGTTTCCCCTGCCATTGCACGTCGTTCGGCGCGGAAACAGCTGTGTTTGGGTCCGTTCTAGCGAAACTGTGGTTTTGTGGGTTTCGTAGGGTCGGTCGGGAAACGGCGACGGTTTCCAGATCGGTTACTGTCAACGGATTCCTTGGGGCGAGAGCGTTCTTTTCCCCCTGATTTCGTCTCGATTGGTGGTCCCGTTGGACCGGTAGAGCTCCGAGAAGCTCGGTAACCCTTTTTGGGTAACTTCGGTAGAATCGCTCGTTTCTCGCGATTCGTGCGTCGTTTTGACTCCGGTCGGAGTCCATGTGATTGCCAGGGTGGTTGTGGTTGTATCCCCTTCGTTTCGGCACGAACGGGGCGTGGAAAGGCTACGATCGGGAGACCCCCTGGGTTTACCCGCCGTGATGGTTGGGCGGTCGAACCGGGCCCGTCCATCGCGAGGGCGGTTGCCTTTGGCCCGTTCATTTTCTCTTGGTTTTGGGGTTGTGCGGTCGCACGATAGACCGCACATTTGATGTGCGGCCAGGTGAGAACCGCATGTCTCCCCCATGGACGGTTGGTACCCAGCCGTCTGTCCTTCCGTGGGCTTGTGCGGCCAGGAGCTGACCGCATATCCCAGTTGACCCTTGGTCAACAGTTTAGTGTCGGTTGGGTTGTGCGGTTTGGTCAAAACCGTTTTGACCGGCACTGGAGTAGGTCGGTTAGGTTGTGCGGACGATCCTTGGCCGCACATCCCCTTGGGCGGTCCGGCCCTAACCGTCCATCCTCCATTTGGGGTTAGTCCGATTAGAGCCTTGTGCGGCTCCTGCCTGACCGCATGTATTTTTGAGCGGCTGTGCCCTAGCCGCACATCCCTTGAGCGGCCCAGGGTGAACCGCACATGTGCCAGTCTAACCCGGTGTTTCCGTTTTGACTGATTCGAGTCCCGGGTGTGTGGTTCTCGAACCACGTGCCGACCTGTGGCCTGACGGATGTTGTGCACGTCGTCGGGGCCAGGTGTCGTGGTACGTTGGAGTCCCGGATGTAGAGTTCTCGACTCGTGTCACCGTGCGTTGACGTGTGTCATCGGTTTCTCCGAAAAGCGATCCCCGAGTGGGTCCTGTGTGAGGCCTTGGGCTGCGAGCCCAGTTGTCCAGTCTGGGGCTGGAGGCTTCCCTCTTTTCCTTGAGTTGGGCCACAGCTTGGTGGTGTGCAAGTTGCCTTGGGAATCGTGCTTCTGTGCTTTCCGCGTGGGCCGTGTGTGTGGCCTTAGTCCTGTGAGTTCCCTTCCCAAGGGAATGGTTTCGGCGGCTCGTGAGCTGCCTCGGTATTCGTGCTACAGTGGTTTTAGACCTAGAGCTTGGACTAGATTGACGGCCTTGTGCTGTTGCGTGCAACGGTCTTGACCCCGAGTCTTGTGACTCAAGGACCGTTGGGTGTAGGGCGTCTAGAGGACTGTCCAGAGCCCAGTGACTTAGCGTCACTTGGGTTTTCTCGACTCTCGCGCAGGGTGTGTGCGCGGCTGTGGACTGTGAGTCCCGTTTCTTCTCCGACTGTGGTCATCGTGCGACGGTGCTAGTACGTGGGATGGTCCCCGTACTTTGTCGGATGCGGACGTTGTTTTCCGTTGACTTGAGAGTCTACTCCTTCAGTGACCCTCCACTAGTCGTAGCCTACTAGTACGCGTGTGCTAGTCGCACCAGGGAGTGGTGTACGGGCTTACCCTTAGAGGCGGTTTGTGGACCGGTTGCCGTCGGGCCCCACGTCTTGCAGCCAGAGTCCGGCTGAGGGGGAAAACCGGTCAGAGGGCCAGACCAGGGACGCGCGGTCTGTGTGTGCACACGTGGTTGGGGGCGGTTGGACCCACGTCGACGGACGTGACCCCAGCTAGTTACTTGTTTGTGGTTACTTGTACGGTGTTCGCGCCTCGGGTAGGACCTACCACGTCAGGCGGTTCACCTGCGGTGCGGTGTAAGACGTCAGGGGACGCTACCGGCTGTGCTTCTAGTGGGTGGTACTCCTGTCGAGTACGGAGTGACAGACTATCAGTTTCCGTGATTTCGACCTTCGGGTTTTCGGTCGTGTTGACCGTTGAGTTCGGTTGTTTCGCCGTGGCGCGTGTGTTGGTTTTCGCGCCAAGGGTCTAATGCTAGTGGCTTTACCGAGGTTGGGTCTTGTTGTGCGGTACCCGCGATCGGATGGTCGGGGTTGCACCTTGGACAGCGTGTCCAGGTCGGCTGTGTCCGAGGGACAGGCCTCTACGGCGTGGTTGCCGTGTGTTCTTGCTTCGGTAGGTGGTACTAGTGTGGTTCGGTAGCTTCGTCTGCGTGACCGAGGTGTACCTTCCGGTGCGGTAGGAGTAGCTGTAGTGCCGAGTTTTTGACCGGCCACCGGTTTGCTGTTCCTGCTGTAGTTGTAGCTCTCCTTTCCGCTACCGCCGTTGTTTCCGGTTGGGGTTCCGCGGGATCCCTGCTGAGTCTCTGTTTTGGAGACTCATTCCCTGCTTTTCAGGTGTGGCGGTTCTTCCTCGTGGTTCGAGGGTGCGGAGCGGAGGTTCTCTGTTGCCAGCTTGCCGGGCCGAGTGTTCACTTGGCACGTGGTACGTTTTACTGCTTTAGACTGTACTTTCGGTTGGACTGGACTCTGTTGTAGCTGTTGCTGTTCTTTCTTTCAGCTTGTTGTTGTTGGTTGTCCTGCTTTATTTCCTATTTCTTTGTGCCTCCACACTCCTTCTAGCCCTTCCGAGCCCTCCCGGCTCGTGGGCGGCGGTGCGAGTCTCGGGTTATCGGGCCTTCCCGGTAATCGGATTCTCGGGTCGTTACAGCTGCTCTGATACCAGCTGTAACGACCCGAGAATCCGATTACCGGGAAGGCCCGATAACCCGAGACTCGCACCGCCGCCCACGAGCCGGGAGGGCTCGGAAGGGCTAGAAGGAGTGTGGAGGCACAAAGAAATAGGAAATAAAGCAGGACAACCAACAACAACAAGCTGAAAGAAAGAACAGCAACAGCTACAACAGAGTCCAGTCCAACCGAAAGTACAGTCTAAAGCAGTAAAACGTACCACGTGCCAAGTGAACACTCGGCCCGGCAAGCTGGCAACAGAGAACCTCCGCTCCGCACCCTCGAACCACGAGGAAGAACCGCCACACCTGAAAAGCAGGGAATGAGTCTCCAAAACAGAGACTCAGCAGGGATCCCGCGGAACCCCAACCGGAAACAACGGCGGTAGCGGAAAGGAGAGCTACAACTACAGCAGGAACAGCAAACCGGTGGCCGGTCAAAAACTCGGCACTACAGCTACTCCTACCGCACCGGATCCTTCTTCATGGGTCCCGGATCTAGTTTCGGAGTGTCCGGCTCCGTTGTGTCCGAAATTTCGTTTCGGACATCTTTCGTGTTCGGATCGGCGCGATCCGGAGTCGTTTCGGAGGCCCGGAGGCGTTCCGTGGCTTTTTCCGCGCGTGTTTTCCGATTTCCGGTGTGTGTTTCGGCTTTTTCTTCGGACGCTCGCTGCGGGCGAACCGGGCAGTTCCCCGAGGCACGAGTGGTACCGTTGCGATCGGTGCGTTCCGAGGATTCCGGAAATGTATTTTTCTAATTTTCGGTATTTTTCCGAAAAATCGGATTTTCTATATATTCCCATTTTCTTTTCTTTTCTTTTTCTTCTTTTCTCTTTTCTTCTTCTTCCTTCCTCTCTCTCCCTCACGCGACCGTGGCCGGCTCTCTCCCTCCTTCTCTCCCGTTCGACCGTGCCGACCCCCGTTCCGGCTGCAGACGGCGGCGGTGCGACGGCGCGAGGACGTGGGTGACGTGGTGGCGATCGTGCGGGCATACGGCGAGCGTGGGAGGCGTGGAGAGGCGAGATTCTAGCGGCGTTCTTCACGACTTCGAGCTCGGATCGGAGCGTTTCGTCGCGGACCGGAGGTAGGGTGACGTTCCTTAGCCTCATGTCTTCCGTCCCCGTGAGTTTCAGCTCGAGACGAGGTCGAGAGGGGTTTATTTTGAGCCGGGAAGGGTCGATCATGCCGCGGGGTGAGTTCGTCCGATCCATCGTTTTGAGCCCCGATTTCACGGTTTAAGGGCGTAGGAGCATGCTAGGGGGCTTGGGGGTTCTTCTCTCGCCATTTCCCCCTCCGTGGGGTTTGTTTTGAGGCCGATTGGGCGATTCCGGTGAGGTTCGCCATTTTCTCGCCGGTGAGCGATGTGCGGTCGAACCAGTGGCCGCACAACCCCTATGCGGTTCCGTTCGGACCGTTCATCGGCTCGGCGCGCTTTGGGTGAGGCTTGGCGCGCAGTGGGCTTGGGCGGTCCATCGTGGGACCGCATATCCTAATGTGCGGCCCCACAGCTACCGCCCAACCCCAAGGGTTTTGACCGTTGGTTGTGACTGTTGTGCAGTGCTCTGGGATGTGCGGCCAGGAGCTGACCGCATAACCCCTTGCACGGCCAGGTGCTGGCCGTACATCCCCTAGCGCTATGGTTGGATGTGCGGTCTGGCCCTGACCGCACAACACCTGAACGGCTATGCCGTAGCCGCCCTTCCCCAAGTGCGGCTAAGGACTAACCGTCCAGGCTTTTTACCGTTGGGAGATGAGCGGCCAGTAGGTGACCGTTCCTCACCCGCGTGCGGTCAAGAGTTGGCCGCACATCTGTTTGAACGGTCCTGTGTTGGCCGTTTATCCGTCGTTTGGACCCTGGGTGGAACGGTCCTGATATGACCGTTCTAATCATTGTGCGGTCCCTGTGTGACCGTACATCCCTGAGCGGCCCAGTGTGGACCGTTCAAGGGTACGGGTTGCGTCGGTGTGTCTCTCGTCGTACAGAGTGTACCGGGAGATGTTGTTGTCAGCTGGTCACCGTGCGTCGGTGTTGGTACAAGGAGCGTTCCTCGTACCTGCAGTTGCACCGTTGTTTTCCGAGACTTGAGAGTCTACTCCTTCTGTGACCCTCCACTAGTCGTAGCCTACTAGTACGCGTGTGCTAGTCGCACCAGGGAGTGGTGTACGGGCTGACCTTTAGAGACGGTTTGTGGACCGGTTACCGTTGGGCCCCACGTCTTGCAGCCAGAGTCCGGCTGAGGGGAAAACCGGTCAGAGGGCCAGACCAGGGACGCGCGGTCTGTGTGTGCACACGTGGTTGGGGGCGGTTGGACCCACGTCGACGGGCGTGACCCCAGCTAGTCACTTGTTGTAGTTACTTGTACGGTGTTTGCGCCTCGGGTAGGACCTACCATGTCAGGCGGTTCACCTGCGGTGCGGTGTAAGACGTCAGGGGACGCTACCGGCTGTGCTTCTAGTGGGTGGTACTCCTGTTGAGTACGGAGTGTCAGACTGTCAGTCGTGTGTTTCCGACCTTCGGGTTTTGACGGTTCGACCGTTGAGTTTCGGTCTTCTCGTACCGTGGCACGTGTGTCGGTTTGCGTGCCGTTAGGGTCTAGTTCTGTAGAGTACAGGGCTTTCCTTTCCGAGGTACCTTCCTACCGCTAGGGTAGTGGTTTCTCGTTTTACGAGGTAGGGTTCGAGTGATCCCTACTGAGTCTTGTTCCGAGACTCATTCCCTGCGTGTTTTCACCGTGTTTCAGGTGAGGCGCCACCTTCGGGGAGCGTGTCAGGAGCGCAGCGGAAGCGTGGTGCGGGTGCCCAGAGGTAGTGCCAGAGGTCAGAGCCGGGGGATGCCCCGTGTAGCTGTACTTTTCTTTCTTGTCACTGTACTAGTCGTGGACTACTGTTGCTGTTGTTGTTATTTTATTGTGGACCATGTAAAATGTTAATTCGTTTCCTGCTTAATATCATAACTGTTTAATTTCTGCAATTATTTGTGATGCTTGTGTAGTTTCCACACCATCCTTTTAACCCTTCCGAGTCTTCGGGCTCGTGGGTGGCGGTGCGAGTCTCGGGTTATCGGGCCTTCCCGGTATTGATACCAGCTGTAACGACCCGAGAATCCGATTACCGGGAAGGCCCGATAACCCGAGACTCGCACCGCCGCCCACGAGCCAGGAGGGCTCGGAAGGGCTAAAAGGAGTGTGGAGGCACAAAGAAATAGGAAATAAAGCAGGACAACCAACAACAACAAGCTGAAAGAAAGAACAGCAACAGCTACAACAGAGTCCAGTCCAACCGAAAGTACAGTCTAAAGCAGTAAAACGTACCACGTGCCAAGTGAACACTCGGCCCGGCAAGCTGGCAACAGAGAACCTCCGCTCCGCACCCTCGAACCACGAGGAAGAACCGCCACACCTGAAAAGCAGGGAATGAGTCTCCAAAACAGAGACTCAGCAGGGATCCCGCGGAACCCCAACCGGAAACAACGGCGGTAGCGGAAAGGAGAGCTACAACTACAGCAGGAACAGCAAACCGGTGGCCGGTCAAAAACTCGGCACTACTGCTACTCCTACTGCACCGGAAGGTACACCTCGGTCACGCAGACGAAGCTACCGAACCACACTAGTACCACCTACCGAAGCAAGAACACACGGCAACCACGCCGTAGAGGCCTGTCCCTCGGACACAGCCGACCTGGACACGCTGTCCAAGGTGCGACCCCGACCATCCGATCGCGGGTACCGCACAACAAGACCCAACCTCGGTAAAGCCACTAGCATTAGACCCTTGGCGCGAAAACCAACACACGCGCCACGGCGAAACAACCGAACTCAACGGTCAACACGACCGAAAACCCGAAGGTAGAAATCACGGAACTGATAGTCTGTCACTCCGTACTCGACAGGAGTACCACCCACTAGAAGCACAGCCGGTAGCGTCCCCTGACGTCTTACACCGCACCGCAAGTGAACTGCCTAACGTGGTAGCTCCTACCCGAGGCACGAACACCGTACAAGTAACCACAAACAAGTGACTAGCTGGGGTCACGCCCGTCGACGTGGGTCCAACCGCCCCCAACCACGTGTGCACACACAGACCGCGCGTCCCTGGTCTGGTCCTCTGACCGGTTTTCCCCTCAGCCGGACTCTGGCTGCAAGACGTGGGGCCCGACGGCAACCGGTCCACAAACCGCCTCTAAGGGTAAGCCCGTACACCACTCCCTGGTGCGACTAGCACACGCGTACTAGTAGGCTACGACTAGTGGAGGGTCACTGAAGGAGTAGACTCTCAAGTCAACGGAAAACAACGTCCGCATCCGACAAAGTACGGGGACCATCCCACGTACTAGCACCGTCGCACGATGACCACAGTCGGAGAAGAAACGGGACTCACAGTCCACAGCCGCGCACACACCCTGCGCGAGAGTCGAGAAAACCCAAGTGACGCTAAGTCACTGGGCTCTGGACAGTCCTCTAGACGCCCTACACCCAACGGTCCTTGAGTCACAAGACTCGGGGTCAAGACCGTTGCACGCAACAGCACAAGGCCGTCAATCTAGTCCAAGCTCTAGGTCTAAAACCACTGTAGCACGAATACCGAGGCAGCTCACGAGCCGCCGAAACCATTCCCTTGGGAAGGGAACTCACAGGACTAAGGCCACACACACGGCCCACGCGGAAAGCACAGAAGCACGATTCCCAAGGCAACTTGCACACCACCAAGCTGTGGCCCAACTCAAGGAAAAGAGGGAAGCCTCCAGCTCCGGACTGGACAACTGGGCTCGCAGCCCAAGGCCTCACACAGGACCCACTCGGGGATCGCTTTTCGGAGAAACCGATGACACACGTCAACGCACGGTGACACGAGTCGAGAACTCTACATCCGGGACTCCAACGTACCACGACACCTGGCCCCGACGACGTGCACAACATCCGTCAGGCCACAGGTCGGCACGTGGTTCGAGAACCACACACCCGGGACTCGAATCAGTCAAAACGGAAACACCGGGTTAGACTGGCACATGTGCGGTTCACCCTGCGCCGCTCAAGGGATGTGCGGCTAGGGTACAGCCGCTCAAAAGACATGCGGTCAGGCAGGAGCCGCACAAGGCTCTAATCGGACTAACCCCAAATGGAGGATGGACGGTCAGGGCTGGACCGCCCAAGGGGATGTGCGGCCAAGGATCGTCTGCACAACCTAACCGACCTACTCCAGTGCCGGTCAAAACGGTTTTGACCAAACCGCACAACCCAACCGACACAAAACTGTTGACCAAGGGTCAACTGGGATATGCGGTCAGCTCCTGGCCGCACAAGCCCACGGAAGGACAGACGGCTGGGTACCAACCGTCCATGGGGGAGACATGCGGTTCTCACCTGGCCGCACAACAAATGTGCGGTCTATCGTGCGACCGCACGACCCCAAAACCAAGAGAAAATGAACGGGCCAAAGGCAACCGCCCTCGCGATGGACGGGCCCGGTTCGACCGCCCAACCATCACGGCGGGTAAACCCAGGGGGTCTCCCGATCGTAGCCTTTCCACGCCCCGTTCGTGCCGAAACGAAGGGGATACAACCACAACCACCCTGGCAATCACGTGGACTCCGACCGGAGTCAAAACGACGCACGAATCGCGAGAAACGAGCGATTCTACCGAAGTTACCCAAAAAGGGTTACCGAGCTTCTCGGAGCTCTACCGGTCCAACGGGACCACCAATCGAGACGAAATCAGGGGGAAAAGAACGCTCTCGCCCCAAGGAATCCGTTGACAGTAACCGATCTGGAAACCGTCGCCGTTTCCCGACCGACCCTACGAAACCCACAAAACCACAGTTTCGCTAGAACGGACCCAAACACAGCTGTTTCCGCGCCGAACGACGTGCAATGGCAGGGGAAACGAGCAGAACGCAGTGGTGTTCCGTCACCCTACCTCCACCGAAGAAACCGTGCGCCGAAGCGACTAATCCACGCCGAAAACCGCCCGGAACGCGAACGACGCCATCTCGGAATCCACCGAGGGATCGCGCCCGCCTCCGCCTCGATCCTCATCCATCCTCGCCCGCGCCTCGCCCGCGCCGTCCCCGCCTCGCCCGTACTCCGCCCCGTCGGCCGCCGGAGAGAGAGGGAGAGAGGAGAGAGCGTGAGAAGAGAGAGGGAGAGAAATGAGAAATGAGAGGGGAGAGAGAGAGAAAAGCTATTTATAGGGAAATCCGGAAAATCGGAAAAATCCAGAAAAATAGAAAATCACACCCTCGCGATCCTCGGAACGCACCGATCGCAACGGTACCACTCGCGCCCTGGTGAACGGCCCGGTTCACCCGCAACGAGGTTCCGAAGGGAAAGCCGAAACCCACGCCGGGAATCGGAAAAACACACGCGGAAAAAGCCGCGGAACGCCTCCGGGCCTCCGAAACAACTCCGGATCGCACCGATCCGAACACGAAAGATGTCCGAAACGAAATTTCAGACAAAACAGAGTTGGACAATCCGAGAAACCAGATCCGGAGCCCACGAAAAGGATCCGAAGAATCCGGGGCATTACAGCCCTCCCCCCTTAAAGGAATTTCGTCCTCGAAATTCAGGACCAAGCACGAAGTCCCAGGGGAAGAACACAGAATCACTGACACGCTGTCAGAGCCCCAGCACAGAAAACCTCGATTCTCACGAAAACACCGATCCTGAGGGACACAGCCAGACTTACAATCACACACAACACCTCGCTCCTCGCGCCGAGCACACCGGCCACAGAGCAGGCATATACCAAAGGACACAGTCCGGCATCACCTCAGACAACGCGAGAATCCACCGTGGCGCCGCAGCCACGATCTCGCTCACCGAGGAAACACAACCCTCGACACGAGCAACAGCTACTGATCCACCCCAGGGTCAGCAGACAAAACACACATCAGCTTCACAACCAGCTGACAGGTCGCACACCCTCCTCAAGGGAGCAACCAACACAGAGCCTCCACCAGCTCAAGCAGCCAGCTCAACAGACCGCAACCAGCACATCGGCTCAACACCAAGAAACACCCCACACATGGCAAGCCGAAAGCCGGACACAACACCGTGCCAATTCTCGTCAGAAGGCAACTTCGACAAAGTCCAGATCCCATCCGGAAAGGCACATCGCAGAAACGACCATCAAAGGTCTCGCTGGCACTCAGCTCTCGCCACGCTCGAGCCCCAACAACCAGCATCTTCTGTCTCTGAAAAGACCATCCACTGGTCGCCAAATACACGTCAGCGGGAAACCTCCACCGGCCCAACAGGCACGATCCAATTCACAGCAGGCCATCCGCTGACTCACACATAGACCGATGCCACATCTCGGGGTTGCACCTTGGACAGCGTGTCCAGGTCGGCTGTGTCCGAGGGACAGGCCTCTACGGCGTGGTTGCCGTGTGTTCTTACTTCGGTAGGTGGTACTAGCGTAGTTCGGTAGCTTCGACTGTGTGATCGAGGTCTGCCTTCTTGCAGTAGGAGTAGCTGTTACCAGCTGTAACGACCCGAGAATCCGATTACCGGGAAGGCCCGATAACCCGAGACTCGCACCGCCACCCACGAGCCCGAAGACTCGGAAGGGTTAAAAGGATGGTGTGGAAACTACACAAGCATCACAAATAATTGCAGAAATTAAACAGTTATGATATTAAGCAGGAAATGAATTAACATTTTACATGGTCCACAATAAAATAACAACAACAGCAACAGTAGTCCACGACTAGTACAGTGACAAGAAAGAAGAGTACAGCTACACGGGGCATCCCCCGGCTCTGACCTCTGGCACTACCTCTGGGCACCCGCACCACGCTTCCGCTGCGCTCCTGACACGCTCCCCGAAGGTGGCGCCTCACCTGAAACACGGTGAAAACACGCAGGGAATGAGTCTCGGAACAAGACTCAGTAGGGATCACTCGAACCCTACCTCGAAAAACGAGAAACCACTACTCTAGCGGTAGAAAGGTACCTCGGAAAGGAAAGCCCTGTACTCTACAGAACTAGACCCTAACGGCACGCAAACCGACACACGTGCCACGGTACGAGAAGACCGAAACTCAACGGTCGAACCGTCAAAACCCGAAGGTCGGAAACACACGACTGACAGTCTGACACTCCGTACTCAACAGGAGTACCACCCACTAGAAGCACAGCCGGTAGCGTCCCCTGACGTCTTACACCGCACCGCAGGTGAACCGCCTGACATGGTAGGTCCTACCCGAGGCGCAAACACCGTACAAGTAACTACAACAAGTGACTAGCTGGGGTCACGCCCGTCGACGTGGGTCCAACCGCCCCCAACCACGTGTGCACACACAGACCGCGCGTCCCTGGTCTGGCCCTGACCGCACAACACCTGAACGGCTAAGCCGTAGCCGCCCTTCCCCAAGTGCGGCTAAGGACTAACCGTCCAGGCTTTTTACCGTTGGGAGACGAGCGGCCAGTAGGTGACCGTTCCTCACCCTCGTGCGGTCAAGAGTTGGCCGCACATCTGTTTGAACGGTCCTGTGTTGGCCGTTTATCCGTCGTTTGGACCCTGGGTGGAACGGTCCTGATATGACCGTTCTAATCCTTGTGCGGTCCCTGTGTGACCGCACATCCCTGAGCGGCCCAGTGTGGACCGTTCAAGGGTACGGGTTGCGTCGGTGTGTCTCTCGTCGTACAGAGTGTACCGGGAGATGTTGTTGTCAGCTGGTCACCGTGCGTCGGTGTTGGTACAAGGAGCGTTCCTCGTACCTGCAGTTGCACCGTTGTTTTCCGAGACTTGAGAGTCTACTCCTTCTGTGACCCTCCACTAGTCGTAGCCTACTAGTACGCGTGTGCTAGTCGCACCAGGGAGTGGTGTACGGGCTGACCTTTAGAGACGGTTTGTGGACCGGTTACCGTTGGGCCCCACGTCTTGCAGCCAGAGTCCGGCTGAGGGGAAAACCGGTCAGAGGGCCAGACCAGGGACGCGCGGTCTGTGTGTGCACACGTGGTTGGGGGCGGTTGGACCCACGTCGACGGGCGTGACCCCAGCTAGTCACTTGTTGTAGTTACTTGTACGGTGTTTGCGCCTCGGGTAGGACCTACCATGTCAGGCGGTTCACCTGCGGTGCGGTGTAAGACGTCAGGGGACGCTACCGGCTGTGCTTCTAGTGGGTGGTACTCCTGTTGAGTACGGAGTGTCAGACTGTCAGTCGTGTGTTTCCGACCTTCGGGTTTTGACGGTTCGACCGTTGAGTTTCGGTCTTCTCGTACCGTGGCACGTGTGTCGGTTTGCGTGCCGTTAGGGTCTAGTTCTGTAGAGTACAGGGCTTTCCTTTCCGAGGTACCTTTCTACCGCTAGAGTAGTGGTTTCTCATTTTTCGAGGTAGGGTTCGAGTGATCCCTACTGAGTCTTGTTCCGAGACTCATTCCCTGCGTGTTTTCACCGTGTTTCAGGTGAGGCGCCACCTTCGGGGAGCGTGTCAGGAGCGCAGCGGAAGCGTGGTGCGGGTGCCCAGAGGTAGTGCCAGAGGTCAGAGCCGGGGGATGCCCCGTGTAGCTGTACTCTTCTTTCTTGTCACTGTACTAGTCGTGGACTACTGTTGCTGTTGTTGTTATTTTATTGTGGACCATGTAAAATGTTAATTCATTTCCTGCTTAATATCATAACTGTTTAATTTCTGCAATTATTTGTGATGCTTGTGTAGTTTCCACACCATCCTTTTAACCCTTCCGAGTCTTCGGGCTCGTGGGTGGCGGTGCGAGTCTCGGGTTATCGGGCCTTCCCGGTAATCGGATTCTCGGGTCAGAACAACCCAAGGGGAAAGAAGAGGAAGACTCACTCAAACAGGTACGGGAACTGCTGACGCATCTCGTCCTCACGTTCCCACGAAGCCTCACCACCAGAGTGTCGTTGCCACACGACCTTGACCAAGGGAATAACCTTGTTCCGCAGGCGCTGCTCTCGCCTATCCTCCACGCGGATCGGAAACTCTGGGAGAGAAAGATCTGGAGTCACCTCAGGCCAAACGGAAAATTCGAGCACATGAGAGTCATCGGGCATATACTTCCGCAACATAGAGACGTGGAACACGTCATGCACCGACGCCAACTCAGAGGGTAACTGCAACCGGTAAGCAACCTCACCGATGCGCTCCACAATCGCGAAAGGACCAATATAGCGGGGACTCAGCTTCCCACGCCGTCCAAAACGCATCACCCCCTTCATCGGAGAAACTCTCAAGAACACATGATCGCCCACGGCGAACTCGAGGGGCTGCCGCCTACGATCAGCATAGCTCTTCTGCCGACTCTGGGCCGCCAACATGTTCTGACGAACCAGGTGCACAACCTCCACACATTGCTGCACCAATTCCGGTCCCGTCAAAACACGCTCACCCACCTCAAACCAATCAAGTGGAGTCCGACAAGGACGCCCATACAATGCCTCATAAGGAGCCATGCCGATGCTCGAATGAAAGCTGTTGTTATAGGCAAACTCCACTAACGGTAGGTGATGAATCCAACTCCCCTGCCACTCCAGGCAGCAGGATCTCAGCATGTCCTCCAAAGTCTGAATGGTCCTCTCAGACTGACCATCTGACTGTGGATGATACGCCGAGCTAAATGCCAACTCCGTGCCAAGAGCTCGCTGGAAACTCCTCCAGAATCCAGAAGTGAAGCGCGGATCCCGATCCGACACGATCGAAATGGGAACCCCATGCAACGGAACGATCCGCTCCACATAAAGACGAGCCAACCTGGACACGCTCCAGCTGACTTTGACCGGCAGCAACCGCGTCACCTTCGTCAGCCGATCCACCAGCAACCAAATACTGTCCTGCCCAGTCGGGGTTCTGGGCAACCCCACCACAAAATCCGTGGTCACATGGTCCCACTTCCAAGCAGGAACATCCAAGGGCTGGAGAGTACCGCCTGGTCGCTGATGCTCCGCCTTCACCTGCTGACAGATCAGGCACCTGGCCACAAATTCGGCAACATCTCTCTTCATGCCAGGCCACCAGAACTGCCTCCGCAAGTTCCGATACATCTTCGTCGCACCCGGGTGCACAGTGTACCTGCTCCCATGAGCCTCGCGTAACACCGCACGACGAACCTGCTCCTCCGCTGGGACGTACAGCCTGCCACGAAACCTCGCAGCACCGTCCTCGCCGAGCTCCACATCAGCCATCGCAAGAATCCGGGGCAACTCAGGGTCCGCATGCTGAGCCTCTGTCACCTGACGACGAATAGCAGGAGTGACAGTCAGACTCGCAAGCACTGCCAACCCTGGCTCCTGGGGAATCTTGAGCCTGAAAGATACTTCGGGCACCTGTTCCCAGAGCCTCCACTTCCTCAGCATCAAGGTACTGATCACGACCTTCCTACTCAAGGCATCGGCGACGACATTCATCCTGCCCGGCTGATAAGACAGGGTGAAGTCATAGTCCTTCATGAACTCCATCCAACGCCTTTGTCTGAGGTTCAGATCTCTCTGCGAGAACACATACCTCAAACTCTGATGGTCAGTGAACACCTCGAACTTCTCACCGTACAGATAATGCCTCCAGATCTTCAGCGCGAAGATCACTGCCGCCAACTCAAGGTCATGGGTAGGGTAGTTCTCCTCATGGGGCTTTAGCTGCCGAGATGCATAAGCCACCACTCTACCATGCTGCATCAGAACAGCACCCAATCCGACGCCGGAAGCATCTGTACACACCACAAAACCTCCCGATCCAGAAGGCAAAACCAACACCGGAGCCGAGGTGAGCAATCTCTTCAGTTCCCTAAAGCTCTGCTCACACTCCTCGGACCAGACGAAAGGCACATCCTTCCGCGTGAGCCTCGTCATCGGGGTCGCAATGCGGGAAAAATCCTGGATAAACCGGCGATAATAACCCGCAAGCCCCAAGAAACTCCGGATCTCCGTCACCGACCTCGGCCTCGGCCATTGCATCACGGCCTCGACCTTGGCGGGATCCACGGAAATGCCATCACCAGAAATCACGTGCCCCAGAAAGTGCACCTCACTGAGCCAAAACTCGCACTTGCTGAGCTTCGCAAACAACTGGTGATCTCGCAACGTCTGCAGCACCACACCCAAATGGTACGCATGCTCCTCAGCAGACCGCGAATAAACAAGGATGTCATCCACGAAAATGACCACGAACTGGTCCAAATACGGGTGGAACACCCTCTGCATCAAGTCCATGAAGGCTGCTGGGGCATTGGTGAGCCCAAACGGCATCACCAGAAACTCATAATGCCCGTACCTCGTACTGAACGCAGTCTTCTCCACATCGGACTCGCGAATTCTCAGCTGATAGTAACCGGACCGCAAATCAATCCGCGAGAACACTCGCGCAGACTGAAGCTGGTCGAACAAATCATCAATCCGCGGCAACGGATACTTGTTCTTAATGGTCACTTCATTCAGCTGTCGATAGTCAATGCACAGCCGCAGACTACCGTCCTTCTTCTTCACGAACAACACGGGCGCACCCCAAGGGGAAAAGCTCGGACGAATGTACCCCTTGGCCAACAGTTCCTGCAACTGCGCCCTCAACTCCCTCAACTCCGCGGGGGCCATACGGTAGGGAGCCTTCGCCAAAGGTCCCGTACCAGGTACAACCTCGATCACGAAATCGATCTCCCGCTGGGGAGGTAATCCAGGCAACTCCTCAGGAAAAACATCGGGAAACTCGCACACCACCGCAATGTCCTCGACATTCGGCTCCATCCGGTCAGACACAACCACAGACGCGAGAAAACCCTGGCAACCTGAATCAAGCAATCGACGGGCTCGAATAGCAGAGATAATAAATCGAGAAGAGGCGGAACGGATACCTTGGAAATAGAAGGTCCTCTTGCTCGGATGTTGGAAGTAGACCCTCTTCATCCCACAATCCACCACCGCTCCATGAGTCTCGAGCCAATCCATGCCTAGAATCACGTCGTAAACCCGAAGCTGCAACGCATACAACCTGCCTGGCATACTCCGCCCATCGATCCACACCGGAACCTGGTCGAAGCAATACGGAGTGACCATAAAGTCACCCGAAGGCAACTCCACAGCCAAATCACAGGACAACTGGGTCACCGGCTCCTCGACGCTCGACGCGAAATCCTCCGAAATGAACGAATGAGACGCGCCAGAATCAAATAAAACCCGAGCCGCACAACCCAAAATCTGAACGGTACCTTCCACGAGCTGCGACGCTACTGCCTCTGCCCTGGTCAAGTGCGTGATCTGGCCACGAGCTCTCTGCCTGCCTCCCACACTAGCTGACCTGGGTAGCGGCGGATACTGTCCCTGCTGCTGCTGCTGCTGGGAAACCTGCTGCTGCGGCGGCCTCTGAGGACAGTCGCGCGCCATATGCCCTGGCTGGTCACACCGAAAACAGATGATCGGCGCCGTGCACTGCCTGCCTGGGTGGGTCTCACTACACCGTGGACAAGATCCTCGCGATCCACCCACCGATCCCTGTCGCTGCAAAGGAAACGGCTGCTGCACACTGCCCGATGAAGCCTGCCCCTGATCCTTGGACTTCTTCTTGCCGAACCCCTTCTTGAAGAACTTTTTGACCTTCGTGCCAAAGGACGCAGATCCTGTCACCGAAGCTGCCGATGCCGGTACTCCTGAACCACCTGACGCAGACTGAAAGAAACCCTGCTGCTGAGTAGCCGACTGCTGGCTGCGACCTGACACAGACTGCCCCTGGCTGATCGGTCCTCGAGTCCTCTGCATATCCATCTCCAAGGAAATCGCAACACGAGACGCCGTCTCGAGATCAGTGGCCCCATTCGCGATCAGATGGTGCCTCAGCTCCAACCTCAAGCCCTGCACAAACTGCGTCGTCCTCACCCTCTCATGCTCCATGATATGAGGTGCGTACCGACCCAGCTCGACAAATCGGGCCCTGTACTGCAACACGGACATGTCACCCTGCACCAGCTCCAGAAACTCCCGCATCCGCTGCGTAGCAACAATATCTGGACAGTACGTACGCTCGAAAGCACTGACAAAGTCATCCCACTCGATCTGCTCAAGCGGACGAAGCTGAAAGGACGTCTTCCACTCGGAAGACCACCACCTCCGAGCCGTACCCTGCAACTGGTTGTAGGCCAACACCACTCTGTCCTCGACAGCACTCTTCGCAGAACTGAACACCCGCTCCATCTCATCAAGCCAATCACGAGCCGCATCAGGGTCTGCCTGGCCGCTAAAGTAAGGTGGATGAAACTGCATGAAATCCCTCACTGCTCGGCCTGGCCCACCCCTGACTGACGAGCCCTCACCGGCCTCTCCGCCGAACTGCTGAGCCATGAGATGGTACATGCCACGGAGAAAACCCTCGGCCCCCGGAGCCCTCGCAGCATCCGCGGCCTCGGTAGCTCCCGGAACTCTGCTATGCTCCTCCTGGTCCCTCTGGACCCCCTGCTGGATCTCCTGACCTCCAGCCGACTGCCCCTGCTGAGAGCGAGAACTTCTCCTCGGCGCCATACTCGCTCCTGAAGCACAAGACAGAAAACACACAAACGGCAAGGTCAAAATAAAACACGCGGTGCCCCATGCCAGTGCCCATTCCCTTGTCGTGTGAGGGTGTGCTGGCGCTGTTCCGGAAGGACGAGTGCCGGTTGGGCGGCGTTTGCTTTCTCGGCTGTGTGCGCGGATCTGAGTACGCAGCGGAAGCGTGGTGGGCTTGTGACCCACTAGTTCAGGATCGTAGCGTTGGTTGCTACGGGCGGATTCCTGAGTTTGCGTTGAGCATCGGAGGATGGGTTCCTCGGTGTGAAACGTGTTGTTGCCGTGCCGTTGCCCGAGAAGTCGTGGTTCTTGGCACTGGCAGGTGGAGTGTTGGGAAAAGTGCTGGCTAGTGCGCCGCATGAGTACCCTGTTCCTGTGATGGAAGCCGTGTCAGGCGTCGGTGTCGGACCTGGATAAGGTTGTTGAGGATGTCGCCTGACGGAGGTCGAGGACGTGATGGTCGGAGTCGGTGGCTTGGTGTCCGACTTGTGTTCCCAGTCGTGCCCTCGGATAAGATCGTTTTTGGAGAAGTGGTCTCTGGCAGGCTGTGGGCTTCCGTTGGTTCTACGGTCTTGTCGGATTGTGACGGTGAGATGTTTATTGCTTAGGGACCCACGAGCGCTGTCCAGGTGGTGTCCCGTGGCTCTGTGGTAAGGGCGGAATCGGGATTGGCAGGTGTCCACTTGGTTTGATCGAAGGATGTGATGAGACCAGACGTAAGAGTGACGCTTGTGGGCGGAGGCCTTCTGTGAGATTAGCGTCGGTTGGTGGTCCTTGATAGGACGTTGGTGTCGCAAGGTTATCCCTGGTTTGGTGATTAGCATGGGGTGGTTCCCTATAAGTCTGAGTCCCGCGAGGTGATGACTGAAGACGCCATGTTCTGTCATTTGGTTTCGTCGTGCTCCCCGAGAGGGTCGAGTTGGCGCGATGATCGAGCTCGGATGCGGAGTCCGAGAGGAGTGTAGCTCGAGATGTGGCATCGGTCTATGTGTGAGTCAGCGGATGGCCTGCTGTGAATTGGATCGTGCCTGTTGGGCCGGTGGAGGTTTCCCGTTGACGTGTATTTGGCGACCAGTGGATGGTCTTTTCAGAGACAGAAGATGCTGGTTGTTGGGGCTCGAGCGTGGCGAGAGCCGTGTGCCAGCGAGACCTTTGATGGTCGTTTCTGCGATGTGCCTTTCCGGATGGGATCTGGACTTTGTCGAAGTTGTCTTCTGACGAGAATTGGCACGGTGTTGTGTCCGGCTTTCGGCTTGCCATGTGTGGGGTGTTTCTTGGTGTTGAGCCGATGTGCTGGTTGCGGTCTGTTGAGCTGGCTGCTTGAGCTGGTGGAGGCTCTGTATTGGTTGTCCCCTTGAGAAGGGTGTGCGACCTGTCAGCTGGTTGTGAAGCTGATGTGTGTTTTGTCTGCTGACCCTGGGGTGGATCAGTAGCTGTTGCTCGTGTCGAGGGTTGTGTTTCCTCGGTGAGCGAGATCGTGGCTGCGGCGCCACGGTGGATTCTCGCGTCGTCTGAGGTGATGCCGGACTGTGTCCTTTGGTATATGCCTGCTCTGTTGGCCTGTGTGCTCGGCGCGAGGAGCGAGGTGTTGCTTGTGATCGTAAGTCTGGCTGTGTCCCTCAGGATCGGTGTTTTCGTGAGAATCGAGGTTTTCTGTGCTGGGGCTCTGACAGCGTGTCAGTGATTCTGTGTTCTTCCCCTGGGACTTCGTGCTTGGTCCTGAATTTCGAGGACGAAATTCCTTTAAGGGGGGAGGGCTGTAATGCCCCGGATTCTTTGGATCCTTTTCGTGGGCTCCGGATCTGGTTTCTCGGATTGTCCAACTCTGTTTTGTCTGAAATTTCATTTCGGACATCTTTCGTGTTCGGATCGGTGCGATCCGGAGTCGTTTCGGAGGCCCGGAGGCGTTCCGCGGCTTTTTCCGCGTGTGTTTTTCCGATTCCCGGCGTGGGTTTCGGCTTTCCCTTCGGAACCTCGTTGCGGGTGAACCGGGCCGTTCACCAGGGCGCGAGTGGTACCGTTGCGATCGGTGCGTTCCGAGGATCGCGAGGGTGTGATTTTCTATTTTTCTGGATTTTTCCGATTTTTCCGGATTTCCCTATAAATAGCTTTTCTCTCTCTCCCCTCTCATTTCTCATTTCTCTCCCTCTCTCTTCTCACGCTCTCTCCTCTCTCCCTCTCTCTCCGGCGGCCGACGGGGCGGAGTACGGGCGAGGCGGGGACGGCGCGGGCGAGGCGCGGGCAAGGATGGATGAGGATCGAGGCGGAGGCGGGCGCGATCCCTCGGTGGATTCCGAGATGGCGTCGTTCGCGTTCCGGGCGGTTTTCGGCGTGGATTAGTCGCTTCGGCGCACGGTTTCTTCGGTGGAGGTAGGGTGACGGAACACCACTGCGTTCTGCTCGTTTCCCCTGCCATTGCACGTCGTTCGGCGCGGAAACAGCTGTGTTTGGGTCCGTTCTAGCGAAACCGTGGTTTTGTGGGTTTCGTAGGGTCGGTCGGGAAACGGCGACGGTTTCCAGATCGGTTACTGTCAACGGATTCCTTGGGGCGAGAGCGTTCTTTTCCCCCTGATTTCGTCTCGATTGGTGGTCCCGTTGGACCGGTAGAGCTCCGAGAAGCTCGGTAACCCTTTTTGGGTAACTTCGGTAGAATCGCTCGTTTCTCGCGATTCGTGCGTCGTTTTGACTCCGGTCGGAGTCCATGTGATTGCCAGGGTGGTTGTGGTTGTATCCCCTTCGTTTCGGCACGAACGGGGCGTGGAAAGGCTACGATCGGGAGACCCCCTGGGTTTACCCGCCGTGATGGTTGGGCGGTCGAACCGGGCCCGTCCATCGCGAGGGCGGTTGCCTTTGGCCCGTTCATTTTCTCTTGGTTTTGGGGTTGTGCGGTCGCACGATAGACCGCACATTTGATGTGCGGCCAGGTGAGAACCGCATGTCTCCCCCATGGACGGTTGGTACCCAGCCGTCTGTCCTTCCGTGGGCTTGTGCGGCCAGGAGCTGACCGCATATCCCAGTTGACCCTTGGTCAACAGTTTAGTGTCGGTTGGGTTGTGCGGTTTGGTCAAAACCGTTTTGACCGGCACTGGAGTAGGTCGGTTAGGTTGTGCGGACGATCCTTGGCCGCACATCCCCTTGGGCGGTCCAGCCCTAACCGTCCATCCTCCATTTGGGGTTAGTCCGATTAGAGCCTTGTGCGGCTCCTGCCTGACCGCATGTATTTTTGAGCGGCTGTTCCCTAGCCGCACATCCCTTGAGCGGCCCAGGGTGAACCGCACATGTGCCAGTCTAACCCGGTGTTTCCGTTTTGACTGATTCGAGTCCCGGGTGTGTGGTTCTCGAACCACGTGCCGACCTGTGGCCTGACGGATGTTGTGCACGTCGTCGGGGCCAGGTGTCGTGGTACGTTGGAGTCCCGGGTGTAGAGTTCTCGACTCGTGTCACCGTGTGTTGACGTGTGTCATCGGTTTCTCCGAAAAGCGATCCCCGAGTGGGTCCTGTGTGAGGCCTTGGGCTGCGAGCCCAGTTATCCAGTCTGGAGCTGGAGGCTTCCCTCTTTTCCTTGAGTTGGGCTGCAGCTTGGTGGTGTGCAAGTTGCCTTGGGAATCGTGCTTCTGTGCTTTCCGCGTGGGCCGTGTGTGTGGCCTTAGTCCTGTGAGTTCCCTTCCCAAGGGAATAGTTTCGGCGGCTCGTGAGCTGCCTCGGTATTCGTGCTACAGTGGTTTTAGACCTAGAGCTTGGACTAGATTGACGGCCTTGTGCTGTTGCGTGCAACGGTCTTGACCCCGAGTCTTGTGACTCAAGGACCGTTGGGTGTAGTGCGTCTAGAGGACTGTCCAGAGCCCAGTGACTTAGCGTCACTTGGGTTTTCTCGACTCTCGCGCAGGGTGTGTGCGCGGCTGTGGACTGTGAGTCCCGTTTCTTCTCCGACTGTGGTCATCGTGCGACGGTGCTAGTACGTGGGATGGTCCCCGTACTTTGTCGGATGCGGACGTTGTTTTCCGTTGACTTGAGAGTCTACTCCTTCAGTGACCCTCCACTAGTCGTAGCCTACTAGTACGCGTGTGCTAGTCGCACCAGGGAGTGGTGTACGGGCTTACCCTTAGAGGCGGTTTGTGGACCGGTTGCCGTCGGGCCCCACGTCTTGCAGCCAGAGTCCGGCTGAGGGGAAAACCGGTCAGAGGACCAGACCAGGGACGCGCGGTCTGTGTGTGCACACGTGGTTGGGGGCGGTTGGACCCACGTCGACGGGCGTGACCCCAGCTAGTCACTTGTTGTAGTTACTTGTACGGTGTTCGTGCCTCGGGTAGGAGCTACCACGTTAGGCAGTTCACTTGCGGTGCGGTGTAAGACGTCAGGGGACGCTACCGGCTGTGCTTCTAGTGGGTGGTACTCCTGTCGAGTACGGAGTGACAGACTATCAGTTTCCGTGATTTCGACCTTCGGGTTTTCGGTCGTGTTGACCGTTGAGTTCGGTTGTTTCGCCGTGGCGCGTGTGTTGGTTTTCGCGCCAAGGGTCTAATGCTAGTGGCTTTACCGAGGTTGGGTCTTGTTGTGCGGTACCCGCGATCGGATGGTCGGGGTCGCACCTTGGACAGCGTGTCCAGGTCGGCTGTGTCCGAGGGACAGGCCTCTACGGCGTGGTTGCCGTGTGTTCTTGCTTCGGTAGGTGGTACTAGTGTGGTTCGGTAGCTTCGTCTGCGTGACCGAGGTGTACCTTCCGGTGTAGTAGGAGTAGCTGTAGTGCCGAGTTTTTGACCGGCCACCGGTTTGCTGTTCCTGCTGTAGTGTAGCTCTCCTTTCCGCTACCGCCGTTGTTTCCGGTTGGGGTTCCGCGGGATCCCTGCTGAGTCTCTGTTTTGGAGACTCATTCCCTGCTTTTCAGGTGTGGCGGTTCTTCCTCGTGGTTCGAGGGTGCGGAGCGGAGGTTCTCTGTTGCCAGCTTGCCGGGCCGAGTGTTCACTTGGCACGTGGTACGTTTCACTGCTTTAGACTGTACTTTCGGTTGGACTGGACTCTGTTGTAGCTGTTGCTGTTCTTTCTTTCAGCTTGTTGTTGTTGGTTGTCCTGCTTTATTTCCTATTTCTTTGTGCCTCCACACTCCTTTTAGCCCTTCCGAGCCCTCCTGGCTCGTGGGCGGCGGTGCGAGTCTCGGGTTATCGGGCCTTCCCGGTAATCGGATTCTCGGGTCGTTACAGCGACTGTCCTTGATAACTGGTCAAGGGGCCAAGCCTTTATTTAACGAAGACAAGGGAAAGATGCGGTGATAAATGCGACAGGCAAGCACACGAATGCAAGCGGTATTAAAAGTGAGATGCTGCACGCAAATGTAATCATGCAAAATTGATTTGTTTTCTCTTTTTTATATTTGACATTTTTTTTGTTTTATCATAAAAAGATTTTTTTTGTTTGCAAATATGTACATTTCTCTTTTCCATTTTTTTGTGCTTTTATCATTTCAATTTTTTTTATTGCTAACGTCCGGCAAGCACCCAAATGGCACCTAACCTATGTGAGACAGGGGTTTCTTACTAACCTCCCAGGTATCTTAAGTGCACGTCTAGGTTGATTTGGGCCTCTAGACCCCTCGAATGACCATCCCGCCGGCTAAGACTTACCCTGATGACAATACCGTCATGCCATGCTTAGGCTCCCAGTTGCTTCCGACCACAGGGATTCACCCAAAAGGTGTTTGAGGTAGATGATTTGCCCGACCCGGGTCTGTTTCCTCACAACTCTAGATGGTATAAGATGGAACACCCTGGAACCCTAACGACCAACCGCGCGACGCTGACCCGGAATCAGACGCCGTCGCACCCATAGGTGACGCCCTTGCATTGGCCTAAGCCCGAGGTTAAACAAGAAGACATCAAGGTGGTAAACAGGGGTCTTGACCAGCCAGAAACACAGAGACTCCTTCGCAGCGATAGCTTTTGCTTTTCAAAGTAGGCAACCAAAATGTGTATATTAAAATAAGGTCGCAGACCCTGGGCAGTTTTCACCTTTCAGAAACTCCATCGAACCTTCATCTTTAGAGGGAGAAGGAAGAGCGTAGGGGATAAACCTCCTGAGAGGACCGGCAAAGCCGTTAACCCGGCGAGCGAATAAGGGCCCATTAACTCTTTCCTTTCGGACAACTTCGGACCAAATCTCGAGCATTTACATTCCACGGCCCCCCTTTGTGGATTCAGACTTTTGCTTTGAGGGGTTCCGTTTATCGTACCAGGCACGGTCACGACCAGGCTTTTCTCTTGATTTTAATTTTGTATTTCTTTCTGTGAGGGAGATATAGTCGCTTGACGTTGGTGGGCTCCCTCTTCGTATGCCTGCGGGGACACTGCCCTCTTCTCGTGCTCTGATCGATGCTCGAGGAAATGGGTCCTACTCTTGCCTTTGGGGTTTGAGTTTCGGTTTCTCATGCTCAGCGTTTTAAGGGCGCCGACTGTCTCATTTGGTCGAATAGAAAAGAATAAAGATTACAGCTTCCGGAGATCTTCTAGGTGTGGCCCTACCGTAGGTGATGCTACCAACTTTTTTGAATAAAATACATAAGTGAACACATGTTAGCTTCCTTCGAGCGAGCATAGGCCGACGTGGCCGGACAGGGGTCTCCACGGTTCTGGCAAACCAAGACCTGGTGCCTACCAAGCCTTAATGGGCCCTATCCTAACATGAAGGTTAGATGCAGGGACTTAACTACATGGTGACTGCCAGACATCGGCGTTTTGAATTTTCCATATTTTTAGTGGTTTTCAATATTTCTTTATTTTTTGATGTTTTTATCTTTTCATGATTTTTTTGTTTGTGCTAAGGGTAGTATTTCTTAAGATAAAGCCCATTCCAGGGGTGGGATAACTCGGTCCCTTCGGCGTTGACTAGCTTGTAGGCGTTGCCAGGGTGCACGGCTTGAATTACAAATGGTCCTTCCCAATTGGGTTGGAGCTTAGAACGCGGCCCTCTAGGTTTGACAAAAATTCTTTTTACGACCATCTCACCGACTTTGAATTTTCTCTCAACGACTTTTTTTTGGTAAAAGCGAGCGAGTCTATTTTGATACACACGCGCGTGTTCGGCGGCGGCCAGCCGCTTCTCATCCAAAAGTTCCAACTGGGCGAGGAGTGAATTACGACGATCGTCGAGGGGAAATTCCTCATCCAATTGTACCCTGAGAGAAGGGATCAGAGTCTCGTACGGGACTACCGCTTCCATACCATAAGTGAGGGCAAATGGAGTCTGCCCGGTGGGGGTACGGATTGAGGTGCGATAGGCCCATAGGGCTTCGATAAGCTTTTCTGGCCAGTCTGAAAACTTACTAGACTCGCAGGTTTTTTTGATGATTTTGAGCAATGTTTTAGTGGTGGCCTCCGCTTGGCCGTTACCTTGTGGGTAATAAGGCGATGAATGATGTAATGCAATTGCGTACCTTTTGCAGAGGTCATGTAGGTCCTGAGAAATGAACTGTGACCCATTGTCGGTGACAATCGTGCTTGGGACGCCGAATCTGGCGAGGATGTTCTTTATGATGAACTTGCAGACTGTTGACGCCTTGATTTCCGCGTAAGCTTCAGCTTCGGCCCATTTGGTGAAGTATTCCGTCGCAGTAAGGATGAAAGATTTCTGCTTGGTGAGGGAATTGGGATCACCTAGGGGACCAATAATGTCGAATGCCCACATGGAGAAAGGCCACGGGGAGGATATTGGATGAAGTGAGGAAGATGGTGAATGGATTTTATCGGCGTGAAGTTGACACTTGACACACCTACGGACATAGACAGCACAATCCTCTTCCATAGTGGGCCAATAAAAGCCTTGATGAATGATCTTCTTGGCGAGCATCTGACTATTCACGTGGCCACCGCACACACCCGAGTGCATCTCCTCTACACATTTCCAGACCTCATCGTCACCAAGACATCTTAACAAAATACCAGTAAGGCTCCTCCTATACAACAATCCTCCAACTATGGCGGTTTATTTTAAATAAGTGGGGGATAAAACAAGATTTAGGTGAAAGATATCTAGAAGAATTTACAGGATGAGAAGAAATCAAAAAAATCAGTGAGGACTAAAGCCTCGGAAACAGTGTGAGAACGGGCAGGTGCCCGAGGAAGTTAACGTGGAAGGAACCGGGTCGAACCCGGGAGTGGGATCGGGAGGAATCAGAAATTGATGAATCGAGAGAGGCGGACTCGAAGGGTCCGGACGTAAAGGAGGAGAATCATGGGGAAATGAATCCGGAGGTTCCGGAGGAAGAAGATCATGAGGGACCCGATGCCCTGGGAAGTATGTAAAAAGGTAATTCAAAGGGGTGAAAAGAACGAAGGACGCGATGACTTGGAAGAACAAAATGATAAATCGAAAGAAGGAGAGGCCCGGAGGTTCCGGATGGGTATGGAAAGGAAGGGCGCGATGCCCTGAGAGAGATGGAGAATAAGACAAGATATCCGGAGGTTTCGGATGGATATGGGAAGGAGGGGCGCGATGCCCTGAGAGAGATGGAGAGTAAGATAATAAATCTGGAGGTTCCGGATGGGGGTGAGAGATGGATAAAGACATGGAATTAAATAGGGAGGGGTCCGGAGGTTCCGGACAGGGATGAATGTAGGGATCCGGAAGCTCCGGACAACGAGGAATGTGAGGGTTCAGGGACCCTAGAGCAGAGGAGCTTGATGACTTAGATTTAGATGACGGGAGGCGTCTCCTTAACCAATGGACTGCCCATAAAAAGAAGTTGAATAGCAGCATGAGCAGTGATGGACCGGGATAGGAAGTGGATGAACTGATGTGGGCTCCTTCAACAAGGGATTTATTGTCCTTAAGCTTCACTTTATGCTTTTCCCTCTTCTTGGTAAATACTCTCTCATAGTGCGGCCCTTCAACCTTCGACACGAGTTCTCGGCCGCCTGGGTTTGCAGGCTGATCCCAATGATGTGCCCAGGCAGAAGGCCTCTTCTTTCTCTGACCAACCGGGTCCATTAGTACGGTCCGGGCCCACATGCTCTCATTTGACGGACTTCTAACAAGGCCCTTTGGACATTCGTACATGAACGGTAACTCTCTTGGCAAAATATCAAAACAAAGATTTAAGAGCTCCGCTCGTGAAGTAGGGATCTTGACATGAAATGGCTCCCTTGGAAAAAACTCCTGTGATAGATGAACGGTGTCTATCATTGGAAGTTGGATGCTTGGCATAAGGAGCTTCATTTTTGGGGCACCGCTCAAGGCTGTTGGAATATCACACGTGATCATGCTGGGTAACATAGGCGTTCGCCTCTTGCATGGAAGTTGGTGGTGAGTAGACATGATGTTAAAAGCTTCCAGCAAGAACTGCCCTGACTCGCCCTCGAGTACAGAGTTCATCATCCCCTTTGTAGTGGAATGTGTCATCACCATGCTGGAGGAGAAACTCCTCTCTTGATTAGTCAGTTGGACTATGACCGAACAAGGGGTAATAAGAGCCTTGAAAGCATGTTGGCCAATGAGTAACGTGATCGTAGTTATTTTGGCCCCTGATTTGGTCAGCACCAATTCCTGAGGGTCCTTCTTGATGGGCATTGGTGCAGATGGAAATTCGGCATTCTCAAAGGTGACCGGCACAAGAACCCGAATCGGCATTCGGCAAATTAAATCTTGGATCTTGAATGGCATTGCCGTGGCCAAATTCTTCTTGTCCGATTCTTGATCATCATCTTTGGCACATGTATTTGTAGAAAGACACCCACTCCGAGAGGTGGTGGAAGGGGGCGAGATTGAGACAACAGGCTCAACGGGTAATGGAGATTCAATGATGGGGGCTATAGGAAGGGCAAGTGGAGGTTGAGACACGACGGGCTTCTCCTTGTTCTTGAGAGGAGACGAGGTTGGCTCGTGTGCAACAATCAATGGGCCCGGTTCAGGGTTAATCACGGGTTTAGGTAAGGGGAGTGGAGGAATAGGAATGGTTGGATTCGGGGTTACAAGGCTAGTGGAGGTTTTAGGTGGAGACGATGGAGGATTACTCGGTTGGGAACAAGAGTTAGTGGAATGCTCAGTGGAAGCCAATGGTGTGGGGGTTATTTGTACAATTGAAGGGGTGACAGTAGAAGGCTTGGTACGTAGGAAACGTCGGATTTTGGTGATACGTGGGGGGTTAAGGGTAGAAGGTGATTCATGGTGCATTGATGCGGGTTGTTGGGGTGTAAACCCGTCATCGTAACACCATGATGACTCATAAGCAGGGGTAGAACTAGTGGCTTCATCCTGAGCAGGGGGTTCTTGTGGGAGCAGTGGAAGAGGGAAACGAAGAAAACTCGGAGTAGGTGTATATTCAAAATCTTCATAAATTTCATCATGTGCCATTTCCAATTCTTTATGATCATCAAGTTCAAATGGACGCCGTGGTGGAGGCGTGTTGATGAGATGAGGTGATGTATATTGACATGGAGGAATTTGCGTATATAGATGTGGATGTGGAGGCGGAGAGCCGTATGGATTAGTGTGATGAATGGATGGTGGGCAGACGGCGTCCACTTGATCGTTAAAACTTGGGAGAACTTCTTGCTCACTCATATTCTCAATGCCATACTCATCTCTTCTCTCCTTCCAATCCTTCTCCATTTTAGTGATGTTATTCATGAAAGTGTGAAGGGGGTTGGCTTGAGGAGGGGAAGGAGGAAGAAATTTCCTCTCAATAACAGCCTGTAAGGCTCCAAGTTGAGAGCTGAGAGAGTCGACATGAGAAGCCATGAAATCCCAGGCATAGGGAACACTAGTGGAGGGGGAAGCTCCACTAACAGTGGCCTGTATTCCATATGAGGACTTATAGGACGGGCCAACGTCCATGGGATGAACCTGTGGGTCAGGATGATAGCCCCAGTATGAGTTGTAGACCCCATAAGAGTCGTGACCTGGGTCACACATTTGAGACCCATAACGGAAGGCGTCGGCCTCGAAACAATTGTAATTATATTCAGCCATCCATCATGTTTTTTGAGAGCGTAATAACATACACGAGCAAACAATTAGCATGGATTAACATACAAGTGAATGCTTTACGTCCCTTTTTTTGTTTTGATTTTGATATTTTTTTTGTGTTTTTAACCAGATCAGAAGTTCACACAAAATAGGAAGGACCCTAATTCCAATTTGTTTCACCGCCGTGTTAGCTAGGGTCTCTCGTCTCACCACGAATGAAATGACTAACTCCGGGGAACTTCAATGGTACAACCAGCCCAGTGAACGAAGAGGAGATTCTTCGATGTCGGGGACTTACGGAGGTCCCAGTGTAGGAGATTCTAGTCCGTTGAGAGGAATTCTCAAACGGAGAGTCCTTCCTTCACCGGGAAATGGTGATCCTCAAAAAATGAAAAATAGGATAGAAAAGAGGAATGGATGTATGCAATGGAATGCTGACAGATATATGGAGTGGGAAAACAACAGAAATAACAGACATATAATAAACAAAGAACCAATCAAAACTGACGGTGCTGCCGTGAGCACAACGGGGGCGCGCGCGGGCGCGAAGGTGGAGAGGCACGGACGGTGCCGAACTTGCAAGGGTAGCCGAAAGGAAGCAGTAGAGGTCCCACCGTGATCGCCAATCTGTGAGCGACGTCACGCGGTTCGGAGTAGCGGAGAGAGGACGCGGAGCGCGCGGGCTCCTCTTTTCTTTTGTTTTGGTGTTTGTTTGCTGCAACACAGAAATAAGAGAAGAGAGAGAAGGGGCCACCACGGGAGATTGCTCCGGCGGGGCAAGCGGGACAAGTGTGATATAGCAAAATATGGGGTTTAAACGGCCATAGCGGGAAGTGACTCGCCGCGGCCTCGGGGGGACGGGAATGGTGCAAAAATTAAATAACAAGAATTGAAACGGCCATTGGGGAAGTGACTCGCCGCGGCCTCGAGAATATGAGCAGAATATAGCAGAATATAAAAGAGAATATAAGAACAGAGATTTAAACGGCCATTGGGGAAGTGACTCGCCGCGGCCTCGAGAATATGAGCAGAATATAACAGAATATAGAGAGAGTATAAGAACGGAAATTTAAACGGTCATTGGGGAAGTGACTCGCCGCGGCCTCGATGATATGAGCAGAATATAGCAGAATATAGAGAGAATGTAAGAACGGAAATTTAAACGGCCATTGGGGAAGTGACTCGCCGCGGCCTCGATGATATGAACGAAATATAACAGGATATAAAGAGAATATGAGAACAGAAATTTAAACGGCCATTGGGGAAGTGACTCGCCGCGGCCTCGATGAAAAGATGTGATCGCCAGGGGCCGAAAGACCCCAAAATAAGAAAGTGATCGCGCCTACCTCAAGAGCGGGAGATGGCGGGTTGCTTCTTCCTCTCCTTCCGGTCGGCCGACGGAGAGGGCTTTCCTCGGCTACCCTTGCAAAACAACGACAAACAAATGACAAGTGGCTTAGAAAGATGAATGTGTAGTATTCATATCCTTGCAATAAAAATGATGAAATAACGGGAAGACACACACCTGGTTGGTGTTATCTTTTAAACCCCTCTCGGACTCGAGTAGGAGGAAAATGAGATGATGGATGCGAGATGATGAATGCAAAGAACTACGAAGAAAAGGAAAGAGTTGGCTTATTGGATGTGCCGGTGGTGAAATTCGGCGGAGCTCCGGCAGCGTGGGGACGACGTAGAAGCGCGGTGGATGAAGACGACCTTCCTCTCGCGAGCGTGGGCACCCGAGAAGCCGGCAGAACCTCCACCTACAAAAGACCCCACGGGTTAGAAAAATGACTCCGTAGCCTCTGGGCTCCGGCAGCCTATCGGATCACTGCTTAGCTCCCCTAGAACTGAGGGGGGGGCCTCTATTTATAGAGCTCCGAAAGGTGGAGGCGTCCAGGACCCTGGACACCTCCATCAGGGCCGAAATAATATTTTATTCTATTTTTATTGATTTTTTTATAATACTTTTATGGGGGCGTCCAGGGTCCCGGACGCCTCTAACAGGTCCACCGAAAACCGACGACGGCCGCACGCGGTTTGGCACAACGCGTGGTTTTGTGAGCGGCGTCTCGTGATTCAGAAATGGGCGCGTCTAGTCAGCTGGACGTCTCTAAATTTGGCTTTTTTCACACACGACAAACCGTCGTTCGGTGGGCGGCGCCCGTGAGGGAATTTATGGAGGCGTCCAGGGTCCTGGACGCCTCAAAATATATATTATTTTTATTGTTTTTTGTCTTTTATGCCAGGGCTAGATTTTTGATTTTTTTATAATTTGTTTTATGGAGGCGTCCACGGGCCTGGACGCCTCCAATAATATATATTGATTTTTTTTATTTTTAATGCCAAGTGGCATTTTAATCATATTTTATTTTTATTTTAATGGAGGCGTCCAGGGGCCTGGACGCCTCCATTAATATATATATATATTTTATTTATTTTTAGGGCCCTGAGAAAAAATTAAAATAAATTAAAAAGATGGGGGCGTCCAGGGGCCTGGACGCCCCCATTAAGACCCACCCGGGTCTTTAAATCAGGCGTCGGCGGGCGCTCGGCAGACACCCTTCTTGGTCCCGGAACCTCTTGATGCGTCTGACTGGTGTTGATGCCGTCCGAATGCCGTGACGAGATGATTCCGGATGCCGAAAAAGGCGGAAGAAGACTCAGGAAAAGGAAGCACTCGAGCGATTCGAAATGCGTAGGCCATCGCGGGGCGTCGTATAGTAATATGAGACTTTCTATGAGACGTCAAGAATGGCGTGTCTACAATCACTACTCCTTTCAACAGATTTAAAGGGATGTCTAGGAAGTTTGACTTCAACACAAGTTTCACATCTAACTTTATTATTTAAATCCGTTTTAGGAATTAGATTTAAACCCATCATTCTTTTCATTGTCTTAAAATTTACATGACATAGTCTAGAATGCCATAAATCACTAGAATCTGAATTAACAACAGAAGTTGAGGAATCAATAGAAATATTGATATTATTGACCACATAAGGAGAAAGTACATTCAACTTAAATAATCCTTCACTTACATAGCCCTTTCCAATAAAATTTCCAAACTTAGTGATTACAACTTTCCCAGATTCAAAAACTAACTTATAATTATTCTTATTTAATAAAAATCCACTAATAAGGTTCCTTCGAATTGCAGGCACATGCTGTACTCCTTGGAGAGATAGGACATTTCCTGAAGTTAACTTCAAATCAACTCGTCCTTCCCCCACAACTCGAGCAGCACTGGAGTTCCCCAAAGTTACACTCTTGTTGGTGGCCTGATAGGTGGCAAAAATATGTCGATCAAAACAAACATGAGTGTTAGCCCCCGTATCAATCCACCAATCATTAGAAAAATTAATTAAATTTATTTCAGGGAATGATGTTACAAACCTATCAGAAGGCTCAGAAGTAGAAGCTCCAGAAGTTATCATGTTAACTTGAGGATTAGGAGTTTGGTTATGATCATGGCGATGAAACTTGGGACGAGGTCTGCCACCATCTTTTCTCTCATAGCAATTCTTGGCAAAATGACCTGGTCTACCACACACATAACAACATTTCTGATTAGACTGATTCTTAAAATTTTTCCCTTTAGCCTTATAGTTTTGATTCCAATGATAATTGGCCTTCTTATTATGGAACTTAAGATTAGGATTCTGGAACTTGGGATTATTGCAATTTTTATTTTTGTTGTTGTTTTCAGTCAGGTTGACATTGGAGGAGTTTTTAGACTCAATCAGTTTTCTTTGTTCTTCCTCAATCCGAATAGAACACTGAAGTTCATCTAATGAAATCTTAGAATGTTTATGCTGAAGGGATCTAGCAAAATTATGCCAGGAAGGTGGAAGTTTATCAATCAGACATGAAACAATTAAATTTTCATCCATGTTTTGACCTCTAGATTTCATTTCACATACAATGTTAAGGAATTCATGGGTTTGTGAAACAACAGATACGGAATCAGACATGGTGAAATGCAGAAATTTAGAAGCAATGAAACGTTCAATTCCAACATCTTCTTTACCATACTTATCTTCTAATGCTTTCCATAATTCTCGTGCAGTAGGAATTGAACAATAAATATCATATAATGTATCATGCAAATTACTAAGAATTCGACCATGGCATAGATAATCTTTTTCATTAGGAGTGTATGCAGGTTTTACAAATATAGAATCGACTGCAGAAGATGTATTATTTGCAGGAGTGGATGAATCATGAGTGTGGTCTGTATCAGAAGAGGATGGCACATCTTTAGATTCGCTGATAACAGAAAACAGACCAAGAGAGGTCAGAAGGAATTTCATCTTCTGTTGTCATCTCTTAAAGTTAATACCCGAAAATTTTTCAGGCCTTAGGTCATCCATATTAGACACCGACAATCCAGACATAGCAATCCGTCTTTCGTTTCAAAATTGTTGGGAAAAATTAAGGGAATATGCTAGTCCGGAAGGATAAGAACAGACCAATTAACACAGTAATCTACTATAACAACAGAAAGGGAAACGAGTTTAGAATCGCCTGTTTAGGAGAGAAACGTGTCGTAGATGACACTATCTTTGAAACGAAAGACGCCCCCTCCTCTAGCATAGGGTTCACTGGCGCTTCGTCCCCGAGATATGACTCCCCACTGACTGCTCCAGGTGCAAGGCCAGAGTAGTCCTAATCCGATCACATGTTGATGTAGAATGCCCAGAGCAAAAAGAAATTTCAGAAGCACAGTTCGCAGTTTCGCAAAGAGAAGAAGAAGAAGTCCCCTTTTGTCTCTGAAACACGCCCCCTTATAGAAGTCTTGGGCAGTTAGAATCTCAACTCTAACGGTAGGCCCATAACTGGCCAAAGCCCAACAGGTGTAACCCAACGGTAAGTCAAAATCAAATTCAAAACTCGGTAACCGGCCGGCACAGCATAGCGCGGCCCAACCCGGCAAGGCACGACGCGGCTCGGCTCGGCACGGCACGGCACAAACAAACAAATAAATAAATAATATATATATAGGCACGGCACAAACAAACAAACAAATAAATAAACAAATAAATAATATATATATATATATTTATTTATTTCTATTCTTAATTCGACACACTATTCGAGCCCACATCCTATGCCCCTTGAGTCTCGACCCAAGGGTGAGCTCTCCAATACATAAATAAAAGGAAGTCTTTCCAACTTCCAATACGGGACTAAATATTAAATGAGGAATTTGAATCAACATAAGGACCATAAATTCTAACACTATCCTCTTCACCACTGGAGCGGTGGGCGGGACATCCCTCCGCCCAGATCTGGTGCCGATTCGCCATCTGCCACCCGGATCTAGCGTTGGATCGCCCCTCCCTCAACTAGATTCACAAAAGAAAAAAAACTTACATGTCGCCGACCGTCATCGCCTCGGGTCGTCAGACCTCGTCGAAGCACTCCTGCCTCGCCACTTCACTGCGTGGCACTATCGGAAAGCCACCAACCACCTGCAGCTCGGCCCCCTCCGATGCCCTGATCGAATGTCTAGGCTTCTATTTAATGCCGAACTGGTATGTGCCGGTCATCTCACACGTACCGAAGAGAGAACCGCCCCAAACCGTTCTATACACTGCGAGATGCACCAGTTCGTGCGATTCAACGTGTGTCGCGTGCGTGCCACAACCTGGACATACCGATTTTCATTAGGTACAATTCGGTACATGTGATTCGCAGCGTACTAAACCGATATGTCAAACTATGATGATTCGGTATGTCCAGGTTGTGCATTATATTATTTTTTTATTTGATATGCAATAGTTAAAAAATCAGTCCTTCCGTTGCCATTTATGTAGAAGTCAGAGATCGAACACCTTGAATCTTGAGTTAGACCTCTAAGATTGTTAGGTTCGGAAAGGAGAGACCGCCCTTGAGATGAGAGGAACTTACAGACATGGAAATAGCATCAAAAAGAGCTCTAGGAGATATCATAGTGGACAACCTTACGATGTTTAACTCTTGACAATCGCCAGCATAGAGGAGGAGCACTCGGACGAGAAATACGTAGCGCTCGACTAAAAAGGTGGTGGAGTTTAGAGGAGAAAGAGAGTGTTCGAACAAGCGTAAAAGATGGAGAGATATGTGGACCAGTCCATAAGAGATGGAGATGGAGATTTTACTAGATTGGGGAAGGGTGAGAGGCTTAATATAAGTTAAGAGTTTGAGGGGTGTAGATTGCATACTTCCCTCGCCATCTGGTCAGGGTCTTATTTATAGAGTCTTCTTCGAGTTTGTCTCGTTGACTTTTACCTTCTAACTCGGTGCTACTGGGGTTAACCTGCCCGTAGAGGCATGGGTCGTCTGTTGGCTCACCTAATAAGAAAAAAAGAGGCGTGGGTGCTGACTCGCTGTTCATTTGTTAGAGGCGTGAGCACTGTTCCGCCGTTTCTTTACCATCTGGATCGTTATGCCATTAATGTGGTGATAGTTGTTGGGGACGTATGTTGCTCACGGCCAAAAGATGGGAGCGCACATAACGTACGAGGTCTGGACCCCAGGCCAATCCTCTGGCATATCTTGGCAGGTTATGTACTGGATAGTGTGCCGGTTGATGTTGGGCCTTAGACTGTGGACCGATTGATGTTGGGCCTTATTGGGCCGGACGAACTCCCCTCTCCTCATTTTCCTTAACCTTTAATCGTTGCACATTTCCTCTGGGGTTTTTTAAAGAATTTTATTTTGATGAATAATTATATAAATATATCTAATTTTGATATATTTACTAAACTATATCTTATCATCAGTAACTAACCCATCTCGTCACCTGCTCGTGTGATTCTTGTATAAACTATAACATAAGTACGTAAATATAATGCTATTTGTGTAATTGATAATCTACGCATGTAAATGGGTTGCATTATAATCATTCGTGTAAACTGTATTTCAATTGTATAAACTCTAACACATTTATGTAAATATGATATCATTTATTTAATGACAGTGTACACTGTACATGTGTAAATAAATTGTACTATATATGTATATAAACTTGTATTGTAATTGTGCAAACTATATCACTTGATAAGGGAAGAGGCACAATTTTATAAATATTTTGAAATCACACATATTTAGGTAATTATTTATAAAAATAAGATAATTTAAAAATATATTCTCATTATCTGGGCCCACCGAGCGGGCCCACCGCGCCACAGGGGGCTCCCTCGGGCCCGGCTCCCGATTCGGTTTTTTTTTTATGCACTACTTTTATTCTTTGCCCCCTTTCCTCGCCCAAGTCACGATGATGCCCGAGGACGCAGATCGCCCTTTTCACGCGTTGGCATCTGCTTGCTCGACCGCCGCGTGGGGCCCTCGACCACACACGCACGTAGACAACCGCTGGCGTCGTCGGGAGGATGCCCCACCCCCGCCGCCTGACGCTTCCGCTCAGTCGCGTCTCCGACTCTCCGCCATCAGCCACCGCTGACTCGTTCGCGCGAACTCGTGACAATGGTCTGTCGTGACTCGTAATCCAGTCTTAATGAAAGCTTGGCCCTGTTATTCCCAATTAAACAAAGGAGTGGCATGTGAACGGACTCTTAAGATCAGGTCTTACGCAAATATTTTTAGGAAAAAAAATCAATGCAAAGAAAAATCATCACAATTTCCTTTTAAATAATAATAATATATATGTATAACCTCTATAAGATAGCGCAATGTACATGTTTTATCTTCCTAGTGATCGTGGAACGAAATTACGTTGAAATCTCAAAATTATAATGTTAAGATCCACATATTCAGGGTCATATTTACGTGTCAAATATAGATGTGAGATTAATATCTAAGTTTCAACACTATCTCGCATCGTCCGTCAAGATGAGCCGTGAAAATTAATTGAGTGACGATGGAAAGATATAAAATTGGGCCCAACACCATATTACGATATCATGTTAAAATATGAAAATCACGATATTGAGATTCACATGTATGCATAAGAATCTTAACTCAGAAATTGATGTGCGACTAATACCTAAGTTACAACAAAATAATCTAGCACAATTATAATTTTATTTGTTTGAAGGGTAGGATGAAGATGAGTTAATCCAAAATAGGTAATTTGTTTCAAATTAAATTTATTTTTACCGGTGACGAGGGATGACTTCCGTAATTTATCCACGTGAGATAAATGATTTAGGGTTAAAATTTAATTAACAAATGAGGTAGACTTAAAACAACAGAAAGACCCCCTCGTTCATGAAGTATAGCTCAATTATGCCCATTTGTTCGTTTCACGTGGAACCAATTTATATCTTGTTTAATAACTCAATTAAACATGGATAAGAGTAATTACATTTTTTTCACTTGTCTAGGGATTCAAACAAATTCATTACTGCAAAGCCAAATTCATTAATATCAGAGAACTCAAGTCATTAAGAGTAATATTTAGTGCATTTTGTGTACTAATTATATTCATCGGTATAATTAGTGTAACACTTAATATTTTTTTTAAATTTTTTTTGACTAATTTTCACGTCTAATCAATTTGATGTGTCGTTCACGTCACTAGATGACGTGACCTAAGAGCCACGTAAAAAAAAATTATCCCCGTGTGAATTGTGAAATTAGTTTAATTTTATTATTCACGTCACTATTCACACGGTTGAGATTTTTCTTTTAATTGACTCCATGTCACGTCGTCCGATGACGTGAACAATATATCAAATTAATTAGATGTGGAGATTACTAATTTTTTTTTAAAAATATTAAATTTTATATTAATTATACTGTTGGTAGATGTAATTAGTGCACGGACTAAATATTACTCGGTCGTTAAACTTGTCCCAAAGAAGACTTCGGCTTGTTTAATATGCAAGTGGTTCAAACTTTATTAAAAGTATGATTTTTTTAATAAAAAACTTGAGTTTACTCGTTCACATCCGTGGCAGTCGTCTCACCGTTGGTACACAGCGCAGTAGTGTCACCCGCGAGTGGCCGGAACGCGGACTCTTCGGCACGAAGCGTCGGAACCCGAGGCGCGGTTTTGAAGCCGGTGGAAGGCGACAGTGGAGCAGGAGCTTGCTGTTGCTGCCGCCGCCCAGGAGGGGAGAGTGGTTGGTAGCGGGGGGAAACGGCGGCGTCCTCTGGTGGGGGTTTTCGCCATTGGCCGCCTTCATCTTTGTTTTTCTCCTCGCCTTGGCTTGCCACACTCCTCTGGAGGGCTGCCTGGTCATGCAGCGGTTGTTCCTGGGGTTGCTGGCGTGGGCGGCAGCTCTGGTGGAAGCCCAGGCGGCGACAGCGATCGCCTCAGGTCAGTGACTCCTCTTCTCCCTTTTCTTGCTTCTGCTCTTGATGCATTTGCCGGGAAATTGAAGAGAATTGTCTTTTGGAGCACTGGGACCCCTCTGTGGACGGCCCGCGTGTCCTGGGCTGGAACCCGGGTTCGTCTTTTGTTTCTCGATTTCTGGGTCCGTGGCGTCAAGTTCGTTGTTGGTGTTGTTTGATCTCTCCATTTTTCTTTCCTTGGTCTTCCTTGATATTGCATTGTTTGTGTGGAATTGCTTTCTTGACGTTCTCTAAATTTGTTCTGTTGATTCGTCTCTGTTTTCCCGTGGTGCCGTGGTTTGGAGTTGGGGCTTGTCGGTTAGTTCCAGTTCTGGAATTTCCCTCTTCTTTTGTTTCTATCGCATTTTCTGCAATCTGCCAACCGATCTATGGCTTCAAGACTGTATAATGAGGGCCATTTGGCTTGTCCTATATAAACGTTTCGAGCCAGGAGAGTGCGTTGTGAAGGCATCTTTTCATGCTTTATAATGTGAGGTGCGTACATGAACTTTTGCACCTTATGTACAAAAGCGAAGGTGCTCAATTGTAAATGGCAGAATTTGCCGAGTACTAGATTGGTACTCGAGAATAATGCCCGGAAGATTACGACTATTATGACGGTCTACAATGCACATACACTCGACTGAAGCATCGATAATGCAGATGAAAATGAAGCAAAAAGGGCGGCTGAATGAGTTGATCGTGTTTTTTTTTTATGGCCTTGGAATGAATTTAATCTTGCGTCCTATGGGCAGTGGCAGAGCTAGAATGAGAAGTCAATTTTTGTAGGGAAATACATTACACTTTGAACATAAATCAATAAATGAATTTTCATGGACCACCTTTTTGGATAAGATGAAATTTTAAGTTTTTGAAGGTTAAATAACAGTTTCAAACTAGTAAATAACTTTATTAATAACACATAAAGAGTGAGGCGATTACCTTCCTGACCCCTTGGCGCTGTCTCTGCATGTGGACTGCACAGTTTTCCCCTCCCTGCTGACAAACTTAGATCAGGTTTTTTTGTACAGTTGGGGCAGGCACTGGCATCAGGTTGACAGCCAGCTAGGAAAACAGCTCAATTCTCATGGATTCAGTCCTCCAAGTCCTAAGTCGACCCTAGATTGGTGGCACAAAGCATCCATGATGAAGAGGGTTACACCAGTGTATGTACAGTGTATGCTTTCTAGAGATACACCCAACTATTCTGATCATCAACCATGCACATATCCTTAACTGCATGGACTTCAAAGTGATGATTCTATTACAGCATTGACAGTCGAGCAATTGCATGTATATAGAAAATATAGGTGGAATACGTTTTCTTAGATAAACTTACTGTTAGATACAAAGTTTGCCCTAATTTACATGTCGCATATGCAATATAGAGAATGTACTGATGATGCGAGCTATTTTGTTTTTTGAAAGTGCGTAGTACCACTAAATGTATCTGATGGTGCGAGCTATACCACTAAGTTATTGGATGACCCATAAACCATAAATATAGTAAGGAATCAGCTGCATGGAGGAGGTAACTTGGACAATTGCAACTCTTCCATGGCAACTATATACCTTTTGCGTATGTTCACATCTCAATTGGCTTCAGAGTCATGGTTTGCTATTAAGAAGTACCTTTGCATATAGAAAGAACACATGGAAAGGCAAAGAAAGAGAGAATGAATAAAACTATGACGTCATCTCTGATCTCTTGAACTAAATCTAACTCTTTCTGATATTTTGACATCTCTATTATGTGAATATGGAGTATTTTAAGGAATTCCTCCTGAATGAAGGTGGAGCATGTGAATTGTCAACTTTTGCTGTAGCACAGCTATTTTCTATTTTATTTGCCGAGTGCAATGGAGAACAAGGAGGCTCTTCTGATGTGCGTAAGACCTAAATGGAGAGGCCAAATTCCATGTAAACATAGTTGAATGCTGACTAGCACTTCCCTCTGGAGGCATTTTGCCTCAGGAGACACGGTCACCTGTACGATGGGAGAATGAACTGACAACTGAAGGGGAAAGGGGTGTCAGGAGGATGGGTTTTCTTATAATAAAAATATTTGGATGCTGGCAACCTGCCAAACAGCAGGATCCGACTGACGTATGTGAGGTTTTTGGTATGTAGGCCAACTTTTCATGTTTATAAAATATTTAAACAAGCAAACAATGTTCATAAGAATGTGACCTCTAGTTGAATACCAACATACGTCATCAAGTATTCTCAAACCTTCAAATCATGCAAGAAATTGAGAAAAACTGTCATAAGAGATGGAATCCTGCAGTGGATGACTTGGATTAGGACAGGGTTGGTCTGTAGCCGACTAGCCATGTAGGCCAATAGAAGACATGATTTAAGCTTCTAACAAGACTGTGAACAAACTACAAGGATGAGGTAGTGCCTTTCAGTGGGTTTAGAGGTCATTCATGATCCTGAACTGTATTTTGACATTTGAAATGGTTCATTATTTAAATATGAATAGTAAAAACAGGCAGAATCTCTAACACTTTTTAAGCAAATAGAAAAAGGCAGGAAAGAGGTAACCAGATGACAGGACGAGAATTGGATTAGAATTTATGCACATTACACCCATATCCTGAGCATGGAGGTGGTTTTTCAGCACATAACAGGCATAAGGAATAGTCCACTTCGCTAAGGAAATGTTTGCTGCAAAAGAAAAGGAAAAATCCTTGATCTATGCTTATTGATTTGAGGCCACAAGAAGCTAAATACCATTTAATTGTCTTGTTTAGATCTGAGTTTCTTGGGGGAGTAGAATATGCTTCTGGCACTTGAAATTATTCTTTCTGGATGTTATGTAAAATAATTGACTAGAAAAGATCATCTCTCCCCTACGGTCTGTGCAGCAGAATAAATAGAGATTCTTTTTTATTTAAGTTTTCTCCCATACCTCCAGATTAAAGAAACATGGTTCCATAAATCTTGCGAGGCATGTGAATGTTTATGTTGTCTTTCCTAATGTTGTATTCAAGGGTAGCTTGTGGCTTGTGTGAGATATCATCTAGGCATGATGGCCTCATGTTTTTATTGAAAGGCTCCTTGTAAGTGCTAAAATCCATCCACTAAGGGTCGAATTGGGACTATCTTGGACCCCTACCCATAGAACACCCAATAAAATAAGTTGGCAGAGCAGACTGTCACATTCAAACAAACTCAAGAATCTTATCGTTCTTTAAGATTAAGATCTTTCATAAAGAAAAAATTATAGAATATTGGATGAAGTCATAAATTTCTCTCTCTGAATGTGCATTTTCATGTTTATTGGTCTAACCAGTAAATTTTTATAATTTATGCACAAGTTTTACAACATGCATTCTTAGGAGGAAGCAAACTTCAAATCTACATGTGTTTTGCCCTTGATATGGAGCATAGTGACGGGAAAAGAAAAAGAATGTTGTTCAAACCAAAGAAATAGTGAAGCCTTGTAAAAAAAAAGAAAAGAAAGAGAGAACATCTGAGGGCAGCCATCAAATGTGCTTCCTTCTGTCTATGCAGAGGAGACAAGAGAAGGGGGACGCTTCCCTGTTGTGCTTAAACACAGAGAAGGGGAAGCACCTATATTCCCTCGCCAGGAAAAGAGGGAGAGGCCTCTGCTGCTGCTCCGCCAGAGGATGGAAAGAGAAAGAGAGGGTCTTGAAAAAAAAGAGGAGGGAAGATCCCTAATAGAACAGTAAAGGAGAGATGGCAGCACTAGATGAGAGTCCAAATAGGACTCTAACAAAAGGTGAGAGAGAGAGAGAGAGAGAGAGAGAGAGAGAGTGAGAGGAGTCCAATTGGACAGAGCCCACGTGCAGCTCCCTTCTCTGTTCTCTATCCTGTGGTCTCTCTCTCTCTCCCCTATTTTTAAGAGGTTGTTTTCTGTTAAAGAAAAATACAAAAAAGGCAGAAAAAGAGGGCAGAGAGGGAAGAGCCCGGAGGCTCTCCTCCCACTACCTCCGGGTCCCTCTTTCTCTCTCCTGCGCCGCACTCTCTCTCTCTCTCTCTCTCTTTTAAGGAGGGGTTATTTTCTATTAAAGAAAAATACAAAAAGGGTAGAAAAAGAGGGCAGAGGGGGAAGAGCCCGGAGGCTCTCATCCCACTACCTCCGGGCCTCTCTCTCTTCGTTCTTTCTCCTGCTCCCCCCTCTCTCTCCTATTTTTAAAGAGAGGTTATTTTCTATTAAAGAAGAATACAAAAAAGGCAGAAAAAAGGGCAGAGAGGGAAGAGCCCGGAGGCTCTCCTATCACTACCTTGGGCTCCCTCTCTCCCCCTTCTCTCTCCTGCGCTCTGAGTTTATTTTCTATGAAAGAAAATTACCAAAAAACATAAAAAGAGGGCAGAGAGGGAAGAGCCCGGAGGCTCCCTCTCTCTCTCTCTCCTATTTTTGAGGAGTCCCATTAAAAACATACAAAAGAAATGCAGAAAAAAGAGAGTAGAGAGGGAATGAGCCCAAAAGCTCCCTCCCTCCTTGAAAAAATGGCCCATTGGTCTTTTATGCAAATTATTAGGGGCTTTTACGCAAAGTGCCCCCCTCTCTTGAAAACAGCCCTGTAGGGGGGTTGCCATACAAACTTATTTTTCTTTGGTTTTTATATAAAACCCCAATCTCCAATTGTACTACAAACAGCCCGACAGGGTGGCTGCACATGTGACTCTATTTTTTTGAGTTTTTATGTAAAATGCTCAATACCCCCACGGGCATCCCATTTGGGGAACGAAGAAGTCCTGGAAAGGTTGCTTATACACTCTCTCTCCCTACTCAGGTGAGAGTCATGCCCTAATTTGGCTAAGTGCTGTCCATGGTCCATGTGGCTTTAGACCACTTGACCATTATGTCCAATTGGCTTGGACCATTAGATCCAAATCCAATCAAGTCCAATGGGCTTGGACCATGGAGTCCAAATGCCCAATCGACTCAGATCATTGGGTTCGATATCTCAATTAAGCTCAATTGGCTTGGACCATTGAGTCCAAAGGCCCAATTAGCCCAATGGGCCCAGACCATTGAGTTCAAATGCCCAATCGGTTCAGATCGTTGGGTTTGATATCCCAATTAAGCCCAATTGGCTTGGACCATTGAGTCCATTATATGCAATTGGCTCATCATAGTCCCATTGGGGTCAGACCATTGGGTTTGGGAACCTAATTAGGCCCAATTAGCTTAGACCACTGAGTCCAAAGGTCCAATTAAGCTAATTAGCTTGGACCTCTAAGTCCATTATGCCCAATTGGTCCATAATAGAACCAATTGGCTGGACTACCAAGTCCTTCAAGTCCAATCGGCCCAGATTGTTAAGTCTACTTAGCCCAATTGGGCCCAATTAGTCGAGTCAACTAATCTTTCCATGTACTTGACCGATCTGGCCCAATTTTGATGTAATTTCTCCATGAATATGAATAAAAGTCAATGTTTTATTCATGTGCCTTACCATGTGTGTGCGATTTGTAATGTCGGTCCTATGGGTTAAATATCCAAAATTCCCTTCTGACCTCATCTGGACCTTACCCAAGCTGTGCCCTAGGCAAAATGACCAAAATATCCCTAACATAATAAAAATCTCTAAAAATCACAAAAAATCTCAAAAAATGTGAAAATTCCCAGAATACCCAAAATAGTCCTGAAACCCTAGAAGGAGACCTAAAATTATGAAAATACCACTAAGACCATAGAAATTCACAAAAATCCCAAAAAATCTCAAAAAATATAAAAAATATCCAGAACGCCTAAAATACCCTAGGACTCTAAAAGATGGTCAAAATGATGAAAATACCCTTAATGCACCAAAAACTTTCAATAATCATAGAAAAATCCCCAAAAATATTAAATCCTGAAAATACCCCTCCAAGCCCTAAAAATTCTCAAATGACCAAAATACTCTTGGAAATCAAAATACCCAAAATTCTTCCAAACAATATCCCAGGGTTCTAAAACCCACCAGAGTCGCTAAAAAATACCTTAAACCCTAAAATGGTTTCTAAAACCACATGAACATGTGAAATGACTAAAATAACCTTTTGACCCAAATAACTTAAAATCAACTCAAACCAATCTAAACCACCTAAAATACCTTTTATCCCATTACGGACTGCCAAATGTATTTGTAGAGCTTGTGTGAGTGGTGTAGTTATATATTTATGGTTTGTTCGGCATCCAATGAGTAGTTAGTTAATCAAGGGTTTTCGGCCGTCCAACTGATGTAACTAACACCGATCGAGGTCAATGGGGAAAGGTCCAACACATGAACCCATAATACCTGATAAACATATTTCATAATATTCTAAAGATTTATTCTATAGTCCTGGAATATATATGTCATATGATCATCATCATCATCAGAGCCTTATCCCAATTATTTGGGGTCGGCTACATGAATCATGTTTCACCAAAGATTTCTATCAAGTGCTATATTTATATTTAAACCCAAGAAGCTAATGTCCTTCCTAATAACATCGCACCATCTCATTTTAGGTCTTCCCCGAGCTCTTTTACTAACATCCACTAAGATTCGGCCACATCTTTTAACCGGCGCTGAGTTAGGGCGACGAAGCACATGACCAAATCACACTAATATATGTCATATGATGTGATGTAATTTTCATATTCTCACAAATGTCTTATCCTATCAGTTAGTGTATTCCTCTTTGGCAACCAGTCTATCTAAAAGGTGATTTGAACTATGAAAATGCATCAATGTTCTGAAAACCCATAGTGTGACATGTGAAATTTGGATCATGACATATATCCCTTTCTTGCCCGTATCCTGAAGTACAGGGGTAGTATTTGTGAGAACATATTTCAAACTTGGTGTTTGACTTATGTTTTGACATAATTCTGGAGTCTGCTATGTGCATTTTTCAGAAGAGCACAACATGTTTCATGTTTCTCTCTTGATCAAATAAATGGATGCATTTATGTTTTATAAATACATGACCCTTATCTGGTTACAATTTTATGTCATCTTTTTTTGATGTTCTCGCACTGTTCCCCTCTCAATGCAGACTGTCCCTTGGACTTGAGTTGGTCAAATTTTACTCTAGCTGCTTCTGCTTGTTCCAATCAGAATGAGAGAGGAAAGTGCTGCCGTTACATCAATGCGTTGGTTGCAGTTTCTGTTGCTCGCTATGCAAGCTCCACAGGTACCTTGGGGGTTCCAGAAGCATTCTCAGAAATGTGTCTACGCTCCATCTCAGAGACCTTGCAAATTTATGGTGTTCCATCCAATGCAATGCTATTCTGTGGGCTTGGAACTAAAATTTTGGTTAATTATCAATGTGAAGGCCGAACAACTGTCTTAGAAATGCTACAGTCTCCCAATTTTACTAACGTAGTAAAGAATTGCAAGGTGCCACTATCTCTAGAAAGTAGCTGTAGAAGATGCTTAAACTCTGGCATTGTATACCTTCACCATCTAAATGGAGTTCAAGATAATGTTACTTTAAGTACATGCCGTGATGCAACTTTTGTTGCACTTTCAAACCAAGGAGGGAATACATCAGCTGGTGACGTGGCAGGGTGTTTCTTTAGTGTTCAGGACCTTATTGTTCATCCAGGTAAAACACAAAACTCAAGGCTCTGGGTCAATGGAAGGTTTTCTTGTTAAACATTTCATCAACTTTTTTTCCATTTTGAGATATGCATTTCCTTTGTCTTTAGTGCCATAAAATACTGCAATAAAGGATGACTAGATCACATATTCTTAGTACATATTTCCACTTTGATTTTCTTTGTGTTTGTGATCTTAAGATCACTGTGCTGGATATGCTTGAGAAAGGGCCAATTTGCTGATAGCAAAATCAAATTAAAGATTGGTTTTTATAAGAGGCTTCAGCAAAATAAACATCTAAACATGCCCATAACTGATGACCCATTATGTTTTCCAAGTAAATTACAGTCCCAGTAAACCATGTACATTATGACAACAATGAACGTCTGGGAAAGTAGTATTAATCCATGCAAAAATAAACTGTAGAAAAGAGGCTTTTTAAAGATGTATATGTAATGTCTGCTATGTACATGGTTGCCCTTCTTAAAATCGCTGAACATTCAATCAGTGTTTGTTTGGCTGGAAGCACTAATGCTCTGCTAATTAAGAAGATCAAGAACAAACATGCATGTATGAACTTTTAGAGTATAGTAGCAAAAAGCCAAAGAAAGAAAGATTATTATTCTTGTAGGCTATTTTGATGCAATAATGGCTATTCCATTGGAACATTCAAGTATGTTATAGTCCTAAGCATTTCTCAAGTATATCAAGTATAAAGCCTTTTTTTATTACAATGAGAGTCCTTGATGAGGAGCAATTTAGAACATAGATACCATGATTCCATCCTCATACCCTGAAGAATTTTACACAACGCATTAGTTTGTTCTTGTTGCAATGGTTACTCTTCACTATAGCATGTGGCACCATCCACTTTAAAAAAAAACGGTTAGTCTTCACTGTATGTTTTTTTTCGAGGTTCGCCGAATAAGATCGGATCGGCCCAGATTGGCCGATCTGATCGGTTTTTCGGCGAACCAACCCGATCCTGAGCCGGCTGGTCCCAATCCTTCACTGGGATTGGCCGGATCGGCCGGGCTTGGTTTGGGATCGGCCGGATTGGTGCAGCCGATTCCGGGCGATCCCGCCCATGGTCCCCATTTGAAATTCAAAAAAAAAAGTTTTGGGGGGAAGGCCAACCAAAGGTCTTTTGTCCTTGGGGATTTCAAAACTTTTGATTAATTTGTTGTCCCCTAACATTATTTATCACCCCACCATGGTTCCCTCTCTCTCTAGCACTCTCTTTCTCTCTCTACAAGGACTTTCTCTCTCCTCAGAATTAGGCTTAGGGGGTGGTTTTTTTTTCTTGTGTTTTGATTACTTTGTGGTCCCCTAACATTGTTTATCACCCCACCATGGTCCCCCCTCTCTCTAGCACTCTCTTTCTCTCTCTACAAGGACTCTCTCTTCTCATAATAGACTTAGGGGGTGATTTTTTTCTGTTTTGATTAATTTGTGGTCCCCTAATGTTTTAATTTTCTTCCTTGGTTTGTCTTTGCATTGGCCAAAGGCATGACATCTTCTAGTGGGCGTATGTCAACTATTTCACGTTAAATTTGATATACAACTATGTTAGAACACTTTTTCCATTTTTTCATATTTTTGGAAGTTTTTTTGATATTTTTTTTGGACATGTCTATCCCTAGCCGAGTTTGCTGGCCTGACTCGGCCGGGATCGGCCGGATCGGTCGATCCCACCAATCTGGATCATTTTTGGATCGGTCGATCTGATCCCGATCCCCGATTCTGCCTGCCTTGGTTTTTTTTAATAGCTTTAGTAACTGAGAGTTAAGATTATAATTCTATTTATAAGTTTACCAACAAATTCTAGCTTACATGTTGTACATGAAGGTGCCTTGACCGCCTTCTCTCTCGTAGCATCAATGCTAGGTGCTTGCTGTTAGTTATCCACTATGAAGATATGGAATTGTGCAAATATCACATGAGAAGGTTTCTGACTCTTACATTGCTAGTTTCATTGGATTGTTCTTGTGAACTTTGTGATGCATGATTATTTTACACAACGTGCTAACTGGCATAACGTGTCTTGTGAAACTGGTGGATGAATCAAAATATTCATTGTGTTTTGGGCAGCTCATGATAATGCAGGTTATGCTTGTTCTCTCTCTCTCTCTCTCTCTCTCTCTCTCTCTCTATATATATATATATATATATATATATATATATATATATATATATATATACACACACACACACATTTATAAAGTATGCATGCATATATGTGAACTTTTTGTTGCTTTATGAGTTATCTTTTTACCTCCCATAGTTTTTATGAACCTGCTTGGAATGCATCTTTTCAGTGTTAATTGTCTGCTGCTCTTTCCATCGGTTTCATGGCAAGAGGGTGTTTGTTTTCTTATTTTCTCATCTCACTTTGTTTTAAGCTCTAATTAAGGTTATGGTTTAGTTAATATTTCAGGGCCATCTCTTCAGCCACCTACACCTGTGGTTTCTCCTAGTCCTCCCTTGGCCAAAGCTCCTTCTCAACATGTTACTGCCCTAGCTGCCAAGAGAAACCATCATCCGTACCATCTTACGTTGATTCCAGCAGTTGCCATAGGTATTACTGGCATGGCAATGCTGCTCTTGGTGATTTTGATTTTACTTATTCGTAGGAAGAGCAGAGAACTGAAGGGTTCTGAGACACCTGCTGGTACTCCTTGGGATGCATTCCCTCCGTTACCTGTCCTAAAGTGTCAGGAAGGTTTGTCCCTTTTTCTTATGTTATTTTTTACTATAAATCATTAGACACAAAACTATACTAGGAAATGATAAAGGACTAGGGCTTCTAACTTATTGCTGACGAGTTTCAAAATCTGTGTTTTTTAAGTTCTGATTATGACCAGTGGTCGTATGTTGCTCCATTCATAGTGAGCAATGGAATTTGGCTAGATGTGTGATATAAAACTTGTCATGATAGTTGAACAAGTAATGACCATAAATTGCTAACCATGTGACTTAGGTCAATGGTTCTCAATCATCATCATCATCAGAGCCTTATCCCAACTATTTGAGGTCGGCTACATGAATCCTGTTCCGCCAAAGATTTCTATCAAGTGTTATATTCAGATTTAAACCTAAGAAATTAATGTCCTTCCTAATAACATCGCACCATCTCATTTTAGGCCTTCCCCGAGCTCTTTTACTAGCATCCACTAGGAGTCGATCACATCTTTTAACTGGCGCTGAGTTAGGGCGACGAAACACCTGTCCAAACCACCTGAGTCTATTTTCTCTCATTTTACTATCAATTGGGGCTATCCTCAAGTCCTTACGGATGCGCTCATTCCTAATCTTGTCTTTCTAAGTCTTGCCACACATCCATCTCAGTATCCTCATCTCTGCTACACACATTTTGTGAATGTGTTCCTTTCGGACTGCCCAACACTTGGTACCATATAACAAAGCAGGTCTCACAGTTGTTCTATAAAACTTCCCTTTGAATTTCACAGACATACGACGATCACAGAGGACTCCTGACGTGCTTCTCCATTTTAACCAGCCTTCATTAATCCTATGTGCAACATCGTCATAAATCTCCCCATTCTCTTGTATGATAGACCCTAAGTACTGAAAGCTATTACTCTTCGGAATGTTATGTCCATCAATTAGAACCATATTTTTCTGTACTACTCTCCCATTACTAAAATTACAATGCATAAACTCTGACTTGCTCTTACTAATTTTAAAACTTTTAGACTCCAAGGCATGCCTCCAACGTTTTAATTTAGTATTTAAAACATCAATACTCTCATCAAGTAAGACAATATCATCTGCAAATAACATACACCAAGGGATATCATCATGCAATTGTTTTGTTACTTCATCCATAACTAAGGCAAAGAGATACGAACTTAGTGCAGAACCTTGATGCAAACGTATAGAAACTGAAAATTCACAAGTCTCTCCAACAATAATTCGAACACTAATAATAGTACCTTGTACATATTCTTAACCAAATCAACATATCCTTGAGAGACTCCTTTCTTTCTTAATGTCCACCAAATCAATTCTCTCGGTACTCGATCATACGCCTTCTATAAATCAAGAAAAATCATATACAAATCTTTTCTCATCTCTCAATACTTCTCCATTAGCTGCCGTAGTTAGAAAATAGTTTCTATAGTAGATCTATTCGGCATAAAATCAAAATGATTTTCTGATATAGTAGTCATACATCGGAGGCGTTTTTCGATTACTATTTCCTAAAGTTTCATAGTATGGCTCATAAGTTTAATTCTCCGATAATTATTGCAGCTTTGAAAATCTCCTTTGTTTTCTCCGTTCCTTTGAAATTTTATTAAAAAGTTTAATTAGTCACTGAATACCATTATCTCCTAGACCTTTCCATACTTCAATATGTATGTCATCTGGTCCTAAGGCTTTGCCCACTTTCATTTTTCTTAAAGCATCCTCCACTTCTAACATCTTGATACGCCTGAAATATTGATATTTGTCAAAACTTGTTGACTCTTGGTCACCTTCTAAAGAGAAATCATTGACGCAATCTCCCTTAAGTAACTTCTGAAAATAACTATGTCAATTCTCTTTAATCTCAACATCCTTAGTTAAAATTATTTGATCTTCACCTTTAATACAACGAACATGTTGTAGATCTCTAATTTTCCTCTCTCTTAATTTAGAAAGTTTATATCTTTTTCACCCTCTCGGATTCCTAATTTATTATACAAATCTGCAAACGCCTTTGATTTAGCTTCACCAACTATTTTCTTAACCCTCTTTTTAGTGATTTTATAAGCTTCTAGGGTTTGATTGTTTTTGTTTGTTTGTCAAACTTTAAAGCACTTTGTTTTACTCTAATGGTATTTTGGATTTTCTCACTCCACCATCAAACATAGTTTTTCAAATTCTTTTTACCTTTAGATTTGCCTAAGAGTCGTTTTGCTACACTCTTTATACAATTTGTAGTATTATTCCACATTATATTAGTTTCTTGTTATAAATTCTAAATATTTTTCTTTAATAGATGATTTTTAAATGTTTCTAAATTTTTACTTTTTAAATTCCACCATTTAATCTTAGAACAATTATTTATAATAGTCTTTCGTTTGAATTTAGGGATAATGACATCCATTACTAACAACCTATGTTCAGGGGTTAGACTCTCTCTAGGAATAACTTTGCAATCTTTACATAAAACTTTATCGACCTTCTTAATAAGAAAATAGTCAATTTGACTTATATGTGTTCCACTCTTGTATGTTATTAAGTGTTTGTCCCTCTTCTTAAAGAGTGTATTAACAATTGCTAGATCATAAGCCATAGCAAAATCGAGAATAGTATAACCCATATCATTTCTATTGCCAAAATCCAATCCTCCATGAATCCTCTCATAACCTCTATTATGTTTACCCACATGACTATTAAGATCCCCTCCAACAAAGATTCTCTCTTCACTAGAGATATTTTGGATTAAACTATCAATAACCTCCCAAAATTACTTTTTAATGCTCTCTTCTAATCCTACTTGAGGTGCATATACACTAATTATATTCAAAATATCATCACCTAAGATAAGTTTAATTAACATCAGTCTATCCCCCAATCTATTAACTTATACAACTCTATCTCTTAAGTTTTTATCTATTATTATAACAATACCATTTCTACAGTTACTATTAACCGTATACCAAATTTTATATCCATCAATATCTATAGCTTTATATTTTTTCCACCTAGTTTCTTGTAGGCAAGCTATGTTAACCCTCCTATCCTTCATTAACTTAATCAATTCTAAACCCTTACCCGTTAAAGTTCCTATATTCTAAGTAGCTAGACGGATCCTATGTTTTTGGACTAGTTTCTTTACCCATGATCGTCTAACACCCCACACGGGAACCCTTGCCTATTTGACACCGCAATCGGGCGCCATTGCGGCACGTCGCTTATGGGGATCGCCCTAGCTAGCCCTTGCTCACTTATCATTCCATCCGGGTTCCGATGTAACGTGTTGCTTCTGGGGAATGCCCTAGTATTAGCACAAAATGTATTTAGATCAGAATTCATGTGGGAGATGCGACAAAATTTTACTGATGGCTGTCAACCTAACGCAAACCGAACCCAACCCAATTAAGTATCTTCTTGGAAATTGGAAACTTTAATTAGAATAAAATAAAAATAAGATTTAATTAAAAAATAAAAATAAATTAAATCAAATAAATTTATCTATTCCCATGCTATTGTCTTGCTTTCCGAATGAAACCAAAGGAATGTCTCATTATGATATGGATTTTATCTTTATCCTTTATCTTTTTTTTTACTCCCCTTTCTCATCCGGGCTTGGGACCGGCCATGGCGAAGTTAATTCTCAATCATAAATATTATTTATGTCTCATAGACTTGGTAAAATTTCTTCACTTGGGATCAAGTTCTAGATGGTAGATTTATTAGACTGTTTCACTTAAGTCTGATGAGAGTCAAATTAGCAGTGGCTATTTCCAAAATTAATCAATAGAGAATTCTTGATTTATTTTAAATTTTGTTAGATTCCATGAATTTTCACTTTTTGTTGATATTCATGAAGTATGAACTGAACCTTTACTGAAAATGTTAAACAAAGTTGAAATAATAGAATAGAGTCCAATTCCATCTTGAATGGCGTCACATAGCTCTGTATGATGAGGGTCTGCCATGTCTGAGCTCAATTTTAAAGATTCAGTGAGTTGGCGGTGGCTCAAAACTGGAAAATGTCATGTAGACAATCTTGTTAAAGTAAGGGAAATAAATTTATGATACCAGTAAATAGTTTAAGCAGGCTGATCATATTCAAATGAGAAAGTGGCATTTTTGCGGTGCAGTTGCCATGTTGCATGGGCAGCGTGGCCCTTTAGTTGAATTGCCAAAACTCATTATTGGGCTCAGTAAATAGTAATATTCAGATGCGCTATCTGAGTGACTTATCATCAGTTGTTAATTGGCTATTCCTTTAATTGGTTATTCCTTTAAAAATGCTATGGCAGAGAAGAGCTACATTTTCAAAAAGAAAGTGGCATTTGGTTTCCTAAGCTTTAAAGCAAAACCTAGGTTTGGCAATTTTTTGCTCCACTAGGATAAAAATATAACCAGTGCATCTTTGGAAGAGTCTCTGACCATGCCTGTTCAAGAGTGAGAACAACATATCCGTCCACATGAATTAAATATTACGTTTGCTGATTTCTTTCACTGAAAACATAACCCTTGCTGAGGAGTTGGTTGAATTTTTGATGACTGCAGGAATTGAAATGTGTCTTATTTGAGTGAGAACTGATAATCTAGAATTCTTCCAACCATATCTCTGCTCTGATATAAGTTGGGATTGCAGGTCCACCACCAATGTTCCAGAGATTTAGCTACAGGGAAACAAAGAAAGCTACAAACAATTTCTGCTCAGTGATAGGAAAGGGTGAATTTGGAACTGTATACAAGGCTGTGTTCAGCAGTGGCTTAGTAGTTGCCGTGAAGAAAATGAATAAAGTTTCGGAGCAAGGTGAGGATGATTTTTGCCGAGAAATGGAGCTGATTGGAAGACTGCACCATCGCCATTTGGTAGCACTGAAAGGATTTTGCATCGAGAGGCGTGAGAGGTAATAATGACTGGAGTGGAAAATTCGAGTTTTCTTTCTTTTTTTCCCCTGTACTTTTGTACCTGAATATTGTGTAATTCCTTTGTCCTGCTTTACGGACTTCCAGGTTTATGATGTATGAATATATGGAAAATGGGAGCTTAGAAGATCATCTCCACTGTACATCCATTTAATACCTTCCTGCTGATGTTTCCTCTTGCTTAGTTTGTGACCAGTTTTCTGAAGGCCCTTTTTCTTCTGTTTGTGGTAGCTTCAGCAAGAACTCCCCTGAGTTGGCAGAGAAGAATCCAAATTGCAATAGATGTGGCTAATGCATTGGTATTTTCAAGATCACTTTGTTCCTGTGATTGGTTTGTTTGAAATTTTGGATGAATTTATTGTTGAAAGTTGGCATGCATATTTAGTTTCTTTTCTCCACCAAATTCATTCTTCCTAGGAAAGTTTGTTTACAATGGGCAGGAATACCTTCATGTCTATTGTGATCCTCCTCTCTGCCACAGAAATATCAAATCAAGCAATATTTTGCTGGATGAGAATTTTATAGCAAAGGTAGGTGATCAGACAACTTTAGTGATCTCACAGTTTGCGGCATTTGCTGTTTCTAGTGATAATGTTAGTAACACTTCATTATCGTTAGGTTTCTGATGTTGATCTTACACATCTTTCAAGAAGTGGGTCGATGAGCTTTGAGCCGGTAAACACAGACATCCGAGGAACTCCAGGTTAGGATCTTTCATTCCTGAAGCATTTATATGATGCAACAAGGTTTCTATAACAATTATCAGGTTTATTGGAAAGCCAGAAATAACTGATTTCAGCATGTTTAACCAGTTTTCTTATATCTAGTAGAATCTGAAAATTTTCATGTTGATGTTACTGCAATGTACGAAACAAGGAAAGACAAGATTCCATAGCAAAAGTAGTGTATATGTATGTTTAACACACGGAAAATTTAATTTTAAGAAATCTATTTGTTGGATAAATATGCACATTATTTTAGCTGTGATTAGCATGTGCATTGTTATTTCCGCGCTGTATGTTTATCAGATGATTTAAGGTTTGTGTACTGGACTTTTCCCCATCGATCGTGGTCGGTGTTTGTTTACATCGGCGTAAAATCCGAATATCTTTGATTATCCGTCAATGAGATCCCTAATCCCTATAATATCTGCTGTGATATTAAGAGTTTTATCTAATGGACATGATCGCTAAGATCATTCATTAGAGATGCACCTTTGTAGGAGAAAATTGAATGTTTCATTCATTGAATTCACAATGCTACAAGAAACCCTTTTTGGGAGTATATTTGCAATTTCAGACCCTTCTTGAGTATGTTGGCAATTCCAGACCCCTTTTTGGGTATATTTGTAATTTCAAGCCCTTCTTAGGTACCTTTGTGATTATCCCACCATTAGAGTTTTTCCCTGTAATTTTCCCATAATTGGGGGTATTTTTGTAATTTTCCACAACTGGGGTATTTCTTCACTTTTGAACCTTTTGTAGGTATGTTTACAATTTCAAAACCCCTTTTTGGGTAAATTTGCACTAGCTAATATCTTTTCATTAGGACGAGCAGATCCTTAATCTTCATGATTGTGGGGTCTTCTTGCACTTTTCACGTAAGCTGGTTTTTTTTTTGCAATTTCCTCTTGAAGGAGAGTTCATTTGCAATTTCCCCAATTCAGAATTTTATGCAAGTTTCCTGGATATTTATACAATTTTGTAAGTTCCAGGGTAAATCAGCAATCTCTTGGACGTTTGTACAAGACATGGACTTTTCTCCAATTTCAGAGAATATGACTGCAAACTTGAACATTTTCCTTCAATTTCGGAATCTTCAGGATTTTCCTGAATTACATGAATATTTTTGCAATTTCACCAAGTTTGAGGGCAAAAATGTAAGTTCTGAACCCAACAGGGTTTTTCCTGTAATTTGATAACATAATTTTGAAACTTCGAACATTTCTGAACTTTACATAGTTTTAGTCTTGGGCAGCAGCGAACTCAACTAGTCTTCGAGTCTTCAACAAAACTCCAAATCTTCAAGTCTCCAAGGTGCTTGCGAGGCTACCAAGCTTGTCCGAACTCTCTCCTCAATTGTTGGCCGCTCTCTCCATTTTATAGGAGTTGGGAAGTGTGGAGTGGAGGGACCTCCCTCTGGTGGACTTGAGACGCATTTATTGCTAGAGGAGGGGCCTACCTCCGATGCGTGGTGGTGGAAGGACCTTCCTCCGGTTGGTGAGAAGCCTTCTTTTTCTCTCTCTCTCTCTCTCTTTTTTGTGTGTGCGCGTGCGAAGGGAAGAGAGAGCCGGAGGGAACACCCCCGGTTGCGCGGACCGGAGGGGGTGTACCTCCGGCAGTGTGCACCGGAGGGGGTCTCCCTCCGGCTGCGCATGACCGGAGGGCGTATTCCCCCCAGTCTGCAAGACTGGAGGGGGCCTCCCTCCAGTTCAAACAACCAGAGGAAGCCTCCCTCCAGTTGGTGCAACTGGAGGGACCTCCCTCCAGTGCTACGCAGCGTAGGGGTGGTCCCTCCAGCCCCAGCACACATCCGCACGAGAGAGAGGGGGAGGAGGTGGCTGGGCCCCATGGCGGCTGGCCCTAGGAGGGCTATAAAAATGCTAGGACCCATGGATTTTTGTATTTTTCTGGTTGGTTATCCAGGGCGGCTGCGTGTGGAGGCTTCTCGTTTGTTTTCTTATCTTCCCCTTACTGTCATCTTGCTGTCCAAGGACCCCAGAGTGCAGGGATCACACTTCAATTAATCGGGAGCACACTATGGGCATCTGGAACCTTCACCTCTTGTCAATTTGTTGTGTGGGTATGTGACTTGCGCCGCCCACCAAGTGTTTGACGGAATCCCTTGTATTAAAATACGAACGATTTATGAGAATAACTCTGCTTGGTGGTACCCCGGGGCCATTACAAATTGTCCAAACATGGAGCCACCATGGTTTTACACCGGTTTACCCCGTCACATGATGGGTTGAATTTTAATAATTTTCTCTTTCTGAAAATATCAGAAAAGCATGATGAAAGTTTTGGGGTTCAACAATGTATTAGGAGATTGTAGAAGGCATCATTGACTAAAATCAGAAATGTGGTCTTACCATATATTCTTGATATGTGGGGCTTCAATCGCTTCATTAAGAAAAACTAGAGAGGGCGGCATCCGGTTCATTGGTCCTGGAAGGATTCCAGTGTCTGATATTGTTGAACAGAAGAATGTATCTATATATGTTGGCACATATGCAGAAATATGTCACCTCACTTTCACTTTCTTCTGAATAAAGTAGCCTCTTAAATGAGGAGAAAAACTTGAATCAGGAATATTTCTGTTAGAACATAATTGTATCATGTAACTTGGCATGAACGCTTGTATTTATCAATGTTGCCTACAGGTTACATGGACCCTGAATATGTGGTCACGCAGGAGCTGACAGAGAAGAGTGACTTGTACAGCTACGGTGTGCTATTGTTGGAGTTAGTGACTGGAAGGCGTCCAATACAAGATAACAAAAATCTTGTTGAATGGTCTCAGCAATTCATGGCCACAGACTCTAGGTTGCCTGAATTGGTTGACCCCCAAATCAATGACTCATATGACTTCGAACAGCTACAAGTGATTGTAGGCATCATAGAGTGGTGCACACAGAGTGAGGGGAAAGCGAGACCCTCAATCAAGCAAGTACTTATGATGCTTTATGAGAGATTAGATCCTGTGCATCATGGCTTTGTGAGAGCTATTGAAGATGACGATGAAAGTAACTATGTTTCTGAGAAGATTAATAAGGGGATGGCTTCCCGGAATGAGATGATTTCTCACAGTGGTGATGCAAGGTGTCTACAGTCATCTTCAAGTACTTCAAGATCCTACTGTAGTCGAAGCTTTTTACTGGAAAGTGGATCGCCACAGTCTCCTCCTGGCATGTTTTCACTTTGAAGTTGCCTGTAATGCTTTGTCCACGGGAAGAGGCAGGTGCAAAGGGTTGTTATTGCAGCACCCAGAAGGGGTCCCTGATTCAAATTTCAGGTGACCAAAGTTGTACCTTCACAGCAGCAATATATCCAAAGCATGGCAAGAATATTTTTGTGCCAACATTGCTGCAATCTCTGCATGTGTTTCCTTGTGTAAGAAATGAGAATGTTAGTTTTGATTTAAAATTATAGAAAATGCAGCCATTCTTTGCCAAATCAACTGTTATGTCACAGTTTGCTCTCTTGATTGCGCTTATTGGATGAATCACAGCTGACATCTCTTTTGCGTGCAAGATGTGGTGGGTGGCGTTGGTTTCTTTATAGTGGAGATTATTGTCAGAGGATTTGAGACAATATCGTACTGTTTGTCCATCCATTTTGAGCATTATGAGGTAATTTCTCCAACTGCTTCTCTTTTCCCATGTTCATCTTTCAGGAAGGTTATAATCCATCTACTGTCTCTTCTCTCGTGTCCTTCAAATTCAGATCCGAGTAGAGATGTTTCCAGGGTATTTTGTCTGCATCTCAGGCTCTCTGAGTGCATCTCCAATGCACTTTTTCATAATTTTGCATTTGGATGGATCTAACTCAGGGAAAAATATGCTTGGCGTCCAAGCTGCTGATTAAATAGTCTGGAATATGCAAAGCTGATCCAGATTATGGTCATTCTACTGTACAGATCTTTGCAAGGATGGCAGTTTCGGTTTTGATTGCGAGTTTGGTCGGGTCTGAAACCGAAACAGTATCGGTTTTAATTTCGACTCGAAACTAAATAGAATATTATTTTTTATGTAGGGGAGTTAGCATTCGGTTTCCTCCGGTTGGTTTCGGATCGTCTAGGGCTGAAATCCGATTTCGCTCGGTTGATTTCGGATTGTTCAGGACTTAAACCGATACGTTTCGATCGAAACGTATCGATTTCAGTCGAAATTGTCGTCCTTGGATCTTTGGATATGCGTAGGATCACACATGACAGTTTGCCAGCCATTTACCCCAGATGAGGGAGACTCTCCCACTATCCTTGTTTTGTGTAATGTGCAATAGAACTATCTTTTGATATATCTTCCTTTCACTCTTTCTAGGTTAATACAAGGTGCAGACCGGGTGAGCAAGGCGGATCGCCATCCCCGACTTGTGTGGCCTGTGCTAAGGTAACGCCTTTTGACATCAGCAACCGCTTTTTTTCCCCACCCGTAAGTTGATCATTACGACTTTAGACAATATGTTGGATACCCCGTGAGCTTCCACTGACACGGCATTGGATCTTATTGTTGCACACGTTGTCAAGCAAGCCTTACTGGGTTGAGAATGGGGGGTCAGCAGGCAAGTAGTTAAAATGGGGGCGCAACCGATAATTAGCTTGGAGGCGTCCAATTATTGGAACACAACAGTGGGACCAAAACACACACACACACACACAGGATTCCCCTAGTCACGTTTTAGAACCCAATGGCGATATCCACTGAAGGGTGATCTTGGGGTCAATTCATCTGGAGTAGTAACCACTGATGGTCTGATGCAACAGAGAAATGGAAAGGATCGCTTATTCATCTGGACTAGCTTGGTGGGTGAAGTCCAGAGGTCTCTACTGCGACCAGATGAGGGTTTAGATTAGGCTTTTGACGGGCTGTCCATCTGGGCGAGAACGAGGCTCACGGGTCGACTGGGACCCTAAACTGAGCGGTAGCATCCAAGCCGCAGTGACCATCCACCATTCTGGCTTTTGGCCACATCCCTCGGCTAGGTTTTGTCCGTATGACACAAATTTCCACTCTGATGATGAGAACAACTCCCTTTTTTTGGGGGTGTTGTGTTGGGGGTTGGAGGACGTCATCTGTGTTACAGAATTCCCGAGTGAAGCAGCAGGATTTATTAAAAACAACATTATATATGATGCGAGTTGTGTATTTTTACTGATTGGAAAACGGTCATCGGATGAAAATTATGTAATTCTGGACAACGAAGATTGGAGATGAATGTTACTCCTTTTTAATGATATCTCACTGAGCGGTGGAGATTATGGTTGGATGAGCGGAATCAATGGCACATTTATATTTCTGTCTACCAAACACCTGATATACGTCAGAAATATGTTGTTATCAAGGAGTATGTGGCTCTGATAGTATTGAGATTTCCGCTTCTGAGCGAAGATTTGAAATCGTCTTCTAGAGACAGGTTCCCCTGTTCTCACATCTCACACATAGCCTCCTTGCCCGACCCGAAAAATAAAGAGGGCCCGAAAGAAGGTCGAATTGTCGCAATTTGTGCGATGTGAGGATTCTGAATCTTTGGAAATTTTAATAAAACAAAGTAGACCATCCTCTGCTGCCTCGGGGCCCTTTGCGCCGGCTTCCGAGGTTAGATCAACCCCTATTTGGTGGGGGAATAATCTTTTTCCGACGTGGTCGTTGAGCTTGATCAAACTCCGAGTCCGTCACGCTCCCCTTTCAACGACGGTAAACTCTTCCTCAGCATCTTCTGAACATCGGAAATGCATATCTCGTCCGAGTCAGACACGGGTGGTGTTAAAATCTGTTTACCCCATTCCTCTAGTCCGTTCTCTAAGCTCTCTTTGCAATAGTCCACGTCGAGTTAATGTCATTAATCACTCAACTGTGGATTTGACTTTCGTAAATTTTTTACGAAATTGGTGGACTCAAATGTTAAGGGATCCAATTGGAATCTCCGTTGCTTCATTGAATGTTAATGTTCTCCCGTTTATCTCTCACGAGAATCAAACACATGATTTGTTAGACAATGAAGCCTTCCTTGTTGCCCACAAGATTTGGGTCGGTGATTATCCGTCGGAAGAGTCTGATCATTAATAAGATGAGGAGGAAGAAGATCGTTGTCCTTGTTGATCAGATTTTCGTCCCTGATCTCTTCTCCATTATATTTTTTTTAGGATTGTTTATCTTTGTAATTTTTAGAGATCTCTCTCAAGATTTGTCGATCCGACGTGGGTCGTCTCGACCCGCACGACTCAGACCCGATCTAGGTTGTGGATAGAACGCTCTGGTCGTGAGATCGTCTTATTAATTTAATATTATATTATATTATATTATATATATGATGTATTTTTTATTTTATTCAATTATTTTATATATATTATATATATAATCTTTTTTTATTCACATTTGAAACGAGATGGATCGAGACGGATCGAGTCAAGATTAATCTTACCCGTCTCAACCCGTGATCGAGACGGGGCGGGTAGATCTAGACGTCAAGTCTTGCTCTCCTTAACTTAGATTTTTTACCTGAATTTATCGCATAGTTCCTTAATTTAATTTTTCTTTATTTTTGGGCTGGCCTTTGACTTTGTACGAAGGGTGTTATCCAATGCTCTCACGCCCTCGTGAGCTTGCATGCCATGAGGTGTTTAGCCCTCCGGGACTTTTTATAATAAATTTTATTAAAAAAATCCAAACGTTTGCGTCACTCTGCGTGAAATAAAAAAATATGCAAATATTTATATATGAAAAACCATCGTCTACTGATAAAAAAATAAAAAAAATTAAACTATACATAAAAAATGACAAAAAAAACGTTGTCAACTACTGCTATCTCTCTGCCTCCTCGAATGCCAAGAGGATGTATGGACCTCTCAGGCACGGTAAAGAACAGATGTTACGCTGACTGGTCGTCCAAAACATGCATCTCCATGAAGAAATCTATCCCCCTAGGTCGATCTCCAAAACAGAGGCCACAAGCCATCAGATCACGTCCCTTCCGCCGCCCACGAGTCTCAAGAACTGCTACAGCGCCACAAACCAGTAGTATCAACAAGTAAACAAAGAGTTCTACCACGGTAACAGCGGCAATCTTTCTGCCTACTTCAAAGAACAGAAGTAGAAAAATGGACTGCCATGGTAAAAGGAATGCCCACTGCAGCTGGTCATCTCATCGAGAGAACTACCACCCCCCTCTGGGTAGATCGGTGATGGAGGAGGGAAGGGTGGGGTGCAGCTTATGAATGCAGCATCCCCCACCCAAATGGGCTCCCATCACAGGGGTCCCCTCTCTCCCCCTCCCTCTCAGCAGCACCACTGTCCGTGTGGACGAGGGAATCGACAAACCCATGGAAGCCGGCAGAACTCAGTGCAACCTCATCCTGTGATTGATTCCTCCATGTAGACGGAAACCCGTGCTCTCTGCTCGGCATCCGGAGCTCCAGAGCTCGAAGGCGCGCCCGGGTCCATGGCGCAGGCTTGTCACCGTTCATGGATGGTACTCTTCACCACCGTCGCCACGGCCACCTTGCAATGCGTTCTGCCGGCCTCCGAAGACCCATCCACGTATATTATCCACATGGACCTCTCCGCCATGCCCAGCGCCTTCGACGGCCACCGGGGCTGGTACGCCGCCGCGCTCTCCACTGCGACGGCCGACCACACCGGTGGCAGCGCCGCCTCCGACGTCGACAGACTCGTGTACGTCTATGACAACGCCATCCGCGGGTTCTGCGCGCGCCTGTCGCCGTCCCAGCTGAGGAAGCTGCAGGGGTCGCCGGGCTTCGTCGCCCACCACAGGGACGTGCTCCTCCGGCCGGACACCACCCACACGTCCGAGTTCCTCCGGCTCGGCCCGGGCTCGGGGCTGTGGCCGGCGGCCAACTACGGGGAGGACGTTATCATCGGCGTCGTCGACAGCGGGGTGTGGCCGGAGAGCGAGAGCTACAGGGACGAGGGCATGCCGGCGGTGCCGCCGCGGTGGAAGGGGGCGTGCGAGGAGGGCACCGGCTTCAGCGCCGCCATGTGCAACCGGAAGCTCGTGGGGGCTCGCTTCTTCAACCGGGCCCTCCTGGCCAACCACCCCAACCTCACCATCCCGGTGAACTCGGCCCGGGACACCGACGGTCACGGCACCCACACCTCCTCCACGGCTGCCGGCGGCTTCGCCGGGGGCGCCTCCTACTTCGGCTACGCCGGCGGCACCGCCCGGGGCGTGGCGCCCCGGGCGCGGGTGGCCGTGTACAAGGTCCTCTGGGGCGAGGGCGCCTTCGCCTCCGACATCGTGGCCGGCATCGACCGCGCCATCGCCGACGGCGTGGACGTCCTCTCCCTCTCCCTCGGCCTCGACGGCGCCCCGCTATACGGGGACCCCGTTGCCATTGCCACCTTTGCAGCGACGGAGAGGGGGGTCTTAGTGGCGACGTCGGCGGGGAACCAGGGGCCCTGGCCGGGCCTCCTGCACAACGGGGCCCCCTGGCAGCTTACCGTCGGCGCCGGCACCGTCGACCGGGAGTTCTCCGGCATAGTCGACCTCGGAAACGGCGCCTCCATCGTGGGCACCTCCCTCTACCCCATGAACGACGCATCACCACCTCTCCGTGGGCTGCGGCTGGTGTCCATGGGCAGCTGCAGCGACGGGATCGCGCTGCGCACGGTGGGCTACAAGATAGTTGTTTGCGAAGCCAACGGGCCACTGGACTCTGTGATAGATAGGGTGTCCTCCGCCGGGGTAGCCGCCGGCCTCTTCATCACCAGCAGCCCCTACATCGAGTACCACGTCCACTTCGCCACGCCGGGCGCCATCGTGAACCCGGAGAAGGGCAGGGGGATCTTGGACTACATAAGGGGCACCCCCGACGCGTGGGCCAGCCTCAGGTTCCAGGTGACCACACTGGGGACGCGGCCGGCGCCGGTTGTGGCGACCTACTCCTCCAGGGGCCCCTCCTCGGCCTGCCCGGTCATCTTAAAGCCCGACCTCATCGCCCCTGGTTCCCTGGTCCTGGCGGCGTGGCCCAACGACACCTCCGTCGGCGTCGTCGGCAACCGCTCCGTGTACAGCCCCTTCAACATCATCTCCGGGTCGTCCATGGCGTGCCCCCACGCCGCGGGGGTGGCGGCGCTGCTGAGGGCGGCGCACCCGGGGTGGAGCCCCGCCGCCATCCGGTCCGCTATGATGACCACCGCCGACTCCGTCGACAACACCCTGCAGCCCATCAAGGACATGGGGGAGAAGTACCGGCCAGCGACGCCGCTGGCCATGGGCGCCGGCCACGTCAACCCCAACGGGGCGATGGACCCGGGCCTCGTCTACGACGCCGGCGCCGCCGACTACATAAAGCTCCTCTGCGCCATGAACTACACCAAGGAGCAGATCCGCATGATAACGAGGTCTGCGGAGGCCGCCGACTGCTCCGCGGCATCCATGGATCTCAACTACCCCTCCTTCATCGCCTTCTTCGAGGCCAACGAGACGAAGACGGCTGCTAGGGTTTTCAGGAGGACGGTGACCAACGTTGGGGAGGGGAAGTGGACGTACAGGGCAAAGGTGGCGGCCATGAAAGGGTTCGCCATCGGCGTGGAGCCCCAGGTGCTGGTGTTCAAGGAGAAGGGCGAGAAGCAGAGCTTCGCGCTCACCATGGAGAGCCATGGGAAGGTGATGAAGGAGAACGAGGTGCTGCATGGATGGTTGACCTGGGAAGATGACCATGGGAAACACAGCGTGAGGAGCCCCATGGTGGCTACTGCCCTGAGTACTTAAATCTAATTAATTAATGTGTTCAGATACAAAGATGATGAAAAAGATTGGCAACACGCAGGGAAGTTTCTAATCTGTTTAGTATCGGCTAATGGAAGTGTTAATTATAACATAATGGTTGATGGGGATGAAAAAATATTTAGGGTTCATATATATTTATATATATTTGTATATATACCCTTCTTAATTATGTGAATTAAATATCACATATACCCTTACCCTTACTTTTTGTTTTGTTTGAAATACTATTAGAACGAAGAAGGCGATACAATATTCTATTGATATTTTGATGGAAGTTTACCAAGAATAATACGTAAAACTACCTTACGGGTATATGTGTAAATATCAATATAGGATAGATTTTCACACAAAATCATTTTTAAGAGGGGTAATCGTTAAAACAACTTAAATATTAAATTTAAAAACGAAATAAATGTTTAACCAAGTGGTCAAGGAAGGGGATGTGGTTGTTTTAATTCTGCTTCCACATTCTTTGTAGTTGAGCTATATATGATTTAGCAAATGTAGCAGATGCATACGCATCTACAGGATTATTAATGAAGTTGATGAATGAATCATGATAGGAATTAGGAATGTGCAGCATAGACATATCGGGTTAGTTTATTAGAAACATGAACTAAAAAAAACTGACATCGGGAAAATCTCTAATGTTTTGGATTATGAGGGGTCTCTGAAGTGCAAATGAGCTAGGGTCTCTATTGGCACTGCATCATTAGATAGAAACTATGACACTAAAGAAAGAAAATCAAAGGGGACAATACTTTCAATCAAAATCTGATCTACATGCACTTTATTTAATGCTCTGAACCTTCATCTATGATTATCTTTCGATTGGTGTATACATTTTCTTATATTTACATTCCTAAGTCCAAGTTTTATATACCTCTAAGATGACGGGAAAAATCAATATAAATAAGGGATTTTTTTGCATATAAGTCTCTACAAATTTAACTAATTGTCGATTGATCTTTGAGGCATAACTATGTTCCTGTGACCACCTACAATCTTTTAACTCTTACTAAAATATTTGCGCACCCCCTGTCAGACCCATATGTTACCTGGCCCTTGATGTCAGACCCCTCTGCAACCCCCTCCCCCTCCCCTCGATCCCTCCCCTCCATGTCAGACCCGTCTGCAACCCCCTCCCTCCCCACCATGCTAGACATTGGACCCCTCTACAAACCTCCTCCACCCCCCTCTACCCCCCCCCCCCCCCCCGCCGGACCCCTCTACAACTTCCCCTCGTGTCGAACACCATCCATGCAGAGCACACCCCCCCATTGACCATGAACCTCGTCCCCCCCCTGTTGATTTGTTTTCTTAATTAGATTAGATTCCCATCCCGCCCCTTTTAAATACATACATGCATAAACATGTGAATGAAGGACAAGGGGATGAAAGGATGAAAATACTAACCGTGATCGCCACCAAGGATTAACAACGCCAAAGGATGAAGACGTGAGTGCAACGGCGTCGTATACCTTGGAAAGAAAACTTGATCGCGCTTGAAACGGGGTGCGGGGAACTTGTGGATTCAAACCTCCTCTCCTTCCAGCCGGCTAGAGGAAGAGGGCCTCACGTGGTGTTCATGCTCTCCTGCAAAACAAAGCCAAAACAAGGATAAAAAACCCATTAGAACATGCATGTGTAGTATCAATCCCGCAGTGATAAAATAGCATGAATAAAAGGGGGAGAACGCACCGGGGGGAGGTTTTTAACCCCTGTGGAAGGGTGGAAAAGATAGGTGGGTGTGTTGTGCATGCATGAGATTTGAAATCATAGAATTTGATTGAGAGAATAGAGAGAAAACGATGATGCAAAACGGAGAAAAACGCATGTGTAACAGAAAGTGCAGGAAACTGTGATGATTTGTGATTTTGAGGAGACTAGAACTAAGAGTGTAGACCATGAAATCAAGCCCAGAAGGATGAAATTGAAAGTTAATACTTCCCTCTTCAAGATGGGGTCGAAGGATTGAGTCAGCGGTGCAGCATGGCTTCGCCCCACGTCCGAAAAGAGCCCCCCGTCGCGACTGCGAACTGGGCAGTTTTTATAGAGTTTTGCAAGAAAACCTCATCTCCTTATCACGACTCCCAGAGATAGAGTCCAAGATAAATCGAGTTCTCTGGATCAAACTCGAGATAATACTAAGGACAAGAGATAGGAACAAACGGGGATCAATTCAGAGGAGGATTCTAGAAGATATGTCTTTTGGAAGGCAGCCCCGGAGCCTTATCTGCAGAGTTTGAGTTGAACTAGGAAACATAAATCCTGATCTTGCGACCCAGATCCCAAGAGATATTGCCAATGAAAATTTGATTCCTATGAACCAAATTCAAGATAATACCAAGGGCTAGAAGTAGGAAAAAACGGGGATCAATTTGGATAAGAATTCAAGAAGTTATGGACTCTGCAAGAGGGCCACGGCGCACAGAAACGGAGCAGAGTCCAACACGAATTGGACTCTCTGGTGCATGTAACGGTCTATCGTAGGACCGTCACATATGATGTAACGGACTAGGGTAGGTCCGTCACACTCTGGAGGTCGAACGAGACGTTTTTGGATGAGATTGGATGTAACGCACCTAAACAGGGCCGTCACTTGGTCTAACGGTCAAGGATAGGACCGCCACACTCTAGGGGTTGAACCGGGCTGTTTTGGGCAAGTTTTGGTGTGACGGTCTATCGTAGGACCGTCACACTGAAGTAACGGTCTTAACTGGGCCGTCACTTCAATGAAGTAACGCACCTGCAAACGACCTTCACTTGGATGAAGGCAGATTCTGGGCAGACTGCGCGCGACTTTAGAAATCGAAGCGTATCTCTCAAACGGTGGAGAATTAGACAAAGTGATAAACATAGAAGTTGTAGATAACTGAGAGAGGAACAACTTTCATGAAGAAAGAAATGTGAGAAAATGATTGTAAGAGGGTGAAAATAGGGCTGGAAGAGAGAGGAAAATTCTGGAATGTAGGTGAACAGCACGGCATGCCAGAAAAATGTGAATAGCTCACAATCGGGGCAGAACCGGCCAACGGTGTAGAAGAAGAAATTGTAGATCTTTGAAAGAGGAACAACTTTGATGAAGACAACTTTTTGAAAAGAGGATTGGAAGAAGGTGAAAAAGAACCACTTTCAGGACTGCGCAGTGAGAGAGAGCCGATTACTTGGGGGAAGCCGGCCTAAATGGGCCGAAAGTCGACTTGGAAGTGGGAATTTGACAAGATAAGCTCCGGGGCTATAAGAAATCATGATCTCCAAGACTCAAAGGATATGAAATGGTAAAAATGGACTTGAAATTCATCCAAGGAAGCTCCAAAATAATGGCTAATTCGGGACATCAAAAATGATGAATAAGAGAAATGACACAACTTGTGGGCTAAAACGGGTGTCAACAGATGCCCCTCCTTGATGTCCGCTTTGCAAGGGAACGAGCGAAAGTGGACGTGGAGGCAAAATGGAAAGGAGGTGGAGTGAAAGCGACAGCGACGTGAAATGGAGATGAAGCGGAGATGAAGCGGAGAGAACTGATAAGCGGGCATCAAGGCCAAAAAAGACACCCGTTACAACCAACAAGCGACAGGAATTCTCCCGAAAACGCCAAACTAACCACCTGAAATGATTGACAAGGATGAGACATGTCTGGAGAACTAAACTAAAGGAGGAAAAGGAAACACGACCAGCCTCATCGGGGACACAATCCACGGACAATGAGTGGGTCGGAAGGAACACAGCATAAGAGCTGGAAAGGAGAGATAAGACTGAGATAAAATCCAGACAGGAATCACACTGGCCAACTAGACCAAGCGGCAAGATCAGAGAAATCGTTCAAATTCGGAGTGGAATGAGAATCTCTTATCCAAGAGAGCTGAATGCAATCAACCATTGCTGAGGAGAAATCCTTGAACGGATCACGAGACATGAATGCTCAAAATGACATGATGCATGCTGGGCTAAAATAAAGAAATCATTAAAACGAATGCAAAGAAAGATAAAATAGAAAGTACTCAAGGATAATATTGCTAGACTAAGCCAAGATGGGGTCAAGAGTCTTCTTGCAACCACGGCGTGCGAGACAGAGTCTATCGTCCCCCACCCGACTCAACCGAGCGGCTTATCCAACGATTAACCGTATGCTCTAGATCATCATCGTTTTTGTTAAAGGGGAACATCAGATCCTAGAACACACGGGCAACCATCCGGTCCTTGAGAGGCTATAATAACGTAGATACCATATAGTAATGCAACAATGAGCAAGGATAGAGAGCCATACCTGACTTACCTGCCAAGCGAAACGGCATTTTTTAGATTTTTGATTTCTTGATTTTTGTGGATTTTCATCATAAGACAACAACCACATTGACATGATATAATGTGAACATGAACGAATATGAACGAGCATAACATGAACATAACATAATAAGAGAAATATGAACAAAACATGGCACAACATAACATAACAAAGATGGATGAAATATAACAAACAAACAAATGGCAAACATGCATGCGACTAAAGGCACGGTGGGACAAGACAACATGCACACGGTGGGACAACACATGCAGTGGTATAAGGACACGGTGGGACAAAGACACGTGGGATGACAATACCACGGAGGACAACACGTGTGATGAATGACACGGCAGGATAGGGATACGTGTGACGAATGACACGGCGGGACAAAAGACATGGAGGACCATAGAAATATATGACAAGGACACACTCTTCAATCAAAGCCCAAGATCAGATGAAGCGAAACCGCCAGGTTCAAAATTGTGGGACAATGTCCTCTCATGGAGACATGATTAAGCAGATAAGCAAAAGCTGAGAAAGCCATGAGCTTCAGAAGAGATATTGAAGAGATGAGAACAGATCGAAGAATGTGAGCATGAGACAGAGCGAATGATAGAGCAAGGAAAGCTTGAACCTGCAACCTGCAGCCTGCACACTTAGCAAACAGATTACGTATATGTCCTCAAGATAAAAATAAAAGGAACAAAAGAGAAGTATTTTTGGATTTTTGTATTTCTGATTTTTTTTTGCCATATTCAAATTTTTGTTATTTTTTGACATATTCAATCTTTTTTGGGAATTTTGACAATATTTCTTTTTTGGATTTTGAACTATATTTCATTTTTTTTGGATTTTGACATAGCAATCTGCAGCACCCAAAGACGGGCTCGAACTACTGGCCAGGGATCGCCGTCCCTCCCCTCTCATTAAAGACTTCCCTTGAGTAGGGCGTGCATGTGAGGGTGGCTTACCATAACCAACCGCCTCTAAAGAACGGTGCCCCTACTAAGGCCATACCCGGGATTCAACCCAGCCTAAGAGGGAGATAGAAGAAAATTGGAGACAAGCTTTATGCAGGATGGGAGACATCAGGATTTGAATTCCTTCCAGGGCACCACCCCTCAAAGAGTAGGTCTGTTGCGCTGGGGCTTTGTGTCTTTGATTTTGAGACCCATATTTATCAGGCATGCATGCGACCGGGCTCATGACGTCCCGCGGGGAACTGTACTGCCACTCTTGCCATGCCTTTGATTCATAATGTTGCATTGATTCATCATTGATTCATCCATATATGATTTTGACAGCCCTTATTGGCTAGATATTGCATGAAAGCTCACTTTCGACGGTCAAGACTGCCCCTATTTGAGACCTCTCTCGTATTAGGGAGTACCTAGGTCGGTCATCTCATCCATCAATCTCTTTCCCCTACACTTGGCCGAGCAGAGAAGAGAAAATGACCTTTGTGCATACCCAAAGTATGGCCAAAGCAGCAACGGTGTGCCTCAGAGAGATCGGCTATGGCTCACCGTGTAGTGTGTGAAAAAACCCATACTCAAAGGTCACCCTCAACGATCGGGGAGAGAAACTAGACTCCCAGCGCGGAGCTATCACCAGCCTAAGGATGCTGCAGAAGCAAACTCATTTGACTAAATGAACTAAGCAAAATTCTAAAAGCCACTTAACCATGTGAGGAACCAACATTTATCTTAACAATGTGCAGGAGTAAATAAGTGATAATAATAGCATGTTCTTTGCACAAAATAAAGATACCTTGCAAATCCACGGAATGAAACTAGCATTCTGAAGCAATTGTGATCATCGAGCTTCGCGCAGCACGAGCTTCATATTCCTTGCTTGACAGGACGAAAGGGAGAGGATAACAAAGGATTAAAGATTCCTTGACACGGAGGAGTGGCAGACATCAAACTGGACGAAGGAGGATAAAAAGGAAGAGAGACGAGGGCTAGAACTCCCTCGTTAAGGTGCCAAGACCCTGATAACAAGGAACCAAATATAGAAGAAACCATATTAGCTGAGATCAAGGCGGGCTAAAGCCTCGAAAACAGCACGAGAAAGGGTGGAGACCCTGAAAGGGTGAAGAAGAATGAGTAGAAAGATGATAAGAAGAATGTGAAAAAGGTAAGGGGGAAGAAGAGTGATCATCCGACGTGGTCGGAGAAAAGGAACTAGGACCACCCGACAGAGTCGGGGAAGGAGAATGAGAGTCACCCGACAAGGTCGGGGAATAAGAAGGAGAACCCGGAGATACCGGAGGAGAAGAACTGGGAGATGTCCTGAGATCGGGATGAAAAGACACAGGCCGAGGCCTAGAATCATGAGAGGAGGGAAAGTCCGGAGGTTCCGGATAGGAAAAGGAAGAGCGGGGATTCGCGGATATGAGATGGGAGGAGAGAATCATGGGGGAAGAACTAGGAGAGGGCAGATACACCACCCAGGGGTGGGAACCGAGCAGAAGAAATGATGAGTGAAATGAAGAAGAAGGAAGAGAAGTGGACCCCTGAGTGCACAACTGACGGCCTTTAAGCTTACGCCGTCGCCTCTTCTTAGCTGATACTTCTTGAACATGGACTCGCCTGGCGCGGACTAGGACCCTTGGGTACCTTGCCTTGCAATATCTTCTCAAATAGCGAGCCCATCTAGCAGATGGCCTTGCCCGACTGTGGACATGCAGTTTCATCGGGGCGGTTGCCCCTAGACTCCCAAAGCTAACAATAGTAGGACATTCTTGAACAACTAACTCCTCATAATACTGAATATCATAAAACCATGGAGTCTTGTTACTTGGCACAAGTAGCATGAGATTCGGCAACTCCACTCGGAACTCAGCCTTGAAGCACAACTCCCTTGGTAAAAGGTGAAGCTGAGGGAGAGTAATACACGGCGTTGACATGGCCGGTTTGCTAATAAACTGAGGAAGATTGCATAACAAGTGCAGAATATCCTTGGAAAGTGTAGAAGATACATCCAATTGCCCCTTGAACATAGAATCCATAATCTGCTTGGCGGCCGTCTGCGTTAGCAAAACACGGGTAGAGAACCCTTCTTGGCATGTCATCTGAACAGCAATAGAGCGAGGAGAAATAATAGCATCAATAGTGAACTCTCCGACGAGAAATGAGATTGCCACCGACCTTGCTCGGGAAGAAACTGGCACCAACTCAAGGGAACTCTTCTTAGCAACTCTCATCTTTGAAAGTAGAGGCGGATCATCCCCAAAATAACCAGGGACGAGGACACGAACCGGCATCCGACAGATAAAATCTTGAATCTTGAAATGTACGGCCGGCACTGAATCATCCTGACTTGACTTATTATCTCCCTGAGGATTAGACCCAAGGGGCACCAAAGGAAGCGCACACCCGCTCCGTGGGGTGGAAGTGGTTGGAGAAGTAAAGGGAATATGTTTGGGTGGTACGTGTGAAGGTTTGGAAGGCATGGAGGCTCCAACGGGAGTGGTGATGGAAAGTGAAGGCGTAGGTGATGTGCCGATGATAGGCTCGGGTGGCGATAAAGGTGACGGCAAAGGCGTGGCTGAGGGTAGAGATAAAGGAGAAGGTTTGGCTTGCTCAGGCTCGGGCAAAGGTGATGGCGGAGATGGTGGAGATGGAGGTGGTGATGGAAGCACTGGTGGTTGAGATGGAGATGATGGTGATGGCAATGGAGATGGTGAGGATAGTGATGAAGGTGATGGGGGTAGTGGACATGGAGGTGGAGAGGGTGAAGAGGGAGGTTGTGGTGTCCACCGTCGACGTGTCGACATAACGCATCGAGCGGTGTTAGGAATAGGAGTAGTGGTAGTGGTGGCGGGAGAAGAAGGGGAGGCACTAGCCTGAGTAGAGGCTTGGGTTTGTGGCGGCGATGGAGCCGGGGTAAGAGATGGTGGAGGTAACGGAGTAGGTGATGGAGCGAGTGCATCACTAGACGAGGAATAATAGGGGTGCCCCTGACCTTGAAGTAACAGAGACGGCTGCCCGGGTGGCACTTCTTGCTGCTGTTGTTGGTTGTGAAGATGTAAAATAACTTTATGCATGGCAGCCCAATCAATCCTTTTCTTAGCTTCCAGATCATAAACATAATCCTGGAACTCGGGGCAATCCTCAACCAAATGCCCCTGCTGACGGTGGAAATCACAGAACTGAAGCATATCCCCGACCGCGGGTCGGTAAGGCACAACCGGAGATAACGGCAACGCGTGAGTGGCCATCAAAGCCCGAAATATATCGGTGAAACACTCCGGCAAAGGAAGATGAGGAGCCTGCTTCGGGCAAGGTGGATGCCGAGGGATATGTAATGGTGGAGAAGGTTGTGGAGACGGAAGTGGAGGTTGCATAGGCAGGAGTGCGTGGCTAGTGGTGGAGGGCTTTGGTGAAGGCATGTGTGGAACAGGATGAGGTGGTATGTAGACGGCATCTACTTGCTCGGGATGTGGTGTTCCCTTGACCGGAAGTGGAGATGGAGACGGGTATGTGGATGCGGGAGGCTGACTCATGGAAGGTTGATATGCTGAGGCGTATAGGTATGTAGAGGCAGGAGGTTGGCTCGTGGAGGGATATGTGGCGGAAGACTGACTCATGGCGGGCCGACTCATGGGAGCATAGGGTTGACATGTGGAGGGTGAAGGTTGATATGTGGAGGTGGATGGTGGAGAATCGAGGTCAAGGGAATCTTGGATTTGTTGGCGAATGAAGCGGGCTCGGCTGTATAATTGTTGCCAGGAGGTGATGTTGTTGAGGGCTAAGATGAACCGGTACTCGGGCGTTGCATTGGATATCAGCATCTTGATTTGTTCTCCCTCCGGAATGTGTCCCGAGACTTGCGCGGCAAGGTGACGCCAGCGGTCGGCAAAGGTGCAGAAATCCTCTTCGGGCTTCATCATCTCTTGGGCCAGATCCGCGATAGAATACTTGGGCCCAACCTGGTCTTGATACTGCTGAATAAACTTTTCTTGAACGGCATGAAAACTCACAACTTGCTCTTGCGGAAGAGAGAAGAACCAATCCCGAGCCGGGCCTTCCAATGACAGACCAAACAGATAAGCCATCAAGTGTTGGTCATGTCGAAATTGGGCCGACTCATAAATGAACTCCTTCAAGTGCACATATGGGTCACCAACTCCACTATAACGGCGATATGCGGGAATTTGTGAAGATGGCGGAAGCCGAAGACCTTGAAATGCGAATGGGATACTCAAGGAGGATTTGGGATCGATCCGGCGTTGAAGCTCATCAAGCTGGCGTTGGGTTTGAGCAATCATCTCCTGGGTAGGGAGAGATCGAGAAGAATATGGGCCAACTTGAGCAAGAGGGTGTGAATTAGGACCAGGAGTATGGTATTGGGACGAATAAGAGGATCCGGGCTGAGAAGAAGACGGGCCCATTCCGGGAATGGAAGGATATGTGGGCCTGGAAGAGGCATGAGCATATGGGTTGAATGGGCTGGCAGCAACATGGGCAGAAGGATGAGGCCCATTAAGAGAATAATGCCCATTAGCAATTGGGCCAGCAACATATGAAGGAGAAGGAGGAGGCCCATGAATAGGAGATGGCCCATTATGAGAAGAAGGCCCATTAAGATGAGATGCAATAAGACGTTGGGCCTGGGCCGGGTCCATTTGGCAAACAAGGCTTGAAATACGGGCCATGAGATTAGCTTGTTCCTCAGATGGGTCAGGGGGACCACGAGAAGATGGACCCAAGCAGGAAGAGGATTCCACGTGGGAATAGGAAGCAGATTGGGAAAAAGAATGATACAAGGGGTTAGAATACTGCTCCATGAGGGCAAATGGAGACTTAATACATGGAGATCAAGGACAATACAAATGGGGAAGCAATGGCTTAATGGGCTCGAGGACAAGAGGGGACTGACCCACTAATGCAAAGATGAATGGACAACGGACCACGGGACAATGGACTAGACAATGGACACACAAAATGGGTAACCTAAGTGGGCCTAATAATGATGAAAGACGTGGGTGCAACACAAAACACCACTAATGGGCTTGGACAAGCCCAAATAACACAATCAATGCAATGTAAGAGTTTTCACCCAAGTCAAACAAGTTGATATGATGGGAAATATTTTAGAGATTTCAATGGACCTTTTAATGATTTGAATTAATAATAATTCCCTCGAGATAGGAATCCTATGGGAATAAGATCCAAACTTTGGGTTGACTAAGGTTAACTCCCTCACACTTATGCAAATGCAAGCCTAAGGGGTGGAAAGGTACAACCGGCCCGGTGTCCGTGTGGGAATCCACGGCTCACGGGGACTTATGGAGGTCCTTGATGTGTTTTCCTGGTCGGCTCCAAGGAATATGGAGACGAGAGGTCCACGCACCAAGGTAGGAAATGCAACTATGATATGCAATGTATGGCCCTATGTGCACCGGAGTGCATGCAAATTCTAGCTTAAAACTAGAAAATCAAGACTAGTTTAAACTATGCAAACATGATCCAACAAAAACAAATAGTATATGGATGGAAAGATAATACAAAGGTCTGCACAACGGCCCCAAGAATAGATCAATCTGACCCCGGGAGGTCAATCAAATCACTAAGCAAAGATGCCCCCGTGAACCTATGCGCAGACCACATGCAGATTTTATGGACAAAATGCTAAAATGATGACAATTTTTAACTAAGCAAATGAGACCCAAATGATGCAAATAAGCTATGGATGGAAAGACAATACAAAGGACTATCCAATGGATCAAAAATCAGTGTAATCAGACATCGGGAAGGCAGTCAAATCACTCATTAAAGATGTACCTGTGAACCTGTCCCTGAGCCTGCCTGCAGAACTTATGCACAAAACTCAAAAAGTTGGACAATATTAGAATATGCAAATGTTAACCAAATGATGCAAATGATATATGGATGGAAAGACAATACAAAGGGCTATCCAACGGAACAAAAATCAGCTCAATCGACTCCGAGATCAAAAGTTATGCCTCGATGAACACGGCCCTGTGAGCATGCACGCAAGACTGCCAGAAGCCGTGTAACGGTCTACCAAAGTACCGTTACCTGCATGTGACGGTCTACTGTAGGACCGTCACACTACCAGAGCCCTTAAAACACCAAAAATAGTTGGAGAATGGAAGAAATATCACCTAAACATGAACATGCACCCACCCAACCTACAAAAGAGCATGAAAACAAGCGTGATGGGCATTGGTGTCCCACCGTGATCGCCAAAAAACTGTTGATTTGTTTTCTTAATTAGATTAGATTCCCATCCCGCCCCTTTTAAATACATACATGCATAAACATGTGAATGAAGGACAAGGGGATGAAAGGATGAAAATACTAACCGTGATCGCCACCAAGGATTAACAACGCCAAAGGATGAAGACGTGAGTGCAACGGCATCGTATACCTTGGAAAGAAAACTTGATCGCGCTTGAAACGGGGTGCGGGGAACTTGTGGATTCAAACCTCCTCTCCTTCCAGCCGGCTAGAGGAAGAGGGCCTCACGTGGTGTTCATGCTCTCCTGCAAAACAAAGCCAAAACAAGGATAAAAAACCCATTAGAACATGCATGTGTAGTATCAATCCCGCAGTGATAAAATAGCATGAATAAAAGGGGGAGAACGCACCGGGGGGAGGTTTTTAACCCCTGTGGAAGGGTGGAAAAGATAGGTGGGTGTGTTGTGCATGCATGAGATTTGAAATCATAGAATTTGATTGAGAGAATAGAGAGAAAACGATGATGCAAAACGGAGAAAAACGCATGTGTAACAGAAAGTGCAGGAAACTGTGATGATTTGTGATTTTGAGGAGACTAGAACTAAGAGTGTAGACCATGAAATCAAGCCCAGAAGGATGAAATTGAAAGTTAATACTTCCCTCTTCAAGATGGGGTCGAAGGATTGAGTCAGCGGTGCAGCATGGCTTCGCCCCACGTCCGAAAAGAGCCCCCCGTCGCGACTGCGAACTGGGCAGTTTTTATAGAGTTTTGCAAGAAAGCCTCATCTCCTTATCACGACTCCCAGAGATAGAGTCCAAGATAAATCGAGTTCTCTGGATCAAACTCGAGATAATACTAAGGACAAGAGATAGGAACAAACGGGGATCAATTCAGAGGAGGATTCTAGAAGATATGTCTTTTGGAAGGCAGCCCCGGAGCCTTATCTGCAGAGTTTGAGTTGAACTAGGAAACATAAATCCTGATCTTGCGACCCAGATCCCAAGAGATATTGCCAATGAAAATTTGATTCCTATGAACCAAATTCAAGATAATACCAAGGGCTAGAAGTAGGAAAAAACGGGGATCAATTTGGATAAGAATTCAAGAAGTTATGGACTCTTCAAGAGGGCCACGGCGCACAAAAACGGAGCAGAGTCCAGCACGAATTGGACTCTCTGGTGCATGTAACGGTCTATCGTAGGACCGTCACATATGATGTAACGGACTAGGGTAGGTCCGTCACACTCTGGAGGTCAAACGGACGTTTTTGGATGAGATTGGATGTAACGCACCTAAACAGGGCCGTCACTTGGTCTAACGGTCAAGGATAGGACCGCCACACTCTAGGGGTTGAACCGGGCTGTTTTGGGCAAGTTTTGGTGTGACGGTCTATCGTAGGACCGTCACACTGAAGTAACGGTCTTAACTGGGCCGTCACTTCAATGAAGTAACGCACCTGCAAACGACCTTCACTTGGATGAAGGCAGATTCTGGGCAGACTGCGCGCGACTTTAGAAATCGAAGCGTATCTCTCAAACGGTGGAGAATTAGACAAAGTGATAAACATAGAAGTTGTAGATAACTGAGAGAGGAACAACTTTCATGAAGAAAGAAATTTGAGAAAATGATTGTAAGAGGGTGAAAATAGGGCTGGAAGAGAGAGGAAAATTCTGGAATGTAGGTGAACAGCACGGCATGCCAGAAAAATGCGAATAGCTCACAATCAGGGCAGAACCGGCCAACGGTGTAGAAGAAGAAATTGTAGATCTTTGAAAGAGGAACAATTTTGATGAAGACAACTTTTTGAAAAGAGGATTGGAAGAAGGTGAAAAAGAACCACTTTCAGGATTGCGCAGTGAGAGAGAGCCGATTACTTGGGGGAAGCCGGCCTAAATGGGCCGAAAGTCGACTTGGAAGTGGGAATTTGACAAGATAAGCTCCGGGGCTATAAGAAATCATGATCTCCAAGACTCAAAGGATATGAAATGGTAAAAATGGACTTGAAATTCATCCAAGGAAGCTCCAAAATAATGGCTAATTCGGGACATCAAAAATGATGAATAAGAGAAATGACACAACTTGTGGGCTAAAACGGGTGTCAACACCCCCCCCCTCGTTGATGTGATCGTGACGGCGAAGGTCGGGGTGATGCTTCTCACAACCACTATCTCTGCATCTAGCTCCAACATCACCTCCTCTATGTCGGTGCAGTCCATGTGGAACATCGGCTGCATTGTCCTAGGGAACCGACCTCAGTCATCTTTAGAGTCTTGGTCCATGGTGACGAAGTTTGCGATCCTCTGGTGACTCGCCAACCTCTAGGAGCTACTCCCGCAAGATGAAGGCCTCCTCTCTCTCTCTCTCTCTCTCTCTCTCTCTCTCTCTCTCTCTCTCTCTCGACTAGCCAGGGATAATTTAGGCTTTTCTTAATCTTGGATCAAGTTAACCATGGTCCAGTTAACATTCGTCGAACGGAAGAAATGGCGAGAGATTATTTGTATAATAGCAATAATTATAGGGACGCACGGGAAAATAGTTATAACTCAAGGAGCAATTAATAATTAGTTAAGTTTGTAGGGACTTATATGTCAAAATCCCTATAAATAATAGGTCTTTGCTTTATCATGGTGGCTGATTGGGCCTTAAACTCTTAGCAGGAAGCCTCATGGACTGACCATATAGAGTCGGGTTAACCTAGATACCTCACCCTTACCCATTGGATACCTCACCCTTACCCATTCTAGTCGGTTTGATTGCGCATATCTAATATTTTGGCCGATATCTAGATCAAGGGCTGGCTGATATCCAAGTTAAGTTCTGATTAGGTTGTTCGAGAGAAAAGTCGGAATAATTTGACCCCAATTATGATATCTCTCGATCAAAATAAAATTACTTATTATTTGAAATAGACTAATCTCGGTTATGATATCTCCTTTATCTTATTATGCAAAAAAAATATGGTCAAATTGTATTAGGTTCCGACTAAGAGATTATGGGTTTTAATTGTTGCACAAGCCACCATGTGGTACAAGAAAATTATATATATATATATATATGCTTATTAGAGAGACTTTCATGCAAGCTACTCACCCATACTCTCCGATCTTGGATCAAATGGTTAGAAAAACTTTAAGAAAAGAACAAATATTTTTAATATGTTGATTTTGGTCGCCCCATTTTTTGTGAGGAAAAATGCCTATTTTTTTAATTTATTTTAAATGTTTGATCTAAAATTAGATGGTACTGATGGATAGTTTTTTTGAGAGGCTAGACATATGTATATATATATTTCTTGTATTGTACCATGGTGCAAAATGCTATTGACTATTGAGAGTTGCCCATGTTATACTCAATTTGGAAGTCTCCCCTCCCCGCGCCCCCTCTCGCGCAAGGTATGCATAGTTGCCTCGTGTAATCGGTCCACATATCTCACCTCTCTCTGAAAGAAGAGTGAGTTCTACTATCATATGATGACTGAGGACATCGATAGTGGGTCGATTGGTAAAGATCTACCCTCATGGTGAGGAGTTCCCACATCTCTCTAAAGGAAGAGTTATATGACCATTTAATGATTAAGGACCATGATAGTGGGTCAACCGGTAATGATCTCATCTCATGGTAGAGTGGTAATAGGTTCAACTCGGAGGGGAGATTTATCTTACTCACATTTAATTCTCGAGAGATGTGAAGTCAAAATTTACTAATCTTGAGAAAAAAAGATGCACGTGAGTTGTACATCACTAGATTTGAACTTAAGTCTCTCGTGTTATGTGTAAATTAGAATACCACTGTGTTAAGTTCACAATTATCAAAAAGAAAAAAATTACCATATGATGATTATGACAAAAAAACATTCTTCAATCTCGAACAACCATGACTTTGCAATTGGGTTATGTATAAGTTCTCTCGAATGTAACCATTGTATTGTCATCTGAATTCAAAAATCTATATCAAGGAATGCCATATATATATATATATATATCACACTCTAGTCACTAGATGTCATCATACCAAATGTCGAAATGCACATGTATCGCACCTATAACTCTTTGGGACATGCACCTCTAATGAAAAACACTTTTTTAAAGAAATCAACTCATTCAATACAAATTATCTGATAAAATAATTGAAAAACTCCTGATAAACGTGATGAATGTGTGCTAAAAAATGTGATGAATAGCCTTATAGATGAATAATATTTGTTGCACCCGAGTGTATTACACCTCCAGAGTGTGCACCATTTTTTTTAAAAAAATTAGAAGTGGCGTCCATCTCTTTTTAAGTTATCCGTGCACGACACAATCTCATCTAAAAATTTAAAATTTTAAATAATAATAATAAATTTAATATTTACATAACTCACTCATACATTTTTAGCAACCGTTCATCATCTATTGTTAAAACCTTCGTCACATCGTCGTCGTCCATTTTGCGTCACATCCATACATGTATCATTTTTCAAAAAAAAAATATCCAACGTCACAATTCCTCCGGGTCGCATAGGGGCAAGGTGGAAGGCTATGAACCCTATGCTATTACCGTTAAACGCTAACCACAAACGTCGAGCAATCTACTCTATGGATTAGGATTGTCAGAGGGTCAGACTAACTCAACAAGTACGTGGGTCTGATCTCATTTTAGATCTGATTGTAAGATCTTTGTAAGTCTTACAAATTTTTAATCGAGTTTAAAAGTTCAACTCAATAAGACTCGAGAGTCAGACTCGGACTTTGAGTTCGGCTCACGAGTCAGTCTAACTTGTTCTCTGTTTTCTTTTTCTTTAGTTAAAATTATGTTATTTTATTTAATTAAAATAATAAAAAAATATTTTCAAACAAATTATATAATTAACGTCAAACTCTATTAGTGAGATTAAGAAATTTATATTATTAAATATATTAATTTTTATTTAAGTTATCCAACTAAGTCAGATTTTAGTCGGGCTTCACATTTTTTAATAGTCTCGGTCTCGACCTGACCCGACCTCGTATAACTCGAGTTCGAGTAGAACTTGAATTTTAATGTTAGAACCAAGATAATTTAGGTCTGACATGAACTCGGCCCACTGGTAATTCTACTCCGAACCCTGAAAAATAGGCAGTCTCGTGGACATTTATAATGTTTGGTATCGGGATAAATTTTGAAGAGAATATGAGTAAGTCATTCTAGGATAATTTATGTCTAATCTTATTTTCACGTATGTTTTAGTACACAAATGATGAAATGAGATTAGAAAAATGGAGATAAGTCGTTCCAACAAAAAGTTAGAATAAAGTTAGAATGACTTATTCCTATTTCCAACTTCAAAATCAAGATTAACCTTATTTCTCTTAACCTGACTTATATTCGTCCATTTTAACCATATTAAATATAGAATAGAGTTATAACAGGAATATCTGCACTCTAACCTCGTACCAAATCAGGGGTCCATGGTTAATTATACGGGACGGCGGTTGTGGCGTGTTGGTGCGGGGGGTGGGGGGGGGGAAACGAAACATCGGAAGCCTCGACATCTTCGCAAAGCGGTTGCCTCGTGCATCATGGATCGCCGAATCCCAGCCGTCCATCCTCTCCGCCCTCCGGGCGTGTACAGCTGTGGCCGTGGAACCCACGGCGCAACGAGTAGTACTATCCCGCTCCAGGGACAAACATTCATTCCCACAAACCACCTTGTGGAGCATTGAGTCCGCTGGGAGACGTGGAGGTTTATCATTGGGTGGGCGTGTTAAGGCATGATTTGCAAGATTATCCGGGTGGCTGGTTTGGATTAAGGACTCTTCCGCCCCCCCCCCCCCCCCCCCCCCCCCCGGCGCCTTTAAAGCTCCCCCGTCTGTTTTTTTTTGGGGTTGTTCCCATCCGAAGCAGCAGATCTAGGGTTAGCTTGCGGGGGTGGTGGGAGCGATGGCGCAGGGGAGCAGGGAGACGGGGAGGGTCACCTGGTTCAGCGGTCAGAAGGGGTTCGGCTTCATCAAGCCCGACGCCGGCGGCGAGGACCTCTTCGTCCACCAGACCTCCATCCGGTCGGAGGGCTTCCGGGCCCTCTCCGAGGGCGAGGCCGTTGAGTTCGACGTCGAGATCGGGGACGACGGACGCACCAAGGCTGTGGACGTCACCGGGCCCAACGGGGCGCCCGTATCATCTGGCCCCGTCGGGGCCGTTGGCGGCGGTGGCAGGGGGAGGGCCGGGGGCGGGGGCGGGGACTTCTACGGCGGCGGGTTCGGCGGGGGATTTAGCGGTGGGTGGAGGAGCGGGGGGAGGGGTGCGAGGATGGGTGGCGGCGGCGGCGGCGGCGGGGGTTTTGGTGGTGGCGGGGGTGGGGGGTGCTATAACTGCGGGCAGACGGGTCATCTTGCGAGGGATTGCCTCCAAGGAGGCGGCGGGGGTGGGGGCGGGGGCGGGGCGTGTTATAACTGTGGGCAGACCGGTCACCTGGCGAGGGACTGCAACATGGGAGGAGGCGGTGGCGGCGGTGGCGGCGGCGGCGGTGGAGGAGGAGCTTGCTATAACTGTGGACAAACTGGTCACCTCGCTAGGGATTGCAGCCAAGGAGCCGGCGGCGGTGGCGGTGTCGGCGCCGCCTGTTACAACTGCGGGCAGACTGGTCACCTGGCAAGGGATTGCCACCTAGGAGGCAGTGGCGGTGGGTTTTCGGGTGGCGGCGGAGGCGGATGCTTCAACTGTGGGAGGCCTGGCCACTTTGCAAGGGAATGCCCTAATAATGCGTAGAAGAGCTTGATCGTGAGGCACTCTTTTTCTCCTTTTCGTGCCTTGGTTGCGCAGCACTTGGAGTTTCCTTTTTTGCAGATAATTCGGTTTTCGTCTTAACTTGAAACGGGATATACAGTTTGTCTTGTTGCCATTTAGCCTTTGTTAGCTCATCTGATATGCCCTTTTTACTTTTCTTTTTTTTTGCGGAACTGGTGACGTTTTGGTTTCTTTCAAATAGAGAAATGAAGGTCATAATTTATCTATCCATGTTTGTGTCCATGTCATTGTTTGATCCCCTTGATGTTGCATGCTTATCTTGCACTTTGAGAAATCACTGGGTTTGGATTCTTGGTTTGTGGGAATGAATGTTTAGTCATACCTCCCCTGGGTTTGTAACTAACAGTTCGCACGTGCATGTTCTTGAATAATTTTCGTAATGGTGTTTGGAATCTTTCAGTAAGTATTCAAGACTGACCTTTGGGAATCTTTCAGCTTTGTTTGCTTTTATGATAAATGATTAATGTTTGGTCTTCATTATGATATCTTTTGTTCATTAGATTGCGATAATCTTTAGTTTTATCATGTCAACGTTACTAACTCAAGGTGACGTGGAGTATGGGTGGATACTTGGGAGTTCTGAGTTGATACTTTCAGTGGCTACTATCTCAAAGTGTCTTACTGTATGAACAGAGATTTGGAAATGGTGATGAGATACTTTCAGGATTGCCGAATTTTGTTTTTCTTTTACAAACTTATGATGTTTCTTTTGTTTTGTTCTGTAGTTTGTTTGCATTGTAACTATTATCTACCTACATTTTGTATGCAAGTTGTGCGTGATGTTATTTAGTGGTAGGATTTTTTGTATTTGTTCTGTACTTTGTTTACATCACAATTATTTATCTGTCTATTTTCTATATTCAAAATAGGCGTGATGCTTTTTACTGTTAGAAATTTTGGCTATTCCTACTCAATCTTAAGGCTGCTTTCATGGTGGGTTCAATGTTCATTACAGCATTTCATTCAAATGTACATGAAGACTACCCCGTAACAACCCTCCTTTTGTGCATCCCAGCTTACATTTTATCACGTGAACATCAGACATGGGTTCCATGGCCCAAAAACGTCAGTGGGCACTAGCTCATTAAATTTCTTGCCCTTCTAGAAGCGCAAGCCTGTGAATGAAAAGTATGCGGGATTTTTTATAAACATTGTTTGCATCTCATCTGTAAGTATTGTGTGGCTATCCTTTGATACTTGGAACTGTGAAGGTTTGTTAGTGCTTGAGTTTGGAAATTCACCTCTCGTTAGTGTAATCATTGGATCTATCATGTCTTTAAATGTAAGTGTGGCATCCCCATCACTTACATGAAGGATCCAGACTTTGGGGTTGTCGTTGAATTCTGACATTGAAGTCAACCCCAGCACATATATTCCCAATTCTGAAAACATTTCATCTGGTTTGTCTGGAAATTTGTTGGGTTTATCTGTAAATTAAATTTACTAGCCTGTGCAACTTGTAGCAACCATTTCCTAAGTTGGTTTTTTAGCTATGGGCATAGGAAAAGAAAAATCGAGATAGGTTCCTATGGATTCCCCCTTTCAAAATTGGACGTGAGTGTTTCCTCTCATCCGGCTCAAGTAGTTAAATCCAATCCTTTGTACCTTCGGGTGTCTCTTTTCAAACAGGATAGGGCCGGTGATCTACAGGCAGTGAACAACCTGCAAAACAAGCAGTGGACTTCTATCAGTGGGACCAGCATCTTGCAGGATAGAGTAGCCGCCCTGTGCCAGGTTAGGTTGCAGAGCAACCTCATGCAGGTGGCCAACCAACTACTTGCCATACTTCTTTGCACGTACAGGTGGTTAGTTCGCTGTGTACGGGCACAATCTTATGCAGTGGAGCAGAAGGGGGTGGGAATGAATAAAGTGGAAGAAATACCCAGGCTACCGGTTAGCTGTATACAGCAGAAACAAGGAAGAACATTCTCTAATCTTTAGCATGGTATTGGGGGCTGGTCCTTGCAGGTTGAATGGGAAGGGAGCAGAAAGTGGGAGGAGCATTGGCTTGTGTTGGTGAGCAGAATGGGCATGGTGGAGAATGGATGGGATAGAAGATTTTGTTTGTGATAGCTGTGGAGAAGAATGTCAGGAGAAAACATATGAAGGATCCAGAGAAAACATACTGAGGCGCCAATGAATTGGCTTCTTGCCTGTGCTAGGTGAGAACAGGGTTGGCTGACTGGTTGGGATGGACCGACCCGGATCCGCCCTGGTACGGTATGGGTTGGTCTGACTCGGCCCGAGTTATCCAATTGAGTCCTTTAAATGTTTTGGGCTGGCTCGTACCATATTGTGACCTGGGTTCGCCATGGTACAGTACGAGTCAGCCGACTCACATTGATCTGGTCTAAGTCAGCCAGCCATGGGTGACAGGGTGAGAAGTGGATTTTGTGGTTTCCTTCTGGAGTGATGGGGAATTTAAATTTCCACCTACATGTATGGGTCATTTAAAGAGGAAATCCAAATCCCAACCAGTTCTTCGACACCTACCCCCTTGCAAATTCTGTGGTTTTCATTTAACTACGACTCTAGAGAAAGTTTCTATCAGTAAAATGTTCTCTAGATAAGCTGAACCATGTACAAACTGGTTCAATGGATTCCGGGTTTGATATGTTCTGATGCTTTTTGATTAGGTCAAGTATGTTTGTCTCTGCTTTGGACTTCTTCACAGACATGACTGCTGCCACAATGTTCCTCAATTGCCGATTTTCATTAAGATAGATGTTATACTCATCCATTGCTTTGTCATGTGTGCCTTGGGAGTTCAATGTCTCCTTCCAGCACAGTTTGTTTCAAGGAAGGATTGGGAATCAGAATCGAATAAACAGTGAAGTGAGGAATGAACAGTACTCTGATTTTTACTATTCATCCTAGAGGAATGAATTGTTCTGTTATTATTATTAGTATTATTTAAGGGTGGGGATTGTGCCAGATCGACCCGATCCAAATCCGATCTGAATGGCCAATCAGATCCGATCCTTCCTTTCATGGTTCGTTCTCTTCAGCTTGCACTGTTAGCTACCTCTTCTGCTGCCTGGTGGCCAGGCCGAATGGGGGCCGAAGTGGTTTGAGTCTCCAGATGAAGAATCTTTCAGGCTGTGCTAAAATGGTTTAGTCCGGCTTGCAATTTAGGACTGTAACACGAACCTGACATATTAGGTAGTAAGTTTTGGGAATGAGGACTCCTTGCGGTTGAATTTTGAAGTGGATGTGGATGTCTGATAATGCATCTCAAAATGATTTTGTGCTATGTAGTTATTATGTATTAATAATATGGTTGTATTATGTAATTTTATATGCTAAACTAAACAAGTATTTAATCTATATTTCTCTCTCTCTCTCTCTCTTTCATGTGGCTCTAGCTCTTGCAAAAGTGAGCTTCATGTGAACATTCGATCAGATGGTGACGACTTATTGAGTTCTCCTCGTAAGAACCATTATGAAGGTTATGGGAACTAAAATTAGAACTCTAACCGAGTTTAGTGACTCTTTGCCCGGGCTAGTTTATGCTAACTCGTGATGCCTTCATGCCTGCACAATTGAACGGTTCCTTCGGCTCCTAGTTTTGATGAACTTTCTAGTTGACGCGAATTCTCAGGCAGTTGCCATCATCCCAGCTTTCCTCCGATTTCAGTCATGTAGCCCTTCACTCTTTTATAAGCGAAGAATAAGTTTCTTCGTGATTGCTGCATATGGCACATTTGATTCGGCATCTTTTTTTCCCATCAGGCCCTCTCTTTCTATCTCCTTCCCGCTGGTATGGTACGATTGTTCGCAGAATACGATGTTGGTAACTCGGATACCATGGGATTAATCATCCTATTTTGTTTGTTCTGGTGGATCTGTTCTTCTAATCTGCATCCGAGTTAAAGAGTCATGGCCTGTTTGATAATAGGTTAGGATAAGTTATACGAGGTGACTTATTTCTTAGGTTTATCTTTTTTGAGTTTGACGATTTATTCTTACTCCGAAAATAAGTCGTTCAATGTGAAATGATATAATGAGTTACTCTTACAATAAAGATCTTATTCTTAATCGATTTCAAATAACTTAACCATGTTATCAAATTAGGTTTTAATGTTTATGACAGAATAAGTTAACCCCCTCCTTCTATATCAAACAACAGTTTTTATTCTTTGGTATAATTTAACCCCAATTATGGTCTCTCTCTCTTAAACTATTCTCCGAACAAACGGCCCCTAGGAGAGTTCGTACTCTCTCGTTGTAGGCTGTCTTGGTCACGCCACTTTTCACCGGGACGCGACGGGCACCTCTTTTTCGCCTAGTTCCACGCCGTCCCCTCTAAAACCTCGGATGATGTTACGGTCACTCTCTGGTCACCTGTTAATGTCAGTTTAGTTAAAAGCTCTAGTGACACAAGTACGGGGACCCATTTTTTCAAATGCCAACAACAAAGTGACGAACATTCTCGAGAGGGGGAAAAAGTTGGTTTGGAAAAAAAATGGGACACGTGGAAGCTCCGGATGATCTCAAATTCTTTAGAGGGGAAGAGATGGGCTGATCGATATAATAACATCAACTTAGTTCAGATGGGTTTTAGCATCAACCTATATAAATCAAAGTTGCCTCTTTGAGTTTCCGAGGATGTGGATATTCTCACCTATTCATCTCTGTATCTCTCCTCCTCAAAATGTTGTTTATGCATTGGAGGCCAATGCAACCTGCTCTCATTTGGGAAAGTTTAAACTCTATCCGTTGCTTCCGATGATCGAAAGCCTTTGCGTGACATCTTTCCAAACGGAATCTTAATACTTCGTCGTCGTCGTTACGCAGGCCCTTGATGCTTCTGTCATCATCTTTTGACTTTGAGGTGGGTTGATCGTCGAGAGGTTCGTTCTCTCCCAATCAAAATACGATTGAGGTGACTCTTGACGCCTTCTCTCACGTCTACGCTGAAGTCGTACACATCCCAGGGTACAAGAGGCAAAAGGCATACCGAGTTGGAACAAAGAACGTGAGACGAGAATATTGGGTTAGCGGTACGATGATGGGAAGTAGGATCACACTATGTTCGTCCATAAAAGGTGCAATAGTGCCGAATCTATGTATACAAGACGACATGCCAAACAAGGTCTGCCATATATTTAGCGGGGATTAAACTGAGGCCGTGTTTGATAACGCGGTGGAGAGAAATCGGCGTCCCCAAACGAGACAAAAAAAATCTTGGTTGATGCGTCCGACGGATTCTAGTAGGTGATAGAGTGCACACACAAATAATCCAAAAAAATTTGGAATCGACGGAAGCTCCAGAGAGGGAGTTTCACTGGTGGCAACGTAGATTCTAACAAAGTATTTTCAAAAATACCTTTGCCCTCCACTCGTATCGGACGTCGCCTGCAGCTCGACAGATCCCCCCTCTACCCTCACCGTTGTCCCTCCCACCAGCCCTCTGTCCCCGCCGGAGCTGTAGTCGTCGCAGAAAGAAGATGAACAGGAGTGCTACAGTGTCATGATTTTTTTGCTACAGTGTAGCATTCCTGAAGCATTATTCATTAAATAAAATGGTTAAACGAGAGGGCAAAAAAGTAATTAAAATGTTCACACCTAATAAAATCTCAGAATCGTCTCATCTCACCCAAACGAGATTTTAAAAATTTTATAATTTTTTGTCATGCCGTACATTGTACTCAAATGTGGATTTTGAAATTTGTTGAAGTTGGCCGAGCGTTTCCAAACGTCTAAGGAAAGAATGAAACGAGACGAACGAGTACGAGGGGATTATTTAAGTTAGGTCTTCTTCTCTTCCAAATTTCATAAGATGTAGAGTCATTTTATTTAAAGGAGATTATGTTTAAAGTATAGTAGGCAGTTAAGAGGGCCTCTCCTGACAAGTTCTCCAACATTCTTGAATTAATTAGCATTGAATTAACCATGTCCATTAACGTATTATTTCCTCTTTCAACTATAATGTTAGATTGAGGAGAGTAGGGGACAGTTAATTCATGTATTATTCTATTTTCTTAATATAAATGGGTGAACGAGGGAGAGGTGTACTCTCCTCTTCTATTAGATCTAAGTATTTTAGTTTTTTTTTGTTGTTGATTTTTCGCTTCAGTATTATAGATTTAAAATTTGGTTAATACTTCATCTTTTGTTTTAATTAGATAGAGGTAAAGTATTTTGATAGATCGTCAATATAGATTATAAAGTATTTGTTGTCACCTCTAGATATTCGTCCAGAGTCACATACATCACTATGTATTAAATCTAAGATATCATAGTCTCTATCTACTGATTTAAATAGTTATTTGGGTAATTTTACTTCAACACAAATTTCACATTTTTCATGATGTTTGATATCTATTTTTGGAATTAAGTTTAATGCCATTAATCTTTTGATTGAGTTGTAATTAACATGGCCCTGAATGCCATGTAGAAGATGATTCAACATTTAACACAACGGATTGTTCATTGAAAGAAGGTATGCATACATTCAATTTAAAAAAGTCATCACACATAAATCATTTTTCAATAAAGGATAAACATTTAATTATCCAAAATTTATATCCCTGCTGCATTAGAAGGGACCCACTAATGAGGTTCTGCTTGATGTCGAGAACACGGTGAACGCCGTGAGGGGTTAAGGTCTTCCCTGAAGTTAATTTCAGATCAACTCTTTCGGTCCCTAGTAATTGCGTCTCCGCGTTCTCCATTATCACAGCTCCTACACCCAAGTCTTGATAAGTGAAAAATCACGAGCGATCAACATATATATGAATATTAACTCCGATACCAATCCACCAAATCAATAGGTAAATTGGTCCAGTTCACTTCATGGTTTAAGAGAATAGACCTAAATGTCGGACAATCATCATGTTGAGTTGAGATACGATAGGATGGGGACCGTTTCTACAGATTTCTTCCAAAAATAGTATTGAAAGGCGAGATGGTTGATATGTTCGCATACGTAGAAGCAACGCTCCTCATTATTCTCATTTGACCTTTTATTTTGAGGATTTAGATTTTGGGATTTATTGTTATGGAATAGTCAATTATTTTTCTTAAATTTCTTGTGCTCAAGGGGAAATGATTTCTTATGATATTTTATGATTTATTTTCGACCATATTTGTCTTGGGTCTATAGTTTTGTGTGTTAGTTTCTCTTAATTTATGTTGTTCTTCTATCCTAATTGGTTCAAGGTGAGGGTTTCTTGGGTATGACTAAGGGTCTCGTTGAAATCAGACCAGGAGGGAGATAACTTATCTAATAGACATGCTATTTAGAAAGAAATTCATCTAATTGAGATCCGATGACTGTTAATTCATGGACAAGATTTTCAAATTCATGTATTTGATCGTTCATAGGTTTGATCTCCACAATTTTGAATTTGTTAAAGTTCGACGCCTTGAAATATTTGATTCCGACATTGTCAAGTTCATATTTATCTTCTAGAGTATCTCATAATTCACTAGCACTTTTAGAATTATAATACAGGTCATATAGGTTGTCGGATAGGACTCCCAATATCAGGTGGAGGCAGTGATAGTATGTCGTTTCGGGTGTGATTGTGGAGGAGGAGGACTCAGGTTCAGTTTGGGCATGAGATGTCCGAGTTTAGACCTGGTGGGTGGTGGTTTGGGAGGAACTCGGCCCCCGACTCTCGGTAGTACTATCACTGATGGTTGAGATTAACCCTAAGATGGTCAACCAAAATGTCATTTGATTTTACTATCTTCTAAAGTTTACACTAAGGGATTCTTTGGTTATTAAGTTAGCTATTAAGAGAATGTTAAGGGTTGATAAAATTTATTGAAAGATTGATCGGACTTTTATCAATATAAATGAGTAAATATACACCTATCTTCTCTTTGAAACTATTGCAGCGTAAATGAAGATACAACAGAAATTAAGTAATTACAGCAAACACAGTATTTTATAATTTCAATTTTTGACGTGAGGCAACAGAGAACCAATTTGATTTTTGTAAATGGAAACAAATATTCAGAATTTGAAAATAGAAACTATTTTTTGAAGCAACAGAATAAAAAAATAGAACTTGGCAGTAGAATAAAAGAAATAGAACGCTTAGATTGTTGAGAATTATCGTTGAAAATTAAAACACATACATCAATTAAATAAAAATAAATAAGTTAAGAACGTAACATGTTGGATCCAAACGCGCAATTGTTATAACTAAGAGTTATATTATCTCTCGACGTGCGATTCACTTGATAATATATTCTTAGAGATACGACGACTCTCGAGTAAGTGATCGTTTCTCTCCCACCTACACCTTCTCGTCTTAGAATTTTATGAATATCGACCTTGCTCTCGATTACTCGGCAGAAAAAAAATGCAAGAGAAGAAATAATTACGGAGTCCGATAAACGAGAATGCGGCAGTGGAAGGGTAATGCACGGCAGTGTATTGAATGCACTGCCCCCCCTGCCTTCTCGTTTTACTGCCATTTCTAACAGAGACAGTTCATCGATGAGCTGGTTGCCCAAAACGTTCGGTGGAAGGAGGAAGGTATCTGTGCAACCCCTCGCCTGTTCATTCAAGTAAGGAAGCCTTTCTGGGCGGCTCTTCATGAAGCGTATTGATTCATCGTCACGTATTCCCTTTCCAGTCCTCCGTTAAAAACCCACGTAGTATCTAAGACGCATGCACCGACTCCTCTTCCATCAGTTCTCTACGGTTCCTTCACTTGAGAGTTGAGACGCGCGCGCGCGCACACACACGGGGGAAGGAGCTGGGCTGGTCCAGCGATGCATCCACACAACGTAGAGATCGTTGGGGTGGCCATCCTCGTCTTGCTCGCTTCAGGTAAATGCATGTGTTTCTGCCATTTCTCCCACTTCTCTCAATTCATGTCGACTCGTGAGCTCCGGTGGTGCAATCTCTTTCAAGAAAGAATCCTCTCGTCTTCTTCTTCTTCTTCTTTTAATCCTTTGAACTGTCATGTTTTCATCAACCTGTGTGCATGCTCTTTCTTGAATAACGGCAAGAACATATATATGGATGAAAAGAGTGGTTCAATTAATTTGGAGTACTTCTCAATAGCATCCCTCTCCACTATTTTCTGATTTCACAGCAGTCGGGATTCTTCTTCCGCAGAACCTGCGGCCCAGATCCTTCTGAAAATATATACACCGTTGGTTGGTTCGTCTCTACTGAAAATTTTTCGATGCCTATCTGCCTATTCTCTTTCGATTTCCCCTCCATTTTTACCGTGGCTCGATGACTCGGGGATCGGTATCGGATCACATTCTCTTCGAGCAGAGATAAATATCTGACTTAACTAAGGCTGACAATGGGTCGTGCTGGAGCCGGGCTTAGGTCTACCCAACTTGAGTCCGATTTATCAACATTAAAGCTCGAGTCCAGCCCGGGCCCGAGTTATATCAGTCCGAGCCTGGCCGGAACTTGACATTATTAAAAAATTATAAAGTATGATTAAGGTCTGACTCGGCCCGACAACTTAAATAAATAATAAAAATTAATATATTTAATAATATAAAACTTATAATCTCACTAAATAAATTAGAATTTTGATATTAATTATATAATTTATGTGAAAATAAAATTTTAAAATATCTAATTAAATAAAATAATATAATTTTAACAAAATAGTTTTTAAGTTTTGAAGGGAGAAAAAAAAAGAGGACATGTCGGGCCGGCCCGCGGGTTGAACTCGAAGTCGGAATCTGACCGGTGAGCCTAGTCGATCGAGCTTTTGGGTTCTACTAAGAGCCCACGGGTCAGAAAAGACCTTACAGCCTGACCCCAAATCGGGTCAAGCCCACGGGCCGGTCGAGTCGACCCGACCCATTGACAGCCCCAGACTCTCACATATTTAAAATAAAATTAACAATAGGATATAATTCTTTTCATCTACAAAAGATAAGATTTATGCCTACGTTTATATCGTTACTATGATTTTTTATTTTTTTAAATAATAAATTATTTCTAGATATACGCCTAACTCAGACCTCTCTAGATATAATCCGAGTCGTCCGAATCAAAGCGAGTCACATCGAGTAAACTAAATCATGAATTTTATCACCAAGAAATTAGCTAGAACTTAACTGTTATTGTACCCGATAATTATTATCCTTTAACAAATGCAACAATTGTGGAATCTACAAAGCAACCCAAACCAATAATGCCCACATTTTTCTATGTCTAATTTGCGCTTCCATCTGTCTCCACCCTCGTGTGATGTGTCTGATTTTTTTTTCCCTTCCTCTTGGTTCCGTAATTCTTACTCCCGTTTGGCTCTTTTCCGGTCCAGGGGCTAGACCGGCCGGGTCGGCCCGGGTGTTCACCATCGTGAACTACTGCAAGGCCACCACCATCTGGCCCGCCATCACCCCGGGCGACAACTTCGACGGCGGAGGGTTCGCCCTCAAACCGGGCCAGTCGGCGATCTTCACGGCCCCGTTCGGGTGGTCCGGCCGGATCTGGGCCCGGACAGGCTGCGACTTCGACCGGTCGGGCAACGGGTCCTGCCAGACCGGGTCCTGCGGGACCGCCCTCAAGTGCGCCGCCTCCGGGGTCCCTCCCACCAGCCTCGCCGAGTTCACCCTCGGCGCCGTCGACTTTTACGACGTCAGCCTCGTCGACGGATTCAACGTGCCGGTGGTCGTCAAGCCCGTCAACGGTAACGGGAACTGCAGCGCCGCCGGCTGTGACGGGGACCTGCTGCCACACTGCCCGGCGGAGCTCCGGCTGCTGGCGGGGAAGACGGTGGTGGGGTGCCGGAGCGCCTGCGACGTGTTCAACACCGACCAGTACTGCTGCAGGGGCGTGTACGGGAACTCGAAGACCTGCCAGGCCACCACCTATTCGAAGATTTTCAAGGACGCCTGCCCCGCCGCGTACAGCTACGCCTACGACGACCCCACAAGCATCTTCACCTGCTCCGGCGCCGACTACATCGTGACGTTCTGCTCCAACAGGTCAGCATCCTACGAGTAATAATTGACGTCACTCCCCCGCCTCTAACGCTTGGTTCGCCGACTCGTTGGGGCAGATGGACTCTGATCCGTCCACGGAGAGTATGAGTTGGATCGGCATGAAAAACGAGTCATTCAATTCAACCTTTTAAACGATTTGAGTTGGCTTTTACTCATCGCGACCTAACTCACCCTGATAAAATTACGAGTTGCCAACTCATAATGATCAAATATGAGTCGAGCATTCATATCCTAATTAAGTCTAATTTAGAAACTGATATCTATATATGCATCTAATTATTTGTTAACATTCTGCATCCTCACATTCAAATATATAGATATATTGCAGCATCAAGTTTAAATATTGGGATTTTTAAATCGCTACAATCATATCTAATTATTTATTAAACCATGAGTTCTTGAGACGCGCACATAAATCCTTATAAAACTCTTACTAAAAAGTCTCGGTGGTTCGTGATTATCAAATAAAGAAAATATCTCATAGAATATTCTATGGTAAGGGTGAGAAAAAATAAAAATATCCTACCTCAAAATAGATCCCTCTCTCTCTCTCTCTCTCTCTCTCTCTCTCTCTCTCTCTCTCTCTCTCTCTCATTAATCGAAGAAGACGCCCTGAAGGTGACGCCGGTGGTGGTGCTACCCCCGCCGGTAGAACCCCCCTCTCCTCCCCCCACGAGCAACCTATCGGTAGGACACCCTCTCCCCCCACCTACTACCGCAGCGCCATAACCCCCCTCCCCTTCCCTCACTTGCTATGTGCTCGTCGGTACATAGGACCTCCTCTCCCCTCTCCGCACTTGCTACCTCACTGTTGGATCCCCTCCCATGCCCCCAACCTGTTACCCCATCGTCGGACCCCTTAGAATGCCTGCACCCCGCCACCTACGCTGGATGTCGCCGGACCCCCCACCTGCTACTTGATGGCATGACCCCCCTTCCCTCCACGCGCTACCCAAGTTAACAAGAGTTTGGTTAACTTTTGTTGAACGGAACAAGTTAATGGCGGAGACTAAGTATTAGTCTAACGGCAAATATTATAGGGACTTGTGTATGCCTCGAGAACTCAGAGACTAATGAGTAATTTGCTACGATTGTGATGGCTTATATGCAAAAATCTCAATCTTAAATATTTTAAAAATCTGACCTTCACAAAAGAAGTAGACACTTGAACACATCAGAAGTTGAGATTTAAGCAGAGTACAAGTGGCGTAAAAGAATTGGAGCAGCAGCAGAAAACCCAGTTCTACGCCATATATGCATGCATGGATGTAACCGTACGTCTCTTCTAACCAGTATTGCTCGTTTCTGGCCATGAGAAAGCCTCGTTTCGTTACCTCCTCACCCGAAATCCCCAGGGGTGCATCCGTGTAGGTGTTTGACGATATGTGTGTGCTCCCCGTGTGCAGGAAGCAGACGGTGTGCACCTTCGAAAACAACTCGCTCGTCTGCAGCGGGTCCGGCAGAACCAGGCTGCTCTCTTACTTGTGGCTTGCGGCAATTCTCTTCTCCACGATGGGTTGGTGGGCAGCTGTGTAGCCGACGGTTCTCTTTCCTTTGCCCACTTCTGCTTTTGGCTGGAATTGAGGGATGGCCACACTGGCTCATAATACTACTTGGTCTTTCGGCTTCCATGTATGTAGAAGTGAATGGAGTGAGGGGGTACATGCATGTTGGGTTTATGAGCCCAAGGTTGGGGCTTGGTTGCACAGGATGATCAACACATTATGAGTTAATTCAATCATTCATTCATACCTGTATTACCCATGCTGTTATAGTTGAGAGTATGGCTTCCATAATTTTGTTACTCAGATAGAGTAATGCCATGTGTGCACGGTGTACAAAGTCTAACTCAAATTATAATCTATTTTTTTGTTGGCCCCAAAAAAGTGAAATGATTGTTTTTGTGCAAAACAAGATGCCTCGCGTAATATCGATACGGTCTATTTTTTCGCACATTAAATACGGAGCACATTCGGCGTGAATGAAATATTTTATAATATTAAAATATTTTATTACAGGAATAAAATATTTTATTATAAAAAATAAAATATCTTGTTTGACTAAAGAAATGAACCAATAAAATATTTTGTAGAAACGAAATATTTGTTATATAAACGAAACATTTGTTATAAAGATAATACATTATATAAATAAAATATTTTATTATAACAAAAAAATCAAACAAAATATTTTAATTTTATAGCAAATGTTTTATTCGTATTTCAAAACATTTCAATTCTATAAAATATTTCATTCATATTTTTTCACACTTGAAAAATTAAATCGTACGGATCTGACTTAGAACGTCTTTATTTATGTAAAAATAGTTATTTCTTATTTTGGGGGTCAATGAGATGATCATTTATAATTTGAGTTGACTTTGTACATTGAATTTGATACATAAAATATTACTCGTTCAGAAAACATTCACAATTATTTTGGACATGAGCGTTTATATTTTCGTGGACGAAGGAGATAGATCGGGGTACGTGGGAGAAAAAAGATACACAGCAGCAGTACATCTTTTTGACAAGATTAGTAATCTAATTACGTATTTGATGGCCCCCAATAAGCATTACAAGTACTATGACATAAATTTTGGGATTTTTTTTTCTGTCGAGGAAAGTTTGAGCAAAGCTTGCTAGATCGCGCTTGATTACAGTGTACCAAACATGTGTTTGGTTCATTATTTTCTATATTGATTTCAACTATAAGTTTAATGAGAAATATATTTTCATAATAAAAAATATCTTTAGTCTCAATTATAATGTTATTTTATATATCATTTATTTCAGAAGTAATTATCAGAAATCGATTCGTGTTATTAAAAAAATTTTCTACATTATTATTTGTAGTGCAGTCTACGGAGACATTATCTATAGTTTTAAGTCTACTTTTTTTCGTTTATTTTTTGTTGTTTTCACTTTTGCAAAATATTAACATACTTTGAGAAAATTTAAGTTAGATTTTTTTCTCTTGTAGAGTCGTTTTATTTAAAGGAGATTTTCTTTAAAATGCAATAGGCAATTAAGAGGGCTTTCCTCCACAAGTTTCCTAGTGTTTCTAAATTAATTAACATTGAATTAACTATGTTCATTAATATTTTATTTTTCCTTTCAACTACACCGTTAGATTGAGAAGAGTATGCGTCAGTTAATTCATATATTATTTCATTCTCTTGATAGAATTGGGTGAGAGAGAGAGAGAGATGTGTACTCTCTTCCTCTATCAGACTTAAATATTTTATTTTTTTTCTTATTAATTTTCTACTTCAACTTTATTGATTTGCAATTTAGATGATACTTCAACTTTTGTGTTAATTAGATTGATCAGATAGTAGTATTAAGATAGATCATCGATAAAGATTACAAAATATTTAAAGCACGTCAAAGTCCAATGACATGATTATATAAATCACGTAAAAGTATTTTGGTGCATTTCTATTGGAGAAATAATTTGAAACATGTCAAATTAAGATGACATGATTCTTTGATTTAGGTCAATTTGTTAGGACACGTTTTAAAATTATTGACGTGATTCAAAAGAATAATATTTTTTTGTGTTGATTTTTTTAAATATTAATTCACGTTAATACGTTTTGACGTGGTTCAAAAAAAAATTCTCTCTCCGTAGAATAGCGTGAACTCTTGCTGACGGTTTTTAGAAGTAACAGATTAAAGAAATAAAACTCTTAGATTGTTGGGAATTGTCGTTGAAAATTAAAACACGTGTATCAATTAAATAAAAATAAATAAGTTAATAACATAACATGTTAAGTTGAAACTTATAATTGTTATAATTAAGAGTTATATTATCTCTCGACGTGTGATTCACTTGTCAATATCCTCCTAGAGATACGATGACATGCGCTAGAGGAGAGTTTTGCGAATTCCGATCTTACTCTCGATTACTCGGTATAAAAAGAAAGAATACAATAAGAAGGAACAATTACAGAACCGTGAGGAATAGTGTGTTTGCTTATGTGTGTTCGAAAGATCTATTTATATTAATAATAATATGTGATAAATTTCTATAACAAAATATCGTACAGAAGAAAATATTTCAAACAAAGAAAGTGCATCCGCGAAGGACGCTCAGTTAGGATATGACATGTTTTAGAATGCGGCAGTGGTTTAAGGGTTCATGCACGGCAGTGCAGTAAACGCACTGCCCCCTGCCTTCTCGTTTTACTGCCATTTCTAACAGAGACAGTCAGAGACAGAGATGAGCTGGTTGCCCAAAACGGTGGAAGGAGAAAGGTATCTGTGCAACCCCTCGCCTGTTCATTCAAGTAAGGAAGCCTTTCTGGGCAGCTCTTCATGAAGCGGATTGATTCATCGTCACGTATTCTCTTTCCAGTCCTCCGTTAAAAACCCACGTATCTAAGACGCATGCACCGACTCCTCTTCCATCAGTTCTCCACGGTTCCTTCACTTGAGTTGAGACGCGCACACACAGGGGAAGCAGCCAGTCTAGAGATGCATCCACACAACGTAGGGATCGTTGGGGTGGCCATCCTCGTCTTGCTCGCTTCCGGTAAATGTGTTTCTGCCATTTCTCCCACTTCTCTCAAGTAATGTGGACTCGTGAGCTCCTGTGGTGCAATCTCTTTCAAGAAAGAATCCTCTCGTCGTCGTCTTCTTCTTCTTTTAATCCTTTTTATTGTCATGATTTCATCAACCTATGTGGAACGACGCTTCCAATAGATCAAGGGAAGTTCTTCCCAATTCTCCACTCCCAGTTCTTCGGGCTCAAGCTCCAGTCTGTTCTTCTACAAGATCTGTCAATCTCACAAGTAGAAGAACAGCAACATAGAACACTACAGGAAATGCTAGTGGTTAAAAATCTAGAACAAACTATGTAGAGTCCAGAACACCAGAATTGGTATAAGTCAAATGATGACCCATTGCGATCATTCCATCCCTTTTATAATGCTCAATGCTCAGATTTGTTACAAACTACTAGCAGGGATAGCGCCACATCACTTCCGATCAATTCCCACCGCAAGCTATTTAAAATTATACAACAAGATAAACTAATATAACAGAGGCAAACTAACATAACAGACCTGTAACTGTAAAAGCTAACGACTTAACTTCTTTCGTTCGACGGATAAGCCAGTTTGACCTCTTCTAACTGTCGGTCTGCAGCCATTGGCCCCACATCAGCTCCTTCATCGATCACCCGATCTGCAGCAACCACAGAAGTCACGTTACAATTCCTCCCCCCGTCGGAGAAGACCTTGTCCCCAAGGTCGAAATTAGGATAAGACGCCTTGAATTGCTCATAGTCTTCCCAGGATGCTCATGCAGAAGACTGACCCTGCCATTGAATAAGCAACTGAATGGCCGCTTTGTTATCACGCTTGATGAGCCAGCGGCCTAAAAGCTGTGCATGCTACTTAATGCCACAAGGTAAGTGTGGACGCATAATTTTATATTTATTTATTTATTTTTGTTTGTTTATTATTTATTAGTTTATTTATTTATTGATTTATTGGCGTGCCAGTCACATGTGTGACGATTTCATTGTGCGCTCGATCTGACTTGGTCAGTCGATTGTGAGTGATCGTGTCTGGACCAGAAGTCCGTCATACCATAAAGGCTATGACATTAATTACATCCTTCCAAGGAAGGACAACCCTTGATTAAACGCCAAAATAGGAGGCCTCGAGAGGCAAACATGTATTCATGTGCATAACTTTAAACTTCATACCAGGGCCGGGAAGGCGGGTAAGAGAATAACATCAGCCACAAAAAGAGACTGTAGCGTTGAATCGGCGGTTCGAAACAACTAGACTTGGGGGAAAAGGGGAAATGGAGGATATCAATCACGGACAGGCTGAGCCATGACCGTGATGGAGGTTCACGGCATCGATCAACATTTCGACAGCATTTCCCCTTTATCTGGATTATGCCCAGGGGGAAATAGGCTATCACCCACGGAGTGTCGGGGTGAAAGCCGAGAGAAAGAGAGAGGCTGAACCTCCCTACCCATATATAAATGCCATGGGGCAATGTTTGATTTTCCCTTGGGGAAGCCGGCGGAACTCATGCAGTGGCATAGCCCTCCCGAGCTAAAGGGGTTACTCATAAATCCGATGCGGGACGACGGAATGTAAGTGAACGCTCAATGTTGCGCCCTCGCACGCGGATCGACCTGCGCGGTCAGGTCGCGGGGATTAAGGGGGCAGCGCCCCTTGCGGGGGTTTTCGGGGGCAGCGCCCCCGGAACAAAAATTTGGATTGAAGACTCAGTAGTAAAATTTGGTTAGATTATCAGTGCAGGCAAGAAAGCCAATCAATTAGGACTCTCGGCGCCAGAAGGATGCCAAGGGTGAGGGTTCTCGGCGGGTTCAACATGGAGTACCCTCGACGCGACGGGGAAGAGGCCGGGAAATAGGCTCTCGGCGCAAGGGCCAAATGGCCAAGGGTGTAGGCCTCTCGGCGCAAGGGCAAAGAGGTAGGTTCCCGGCGCGCAGGGAGATGAGGCCAAGGGACTGAGGTTCTCGGCGCGCAGGGAGGCCAGGAAGGGTTCCCGGCGCGAAGGCAAAAGGGCCATGGGCTGGAGTTCTCGGCGCGCAGGGAGAACAGGGGGGTTTCCCGGCGCGAAGGTAGGAAGGCCAGGGGTTCCCGGCACGGGTTTCCCGGCGCGCTAATAAGGTGGCCAGGGGGGGTTCTCGGCGCGGCCAAACGGCTGGGGAGTAGGCCTCCCGGCGCGACGGCAAGCAATCAGAGGGGTTTTCGGCGCGGCCAGGCTGCAAGGGTTAGAATAGTTCTCGGCGCCTGAAGGATGGCGCCGAGAGCTATTCATCTAATTTACTGTACGCGGGGCCGAGAAGTGTGTGGGCGCCGGGATGAGAAACAGAGCTTACGGTACTCTGTTTTTTGGGGTTTTTCAGGTTTCAGAGATGCAGATCAAGGCAGACAGGCTCTGGAAGGAAACCAAACATCAGGTTTTAATGACTTTGATTTGTGTTTTGAAGAAGGCCAGGTGCCTGGAGGGATTGGCAGGGGGATCATCTGACACAGGGAACTCCTTTCACCACTGTCATGCAAAGTCCCAGGGACGGTCTCAATCTTGTCTTCCATCCTCCTGGGAGAATTTTGGCAGCACTTCCCCCTGCGATTAGCTTTTGCCAGAGAGTGGTATAGGCTGACATCCACGGAGTGCCGGGATGAAAGCCGAAAAATGAGTGAGCACTAAGGCTCAAAGAGACTATCCATATCTCTGGCATCGGTCACTATCCCCCTTCTCGGAGACTGACGAAACTCATGTAGAGACAGGGTTCGTCAGACCCACGGGGTTGCATGTGAATCCAATTAGGGACCTTAGAATATAGGGGAGGTCAGTCCCCAATTAATTTATCTCCTGGGATACTGTGACGACTCAAGAATGCCTCCGGATAAGTAGACGAAGAGGCCAAAGGGGTGGACCAAGGAGGGGAGCCAGGTTCTCGGCACAGTTGGGAGATCAAGGGGATGGAAGCTCCCGGCGCGGCCAATACTGGGAGGCTCCCGGCGCGGCCAAGGTGTAGAGTTCCCGGCGCGCAGGGGAGGACCAAAATAGTTCTCGGCGCCTGAAGAATGGCGCCGAGAGCTGTTCATCCAGTTTACTGTGTGCGGGGCCGAGAGGTGTGAGGGCGCCGGGATGAGAACAGAGGTTTACGGCACTCTGTTTCGCGTTTCTTGTTGAATTTCAGAGGGAGTTTTGGGGATTCCAGACCTGCCAGTTGGTTGGATCTGCATGGATATGGGTTTAATTCATCAAGGATGAGCTGGGTTCGAAAGGAATCAATTACAGCAGGGGATCTGAGTCGTCATATGCTATGGATCCTCAGGGATCATTCGCTGGCACCTTTGGTCGCCCAGGGAACCGAGAGATAGCCATCTCTGGCCCCATGGACGACTCTGATGGAACTATTCATACTGGAACCAGACCAGAGACCCTCGGTATCAATCCATCGAAGTAGCTCAGTTACTCATGTGGAAAAGGGATCTCGAGTAAGCCGTCGGAGTTATTGCCGATATCGGTGGCAGACCTCCCCAGAAGCCAAGAGATGGTCTGTCTCTGGCCCTGGGGCAAGCCTGGGGGAGGGCTTTGTGCAAACGACGATGAACAGCAAGGGACATCGGTGTATCTAGAGCTATATTTATTCTACTGAAGACAATTGAGCCCGAAGACCCATCATAGAATTAGGTGCGCTTCAGTTGAGTTAAAGATGAAAACATGTAAAGGAAAGACATAGCAGCATACAGAGAGATAGCTGGCAGATGTTTCAATCACCCAACGCCCAAACGGGCCACTGGAGCATTTCATATCATTAGATCACCCCAGAACTCACATCAATCACACGGAGGGAATGAGAGAGAGGGAGATGAATAGATATCGGGATATCCCGGTTACATCCAAAATAAAATCGAGATAAACTCGGCAGGATTACATAAAGAAGAAAATAAAACCATGGGGAGGGCGGAGCATTGACTCCTCTCCCTCCCCGGCTGCCCACCTGTAGCTTCTTCTCCTTCTTTCTTTTCTCAGCGGAGGTGGCTCTCTTTCTCTGTTGATCTCTTCTTCTTTTTTTTGGATGAGCAGTCTCTCTCGAAGCCCCTCTGTTTCTTTTCTATCGCTTCCTTTTCTCTTTTTGCCCCCCAGCCAGCCCCCCCTTTCTTGTGGGAGAAGTAATGGGTTTTATAGGGCCATGTTCACGGCGATGGCATTCGGCGTGCCTGCAGCACTAGTTCCCGGCGCACTCATTCGAGGGGCTTCCCGGCGCACTCCCTTGGAGGGGCTTCCCGACGCACCTCCTTTGGAGGGGCTTCCCGGCGTGCCTCCTTTGGAGGTTCTCGGCGCAAGGGGTATGAAGCCCATCCTTAATAGCACATTAACAGGCCCATTCACAGGCCCATTCTTTTCTTTGGCCTTGTTAATTCTTTTGATTGCATCAGCACTGACGAGGGCTCCTTCTTTAACGGTGTATGCATCATCATCTGAACAATCCAGAAGTTTCTCATCAGCCAACAGACCGGAGTTTCATCGGTATCGCCGTTTGGATGACGACAATACTGGACATCGGCTCAGCCTGAGAGTGTCCTAGCTGGGCAAGTAGTTGGTAGTGAGGGCCCTCCCTCAATCCTGGCTTTGCAAGCATCTTTCAGTCTTCGTTGCTAGTCTGGTCTCATCTTTATCTTCGTTCATATTTTAGCTGTCAACAGTAAGTGATCAGGAAATTGAGTGGCCGGTATAGAATTGATCCCCATCTTAAGCTTTAGTTGAGATACATGGAAGATAGGGTGTATTTTTTAGCTGTGAGGTAATAACATACGGTAAGTCACATCACCTATTCTTTGCTCAATTCTGTAAAGTCCATAATATCGGGCACTAAGCTTATGATTGTCTCTGACAACCACAGACTGTTGTCGATGGGGCTATAGTTTAATGTACACACAATCCCCCTACTGCATACTCCTTATCAGCCCTGCGCCTATCAGCTTGGCGCTTCATACGTTGCTGAGCCTTCAACAAATGTTCTTTCAACTCCTTAAAAATTTGATCTTGCTTCGAAAGTGTATCACCCACTTCCTGAATTTGTGTAGTACTCGGAACATAAGAGAGTAAAGTTGGTGGCGGGACACCATAAACTGCCTCGAAGGGAGTGATTTTTGTGGATGAATGGACAGATGTATTATACTAGTACTCCGCCCATGGAAGCCATTGCAGCCATTGAGACTGCTGTTAGAAATAGAAGCACCTGAGGTATGTTTCCAAACATTTATTTAATGATTCTGTATATCCATATGTTTGGGGATGGTAAGCAGAACTCATATGTAATTTGACCCCTTGCAGTTTAAACACCTCTGACCAAAATTTACTTGTAAACACAACATCCCTGTATGAGAAAATGGCTTGAGGCAGACCATGTAGTTTCACTATATTGCTGACAAAGGCCTGACCTACTGTCATAACATCATAAGAATGCTTAAGTGGAATAAAATAAGCATATTTGGAAAGTATGTCAATAACTATTAGAATAGTATATTTATGCTGGGAAAGTGGTAAGACATCAATAAAATCCATATTTATATGGGTCCATATGCGGTCAGGAATCGACAGCGGCTGCAAGAGTCCAGCTTGAGATTGCTGCATGTGCTTGTTTCTTTGATACACATCACATTCTCTTACAAAATTTCTGACTGTAACATGCATGTTTGGCCAGTAAAAAGATCTTCTCAGCCTATGCAGAGTCTTGTGATACCCAGAATGGCCTCCTTCAGGTGTAGAATGATGCTCTTGCAATAAGGTGAGAATTAATAGGTGAGACTTGTATAGAACGATTTTCCCTCTGTAATAAAGAACACCACCTCTAACAACACACTTGGCTGGGTTTAAGGTCCCCGCATCCCGTTGTGCCATCAATGCCTTGAAGGTGTCATCCGTAGCATAAGAAGCTTGAATCTCCTGAAACCAAGTGGGTACAAGAACAGACATTGCATGACATACAAGTGCATTATGCTCCTCAGGAATTCTCGATAAGGCATCAGCTGCCTTGTTATGGTTCCCAGCCTTATACTCCAACCTGAAATCATAACCCAACAGTTTTACTAATCAACGCTGTTGTGCAGGTGTATGAACTTGTTGGTTTAGCAAATATCTGAGGCTCTGATGATCTGTCTTGATGACAAATGGACGTCCCAGCAAATATGGGCTCCACTTTTGCACAGCAAAAATGATGGCCTCCATCTCTTTTTCGCATGTTGATTTCCCTAAATGTAAACTTGAAAATGCTTTACCAATATATGCTATTGGCCGGCCTTTTGCATTAAAACCGCCCCTATACCAAACCATGAAGCATCACACTCTACTAAAAATATGTCATTAAAGTCAGGCAAGGTCATCACTGGAGCTGTAGTCATGGTCTGCTTAAGTTTCTGAAAGGCCTCATCAGCAGTCAACGACCAAGAAAACCCTTCTTTCTTTAACAATTGTGTTAAAGGAGCAGCAATTAGTGCATAATTGTGGATGAACTTTCTATAGTAACCCATAAGGCCTAAGAAGCCTCTTAAAGCTCTGACAGACTTAGGGACAGGCCAAGCTAAGATAGCAGCAATTTTATTGTTCTCTACTGAAACCTTGATCAGAAATAATATGACCCAAGTATTCCACTTGGGTAACTCCAAATGCACATTTAGAAAATTTAACATACAAGCTGTTGGATTGCAAAATAGACAATACCAACTCAACATGCTGTAATATTAATGGAGCTCCCAAGACTGATTGTAGATTAAAATATCATCAAAAAAACACCAACACAATCTTCCTCAAATACTTTCTAAAGATGTCATTCATCAAATTCTGAAAAGTGGATGGCGCATTGGACAGTCCAAAGGGCATTACCAAAAATTCATAGTGCCTTTCATGTGTGCGGAAAGCAGTCTTAGAAATGTCTTCAAGATACATCCTAATCTGGTGGTAACCAGACCTTAAATCCAATTTTAAAAAATATTTTGCTCCATACAGCTCATCCAACAGATCATCCACCAAAGAAATGGAAATTTTATTTTTGATAGTGTTCTGATTCAAAGCTCTATTATCAATGCACATTCTCCAATTCCTATTCTTCTTCTGTACCAAAAGCACTGGAGCTGAAAATGGACTATTGCTGATTTGTATGTGGGTTTTTAAGAGAAGATCCTTAGTTTCTTTTTCAATAATATCTTTCTGCAAGGGTGAATGCATGTAAGTGGGTAAGGCAATTGACTTTGATTCGTCCTTCAAAGGAATGAGATGGTCCTGCTGCCGACTGGGAGGCAAACTTTGTGGCTCAGAGAAGACCATATAGTACTTCTGTAAAATGCAAGCCATCTCAAGTGGGAAGCAATCTAAAGGGTGTGAAGGTGAGGGAGAAGGAGTGGCATCAAGAGAGTATAAATGCAGGGAATATAATCCACGAGCCTTGTGTAAATCAGAACCAAATTGCTTGGCAGAAACCAACTGAATTGTTAGAGGAGGCAGTCCTGTTAATACAAATTCTTGACCATCAACAATAAATTTCATGAGCATTTGAGAAATGTTCATAGTTATATCACCCAAAAATTGCATCCACGTATTTCCCAAAACAACATCAATAGTCCCCAAAGGCAAGACTAAGAAATCCAAAGTGAAGCAAATTCTTGGCAATTTAATTGTAACCCTTTGGCAGCATCCCTGAGAAGATAGTTGTAGCCTGGCTGCAATTTTTACTGAATGTGACTCTAACTGTGTCACCAGTAAACCCAACTTCTGAACCACCCTAACGTCAATGAAATTATGGGTACTGCCATTATCAATCACAACAAGTATTGAGAGGTTGCCAATTGAGCCCTACAACCGTAATGTGCCTGGGGATGTCAGCTGAGAAACAGTATGAGAAGACAGGGAGGGGTCTAGCTCAAACTGAGTGTCAAGAATTGTTTCAGGTTCTGCAGTAAATGTGTTCTCCTATTCACTATCCTCCAGGATAATTTGTAACAAAAACAACTCGTGGGATAGACATATGTGGCTAGGAATGTACTTTTCATCACAATTATAACAAAGGCCTTTGGCCCTTCTATTCAGTAACGGTTGTGATGTTAATTTCCTCACTGGTGAAATAGATGGTCGAACAGTTTGAGATTGTGTGACCTGAGTGGTCACAGGTGGAGGAAATTTGGACTGCTGAGGAGCTGAAAAACTAAAATGGGGCAGTGGCTTGCACCTTGAAAGACTCTTATGTTCTTAGATCCATGCTAACTGAATAGCATGAGACAAGGAGTGGGGCATGAAGGACCTCACTTCACATGATAACTCATCTTTCAACCCACTAAGAAAAATCCCCAACATGTGTTCTTCAGAGACACCAGTGAGTCTATTACTCAAAGTCTCAAATTCTCTTTGAGAATGATCCAGTTTGTTTCAATTTACTTAACTGGCCATGTGAATCAACGACTAAAACAGATCCAAATCGTGACTCAAGTCGATTTAAGAATTATGTCCGAGAAACAGAATCCTTGGTATTGGTGAAATGCCATAACCATTGCAATGCCTCTCCCTCCAAATAGAAAGATGCAAATGAGACTTTATGGTAATCTGGGACTTGATTATACAAAAACTATCTATTTGTCTTGAATTTCCACTCACTAGGGTCTGATCTACCATCGAACTTAGGAAAATCATGATACTTAGGGTGAAACGATCAAGGGGAATCAAAAGAGTTATCACGAGGAATTGAAGATTATGCAGGCTTAGGCTCTGCAGGTTTAGATTCCAATTGTTGTACTCTGTCACTGATAAGACTGACCTGGCTTTTTAGTTCATGAAGAAGAGAAAGAATTGTGTCATCCGAACTGGAAGCCATGTTCTGAGCAAGGTCGGAGCTACTTGAAGGTGGCTCAGACACCAAGTTGGAACGATGCTTCCAATAGATCAAGGGAAGTTCTTCCCAAATCTCCACTCCCAGTTCTTCATGTTCAAGCTCCAGCCTGCTCTTCTACAAGATCTGCCAATCTCACAAGTAGAAGAACAACAACAGAGAACACCACAAAGGCAAACTAACGTAACAGAGGCAAACTAACATAACAGACCTGTAACTGTAAAAGCTAACGACTTAACTTCTTTCGTTCGACGGATCAGCCAGTTCGACATCTCCTAACTGCCGGTCTGCAACCGTTGGCCCCACAACATCTCCTTCATCGAACACCCGATTTGTAGTAGCCGCGACAGTCACGTTACACTATGTGCATGCTCTTTCTCGAATAATGATAAATATATATATGGATGAAAGGAGTGGTTCAATCAATTTGGAGTACATCCCAACAACATCCCTCTCCTCCTCTTTCCTGATTTCACAACGGTCGGATTCTTCTTCGACATGCAGAACTTGCGGCCCAGATTCTTCTGAAAATATATACACCGATGGTTCATCTCTAATGAAAATTTTTCAATGGCCATCTATGTATTCTCTTTGGATTTTCCCTTCATTTTTATCGTGGCTCTCGATGACTCGAGGATCCATATCGGATCAGATTCTCTCCGAGCAGATACAAGTACATGACTTGACTTCACGTATTTGGAATAAAATTAACAAAATGATATAATTCTTTTCATCCATAAAAGGAAAGATTTATGCCTACTATTATATCATTACTATAGTTTTTCATTTAAAAAAAATAAATTAATTCTAGATATGCGCTTGAGTCAGACCTCTCTAGATATAATCCGAGTTATCCGAATCAAAGCGAGTCGCATCGAGTAAACCAAACCATGAATTTTATCATCAAGAAACTAGCTATAACTTAACTGTTATTGTACCGGATAATTATTTTATTTTAACAAATGCAACAATTGTGGAATCTACGAGCAACCCAAACCAATAAAACCCACATTTTCCTATGTCTAATTTGCCCTTCCATCTCCCTCGTGTGATGTGTCTGATTGTTTTTTTTTTGCCCTTCCTCTTTGGTTCCGTACTTCTTTCTCCCGTTTGGCTCTTTTCCGGTCCAGGGGCTAGACCGGCCGGGTCGGCCCGGGTGTTCACCATCGTGAACTACTGCAAGGCCACCATCTGGCCCGCCATCATCCCGGGCGACAACTTCGACGGCGGCGGCTTCGCCCTCAAACCGGGCCAGTCGGCGATCTTCACGGCCCCGTTCGGGTGGTCCGGTCGGATCTGGGCCAGGACAGGCTGCGACTTCGACCAGTCGGGCAACGGGTCCTGCCAGACCGGCTCCTGCGGGACCGCCCTCGAGTGCGGCGGCGCCTCCGGGAACCCCCCTGCCAGCCTCGCCGAGTTCACCCTCGGCGCCCGCGACTTTTACGACGTCAGCCTCGTCGACGGCTTCAACGTGCCGGTGGTCGTCAAGCCCGTCAACGGCAACGGGAACTGCAGCGCCGCCGGCTGTGACGGGGACCTGCTGCCACAGTGCCCGGCGGAGCTCCGGCTGCTAGCGGGGAAGACGGTGGTGGGGTGCCGGAGCGCCTGCGACGTGTTCAACACCGACCAGTACTGCTGCAAGGGCGAGTACGGGAACTCGATGACCTGCCAGGCGGCCACCTATGCGAAGATTTTCAAGGGCGCCTGCCCCGCCGCGTACAGCTACGCCTTCGACGACCGCTCAAGCCTCTTCACCTGCTCCGGCGCCGACTACATCGTGACGTTCTGCTCCAACAGGTCAGCATCCTACGAGTAATAATTGACGTCACTCCCCGGCCTCTAACGACTTTTTCAGAGTCTGATCCGTCCTCGGAGAGTACGAGTTGGATCAACATGAAAAACGAGTCATTCAACTTAACCTTTTAAATGATTTGAGTTGGCTTTTACTTACCGCGACCCAATTCACCCTCGTAAAAGTACGCGTTGTCAACTCATAATGATCCAATACGAGTCGAGCATTCAAATCCTAATAAATCTAATTTAAAAATAGATATCTATGCATCTAATTATTTGTTAGCATTCTGCATCCTCAAAGTGTAGATGTATCGATATATTCCAGCATCAAGTTTAACTATTGGGATTTTTAAATCACTACAATCGTATCTAATTATTTATTAAACCATTAGTTCTTGAGACGCGCACATAAATCCTTATAAAACTCTTACTAAAAAGTCTCCATGGTTCGTGACTATCAAATAAAAAAAATATCTCGTAAAATATTCTATCTTAAGGATGACGATGGTGGTGGTGCTACCCCCGCCGGTAGGACCCCCCCCTTCTCCCCCCACCAGCAATTTATCGGTAGGACCCCCCCCCCTCACCTGCATGCTACCCCAGTGCCATTACCTCCCTCCCCTTCCCCCACTTGCTACTTGTCGGTACATAAGACCTCCTCTCCTCTCCCCGCACCTGCTATCCCATCGTCGGACCCCTTAGTTGGCGATGCCTGCACCCCCCCCCCCCCACGTCGCCGGACCCCCCACTTGCTACTTGATGGCATGACCCCCAACCCCCACACACTACCCAAGTTAGCAAGAGCTTGGTTAACTTTTGTTGAACGGAACAATTTAACGGCGGAGACTAATTAATAGTCTAACGTCAAAGATTGTAGGGACTTATGTATATGTCTCAAGAACTCAAAGACTAATAAGTAATTTGTTACGATCGTAGTGACTTATATGCAAAAATCTCAATCTTAAATATTTTTAAGATTATATAATATACAACAAAGAATCATATCCTTCGTTGCCTCCATGATTTATGAAAAAATTGCACATTTTTATAATCATGCATGCACACACACAAAAATATCCACAGGCAATTTAACTCAGTCTTAATTCGTCCAACTCATGATTTCTCCTTTTGTGCGTCTTCTCATCATCCTAACGGATCGAACTTAAAGAGTCTCCAATCTATTTGAAAATTGAAAGAAGGATCTTATTCTCCATTCTATTTGAAAATTGAAAGAGGGATCTTACTCTTCACGGGAAATTTCTTAAATTGAATCAAATTATTACCTGAACTTAAGATATATTTCCCTTTCTTTTGCCCGGATCAGTTGGGTATGGCTATGCCTAAATTGATATATTAGTAGAGTCTTGATTCTCCTAAACATTGTAAAAGGAGACGAAAATGCCTACATCCTCAACGGAGTTATAATAAGCTACATTTGAACTCAATTCTACGTGAAAATACGACAGTACTTTAATTGAGATGTACCAGAATCAACTCCATATAAATATGCTGGAATCTCTCTCTCTCTCTCTCTCTCTCTCTCTCTCTCTCTCTCTCTCTCTCTCTCTCTCTCTCTCTCTCTGTGTGTGTGTGTGTGTGTGTGTGTGTGTGTGTACCTCCCATATACCCCCACCTTGAGATGGAAACGGTCGAGATCTTCTACTCTATTTTCTACACCATCATCTCAATTTTCCATGTGTTAGTTCTTATGATTTAAAAATCTGACCTTCACAAAAGAAGTAAACACTTAAACACATCAAAAGTTGAGATTTAAGCAGAGTACAAGTGGCGTAGAAGAATTGGAGCAGCAGCAGAAAACCCAGTTCTACGCCATGCATGGATGTCACCGTACCGTACGTCTCTTCTAACCAGTATTGCTCGTTTCTGGCCATGAGAAAGCCTCGTTTCGTTACCTCCTCACCCGAACCAGGGGTGCATCCGTGTAGGTGTTTGACGATATGTGTGTGCTCGCCGTGTGCAGGACGCAGACGGTGTGCACCTTCGAAAACAACTCGCTCGTCTGCAGCGGGTCCGGCAGAACCAGGCTGCTCTCTTACTTGTGGCTTGCGGCAATTCTCTTCTCCACGATGGGTTGGTGGGCAGCTGTGTAGCCGACGGTTCTCTTTCCTTTGCCCACTTCTGCTTTTGGGTGGAATTGAGGGATGGCCACACTGGCTCATTCATAATTCATGGTTTATACTACTTGGTCTATCGCCTTCCATGTATGTAGAAGTGAATGGAGTGAGGGGGTACGTGCATGTTGGGTTTAATTATAACCCACAGGTTGGGGATTTGTTGCACAGGATGATCAACTCATTGTGAGTTAATTCAATCATTCATTCATATCTGTATTACCCATGCCGTTATTGTTAGAGAGTATGGCTTCCATAATTTTATTATTCAGAAAACATTCACAAATAGTTCAGACATGAGGGTTTATATTTTCTTGGTTGAATGAAGGAGAGAGATCGGGGTGGGAGAAAAAAGCTACACAATAGCCGTACCTCTTTTTGACTGGAGTAGTAATCTAATTAAATATTTGATGGCTCTCAGTAAGCATTACAAATAGTATTAGATATAAGCTAAAGTTTGTCGATCAGGTCATATTGATCGTACCGATATTTTATCGATATGATATGATACGATATGTATCATCATGTGTCAATAATATAAAATTATTTAATAAATATATATTATAAAAATTATGTGTAATTTAGTTGGTTAATTTATGTGTTACATATACACGAGATTTGAGGTTGGAACAACGTATTTGTCATGAATTTTTTGTTTTTGTTCTTAAAGAATGAGAAAAAATCAAGAAAAATAATGTTGTTCATGCCTTTTGAACTTGATTCGAAGCATTCCAAAGGAACGCTCTAACCAATTTACATGTTAAGAGATGTTAATCATAAAATAAAATATAAAATATTTTTAAAAAATGAATACCGTAATGGTTACGTACTACGTATTGATCGTATCGATCTCTGACTGACACTATCTGGCATTTTTTTTTCTGTTAAGAAAGATTTGAGCAAGGCTTGCAGGATCGTACTTGATCGCAACGTGACAGTTATGTTGGACCGTACGAGAGGGGAACCGGACGCCGGTACGTCAGCACACCATCTATGCAACAACGAGTCACCGACAGTCGACGATGGCGATGACAACAATAGTGGCGGCCAAGGGAAGGCCGGCCTTAGAGAGAAAGGCATGGGAGCAGTAAGGCGAGGTGCTATGTCGGGGTTCAGTGGCGCGGCGAGATGGATGGCGGCGGCCTCTTCGGGCGGTTCTGTTGGGACGTCGACAACTGCATGGATGCTAGGTTAGGTTCGGCCTGGGGGCGAGGGCTCTTCTGATGATTCTGTTGGGACGCTGACAACTATGTGGGGCTCGTGAGGGCGGGGGATGATCACGACTGTGCAGCGGCTATCGGGCGGGTGTTCGCATAGGTAGTTCCAAAGGAAGTCCGTGGGGTGAGACCGTTGATGACTACGGGGGAAAGCGAGTGGTGTAGTGGAGGGTTGGAGAGGGAGGTCGTGCAGACGGAGCTAGTAGGCGACTAGGGTTAAAGTCGTATCGAGGTATGAAGAAGAGATGGGATATTTTATAGAATATTCCCTATAAAAATCAATTTTTTATCCTTTGGGGCTCAAAAAAAATGTTCTTGATCCGATGTGGCACGGCGTCGTACCGTACCATACCATACCAGATTGTATCAGCGCAAAATCGACACGATTCGATACCGCGATCCTGCAAACCTTGAGTTTGATTACACATTTTTCTTGTCAGACCATACAAAGTGGGTAGCGGGTATTAAGCAAAGCAATGCCCTAAAAGTTGGAGGAGTCTGAGTCAAGAAATGAAAAAGAAATCGAAATCAATATTCTTTTGAGAAATGTTATCATATATATGCATATCTTGTTTTTCTACATTCAATGAAAAGATTTAATGTGAGACTAGTAAAATCAGAAGGAGAGATTTATCCACTTCAATTTTAGGAAAAATGACCCAAAATGTCAAACTGCCAATGTAAGATTTACCCCCCTCTTTTTCCTTGATAGATTGGACCAACCTTGTTTGCAGACTCCTAAGTTTGCAATTCATAAATACTTTATACAGGATGAGATATGCCTCATGATTGCCCACTAAAAAGAGAAAGATAATTGAGTGATTTGGACACGCTCAAATCTATATTATACATTATAAGACCTTCTTTGTTAGTCGGGCAGAATATCTCATTCGACTTTTTTCGGTCGAATGAGATATTCGACCCCGTATAATTAGGTTGTGTGTGAGAGCTTTTAGTGGACCCCACAAATCTCTCTCATGGGATGAGTAATCTGGCGGCATTATTCGATTACCAAAGAGGGCCTAAGAGAATTGGACGGTTTTTTCCGTCGGTTCTTTTACTCCAACAGCCGCATGCATGTCTATGTGTTAAACATGGTATCAGGAGATACTGTTCAGGGTCCTCCGGGACTGCCATATTAAGAGTCCTCGCCGGAATACGTATCAGTGCCCACGCAAGGTGTTGGAGGAGTGTGGAGTCTGATCCGAATATTGGTAGGCTCTCCTATGTCCTTTCGCAGATCCAACTTCGCGGTAAGTTGGCGGGGGGTTGCAGGGGGGCAGCGCCCCCTTGCCCGTAAGGCCGGGGGTTCGGGAGCGGAGCCCCCGAGGCGAAAATTTTGGGGGGTATTATTGTAATTTCACCCAGAAGGGTTGCCCTAGGCTCCTTATATATAAAGGCAGCATCCCTTGTAATCGTGATAGTGTGTGTGAAATAAGAGATCTCAATGCGGCCGTGGATGTAGGAAGGCGCATCACCTCCGAACCACGTAAATTTCAGTGTTCTTGTGGTTTGATCTTCTTTTCCCCCTTCTTTCTTCCTCCTCTATTATTTGTCCATCTCTACAGGTACTCCGGTTCCTAACAATTGGGTTATCTGTTACAGAGTCCTAATCAACAACAAGAACTGAGAATCCATCTGACCGGCGGAGCATCATCCTGTGGCGAGAGTCCAACTTGGACAAGCCGGAATAAATATAGAGATCTGTAGCATGCTTCCGTTCTCCCCCCAACTCCACTGCTCTGTGTAGTCTCCTCAGCCCCTCCTCTCTGCCTCTGGTTCCAATGATGGGAATCTGCAGACGGCTTACTGTTTGGGCACGTCAAACACGAACCCATCGAGGGAGCTGGTCAAGCCAGCGAATAAAGATGGCGTGGGTGGTCTCAGTTTCACCACCCCCGCAGTGGAGCTCGGTGCTTCTGACCTGTAACTGCCCATGGCCGACACCACGGGGGCCAAGTTCTCGCCTTCGCTTTGCCCATTTCCTCCTTACTCTTTATTGGAGGTCACTGTGAGGACGCACCTGGCAAGGCTCCCAAATATCTTGGCTTTTATCTGCCCTCGCCTGGGCGGCCGATGGGTCTTCTTTCCGTTCGGTGAATTGGAAGCTGCATAAGCCATTGGCGAAGGTTCTACAGCCGACGGAACACCTGATGAAGAAGAGTACTGGAAGCAGAAGGAATGAAGGAAAGGTTGTTGAGTTGATAAGAGAGACCAAAGCTTGTTACCTACTGGAGAAGAAGAATGTGAACTGTGGTTGGAGGTCTGAAGTGTACCTGAGATGCATGATACATATATATGATGGTGCAGGGGGAGGGATTTCTTGATGGGCAACGTGGGAGTCCTAAGAAGAGCCACAATAATCTTTCAGTTCTAAAAGAGGAGAAATTTGATGGAGACTGTTGTGTCGAAGAATGGTGACCTGCTAGAGCATTGCATGCGTTTTGTCCTTGTCATGTGTCTTTTTTTTTTAACTGTAAGGAACTTAATTAAGACTTCACTGTTGAAGCATGTGCTCAAGTTCCTTTGGAGTTTGGATGATCCATGATTATATAACAAGGTCCCAGAGTTCACACAATAATACTTGTGTTTAGGGTTGGCCCTACAAAGAAAAATAGCTGAAAATCTAATGCATGAAATGTCTGGAGTAGCAACAACCATGCAATAACAGGCAAACGAGCATGGCATCTCATATATATCTTCCTTAAATGAGGAGGATACGGGCTTGAGGATTATTGGGTACAAATGTTGTTATCTTGAGCAGGATTTGTTGTCTCGTGATACAGAGAGAATTACTGTCTTGAATAAGTTTATAAAAAAATTTCCATAACATTCACTTTGATCAAATACATTTTTTAAAAATTTGCAGATCTTATAGATAAGATAATTTTGACTCAGCCAACAAAGGGCACTTAGGTCAAGCTTCATCAGGTGTGGTAGTCAATTCCATAGAGAACAGGTTATAAGAGACTCCTTAAAGCTCCCCCCAACTCTATCCGAACACTTTCCATGAACCAAGAAACCTAACATTTGGCTGGCGTGGGTCCTTCATGTGCCCCTTGTGGGTTACTTACTTTCACCCACGAAATGTCTGACAGAATGCTTGTTTTTCTCTACAGCACACCAGGGCATTGATCCTACAAGATCAAACTCTTGCTTATCATGTCCCCTCACCCAGAAAGCAGTGTAGAATTAAGGAGATAAAAGGAGAAGGGCAACTAGAAAGAGAAGGTCGTGTCATGCCTCCCCCAACCCAAAAGGGGATTGTGATAGCCTGGTTGGAAGAGGTACCTTGTCCGAGACATACACCATCGCTGCCTTGGGCTTGTGTGAGGACATGGGGAACCAAATGCTGTATCCTTCACGTTTGAGCTGGTGCATGCCTCTCTTTTATGTTTGGGAAGCTTGGTAATGGTTGGTGCCAATGGGTTGCTTGGAATTCCGGCCAATTTCTTGGTGGAAAGTTTTGTCGGGGAGATGCAAAAGGCAGGGTTCGGAGTTAAAAAAGATTCGCTGTGTATTGAGCATGTGTCCTGTTTTGATAACTTAAGCCGTGTTCTTCGGACTTGATCAACCTTTGGCTATAACCCACCTTAATTAGAATCTTGTGACTAAACTGTGCGAGTTCAGAAAATCTATCACCGGTTGTCAGAAGTGAAACTAGATTTGCCTAAATGCATCCACGAATAAATTTGTTAGTCTGTGGTGGCGATGAGGTCCATGTATTGTGTTCCGTTGAGAGAAATAGATAGAGAGAGAGAGAGAGAGAGGAGGCTGCAGATAAGAAGAAAGCAAAGAAGGGGATGTGTTTAGCTCTATTGATAGAGAGGGATGTGCATGAAAATGCAGAGTTAGCTAGCGGCCTGGGTGAGAGGATTTATAGTTAGGATGGCCACTACTGCTCGACAGAAGGCATGGGAGATGGTTGCTCACGAAACCGAGTATTTGGTGAAGAAAATCCGGCAAACTTTGAATGGTACAGAGATGAGAGGAATGACTGGCAGGGAGAGGAGGTAGGGGTTTAGTCGGTTTTTTTTCGCCGATTCCTTTGTACTGTTTAACTAGGTTGGATTGTGTTTTTTTTCATCGTCGGTTGATGTTTTTAATCACGTCCGGCTCACGTATACTTTCTTTGCGTTGGGTTTATGCTATCTCACAACATTACTTTCTTAGCGTTGGGTTTATGCTATCTCACAACATGTGTTTTCTTTTTAAAACAGATAAGAATTATGTCCTTGTTTCACCTCACACTCCCTATATGCTCTGTTACCTATAATCTCCACCTATGCTTTCTCCACACAAGAGATCCAACCTCAAATCTTAATATATTTAGATACTTACTAAACTCAATATGCATATCATCGTTAAAAATTTAATTTAAAATGTGTAGATTTGCTATTAATATAAAAAATATTTTAAAATGTGTAGATTTTCTATTAGTATGTGTCAAATATTATTATGCTTAACTTTAAAAGAAAAAATAATTTCATTTGTTGATTAAAGATTAATACCTCTCATCCATAGCTTATTGTAATGTCACAACCATTTCAGCCTTGGGTGATCTTCCATCCATTTCAGCCTTGGGTGATCTTCCATCGATGAAAGAATCTAAATTATGTGAACTAAGTTTGATGACAGTGATTGGCGTACATATTCCAGACCCGCCCCCGCCAACTCAACTCAACTCAACCCGGCACGGCACGGTACTCGGAAAAAAAATAAAAAAAATAAAAAATGGTTCGGGTACCGCCCCCGTCAACTCAACTCAACTCAAACCATTTAATTCGACACACAACTCAAGCCCACATCCTGTGCCCCTTGGGTCCTGACCCAAGGGTGAGCTCTCCAACATATAAAGTTAAGTAAGTCTTTCTAACTTCCAATATGGGACTAAACATAAAAACTCTATTTCCAACATATAAATGAAGATATTTGAATCAACATAAAGGCTCTATTTCCAACAAGTAGTTACAAGTTATTCTTTATATACATGTATGTTTATTTATTTTGATCATTATATCTTATTTGAGTTATTTCTTATTGTATTAGGTTATAGAATCGGGTCGAACCATATATCAATATTATAATGACATCACGGTTCAAACCGGTTCGAACCAACGGTCAAACCGGTTCGAACCGAACCAGCTCATTGTCCGGTTCATGCACCGGTCCGGTTCTGATAACATTGATTCCTAGATATAAATATTTAAGTAGATGCTAACTAGAGATCACTTTATAGTGGTAAAATATAGAGTTTCTTGAATACACTTCTAGCTTCAAAGAATCAGTGCTTGAGAAAGAAATATCTACCATATTTTACATAAAATTAAAAGTCATCTTTATGAACTTTGCTAATATGTAATTAATTTATAATGAATAATTAAAGTTAACTTGATATTCCTAATATTTGTATCTTTGCATGACAATGTCACCTTCTTCGTATTCTAACACAATTTTATTGCCATTTTATATATACTAGAGAAGCCTACTCCGTGGACAAGTTTTGTACTGTCCCTAATGTTTAAAAATGTAAAGAATGATATAATCCTATCAAAAGTGAAATCATATGAAAATATAATTTATATTTATATTTATACGTGCATTTCAACTGTATTGACAGTATTGTCATTATAATTTAAAAAAAATTATCAAATTAAATCCACGCGCGTAGCGCGTTCACTTCACTAGTACAAGTAGTACTACAGATATGGGAAGTCCAAGTACATCGTGCATGAATGGAGAGTAATCGCTTGCAAGGTTGTCAAAAATTGGTACTGTCCCTGATAATATCTGGGTTTGCTCGTAGTTCATACTAGATCCTAAATTCCCAATCGAGTTTATTATCATATTTTATGGACTAAAAAATTATCATGTTGTATCATGTATTTTAAAATGGAATTCTTAAGCCATAATATGTAACATTAATATATTATATCTGAGGATGGTAGATTCGGTTTGGCCCAAAAGCAACCCAATAGCGGCAAGCCCAAATCGGAACCGTCTCCTTAAGCGCGCCCAAGAGGCGCCCGAAGTGAACGGCCCGCTAAGGCGAGGCCCAACTCAACCTCGCCATCGGATTCTACAGCACGAGAAAGCGTGTTAATCGCCGAAGGACCCTCCGACGACCGACCGCTGTCCCTTACCACGTCGGCCCATATCCCATAACGGACGAGCACGCCCCATGAGCGTCGGGAGACTCGCCCAGGGACCAGCCGATGTCGAGGCATTCACCCTCCAACGGGAAAATCCCACCGCTATAGCGGAAGGGAGTTACTCCATCTCTTACGCCTTCTCTATCAAGGGATAAAGGCTCCTCGCTCCAGGATAACCCCTATAAGAAGGAGAGTGACTGAGAAGAGAGACACGGTGGATTACTCTCGGTGGATTATTCTGTCAAGTCTACTACACAAGAGAATATAACCACTCGCCCTACAGTGCTACGAGAGGGAAGCACCGACGATCCACGCTGAAGGGAAGATTCTCCTCTGGCGGCCTTACCACTCAGCGAGCACTCGCCGAGTGAACGCTGGGAGCGGCGAGCACTCGTTCTGAGGATCTACATGGCCTTTCGGCCCTCGACTACGATTTCTTTCTCTCTCTCCCTCGCTCTTCTTTATTCCTTATTAACCCGTTGCTGACTTAAGCATCGGAGGGTTGTCCCCTGGGGTAATATCCGGGACTCCTTCTGACGTCTTTCTGGCTTCTGGTGTTTTCAGGCCTCCACGGGTGCAAGACGACTTTCTTAATAAATAAATAGAGAAGGTGGTACGTGACATAGGAACCATTTTTCTGCCTCTACAATATCTATATTATTATATTTATTATAACATTAGATTATTTTAATGTACATAAATATTCTTATGATTTAGTAAACGTATAAGGAATTACATGTGTGAATGATAATTCTACAAAAGATTTTTTATAAAAATTTATTGTATAGAAACTTTTTCATAAATATACTATGTTTTAAATTTTAATGGTTATTTCCAAGTTCCAACAAATCCAACCCCAGAAAGGGTTATTACATATATATCCTGATGAAAACAAAGACTAATATATCCTTGTTTAATCTTCCTACGTAATTAAGATAATGATATATATCTTTTTATATTATTGTATATACTTCTTTAATATTTTATATTTTATATGTTTAATAGAATATTCATGGGAGGTTCTATTAATCTAAAGAGTAAATATGCTAAGCTATTATTTTCCCCTTTTATATGTACAAAAGTGGGTTTATAGTCATTGCCTGTGTAAACTCTGTAAACTTACTCCATCTTCGTTTTGCCAAATGATTAGTTTTATGAAAATTAACAAATATTATTATATGATTATAATATGTTCAGATATCGAACTATTTATCTAAATAAATTTTAAATTTATTGATAACTTCTGTGACACATTCAATTTTTGCTTCTATAGTATTATTATGAATAATAATCTTATAACAACCAGAGACAGATGCACAAAGTTTTTCTTATTCTTCGTGAAGTTTTTCTTGTTTTTATGGATTTAGGGATATCAAATCGAGTAATGGATAAAGGACGAATGTTAATTTGCTGTATTAATTTAATATATTCTTAATTAAAATATTTTTATCTTGAAATCTTTAATTTATTATACAGCGGTTGAAGAAGGAAACTAACATTTTTAATTAAAGGTCTAGCATAATTAAGAAATCTAAGGAATTGTTACAATTGTTTTCTGTCTTCTAATATATCTCAGGGTATGTTAAAATTTTTGTAGCTATACGAGGTTGTGATTTAATTTGTCATTTTTTTAGGTCTAATCCTAAATTTTTAATTTCTTCTACCGTTAGAAATATCATCTTTTTCTCATTAATAATAATACCATTATCGTGAAATTTGGTAAAGAGAGAATTGTAAATATTTCCTATGATCTTCTAAGTTTACGGAGAAAACTAAGATATCATCAATGTACACATAACAAAAAGCATGACAATCATGACAGATACGATCTATTTTTTTGGAATATAGTAGGAGTATTTTTAAGTCTAAAGAGTAAAACAAGTCATTCATAATATCCTACGATATTAAAAAAGATTGTCCATTCTATGCTATCTTCGGACATTTTTACTTATCAAAAATCATTTTTACAATCAAATGTGCTAAAGATCTGACCTTCCTCAATTCTATAATACATGATTTCTTTGTCAGAAATTTGATAGTTATAATCTCTAGTATTATCTTTAAGTCTTTGACAATTAATAACCATGCGAGATTTATCTTATTTTTCTTCACAATATTTACGAATTATGAATGCTGCAGATTTATGGCAATGGAAAGATTATCTATTCTTATGAAATTTAATTAGTTTTGTTATATGTATCGTAAAGCCTTCTAAATCTCTAAGAGTTGATTTTATGTTTATTATTGTGATAATAAGATCTGAGTTAGTGATATCAAGCTTAGCTTTTATGTTATTTCTATTCTAATAGAGGATAGAGTTGTCACTTATAATGTCTTCTATTTTTATATCACTAATTAATTTATCTAAATCTTCTTTGGAAGTTACACATGTGGCATTGTACATGTCCATCAATGTGTTATTTAAGAAGAGATGTTGAGGAGGTTATAGCATGGGAGAATAAGAAAATAATATTTATTTGTAGGAGCATATCATCTATTGATTTGACAAGATGTAAACTCAAAATAAAAGTAAAGGAGATAGGAAGGTCAATAACAAGAGTGTATAGTAAAAAATGGTGTTATTTATTTGTATGGATATATGTGAAAATAAAATAGTTAAGTGTATGTTATGTGCCATCACAAGTGTTTATTTTTATTTTATATAAGTAGTTGGCTTTAATTTTACTTGTTGAATATATTTTTTATGTATAATACTTCTATATGTGCCAGTATCTATCATGGCATGAAGATTGACATTTGTGTTTTTAAATTGTAGGGCAACGTGTAAGGTAAGATAACTTTGGTTAGGGTTTTATATTTTTAGGATTTGTGTAGTTAAATGTCTTTCTAGTTCAGTTATTTGAATATATGACATTAGATTGAAAGGGTTTATAGTAAATTGTTGTTATTTTTTAGATTTATATTTTTAATTTTTTGAGTAAATTACTTCCTAGTTTTTCCCACATGGGCCATAAAGTTCACGATAAAGGATTCTATTCATGTATAATGAAATTAATAATGATTTCTCCATTATCATAACTTTCTGCACTACTAGAGTCAATTGCACTAGTTGCCTGGGTTTATGATAGGGATAAGATTTTATTTATTAGATCTGATGTTTTCATGATGCATGTCAATATCAAATATTAAATTTATACAGTGGGACATGATTTAGATCTTATCCCTATCATAAATCTAAACAACAAGTCCATTGACTCTTGTAGTACATAAAGTTCTGATAATGAAGAAAATTTTATTAATATCATCATACACGAAGATAATCTTTTATCAAGAACTTTATGGCCCATATGGGAAAAATCAAGAAATAAGTTCTCTGAAAAATTAAGATATAAATCTATAGAACAACGACAAATTATGATAAATCCTATCAATTCAATAACATACATTCAGAAAATCGATATAGAAGAACATTCAACTACAAAAATTCTAGAAATAGAAAAATATGACCAAATTTATCTCATCTTAGACGTTACCTACAATTTAAAAACACAAATGTGAATCTTCATACTATGATTGATATTAGCGCACATAAAAATAGTGTATACAAAAAATATGTTTTCCAAGTAAAATTAAAATCAGTTACTTATGAGATTAAAATAAGTACTTATGATCAGGGTTTGTCGACACGGTGCGTCTCGCCCCGACCCGCACGACCCGATCCGACCCAGGCCGGGACCGGGTCGGTCGGGATGTGGGTCGCCACCGGGTCGGCCATTATTTTAATATTATATTTTATATATAATGTATATTTTTCTATTTTATTATATTATTTTATATTATATATATATATATATATATTAATTTTTTAGAACGGGACGAACTGAGTCGGACCGAGACGGGAGCGACCCGACCCGACCCAAGTCGAGACCGGGTCGGCCGGGTCGACCGGGCCGACAAACCCTACTTATGATAGCACAAATCATATAATTAACTATATTATTTCACAAATATCCATACAAATAAACAACACTAAAAATTATTTTTACCATACACGTGCTATTGACCTTCATGTCTCCTTTACTTTTATTTTAGACTTAAACTTTCTCAATTCAATAAGTGGTATACTCATCTAAAATTAAGAATCTTATTTTCTTATTCTCTTATTCTACAACCTCCACAGTATCTATCTTTAAAAAATACACTGATCAACACCTAACCATATGACAAAGAACATTTAGACAAACTAATCAATAATTAAAAAATCAAAGACATTATAGGCGATAACCCTATGCTCTATTAGAATAGAAATAATATAAAAATTAAACTTGATATCATTAACCCATATCCTACTATCATAACATTAAACATAAAAATAACTCCTAAAGATTTAGAAGACTTTACAATATATATAATAAAACTCATTAAACTTCGTGCGATTAAAGAATCTTTCAATCACCATAAATCTACAACATTCATAGTCCATAAAGATTGTGAAGGAAAATGTGGTGAATCTCCCATGGTTATTATTATAAAAGACTATATGATAATACTAAAGATGACACTGACCAAATTCATGATAAAGAGCATATTTTCTAAAATTAAGAAATGTCATACCTTTAACCAATTTGACTGTAAAGTGATTTTTGGCAAGGGAAAATGGTCAAAGATAACATAAAATGGACAGTCTTTTTTACTCCATAGGACATTATGAATGGCTTGTTTTATCTTTTAGACTTAAAAATACACCTACTATATTTCAAACAAAAATAGATCACATCTTTCGTGATTATCAAACTTTTTGTTGTACATATATATCGATAATATCTTAAATTTCTCAACAAACTTAGAATATCATAAAAAATATTTACAAATTATCTTTACCAAATTTCTTGATAATGGTGTTATTATTAATGAGAAAAAAGATGATTCCAGTAGTAGTAGAAAATTTTAAGGTTAGACCTCACAAATGGAAAAATTAAATCACAACCTCTTAGAGTTACAGAAATTTTAACACTCCATAATACATTGGAAAATAAAAAATAATTATAACAATTCCTTAGATTGCTTAATTAATTATATTAGACCTTTCATCAAAAATCTTAGTTCAATTCTTCGACCTCTATATGATAAATTAAAGAAATCATGATAAAAATATTTTAACCAAAAAGATATTAAACTAATACAACAAATTAAAATCATTGTCAATAACCTTCCTCCTTTATCTATCCCTTAAACTAATACCTTAAAATCATAGAAATAGATAGCTCTCGAGAAGACTAGGGAGTAGCTCTCTTACAATTTCACGAAGAACAAGTAAAATTTTGTGCAAATGACTTTGATCATTATAAGACTATTATTCATAATAATACAGAAGCAGAAATCAAAGGTGTCATGGAAGCTATCAACAAATTTAAAATATATTTAGACAAATAGTTCAATATCAGAACATATTGCAATAATATACTAGTATTTGTTAATTCTTATATAACTAATTGTTTAGCAGAACGAAGAGGGCTTAGTTTACAAATTTTATCATTGGTAATAGCTATAAGCCCACTTTTGTACATATAAAATGTAAAAATAATATTTTTAGCATATTTAGTCTCTAGATTAATACACCACTAGAAAAAGCGGGAATACCGATGGATATTTCAGACGGATATTTTCCGTCTTAAAATCCGTCTGTATTTGTGACGGATTAGATTCCGTCACAAATTCCATCTCTATTAAGGACATACTATACTCTCTCTGAAGATCCGTTTATAATCGGATGTCCGGTTTGAGCTCAGCGCTCAAAGTTCATTTTCAAAATACACTTAGTTTAAATGAATTGCCAGGTCGGGTCCGAGGGTCTAAAACCTGAAATACCAGTCGGATGGCCGTGCCGATCGTTCCAACACGACCTGGAAGATGAAAGTGACTTGTCAGAACTGACGGAATCCAGATCGGATGCCCGATTTGAGCTCGGCGCTCAAAAGTTCATTTTTTAAGTACACTTAGTTTAAATGAACTGTCAGGTCGAGTCCGAGGGTCTAAAACATGAAATATCGATCGGATGGCCGTGCCGATCGTTCCAACACGACCTGGGAGATGAAAGTGACTTGTCAGAACTAACGGGATCCAAATCGGATGCCCGGTTTGAGCTCAGCGCTCAAAGTTCATTTTCAAAGTACACTTAGTTTAAATGAACTGCCAGGTCGGGTCCGGGGGTCTAAAACCTGAAATACCGGTCGGATGGCCGTGATAATCGTTCCAACACGACCTGGGAGATGAAAGTGACTTGTCAGAACTGACAGAATCCAAATCGGATGTTCGGTTTGAGCTCAATGCTCAAAAGTGCATTCTCCAAATGTAATTAATTTAAATACTCTTTTAGGCTAGTAGTTGATCTATAAAATCTGCAGTTATCAATTTGATGTCTGATTTCAATTTATGCTAATTTCTTTGCACTAATTAATTTTTTTATCTATGAATGAATGTTATTATTTTTTTAATGTAGGGGGATCCTTCTGCGTGCGGCGACAGAGTAGATGAGCAGGGCAGGGAGGATATGGACGATGTACCAGATATTTCTTGATGTTTGATGATATTCAGACGGATCAGCAGGGTTGATGTGTTTTTTTTGTGGTATTTATTTGATCAGTATGGTGTTGAGTTTTTTTTCGGTGGTGTTTATTTGATCAGCATGATGTTGAGTTTTTTTTTTCGGTGGTGTTTATTTGATCAGCATGGTGTTGGTGTTGAGTTTTTTTTTTCGGTGGTGTTTATTTGATCAGCAGGTTTTCAATATTTTTTTCAGCATGATATTTATTGATGCTTATTTGTGATCCAACATGTTTTTTAGAATAATTTAAGATTTTTTTAAAAAATAAATTTTTACATTTCAGACGGATTTTCAGACGGTATTTGAGACGAAGATTATCTGTCTGAAGTTTCAGACGAACGGTTGTCTTAACCGCCGTATAATCCGTCTGAAATTCAGACAGAATTTGAGACGAAATTTATCCGTCTGTAATTATCATTCTGAATTTCAGACGGAATTCTCACCAATTTTCGGACGGCTTGAGACCGTTTGAAATTCAGACGGAATAATGGACAGACGTTATTTCAGACGGAAAAAATCTCGTATTATTTTCAGACGGAATATGTGACTGAATTTAATCTGTCTGAAATTTTATTTTTAGACGGAATATAAAACTGTCACAAATTTGTGACTAAGAATATCAGACGGTCTATTTCCGTCTGAATTCCGTCAGAAATCCGTCGCAAACGTGTTTTGTGACGGATTTTCAAACGGATCTGAGACAGATACCGGCCGTCTGAAATCTCGTCTTTTCTGGTAGTGATAGAATCTCACATGAATAATCAAAGAATCACCACTATCTCTCTTATAAATAGAGAAGTTTATCTCTGTGTCCCTAATTCGCATTACAAATAGTTTATTGTATCTTTATCATCTGGCTTTATCTTTTTAAATGTAATTTTTTACCTTACATATCAAAATCAGAGAAAAAAATAAATTTAGCACATAATTTTAACTTCTCTATGTTACTGAAATATTAAAATTTGGTATATTTCAATATCACGATCATCTAACATACTTTTGTTACAAGAAATTCCTCCACTTAACGCATTATTAATATGATTTGGAAGTAATGAATGGTAAATTTCATTAATTTAGATTTATTTCACTAGTATAGAACCATAATAATATTAGACTATTTAAATGAACATATAATTGCAACCAAATAGATATTGATAAACAACCCCTTTGTTGCTCTAATGAACCTTTTGAAGCTATTGAAGTCAAAGTTGATATATAAATCTTAAATCATAATCAAAATTTTTTGACAGATCAACACTACCTTCTTATTGGTAGTATTATAGGATTTCATCACCAATGTAGTCTACATTTTACCAAATATTATCACAGTGTCATTTTTCTTAACAACTGTTTGCTTATTGATACAGGAGATAGCACAATCATCTAACTTCTTCCAGATTCTAGAGCGCTCACAACTTACAGATATATAGCGTAATATCTTGAATGATATTTTACATTATAACTTTCTAATATTACTACAATGCGACGAAACCTTATTCGTCAACTTTATAAACTTAATTCTTATTTTGCTGAATTAAACCAATAATAGCATTCTTTAGAAATTACAGTACAATATTTAGAAAATGAGAATTATGTTCTCATTCACCATTTTAGCAAATTAAATGAGCTACATGATCACCATTTACTATCTAAAGATTCATTGCATCTTATCTTGGAGTATTTTATTCAAGACAATCTTACATTCAATCTATATCTTAGAAAACGATACTGTGCATGCATCTCCTCTATTATGCC